>CM024754.1:18324057-18369322 GCA_014218235.1 Colocasia esculenta | reverse complement strand
AATGCAATCATATGCATGTGAATGCAACCATACATAACAGTTATTTTACTTTTTGAAAAAAAACACATGTATGCAACCATATACATCTAAATGCTACCATATTCACTTGAATGCAACCATACACAACAGTTTTTTGTCCTTTTTGAGAAAGAACACCTGAATGCAACCATATGCATCTGAATGCAACCATATACACTTGAATACAACCATATGCACCTGAATGCAACCATATGCACCTGAATGCAACCATATGCATGTGAATGCAACCATATGCACGTGAACACAACTATATGCACCTGAATGTAACCATATGCACCTGAATGCAACATATGCACCTGAATACAATCATATTCACCTGAAATCAACCATAGGTACCACAATGACCAAACTAGCAGAATCAAACATTAGAATGGTTCGTATGATTGTGTGGGGGAGGGGGGTTATAACCCAGCAGAACTCCCATGCGGTGCGTTCTGGATGAACAATCGTCCGAAAAATAGTTACATCGACTTAATTTCGAAATCCGTACGTCAACAATTCTGAATATTTACATTTCTGATGTCACCATATTTTTTAAAAATTATGATGTTCTCGAATTTTATTTTCGTTACAATTTTTCGGTGTCGCCTTGTCGGAGCCCACATCTTTCTGCACGGCATTAAGATAACGTTTATTAATATCAATTAATCTCAGATATTAATTATTTCATATCATAATAATAATGAGGTCTAATAACTATATTATTCATATTTTTCAACTATTAAAAATTTCCAGGGTGTTACAGTCCCGAATCCGACAGACATTAATATTATATTTTTAATAATATTTATTTTTATATTTAAGAAAAACTATAAAATAAAAATGTTATCTTTCACAATCTAATTTTAAAATAAAATTTAAAACTAAGGGAAAAAAAAAACAAAAGGTGTCAACAGTAACTCGATGGGAAGGGTGGGGGGGGAGAACCGGGTGACCGGTTAAATGGGGAGTGGGGAGGAGGGACGGAAGGGGGGGGAGAACCGGGTGACCGGTCAATGGGAAGTGGGGAGGAGGGACGGGCCACGCGTCACCGTGAGGTTGGTGACTGCAGGAGTTCCCTCCTCCCGCATTGCGAGAGGATCCTCACTCACTATATATACCAACGGAGGACTCACCGTGTGGATTCTCTCAGAATGAGTGGATTCTCTCGGGAACGGGATTTTGCATCGGAGCCCCAAACCTTTCTTCCTCTCCGCCTTTTTCCTTCACTGGTATCAGAGCAAGACAGATCCCTGCCATCTCCGTCGCATCGTCACGACCGCGTTCTGTGTCTGCTCCGACCCTGCTTGTTGTGCGTTTGTTCTTGTTCACCAGTGCGCCGCCCTTCGCCAACACGCCGCCCCGCCGTGCGGCACGCTGGCACGCCACTCCCGACCTCCGATTGCCCTCGGCATCACACGCCCCTGCCGGTCAGCCTCCTTAGTTGCTGCGCCGCGGTCTTGCTAGCCCCGCCAATCGTGCGTTTTTCCGTCGCTGTGCTCTGCCGCTCGCCGACGCTTGCCTGCTGTCGCCTCCATCCACGTCGACCTTCGCGACCACGCCGCCCCGCCGTGCTGCTCGCCATCGCACCACCCTGCTCATCAGCGTGCTGCATCGCCGTTCGCCCCGGCTGCGTCCACCTCCGCCACAGCACACTGCTTGCCGTCACCGCGCGCCGTTCGCCGTCGCCGTGCTGCTCACCAGCACACCGACCCCCTTCGCTGTTCGCCCCCGGCTGAGTCCGCCTCCGCCGCAGCTCACAGCGCTCAAAGCATCGCTGAACTCCGCACGCCATCAACCACCTGCAGCCGTGGCGTTTCCACCTTCGGCGTCGCTTGCTACACGCCATCCACCGTCGCACACCACTGCCGGACCCGCTTGCCTGCACCTCTGCTTCCGCTAGCCGCGTGGGCACCTTCCCAATCTCCATTTTCGTTGCTCTGTGAACAAGGTAGGCCTCTTCCTTTTGAGGGTAAAATAAAGAGCAACCTGCGTCGGTTTTAGAAAATTGACTGACCACTTCAAGACAAAAGTTCATTCAAAATAGATAGTGCATATTGCTATTTTATCTTATTTTTGAAAACTTAATTGCATATTTCACCTGGTTACTTTTACTGTTAAGAATATTAAAAATAATAAATAATACAGCATCTCGTATCCTTCAATTCGTATGGTATAATATTAAAAGGTTTATTATTTAATAGGATAAATTAATTATGAGTCTCTAATAGATGTTTAACTTATTTTCTAGTCCATGACAGAACTGTAACTCATTACAGTAAATGTTATCTCATGTTACAATATACGTTAAATCATGTTACAGTAAGGACCTCCCTATTACAGTCAGAGACTTCTAATTAATTTCCCATATTTAATATTATCATACTTATGCACAAGTAAAGCAATAGTTAATATTTGTTTCACTTGTATGAGATAATAAAGCTTATTACATAGTTTAGACTTGATACATATTATTGTGAATTTTATATAAAAAAAATTAATCTGGTTATTTCCATGTTAAGTAGCATTTAGACATTAATTGCAAGATAGAACAAAATGATGGTCATTCACAAAAAAATGCTGAAATTAATCAAGATGATCAAGCAACTCATTTTTCTGATCGTCATGTTTGTAATTAAATCAAATCATTTATTTTTCATAATTATTCTAGTTCTAATGGCTAGTAAGTTTATTGCTACGGAATTGGAAAAACTTGACAAATTAAATGGAACCAACAATGACATGTGGTGCCGAAAAATTAGTTACGGACTTATCCATGACAACATTAAACATATCATCGATACCACTGTTTCGAAACTTAATGATGATTCCACTGAAATGGAAAAGAAAAAGAGGGATCAATGGTTATTAGATGACAAAAAGGTAAGAAGTTTCATGCTCATGTTCATGGAGGACAACTTGATAAAGTTTTTTGAAACTTATAAGACCTCTAATAAATTGTGGTAAGCTATCAAGGAGAAGTATAACACCAAGACAGAGGTGAATACTCAACTCATTTTGCATCGTTACAATACATGTCAGATGCAGGAAGATGATAGCGTGATTGAGCATGCATGTGGATAAAATGATTGTCATGGCTAAGGACTTATCTACTGCTGGAATTGAAATTCCAGAAAAAAATGCAAGTGGCAACTATATTAAATAGTTTGCATGCATCACTTGACATGGCAGCCACAACATTGAGAATGAGTGGTTATACTTTAACTGCCACGGACTTGCCAGCTAGTTTAGCAATTGAGCAGGACATACTGTCTAGAAGGAAGGAACTAGAGGCGAATCTAGAAGAGGCAAATGTTGCTCACCGGAAGCCTTCAGATCAGAATTGCCCCATTAAAACAAACAAGGCCTAATTCAAGCCCAAAAAATCCCAAGGAAAGGGAAAGAACGTTCCTTGTGGTGCTTGCTACACTTGTGGGAAATTTGGCCACTTTAAGTCAAATTGTCCCCAAAGGCAAGAGAACAAGGGTGGACACAACACCTAGAACAAGGAGAACAAGCAAAAGGGAATTTGTTGGTGTTATTGAATGCAATGTTGTAATGACAACACTAATGATGGGTGGATCATTCTGGTGCAACTCGTCATATTGCGAAGACGAAGAAAAGGGTTGGTGGAGTTAAACAAGCTCAAGAAAGAGAACAAAGAATCGACATGGGCAACACCACCTACCTGGACGTGGAAGGTGTTGGGACATATTGCCTAGAACTTGCGGATAGCATCATGGTTCTTAAAGATGCCTTCTATGCACAAGGTATCAAGCGCAATTTGATCTTTGTTCCTGCACTATGAAGAATGGCCTCAAAGTACGATTCTACAATAAAAGAGTGTCAATTGGAAAGGATGGGAAAGTCTTTGCTATGGGAAAGTTTATCACGGAACATGATCTATTTAATTTGTATCCCTGTAATTGACAATAAAATAAATGAAATAGAAGTTTTTGAGTATTTTTTGTGTGCTTTGTCGGAATGTGATCTATGAAATTTTAGATTCAGACATCCTAGTAAATCTAAAATGGAACAAATGATAAAGATGAATCTACTACTGATTTTGATTAAGGTGGAATTAACACCTTGTGAACATTGTCTAGTTGGAAAAATGACTATGAAACCTTTCTCGGTAGGACATAGATCACAAGAATTGTTAGAGTTGGTCCACTCGGATATTTGTGGCCCTCTAAGTACAAAGACCTACAACAACAAGGAATATTTCATAACTTTCATAGATTATTATTCTAGGTTTGCCTATGTCTACTTGATTTCTAGAAAGTTCGAGGCATTAGATTGCTTTAAAAAAATAGAATGGAAGTAAAAAGGCAACTTGGAAGGAACATTAAGGTGTTAAGAACTGATAGAGGTGGAGAATACAACTCAAAAGAATTTGAAGTATATTGCCAAGAGCATGGAATAAAAAGGTATGTCACCATGCCTTACACGCCGTAACAGAATGGTGTGGCAGAAAGAAAGAATAGAATATTGATTAATATTGTTAGATGTATGCTATCACATTCATGTCTCCCTAGAAAATATTGGGTAGAGACATTGCTCACTGCAAACTATACTTTAAATAGAAGTCCCATCAAGTCCATTGAAAGTACACCTTATGAACTTTGGAATGGGAGGAAATCAGATTTGAGTCATCTCAAGAAATGGGGATCAATAGCCCATGTTCTCATTCCAAATCAACTTAGAGATAAGTTGAATTTTAGAACATTGAAGTGCAAATTCTTAGGATATTGTGATAAGTCATTTGGTTATAAATTTTTTCATAATGAAAAAGGGATCATTAAATATAGATATGCTACATTTCTAAAAAATATAGAGGGAGAGGAGCCTCAACAAGAGTTGAAGGAACCTCTAATTGTAATAGATTATGACTATTACAATGATATCTCTAAAAATGATCTAGAAATTGAGGATGAACCTCAACCTGTTATGGAAAATGAACAAATACCTATGAATGAAATGTAAAATGAACAACAAGCAATTGGCAACAAGAGACCTAGAACTCCACCAGCATGGATGGATGATTATCACTTGTATTCTTGTGAGCCTTTGTGTCTATCAGTAGACATAAATGAGGATAATCACGTAGATCCTATGAATTATATTGATGCAATGAGATCTCATGATTCTCATCTGTGGCGGATAGCCATGGAGGAAGAAATTGATTCCATTAAAAGGAACAATGTATAGGAACTATGTGAATTACCCAAGAATAGAAAAGTTATAGGATACAAGTGAGTGTTTAACAAAAAGCTTCGAGCTGATGGGTCCATTGATAAATTCAAGGCCCAGTTAGTTTCCAAAGGATATAATCAGAAAGCAGGTATAGATTTTCAAGAAACTTATTCCCCTGTAGCTAAGTTTGCATCTATAAGGATGATCTTAGCAATTGTAGCTCATCTTGACTTGGAACTTTTCCAAATGGATGTCTAAACTGCTTTCCTCAATGAAGAGTTGAAGGAAGATATATACATGCTACAGCCTGAGGGATTTTAGGTAGATGGACAGAAGGATAAAATTTGTAAACTAAAGAATCGCTTTATGGATTAAAGTAGTTTTCTAGACAATGGTATCTCAAATTTCATGATGTGGTTATTCAACTCGGGTTTGTGCCAAATAAGTTGGACAATTGTATATTTGTCATGAAGAGTGGGAGCAAGTATGCCATTTTATCCTTGTATGTGGATGATATTTTGCTCGTCGGGAATAACATGGAAATGTTGAATAACATCAAATCTGAGCTCAGTGGGAAATTTGAGATGAAGGACAGAGGTGTGGCATCATATGTCCTTGGAATACATATCCTGAGGGATAGGAAATCTAGAATGTTAATATTAATCAAGAAAATACTTGCGTTCAGTACTTAAAAGATTTGGAATGCAGAATAGCAATCCGGCACCTACATCGTTAGTCCATAGTAAACGATTGTGTAAAGAACAATGTCCTAGAGAAGGCCAAAGCGCACTTAATGTTCCATATGCACAAGCAATTGGAAGCTTAATGTATGCTATGCTATGTATTAGGCCTGACATAGCATATGTTGTAAGCTTAGTCAACAGATATCAAAGTAATCCTCGCCCATCACCTTGGGGAGCTGTTAAAAGGATTATGAAATATCTAAAAGGTATTTTGCACCATAAACTAGTTTATCAAGCTGATATGTTTAAGATACTAGGGTACTCCGATGCTGACATCGGAGGTGATAAAGATGATGGAATGTCCACTACGGGACACTTGTTCATGTTTGGTGGTGCTATTGTTTCTTGGAGTAGCAAGAAACAAGGTTGTGTTGCAAGATACACACAAGAAGTTGAGTACATTAACTGTTAGCATGGCTACTACTCACGCAGTCTGGATAAGACGATTTTTTAAAGATATGGATCTCAATTTGGTAGAAGGGCCAATTGAGATGTACTATGATAATCAGGCAGTAATAAGTCTGATCAACAGTGGAGCGAATAGTGTTGGCCCTTTTGGTACGGCAGCAAGCTAACCTATAGGGGGGTGAATAGGTTTTCTGAAATCTGAAACAGAATTTAAACACAGAAAATTATCACTTAAAAGTTTGGTTAGTTGAGTGTGATAGAGAGTAGCAGTGCGGAAGCAAATAAATAATCACACAAAGAACACAAGGAATTTATCATGGTTCGGCCCTTCCCACATGGAAGTCCTACGTCCAGTCCCTAAGTAATCTCTTAGGATTTTACTAACCAATGGTACAGTCCCCCTCAAGGACAATACAACACCCAGCACCCCAACTGGTCTTCTTCTCTTTCCCAGGTAGAAGGCAGCTCACTTCTCTTATAGGTCAAGAAGTCAACCTCCTGGTACAAACCCCAGTGCGGTTCTGCTAGACTTAAACCCCCAGCTAGGTTCTACACTGAGTACAGTCTCTCAGCTGGACAAAAATCTTTCTTTAGAAAAGAAGAACAAAGTTGAGAGTTTTACAAGAATGGACTCTAACCCAGAAACTCTCAGCGAAGGACTCTCCCCAAGAATTACAATGACCACAGGGAGAGAGTGAAGAGAGGAAGGCTTGAAGACTTCGAAAATTTCTGCTATGAAAAGCTTCTCTTGATTTGGCTCAAGCTCCTCTCTTTCTTTGAGTGTATGTGGAGTTGAGGTTCCTCACAGGATGTACACTCCCTTAAAAATCTTTAGGAAAGCTCTCTACTAGTTCTTCAGCCTTGCATCATCTTTTATATGAGTAGCTTTGAATAGATCCGTTGAAGAGATCCGTTGGAACTCTTCTAGTTGTTGTTAATTTTTCTATTCTTTTTCTTCTGACTGTCAGCCACTTGGTGGTCTTTGAGTCTGCAAGTATAGAAGAAAGTGTTTAGATCAAAGAGTGTTTCTGTTAAAAAAGGCTCATACTTATGTGTTTCCTGTTGCCATCCAGAAGTAGTAAGTGACCCCTTTTTGTTGACAGGAAAGAAGAGATCTAGAGAGATAAGCAAAAAGATCTCCTGTCAGAAAGATAGAAGATTACGTAAATAAAAAATATTTAACTTTTCACTAGATGCCAAAAAATATTTTGAAACATAAAGGGAATCCATGTTTAAGTGAAATCTATGTTTTCAAAGGAATCCATGTTTAAGTGAAATCCATGTTTTCAAGGGAATCCATGTTTAAGTGAAATCCATATTTTCAAGAGAATCCATGTTTAAGTGAAATCCATATTTTCAAGGTAATCCATGTTTTCAAGCAAATCGATGTTTGAGTGATCAAATCCATGTTTTCAAGCAAATCGATGTTTAAGTGATCAAATCTATGTTTTTAAGCAAATCGATGTTTGACTGATCAAATCCATGTTTTCAAGCAAATCGATGTTTGAGTGATCAAATCCATTTTTCAAGCAAATCGATGTTTGAGTGATCAAATACATTTTTCAAGCAAATCCATGTGGCACTTTGTGAACTGAAATCGATGTATATTGAATAGACATCGATTTAGCTTTTCAGTGCAAATCACACAGCGATAGTGTCATAATTTATGTTTATTAGAAAAACATGATATTTAATTTATTAGAAAATATGATATTAAATATATTTAATATTTAATTAATCATAAGTTTTGTTATCACCAAAATACCATAAATTTATATTTATTAGGAAAACATAATATTAAATATTTAATAATATTTATTAATCATAAGTTTTGTTGTCACCAAAATATAAGGGTAAAATATAAGAGTGGTTCAACAATCTCCCCCTTTTTGGTGATAACAAAACTTATGAGAATTTTCTGACAAAAAAAATACTTAAATGATAGAAAATATAGAAAATTCACAGATAATGCATACTACGCATACTCTCCTCTTTTTGTCACTAACCAAAAAGAAGGATCTTACCATGCATTCTCTCCCCTTTTTTGTGAAAATTTCTTACCATTGAGGGGTTCAACAATGATTGACATTAATGAATAACTCCTCGTTAGTCTGTGCTCCCCCTGAATGAGAGGCTCCACCTGAATGAGACTTGCAAACTGATGTTAGTAGTCCTATAAATTAAAAAATAAAATTGTGACTACTCCCCCTTCAAATATGAGTTAGATGAAGAGCTGACAGTCACCAATGCCTTAAGCATCCTTGATCCTGATGCTCCAAGGCTATCCTGCAAATAAACTACTCAGAAGTAGGTACCCAAATCTTTTTAGGTTCTTGATGGTTAGATGCATGAAAATATCCTTTCGAAATCCATACTAGGTGCCTTGTTGTGCAGGTGTTTACTGTGTGTTCTAATTTATTGTAATGAGAGCAGCAATGAATATAATTTGTTTTGAAGTTCTTATTATCTTTGTAATGTTTGTTTAGAACATGATTTTTTGGAGACCTTTTCCTTTTGATAGAGCTTGTTCATTACAGGCGGCGTTTTCTGAGACATCTTGGTTTCTTTCACGAATTTGGCAATGGATATTTTTCAGGAATTATGACTTGTTTTCCTTTTTCAGGAGGTTGTATCCAATACCTTGTTTGTTGTTTCTAGATTTTGATCCTTTTAAGCATAGAGCTAGAGATGTTTTACCTTTAGTTAATTTCCTAACTGATTCTTTTAGATAAAGATTTTCTTCAGTTAGAGTTTTTAATTTTTCTTCTAACTCTAATTTTTCTTTGTTCTTGCCTTTTAAATTTTCATTCAAAAGATGATTATTATTTTTACTTTCCTTTAATTGTTTTTCTAATTGTTTCATTTCAGATTTAACATCAGAATTGGTGTTATCTAAGCAAGTGATGTTATTTTTTAAATTTTTTAATTCTTTTAGAACACCTTTATGTTTTTCATAAAGTTCATTAAAGACTTCTTCCAAGTCTTCAAACTCTGACCCTGAATTAGTGCATGAATCAAAAGATGGGTCAGAATGTACCTCATCTAGTCCTACCATAAGGGCTAGACTTACCTGCTCTTTTTCGAGATCTGAGCTTGATGATTCTGAAGCTGTGGCCTCATCATTGTCCCAAGCAGCAACCATGGCTTTTCTTTTAAATTTCTTGTGCTGCTTTTTAGATTTTTCTGCTTGACCAGTCTTCTTGAGTTTAGGACAATCTGTCTTAGATGTCCAGGTTTTCTGCATTCATAGCAGACTGGTTTTTTTGCCTTTTTCTCTTTCTTTTGAATCCTTCTTGATCCATTTTTCTTCTTCTTGAGAATCTTCTGAAGTTTGGATAGAACATCATCTACATCACTGTCTTCGAACCTGCATTTTTGAACTAGAAGAAGAAGAAGAGGTAGAAGGAGTAGCTACAACTTTAAGAGCATTAGTGAGTATTTTCTTGGAAGAGCTTTTAGATAGCCGCTCCATATTGATTTCATGTGCCATGAGAGAGCCAATTAATTTATCAATGGAAAACTTGGTTAGATCATGGGCTTCTTCAATAGCTGTGACCTTAGGGGTCCATGAAAGAGTTAAGGACCTAAGTATCTTTCTGACAGTTTCCTCATTAGAAAGATTTTTACCAAGAGAACTCAGACCAACTACTATGCTCAAAAATCTATTATACATCTGAGTAATATTTTTGTTTGGAAGCATTTTAAATTGCTCATATTGTGAGACAAGAATATCTATCCTAGTTTGTTTTACTTTATATGTTCCTTCATAAGTTATCTACAGTTCATCCCACATTTCTTTTGCAGATTTACATGCAGATACTCTACTAAATTTTTTCTTAGATAAAACACAACATAAATAGTTCTTTGCTTTAATGTTTAGAGATAATTTACTCTTAACAGCTGTTGTAATGGTAGTAGTACCTTCAGTAGGAACAATAACAACATCACCTACCTCTATTACCTGCCATAGATCAAAGTTTGTACCTCGAATGAAGCATTTCATTCTCATTTTCCAGTATTGGTAATCCTCTCCATCGAAGAGTGGAGGTTTGATGACTGATTGATAGGGGTGTAAACGGAACCCGATATCTCGATATTTCGACCCAATTCTGATAAAAATTATCGATTTCAGAATTGAAAAATGATATGATAGCTTATCGGTATCGGATATTCCGATAAGCTATCGGAATCGGAATCGGAATTGAAAAATATCAGAATCAGAATGGGTATCGGTTATTCCGATAAATTATCCATAAACTTAAAATAAAAAACTATAGTAAACATCTTAACTTATCGGAATTTCAGTTCCGATAATGTTATCAGAATCGAAACGGAATTGGAATTAACCATTTCGATTTTATCGAAATTGGAACCATATTTCGGTTATCGAAATCAAATCTGTGTTTCCGGTTCCGAACCCGACCCATTTGCAGCCCTACTGATTGACCTTCAGCAAATCCTTGAGATGCCATGGATCTTCTCTAAGATCGTTGGATCTTCTTCATTGATCAAAGAACCTCGCTTTAATACCACTGTTGGCCCTTTTGGTACGGCAACAAGCTAACCTAGAGGGGGGATGAATAGGTTTTCTGAAATCTGAAACAGAAACTTAAACACAGAAAATTATCACTTGAAAGTTTGGTTAGTTGAATGTGATAGAGAGTAACAGTACGGAAGCAAATAAATAATCACACAAAGAACACAAGGAATTTATCTTGGTTCGGCCCTTCCCACATGGAAGTCCTACGTCCAATCCCCAAGTAATCTCTTGGGATTTTACTAACCAAGAATATAGTCCCCCTAAGAACAATACAACACCCAGCACCCCAGCTGGTCTTCTTCTCTTTCCCGGGCAAGAAGGCAGCCCACTTCTCTTACAGGTCAAGAAGTCAACCTCCTGGTACAAACCCCAGTGCGGTTCTACTAGACTTAAACCCCTAGCTAGGTTCTACACTGAGTACAGTCCCTCAACTGGACAGAAATCTTTCTTTAGAAAAGAAAGAACAAAGCTGAGAGTTTTACAAGAATGGACTCTAACCCGGAAACTCTCAACGAAGGACTCTCCCCAAGAATTACAATGACCACAGGGAGAGAGTGAAGAGAGGAAGGCTTGAAGGCTTCGAAAATTTCTGCTATGAAAAGCTTCTCTTGATTTAGCTCGAGCACCTCTCTTTCTTTGAGTCTGTATGGAGTTGAAGTTCCTCACAGGATGTACACTCCTTTAAAAATATTCAGGAAAGCTCTCTACTAGTTCTTCAGCCTTGTATTATCTTTTATATGAGTAGCTTTGAATAGATCCGTTGAAGAGATCCGTTGGAACTCTTCTAGTTATTGCTGATTTTTCTAATCTTTTTCTTCTGACTGTCAGGCATTTGGTGGTCATCGAGGTCTGCAAGCATAAAAGAAAGTGTTTACATCAAAGAGTGTTTCTGTTAAAAAAGGCTCATACTTCTATGTTTCATGTTGCCACCCAGAAGTAGTAAGTGACCCATTTTTGTTGACAAGAAAGAAGAGATCTAAAGAGATAAGCAAAAAGATCTCCTATCGAAATGATAGAAGATTACACAAATCAAAAATATTTGACTTTTCACTAGATGCCAAAAAATATTTTGAAACACAAAGGGAATCTTGATGAACAGTCTATCCCCATGTAATTTAAATTAATTACATTTCTATTTTGGTGATTAACAAAATTACTAACCTATTTTCTACAATTATTAAGCACAGGAAATAAGATCAAAGGAAAAGAAGCCAAAACAGGTAAGAATCTTCATACTGAAGAAGCATATTTGTCTAAGTACACATCGGTTTCTTTTATAAATCAGAATGATTACAGTAGAACTGTAACGATTTCTTTAGTTCTCATAATGATTTACTTTGCGCATCGATTTCTTAAGTAATCATAACGACTCCTTTAAGTGATCGCAACGATCTTGCCATCGTAACGATTTCTTTAGTCATCATAACGATCCTTTAGTCATCGTAACGATTTCTTTATTGTCGTAACGATTTCTCTAGTTCTTATAACGATTTGCTTTGCGCATCGACTTCTTAAGTAATCATAATGACTCCTTTAAGTGATCGCAACGATCTTTCCATCGTAACGATTCCTTTAGTCATCGTAATAATTCCTTTATTGTCGTAACAATTCCTTTATTGTCGTAACGATTCCTTTAGTCATCGTAACGATTCCTTTAGTGTCGTAACGATTCTTTCATATCTCATAACGATTTGATTATATCACCTTGATCACAACGATTCTTTCATATCTCATAATGATTTGCTGTTAAGTGACAACGATTTGGTTGCATAATGATTTCATAAGTTATAAATGCATCGATTTCATAATAATCAACTTGATATATGACTTATCCTTTCAAAGGGTTGAATAGTCAAAGTCTTCGCTCATATCCTTCTGTCAGCCATGCATTTAATGAAGACTGAACGTATCACTGCATGCATGCAGACGATATCATCCATTATTGTGTCTATCCTGTATGCATCTTTTAGAACAGCAAAATAACATTACTATTTTGATGAACATTCATTCTGACGTTGACAAACAACAAGAGACAGCCTAGCTGTCTACTGTTTAGCATTTAATGTATGCAGGTCTCTTACAACATTCGTCATACAACGTTGGACCTTAAAGAAGCCAAAGGACACTTCAGAAGATCCTATCTCTTTGCGTATACAAATGGATAAAGGACTGTTGACTGGAAGCTTCCAAGTGTCACTCAGTCTAACGTCCGCCAAAAGCTAGAGGCAATGGATACTTCAACGTTTAGATTTCAAATTGAAGATATATATATTGAAGAAAGTAGCTCCAGAAGAACAAGTGAGAAAAATAGAGAACGACAGTCACCACAAAAGAAAAACTCTCTGATCATCAAGTCTTCTGCGAGTTCTCAAGAAAGTGCCAAGCCCCATTCCATTAGAATAGCTCTTTGCTCTCTGCATTGTTTGTAGATTTTCGAGAGAGCTTGTTTGGTTCTGAGAGTGAGCTTTTGTTTGTAGATCTCATTGCTCTCAGTCCCTAGCTTCAGATCTTGGCTTGTCAAAGCTTGATCTAGGGGCTTAATCTCCTGCTTACTTGTTATGTGCTTGTATCCTTCGTGTGTGAAGGAAGACCTGGTGGAATCCAGGGTGTGTGTTCCCTTCTGTTGTGAAGGAAGACCTGGTGGGGCATCCAGGGTGTTTGTATTTCCCTTCTTGTGAAGGAAGACCAGCTGCGGCTGGGTGTAAGGGTCCTTGAGGGGGACAGTACCCTTGGTAGTGAAATCTTGAGATATTGCTCAGGGACTGGATGTAGGACTCCTAAGGAGAGGAGATTTGAACCAGAATAATTCTTGTGTTGTGTGATTGTTGATTATTTTAACTATAACTAACATCCATCGAAGTGTATTTCTTTGTGAACATTTTTAGGGAACATGTACTAGCTGATAAATTTTTAAGACCCATTCACCCCCCCCCCCCTCTGGGCTACCTAACTGGGCAACAAGTGGTATCAGAGCCAACAAGGACCCAAAAGAATTTGGTTACCTAAAACTTAATGTCTCATTTTCAGGAAAGCCTTCGAGCATCAAAGTGGTACCTAGACAGCGGGTGCTCAAGGCATATGTCAGAGAATAGGAAGCTATTCACTCATCTCCAAGCTGAAGAAGGGATAGTTACCTATGGGGATAATGGAAAAGGAACAGTGATAGGCAGCGGGTCAGTTAGAAACAAAGGGAAAACGATTATTGATGACGTTTTGTGTGTCAAAGGGTTGAAGCACAACCTCATCAGTATCAGTCAGCTTTGTGACAAAGGTCATCAGATCAAGTTCCAAGAATCCAAGTGCAGCATCTTGAAGGATGGAGCAGTAATTTTCGAAGCTAACAGGGAGAAGAACCTGTATGTGCTCTACCTTGAAGAACTCAAAGATCAAGACGTTTGTTTAGCAGCCAGCAAAGAGCAATCAACTGAGCCGTGGCACAGAAGATTGGGCCACTGCAGTTTGGATGGCATGAACAAGCTCAAAAAGAGAAGTCTTGTGGAAGGTCTGCCAAAGGTCAGCACTAAAATGGATGGTATCTGCAGACCCTGTGCAAAAGGGAAGCACACTAAGAGTTCCTTCAAGTCAAAGACTATGGTAACCACCTCTAAACCCTTAGAACTCCTTCACATGGATTTATTTGGGCCAATGAGGACCACCAGTCTTGGAGGAAAAAATTTTGGATTTGTGATTGTAGATGACTATTCCAGATTCACATGGATTTCTTTCTTGGAACACAAAGATGATACATTTGATAGTTTTGTAAGTTTCAGTAGGAAAGTACAGAAAGACAAGAAGTATTGCATTGTTGGAATCCGGTCAGATCATGGAGGAGAGTTCCAAAATGAAAAGTTTTCAAAATTCTGTGATGACCAAGGGATTGAGCATAACTTCTCAGCACCAAGGACGCCACAACAGAATGGAGTTGCTGAGAGGAAGAATAGAACCTTATTGGATATGGCAAGGACAATGATGTCAGAATATGATTTACCAAGGTATTTCTGGGAGAGCAGTGAACACAGCAAGCTACATCATTAATAGAGTGATGATCAGGCCTATCTTGAAGAAGACTGCATATGAGTTGTACAAAGGAAAGAAGCCGAAGATCAGTCATTTCAGGACATTTGGTTGTCCGTGTTTCATCCACAACAACGACAAAAGAGACATTGGTAAGTTGGATGCCAAATTAGATGAAGGCATCTTCATGGGGTATGCTTCTAAACCTAAAGGTTATAGAGTATTTAATAAGCGTACACTATTAATAGAGCAATCTGTGCACATTATCTTTGATGAAACTAACCCTTCCTTGAGAAAGGAAGAAGATAGTGACATTGATGATGCAGATGATTTGTCCAAGAAATTAAAGAACACATCAATTGAGGACAAGGAAGATCCACCTCTGGAAGACCTGCAACAAACAGACATTGAACATGAAAATCTTCCAAAGGAATGGAGATACAAGAAAGATCACCCACCTGAAAACATCATTGGTGATCCAACTGTAGGGGTAAGAACAAGAGGTAATGTAATCCCTTGTAATTACCTAGCTTTTGTTTCTCAAATAGAGCCTAGAACAGTCAATGAAGCTCTTACTGATGAATCTTGGATTTTAGCCATGCAAGATGAACTGAATCAGTTCAAGAGAAACCATGTATGGTCACTTATTCCTAGACCATCAGATCGTCCAGTTATTGGCACCAAATGGGGTTCAGAAATAAATTGGATGAAGCTGGTGTAATCTTAAGAAATAAGGCCAGATTGGTAGCTCCAGGCTATTCCCAAGAGGAAGGCATAGACTTCGATGAAACCTATGCACCTGTAGCTAGACTTGAGGCTATTAGAATCTTACTTGCATATGCATCTGCTCTAGATTTAAAATTATTTCAAATAGATGTCAAGTCCGCATTTTAAATGGTTTTATTAAGGAGGAAGTGTATGTTGAACAACCTCCAGGTTTTGATGATACAGAATTTCCAAATCATATTTTTAAACTTCATAAAGCAGTATATGGTTTAAAGCAAGCACCTAGGGCCTGGTATGAAAGGCTTAGTTCCTTTTTATTAACCATGGCTTCACTAGAGGACAAGTAGATAGCACTTATTTATAAAGTCAAAGGTCAAGCACATACTACTGTACAAATTTATGTAGATGATATAATTTTTGGATCTACTGATTAATCTCTTTGCAAGTACTTTGAGAAGCTTATGCAGGAGAGTGAGATGAGCATAATGGGGAGATGAACTACTTCCTTGGATTACAAATCAAGCAAGGAGGAGATGGCACCCACATCTGTCTAGCTAAATACACCAAGGAGCTCTTGAAGAAATTTGGATTCGAAAATTCCAAGCCACTGTCAACACCAATGAGCACATCAACAAGGATGGACAATGACAATGATGGTAAGAAAGTAGATCAAAAGATCTACAGAGGTATGATAGGTTCTCTACTTTACTTAACTGCCAGCAGACCTAATATACTATTTAGTGTATGCATGTGTGCTAGATATCAAGCAGATCCTAGAGAATCTCATCTAATTTGTGTTAAACAAAAATTAGATATCTGTCCAGAACTCATGATCTAGGTATATGGTATCCAAAATCATGTGAAATCAATTTACTAGGATACTTTGATGCTGACTATGCTGGATGCAAAATAGATAGAAAAAGCACCAGTGGTTGTTTTCAATTCCTTGCAGGATGTCTGATATCCTGGTCCTCCAAGAAGCAAAATTCTGTAGCACTCTCAACAGCTGAAGCTGAGTACGTGGCTGCTGGAAGTTGCTGTACACAACTCCTATGGATAAAGCAACAACTTGAGGACTATGGGCTACACATCAAGTCAATCCCACTGCTATGTGACAACACAAGTACTATAAACTTAACTAAAAATCCAGTACAGCACTCAAGGATCAAACACATTGAGGTTAGATATCATTTTATTCGTGATCATGTAGCTAATGGTAAATAGAAATTTCTTTCATTGATACAAATAATCAGTTAGCAGACATCTTCACAAAAGCCTAACCCGAAGAGAGGTTTACTTCTCTCAGAAGGGAATTAGGCATGTGCAAATTGTGAAAGATTTATTTGCTAAATCTGAGATATTAATTTTCAGAGCCTAAATTAATTATTCTCCTTGAAAGTGAGCAAAATATCTCAATTATCTCTCATTTACCCTATCTGGCGTAAATACTCCTGTCGGTTCGTTATTTGTAACTCTTATTTCTTTCAAATTGGAGTTTTGTCGTTTTCCGCATAAAGGCACATCCCATTTCGAAAAAGCTTTTATCCTTTATTTCACAAATCTGTGTGGGAACGATTCCTCGCCCCTCTTTATCTATTTCATCCTCCTGCCTGAGGCGATACCCTATCGACTCCGGCATCGACTCTCCTCAGATTTGAAGCCTTCAACCTCTCCGCCAGAAATTTCTTGAGGGGTTCTTCCTCAATCACCCTTCCAGTCCTCCAGAACCTTTCCCTGCTAGAATCCATGGCCTCTTCAACCGTTTCCGGCACCGTTGGGGGCTACGGAGCTGCGTTCCTCACCGCAGATCAGCAGGCTAGGTTCGCATCAGTCAAGGCTAAGCTTTGTGGTCACAAGGCAGTAGATTTAGCAGACCTGGAGAAAAATGGCATGGGTACATTAGTTGAAGCTTTACAGAAGTTAAAATGGACGAAGATTGCAACCCTGTCTGAAGTAAGTTATATGTATCTTGTGAAAGCTTTTTTTGTTGTTTGAAGACTGAGGATGATGGGACCTTGACATCCATGGTCAAGGGTACCCAGATCAGGATCACCAGGGATTTTTTAGCCTCTCTGTTTGAAGTCTCCACCACTGGTCACAGTGGAGTCCACTCTGTGGACACTCAAGTCAAGGGGTTAGAGATTATTGGTCCAGAATTTAGGTGAAGGATGGGAAGCTGGATATCAACCAGCTTAGTGCGTTCAATCGGTTATTGCACTTCATTATTTGTCAGATCATTGTTCCTAGGAGTGCATCTTTCTCTACCTACGCCAGGGCAGATTCAGACCTGATGTTCTGGGCCATCCAGAACCAGGAAATTAACACTGTAGAATTAATAATTGAGAGGATGAAGTTTGCCAGTTCTCAGGTGTGGGACACCAAGGTAAGTTGAATATCTCACTACCTTATGCCCATCTCTTGACAAGAATTTCCAGCATTTTGGCATTAGCGTAGTTGGTGATGTTTCTGAGAAAATGGGCCAAGCCATCAGGACCAGAAATTGAGAAAAAATGGATTTTCAGTTGTGAATGGTGTATGGTCAAAGACTGGTACAGTTGAGGGTGAAACCATCATTGGTGAAGCCCAAGAGGACCTAGAACCAGTAGCAGAAGCAGCGACAGTGGTTGAGCCAGAAGAAGTAGCAATTGATCAAGTAGTCCAGCAGCAGCAGTGCCAGCAGGAGCAGAAGAAGAAGCCAGCAGAAGGATTGAGGACATTCCTCCTAACTTCATTGAGCCCTTTGGGCAACCTCCAGAGGATCCTCTTCCATCTTCCCAAGTAGCATCTCTACTTAGAAATGCACTGGACTCCATTTCTCAGGGGAGTAAATGGCAAGGAAGTGAGTTCATGTAGCAGAATCTATGGCAGAAGGCCACACTGAAGAAGTGGTCATGGAAGAAGCTCCAAGCCAGCAGGAGCAAGTATCAGTTCAAGTAGATGTAGTGATGGAAGATGCTCCCATTGAGGGGGAGCATTCAGTAGCAGAGGATATTCAGGGAGAAAGTGTTGTGGCATCAGGCCACACTGAAGTTCCTTCAGAAGTCCTTCCAGTCCAAGAAGAAGCAGCAGCACCTCAACCCAATGTTCCTATGGAGACTGTGACTACTGAAGAAGAAGTTGGTGTTGAAAAGGGCAGTGAGACTCAGAGGGAGGGAAATGAAAACCCCCCAGAGAATCAGTTCAGAGAAGGAGAGACTGCTAGTTCATCAAGTTCAGAAGATGACCAGGATCAGCAGCCTCTAGTGGTCCAGGCCAGTGAGAAAGGAAAAGCAGCAGCAGTACCAGATGTCCCTCTCATTGCAAACACTCCTTTTCAAAGGCAGTCGAGACAAAGATTTATCATAAATTTGAAGCCTGTCATAGAAAGATTGGATGCTCAAGGGAGATCTTGTGCTCAGTTCAGTCTGATGTAAACTCTATTCTTGAGCCAGGCATCCACATCCAAGGAGTTGTCTCAAGTAAAGAATGTTGTAAGGTGGTTCAATAAGGAGTTAGGAAGCATGAAGACAATGCTTTCTGAGATTTTGAAAGCAGTTGGAGCCCAAGCCCCTCCTCCTCCACCTCCTGTTGCTCAAAGAAGTGAAGAAGATGTTCCAAGGCCATCTCGGCCAGATGAGCAAGTAGCAGGGCCATCAGGCCCGGCAGCAACTAGTTGACAAGTAGAGGTCAGTGGTTCAGGGCCATCAGGGCCAGTTGAGCAAGTGCAAGGGCCTTCAGGGCCAGCTGAGAAGGTGAAGGGCCATCAGGGCCTTTGGAGCCAGAGTCTGTGCAGCAAGTAGCTGAAGAAGAAGAAATTGTAGCTCCTGAGCCCCTAGCTCCTTCCTCCACTCAGACCCAGTACCTCCATCACCACCTTCCTCATCCACAGCTCCACCTGCACCTCAAACTTTCAAGAAACCTCAACCCAGAACCATCTCATCACCTACACCTTTTCTTCTCAATCCACTTCATCTCCTGCATCTTCAACACCATTTCTCCACCTCCACCTGTTTTTGAGGTTCCTCCAGTATCATCATCTGCTGGAGCCTCCTCTTCTGGTCCACCCTCTTCTGGACCATCTGATATCCCCTACTACCTCACATTCTCTTCTACACCCTCCTCCTCCACCCTCTTTCATTACCATAATTCCTGAGAGTGCTCAACTTGAGTCTCCCTATCTTGGGAAAATCAAGGATGAGTTTGAAGAAGTCATCCTCAGGTCTGTACTGAAGGTTGGGGATCACATTCACAGGGCAGACTCTTCCAGTTCTGCTCCTAAAAAGAGGAAAATCTCATCCACCTCCTCTCTTTCCTCTGAACCTCGATATCCACCTCTGTGGTTTTCTCTCCAATGGACAACAAAAATAAACCACTGTACAGAGAATATCTTCAGAAGGTTGTCTTCGCCACCCTTGTCAACCTTCCTTTTCTAATCTTTCAGACCATTTAAATGTCATTCTACCTTATACCCCTCTCACCAAAACTGAAAAATCCAAATCTTCTTTGTTGCTCATTCCAAGACTGAAGAGCATGGGCTAGGGTGCATAAAGAGCTTTACCATAAATTTCTTCTAGCCAAGTCTGCAAGATTCCCTCCAAGGGACCATTTCCTGACTCTCTCAGAATGGTTCCAAATTCATCACAAGCACTGTTGGGCCCCAATCATTCAAAAGGAGATCAAGATGGCCAGGCACTTTCAACTCTTCAACACTATAGATATGTTCATCGTCTCCCTGAGGTCCAGCTCAGTCAATTAAGCAGGCCATAAATGCACTTGGTTCAGTTGTAGCCCACAATGAAGCTGTCCAAGTAGATTTTGCCACCCTTCAGGTGCTAGAGGAAATCTTGCTTCCACCTATTCACTCTCTGGTAATGGAATCAACTGTTGGGTCAATAATTTTGAACGTTTTGCCAGAGTAATGGGCAGAATCAAGGTACAGAAGGGCTTTCTAGTTGCATTTCACATATTCCTATTTAGGGAATATCACCAAGGCCATGTCAGTGCTGAGTTCTTGCTCCCATTCTGTCAGAATGTGAGAGATTAACCTCTCAGATTGGGCCAGATTTTACCCTCTCTCTGCTCAGCAGCTGACAGATTAATGAATCCTAGGCTAGGGAAGGTCACTCTCCAGTTTCTGCAGCTACATTCTTGGACATGAATTATATTCACTTGGTCCAGGATCCTTTCAGGACTTGGGTTGAAAGATATAAAGTCTATGTAGCCCTTTGTCAGGAGTTGAAGGCCAAGCAGAACCTCTATCCCATTTCAGTTGATCAATTCCTTGCTTGTGCCAGTTTTGGGATAGTGACCCTCTACAAAGCCTCCCTTGATAGAGATGCTTATGCCAATTTCCTTGATGAACAGTTAGCTCTCCATGTCAAGAGATGGCTCCCTCCATGGGATCAAAGTACTCTCCTGCTCCTGGTGTCTTTCGTCAAATGTTTGAGAAGCAGGAAGTGCTGGCATGGGAAACCATTTCTCACTATGCCTCCCTCCTCTCTCCTGCCTTTTATCTCCTGTACCTCCACAGCATTAAATGAATTCAATTGTTGTGTCTTTTTTTCTCATTCAGATGTTCTCTCTTCTTTGTCCTTCCTTATATCTTTTTGCTTAATGACAAAAAGGGGGAGAACTATTGCAAGCTCTGAAATACATATGGTGAACTATTGCAAACCATTTTTAGAATTTAAATGTAGACTTATCTGTGCTATTTGCTGAAGTTTGTTGAAGCTTTGTCATCACCAAAAAGGGGGAGATTGATGAACAGTCTATCCCCGTGTAATTTAAATTAATTACATTTCTATTTTGGTGATTAACAAAATCACTAACCTATTTTCTACAAGTATTAAGCACAGGAAATAAGATCAAAGGAAAACAAGCCAAAATAGGTAAGAATCTTCATACTGAAGAAGCATATTTCTCTAAGTACACATCGGTTTCTTTTATAAATCATAATGATTACAGTAGAACTGTAACTAATTCTTTAGTTCTCATAACGATTTGCTGTGCATCGACTTCTTAAGTAATCATAACGACTCCTTTAAGTGATCGCAACGATCTTGCCATTGTAACGATTCCTTTAGTCATTGTAACGATTCCTTTAGTCATCGTAACGATTTCTTTATTGTCGTAACGATTTCTTTAGTTCTCATAATGATTTGCTTTACGCATCGACTTCTTAAGTAATCATAATCACTCCTTTAAGTGATCGCAATGATCTTGCCATCATAATGATTTCTTTAGTCATCGTAACGATTCCTTTAGTCATTGTAACGATTTCTTTATTGTCGTAACGATTCCTTTATTGTCGTAACGATTCCTTTAGTCATTGTAACGATTCCTTTAGGTGTAACGATTCTTTCATATCTCATAACGATTTGATTATATCACCTTGATCACAAAGATTCTTTCATATCTCATAACGATTTGCTGTTAAGTGACAATGATTTCGTTGCATAACGATTTCATAAGTCATAAATGCATCGATTTCATAATAAAACTTGACATATGACTTATCCTTTCAAAGGGTTGAATAGTCAAAGTCTTCGCTCATATCCTTCTGTCAGCCATGCATTTAATGAAGACTGAACGTATCACTGCATGCATGCAGACGATATCGTCCATTATTGTGTATATCCTATATGCATCTTTTAGAACAGCAAAATAGCATGACTATTTTAATGAACATTCATTCTGACGTTGACAGACAACAAGAGACAGCCTAGCTGTCTACTGTTTAGCATTAATGTATGCAGGTCTCTGAAAACATTCGTCATACAACATTGGACCTTAAAGAAGCCAAAGGACACTTCAGAAGATCCTATCTCTTTGTGTATACAAATGGATAAAGGACTGTTGACTGGAAGCTTCCAAGTATCACTCAGTCTAACGTCCGCCAAAAGCTAGAGGCAATGGATACTTCAACATTTTAGATTTCAAATTGAAGATATATATATTGAAGAAAGTAGCTCCAGAGAACAAGTGAGAAAAATAGAGAACGACAGTCACCACAAAAGAAAAACTCTCTGTTCATCAAGTCTTCTGCGAGTTCTCAAGAAAGAGCCAAGCCTCTTTCATTAGAATAGCTCTTTGCTCTCTGCATTGTTTGTAGATTTTTGAGAGAGCTTGTTTGGTTCTGAGAGTGAGCTTTTGTTTGTAGATCTCATTGCTCTCAGTCCCTAGCTTCAGATCTTGGCTTGTCAAAGCTTGATCTAGGGGCTTAATCTCCTGCTTACTTGTTTCTGTGCTTGTACCCTTCGTGTGTGAAGGAAGACCTGGTGGAATGCAGGGTGTGTGTTCCCTTCTGCTGTGAAGGAAGACCTGGTGGGGCATCCAGGGTGTTGTATTTCCCTTCTTGTGAAGGAAGACCAGTTGCGGCTGGTGTAAGGGTCCTTAAGGGGGACAGTACCCTTGGTAGTGAAATCCTGAGATATTGCTCAGGACTGGACGTAGGACTCCTAAGGAGAGGAGATCTGAACCAGGATAATTCTTGTGTTGTGTGATTGCTCTCTGTGTGATTGTTGATTATTCTAACTATAACTAACATCCATCGAAGTGTATTTCTCTGTGAACGTTTTTAGTGAACAGGTACTAGCTGATAAATTTTAAAGACCCATTCACCCCCCCCTCTGGGCTACCTAACTGGCAACAAGTGGTATCAGAGCGAGTCTCTTCGACAAAGAAGAAGATCCAACGATCTGAAGAGTAAAGATCCATGGCAGCTCAAGTCACAGTGAAGGTCAGTCGGTCAACCGACCACCATTGTTCGATGGAGAAGACTATGCTTACGGAAAACAAGAATGGAATATTTTCTACAAGGTCATGACTACCAGATATGGTCCATAGTTGAAGAAGGTGATCTCCTAGTCACCAACGAGAAAAATCAGTGGACAGATGATGATTGGAAGAAGATATCTCTCAACTGTAAGGCAAAAGTATTTTTCTGTTGTGCCCTCAGCAAAAAGGAGTTCAACCGTGTATCTGCCTGCAAATCCGCAATGGAGATGTGGGAGAAATTAAGAATCACCTATGAAGGCACTGACAAGTTAAAGAGACCAGGATAGATATTCTGGTAACTCAGTATGAGAGGTTCCAGATGCAGCCAGGAGAGTCCATAACCCAATGTTCAGCAGATTCACAGACATTACAAACGGCTTAGCTGGACTTGGAAGACATATGAAATTGGAGATATGGTTAGGAATCCTCAATCTCTTCCATCTACATGGACTCCCAAAGTAACAGCCATTGAGGAAGCCGACCTGAAAAGATGTCTTTGGAGAAGCTCATTGGGTCCCTTATGGCCCATGAGATCAACATGGAAAGGTTGGGAGAGTCCTCAAGCAGAAAGAAGCATTCAAATGCTCTGAAAGCAGAAGAAGATAATCAGAAGAGTCATCAGAAGAAGATGAGAGCTCAAGCAACTGCGAAGATGAAGAAGCAATGCTGTCAAGAAGATTGCAGCGCATTCTAGCTAAGAAGAAGAAGTTCCAGTCTGGTAGAAGACACTTCAAGAAAATAAGGACTTTAAGAAACCAGATGGAAAAGATCAGAAGAAGGGCGAGCCCATATGCTATGAATGCAAGAAGCCAGGACATATCAAGGCAGAATGTCCAAAGTTCAAGAAGCCTGAATTCAGAAAGAAAGAAGCTCAAAGAAATTCAGGAGACACAAGAAGAAGGCTATGGCAGCAGCCTGGAGCATAGCAGCGACTCGGACAGCGAGTCAAGCTCAAGCAGTGATGAAGAAGAAGCCAACCTGGCCTTCATGGCAAATACTGAAGAAAAGGTAACTTCTGACTCATCTTTTGATTCATGTAATGATTCTGACTCTGATAATTTAGAAGAAGCTTTCAACGAACTATACAGTAAATATAGGGAAGTATCAAAACTGTTAAAAGCTAGTAAGAAAAATATTGCATGTTTAGAAATACTAATTCAGACCTAAAAAAGAAGAAGAACTAGAGAAGCAAATAACTGAACTTAAAAGAAGAAATGAACTAATGTGTGAGGATCTAAAAGATAAAAATAAAATAATCATATTAGAAAATAGGAGAGTTCAGATGAACTAAGAAAAGAAATCAAAGCCTTAAATGAAGAAAATGACAATTGTCAAGGACGCTGGAAAATTTACTAATGGTAAAAATCCTTAGTATTAAAAGGTGCTAGACGATCAGGGAAGAATAAACAAGGAGTAGGATACACACCCCCAGAAAATATAGAAAAATAATACACCCTAAAACATATCCAACTCCAAAGTTCATACCTGAACAAGACGTAGAATACAAAGCTAATTTTAAATACACTGAAAAGTAACTAAAAAATCCTGCTGTAGCCACTGTAATAAGTTAGGACATATAAAAATAACATGTCCAACTAGACATAAAAAGTGGAAATTAAAAAGGAAACTGCTGACACTAACCAACAAGGACCCAAAAGAATTTGGTTACCTAAACCTTAATGTCTCATTTTCAGGAAAGCCTTCGAGCATCAAAGTGGTACCTAGACAGCGGGTGCTCAAGGCATATGTCAGGAATAGGAAGCTGTTCACTCATCTCCAAGCTGAAGAAGGGTAGTTACCTATGGGGATAATGGAAAAGGAACAGTGATAGGCAGCGGGTCAGTTAGCAACAAAGGGAAAACGATTATTGAAGATGTTTTGTGTGTCAAAGGGTTGAAGCACAACCTCATCAGTATCAGCCAGCTTTGTGACAAAGGTCATCAGATCAAGTTCCAAGAATCCAAGTGCAGCATCTTGAAGGATGGAGCAGTAATTTTCGAAGCTAACAGGGAGAAGAACCTGTATGTTCTCTACCTTGAAGAACTCAAAGATCAAGACGTTTGTTTAGCAGCCAGCAAAGAGCAGTCAACTGAGCTGTGGCACAGAAGATTGGGCCACTGCAGTTTGGATGGCATGAACAAGCTCAGAAAGAGAAGTCTTGTGGAAGGTCTGCCAAAGGTCAGCACTAAAATGGATGGTATCTGCAGACCCTGTGCAAAAGGGAAGCACACTAAGAGTTCCTTCAAGTCAAACACTGTGGTAACCACCTCTAAACCCTTAGAACTCCTTCACATGGATTTGTTTGGGCCAATGAGGACCACCAGTCTTGGAGGAAAGAATTTTGGATTTGTGATTGTAGATGACTATTCCAGATTCACATGGGTTTCTTTCTTGGAACACAAGAGTGATACATTTGATAGTTTTGTAAGTTTCAGCAGGAAAGTACAGAAAGACAAGAAGTATTGCATTGTTGGAATCCGGTCAGATCATGGAGGAGAGTTCCAAAATGAAAATTTTCAAAATTCTGTGATGACCAAGGGATTGAGCATAACTTCTCAGCACCAAGGACACCACAACAGAATGGAGTTGCTGAGAGGAAGAATAAAACCTTATTGGATATGGCAAGGACAATGCTGTTAGAATATGATTTACCAAGGTATTTCTGGGCCGAAGCAGTGAACACAGCAAGCTACATCATTAATAGAGTGATGATCAGGCCTATCTTGAAGAAGACTGCATATGAGTTGTACAAAGGAAAGAAGCCGAAGATCAGTCATTTCAGGACATTTGGTTGTCCGTGTTTCATCCACAACAACGGCAAAAGAGACATTGGTAAGTTGGATGCCAATCAGATGAAGGCATCTTCATGGGGTATGCTTCTAAACCTAAAGGTTATAGAGTATTTAATAAGCGTACACTATTAATAGAGCAATCTGTGCACATTATCTTTGATGAAACTAACCTTCCTTGAGAAAGGAAGAAGATAGTGACATTGATGATGCAGATGATTTGTCCAAGAAATTAAACACATCAATTGAGGACAAGGAAGATCCACCTCTGGAAGACCTGCAACAAACAGACATTGAACATGAAAATCTTCCAAAGGAATGGAGATACAAGAAAGATGACCCACCTGAAAACATCATTGGTGATCCAACTGTAGGGTAAGAACAAGAGGTAATGTAATCCCTTGTGATTACCTAGCTTTTGTTTCTCAAATAGAGCCTAGAACAGTCAATGAAGCTCTTACTGATGAATCTTGGATTTTAGCCATGCAAGATGAACTGAATCAGTTCAAGAGAAACCATGTATGGTCACTTGTTCCTAGACCATCAGATCATCCAGTTATTGGCACCAAATGGGTGTTCAGAAATAAATTGGATGAAGCTGGTGTATCTTAAGAAATAAGGCCAGATTGGTAGCTCAAGGCTATTCCCAAGAGGAAGGCATAGATTTCGATGAAACCTATGCACCTGTAGCTAGACTTGAGGCTATTAGAATCTTACTTGCATATGCATCTGCTCTAGATTTAAAATTATTTCAAATGGATGTCAAGTCCGCATTTTTAATGGTTTTATTAAGGAGGAAGTGTATGTTGAACAACCTCCAGGTTTTGATGATACAGAATTTCCAAATCATGTTTTTAAACTTCATAAAGCATTATATGGTTTAAAGCAAGCACCTAGAGCCTGGTATGAAAGGCTTAGTTCCTTTTTATTAAACCATGGCTTCACTAGAGGACAAGTAGATAGCACTTTATTTATAAAGTCAAAGGTCAAGCACATACTACTTGTACAAATTTATGTAGATGACATAATTTTTGGATCTACTGATGAATCTCTTTGCAAGTACTTTGAGAAGCTTATGCAGGGAGAATTTGAGATGAGCATGATGGGGAGCTGAACTACTTCCTTGGATTACAAATCAAGCAAGGAGGAGATGGCACCCACATCTGTCAAGCTAAATACACCAAGAGCTCTTGAAGAAATTTGGATTCGAAAATTCCAAGCCACTGTCAAACCAATGAGCACATCAACAAGGATGGACAATGACAAGGATGGTAAGAAAGTAGATCAAAAGATCTACAGAGGTATGATAGGTTCTCTACTTTACTTAACTGCCAGCAGACCTGATATACTATTTAGTGTATGCATGTGTGCTAGATATCAAGCAGATCCTAGAGAATCTCATCTAATTGTGTTAAAAGAATTTTCAGATATCTGTCCAGAACTCATGATCTAGGTATATGGTATCCAAAATCATGTGAAGTCAATTTAGTAGGATACTCTGATGCTGACTATGCTGGATGCAAAATAGATAGAAAAAGCACCAGTGGTTGTTGTCAATCCTTGCAGGATGTCTGATATCCTGGTCCTCCAAGAAGCAGAATTTTGTAGCACTCTCAACAGCTGAAGCTGAGTACGTGGCTGCTGGAAGTTGTTACACAACTCCTATGGATAAAGCAACAACTTGAGGACTATGGGCTACACATCAAGTCAATCCCACTGCTATGTGACAACACAAGTGCTATAAACTTAACTAAAAATCCAACAGCACTCAAGGACCAAACACATTGAGGTTAGATATCATTTTATTCGTGATCATGTAGCTAATGGTAATATAGAAATTTCTTTCATTGATACAAATAATCAGTTAGCAGACATCTTCACAAAAGCCTTACCCGAAGAGAGGTTTACTTCTCTCAGAAGGGAATTAGGCATGTGCAAATTGTGAAAGATTTATTTTCTAAATCTGAGATATTAATTTTCAGAGCCTAAATTAATATTCTCCTTGAAAGTGAGCAAAATATCTCAATTATCTCTCATTTATCCTATCTGGCGTAAATACTCCTGTCGGTTCGTTATTTGTAACTCTTTATTTCTTTCAAATTGGAGTTTTGTCGTTTTCCACCATAAAGGCACATCCCATTTCGAAAAGCTTTTATCCTTTATTTCACAAATCTGTTGGGAACGATTCCTCTCCCCTCTTTATCTCTTTCGTCCTCCTGCCTGAGGCGATACCCTATCGACCCCGGCATCGACTCTCCTCAGATTTGAAGCCTTCAACCTCTCTCGCCAAAATTTTTTGAGGGGTTCTTCCTCAATCACCCTTCCAGTCCTCCAGAACCTTTCCCTGCTAGATTCCATGGCCTCTACAACGTTTCCGGCACCGTTGGGGGCTACGGAGCTGCGTTCCTCACCGCAGATCAGCAAGCTAGGTTCGCGTCAGTCAAGGCTAAGCTTTGTGGTCACAGGTAGTAGATTTGGCAGACCTAGAGAAAAATGGCATGGGTAGTTTAGTTGAAGCTTTGCAGAAGTTAAAATGGACGAAGATTGCAACCCTGTCTGAAGTAAGTTATCCGTATCTTGTGAAAGCTTTTTTTGTTGTTTGAAGACTGAGGCTGATGGGACCTTGACATCCATGGTCAAGGGTACCCAGATCAGGATCACCAGGGATTTTTAGCCTCTCTGTTTGAAGTCTCCACCACTGGTCACAGTGGAGTCCACTCTGTGCACACTCAAGTCAAGGGGCTAGGGATTATTGGTCCGGAATTTAGGCTGAAGGATGGGAAGCTGGATATCAACCAGCTTAGTGCGTTCAATCGGTTATTGCACTTCATTATTTATCAGATTATTGTTCCTAGGAGTGCATCTTTCTTCTACCTGCGCCAGGGCAGATTCAGACCTGATGTTCTGGGCCATCCAGAACTAGGAATTAACACTGCAGAATTAATTGAGAGGATGAAGTTTTCCAGTTCTCAGGTGTGGGACACCAAGAGTAAGTTGAATATCTCACTACCTTATGCCCATCTCTTGACAAGAATTTTCCAGCATTTTGGCATTAGCGTAGTTGGTGATGTTTCTGAGAAAATGGGCCAAGCCATCAGGTCCAGAAATTTGAGAAAAGTGGATTTTCAGTTGTGAATGGTGTATGGTCAAAGACTGGTGCGGTTGAGGGTGAAGCCGAGACCAGAACCATAGCAGAAGCAGCGACAGTGGTTGAGCCAAAGAAGCAGCAGCAATTGATCAAGTAGTTCCAGCAGCACAGTGCCAGCAGGAGCAAAGAAGAAGCCAGTAGAAGGATTGAGGACATTCCTCCTGACTTCATTGAGCCCTTTGGGCACCTCCAGAGGATCCTCTTCCATCTTCCCAAGTAGCCACTCTACTTAGAATGCACTGGACTCCATTTCTCAGGGGAGCAAATGGCAAGTGAGTCTCATGTAGCAGAATCTGTGGCAGAAGGCCACACTGAAGAAGTGGTCATGGAAGAAGCTCCAAGCCAGCAGGAGCAAGTATCAGTTCAATAGATGTAGTGATGGAAGATGCTCCCATTGAGGGGGAGCATTCAGTAGCAGAGGATATTCAGGAGAAAGTGTTGTGGCATCAGGCCACACTGAAGTTCCTTCAAAAGACCTCCAGTCCAAGAAGAAGCAGCAGCACCACAACCAATGTTCCTATGGAGACTGTGACTGCTGAAGAAGATTGGTGTTGAAAAGGGCAGTGAGACTCAGGGGAGGGAAATGAAAACCCCCCAGAGAATCAGTTCAGAGAAGGAGAGACTGCTAGTTCATCAGGTTCAGAAGATGACCAGGATCAGCAGCCTCTAGTGGTCCAGGCCAGAGAGAAAAAAGCAGCAGCAGTACCAGATGTCCCTCTCATTGCAAACACTCCTTTTCAAAGGCAGTCGAGACAAAGATTTGTCATCATTTGAAGCCTGTCATAGAAAGATTGGATGCTCAAGGGGAGATCTTGTGCTCAGTTCAGTCTGATGTAAACTCTATTTTCTTGAGCCAGGCATCCACATCCAAGGAGTTGTCTCAAGTAAAGAATGTTGTAAGGTGGTTCAATAAGGAGTTAGGAAGCATGAAGACAATGCTTTCTAGATTTTTGAAGGCAGTTGGAGCCCAAGCTCCTCCTCCTCCACCTCCTGCTGCTCAAAGAAGTGAAGAAGATGTTCCAAGGCCATCTGGGCCAGATGAGCAAGTAGCAGGGCCATCAGGGCCGGCAGCAGCTAGTTCACAAGCAGAGGTCAGTGGTTCAGGCCATCAGGGCCAGTTGAGGAAGTGCAAGGGCCTTCAGGGCCAGCTGAGAAGGTGTCAGGGCCATCAGGGCCTTTGGAGTCAGAGTCTGTGCAGCAAGTAGCTGAAGAAGAAGAAGCTGTAGCTCCTGAGCCACCAGCTCCTTCCTCCACTCAGACCCCAGTACCTCCATCACCACCTTCCTCATCCACAGCTCCACCTGCACCTCAAACTTTCAAGAAACCTCAACCCAGAACCATCTCATCACCTACACCTTTTCCTTCTCAATCCACTTCATCTCCTGCATCTTCAACACCCATTTCCTCCACCTCCACCTATTTTTGAGGTTCCTCCAGTATCCTCATCTGCTGGAGCCTACTCCTCTTCTGGTCCACCCTCTTCTGGACCATCAGATATCCCACCTACTACCTCACATTCTCTTCTACACCCTTCTCCTCTACCCTCTTTCATTACCATAATTCCTGAGGTGCTCAACTTGAATCTCCCTATCTTGGGAAATCAAGGATGAGTTTGAAGAAGTCATCCTCAGGTCTGTACTGAAGGTTGGGATCATATTCATAGGGCAGACTCTTCTAGTTCTGCTCCTAAAAAGAGGAAAATCTCTCCACCTCCTCTCTTTCTCTGAACCTCGATATACTCTGTGGTTTTCTCTCACAGTGGACAACAAAATAAACCACTGTACAGAGAATATCTTCAGAAGGTTTCTTCGCCACCCTTGTCAACCTTCCTTTTCTTATCTTTCAGACCATTTAATGTCTTCACCTTACCCATACCCCTCTCACCAAAACGGAAATCCCAAATCTTCTCTGTTGCTCATTCCAAGACTGAAGAGCAATGGGCTAGGGGGCATAAAGAGCTTTACCATAAATTTCTTCTAGCCAAGTCTGCTAGATTCCCTCCAAGGGACCATTCCTGACTCTCTCAGAATGGTTCCAAATTCATCACAAGCACTGTTAGGCCCCATTCATTCAGAAGGAGATCAAGATGGCTAGGCACTTCCAACTCTTCAACAACTATAGATATGTCCATCGTCTCCCTGAGGTCCAGCTCAGTCAATTTAAGCAGGCCATAAACGCACTTGGTTCAGTGTAGCCCACACTGAAGCTGTCCAAGTAGATTTTGCCACCTTCAGGCCAGAGGAAATCTTGCTTCCACCTATTCACTCTCTGGTAATGGAATCAACTGTTGGGTCAATAATTTTTGAACGTTTTGCCAGAGTAATGGGCAGAATCAGGTACAGAAGGGCTTTCTGGTTGCGTTTCATAGATTCCTCTTTAGGGAATATCACCAGGGCCATGTCACTGTGCTGAGGTTCTTGCTCCCATTCTGTCAGAATGTGAGAGATTACCCCTTCAGATTGGGCCAGATTTTACCCTCTCTCTGCTCAGCAGCTGTCAGATCTTAATGAATCCCAGCCAGGGAAGGTCACTCTCCAGTTTCTGCAGCTACATTCTTGGACATGAATTCTATTCACTTGTTCCAGGATCCTTTCAGGACTTGGGTTGAAAGATATAAAGTCTATGTAGCCCTTTGTCAGGAGTTGAAGGCCAAGCAGAACCTCTATCCCATTTCAGTTGATCAATTCCTTGCTTGTGCCAGTTTTGGGACAGTGACCCTACAAAGCCTCCCTTGATAGAGATGCTTATGCCAATTTCCTTGATGAACAGTTAGCTCTCCATGTCAAGAAGATGGATCCCTCCATGGGATCAAAGTACTCCCTCCATGGGATCAAAGTACTCTCCTGGGTGTCTTTCGTCAAATGTTTGAGAAGCAGATAGTGCTGGCATGGGAAACCATTTCTCACTATGCCTCCCTCCTCTCTCCTGCCTTTTATCTCCCTGTACCTCCACAGCATTAAATGAATTCAATTGTTGTCTCTTTTCTCATTCAGATGTTTCTCTCTTCTTTGTCCTTCCTTATATCTTTTTGCTTAATGACAAAAAGGGGGAGAACTATTGCAAGCTCTGAAATACATATGGTAACTATTGCAAACCATTTCAGAATTTAAATGTAGACTTATCTGTGCTATTTACTGAAGTTTGTTGAAGTTCTGTCATCACCAAAAAGGGGAGATTGATGAACAGTCTATCCCCATGTTTTAAATTAATTACATTTCTATTTTGGTGATTAACAATCACTAACCTTTTTCTACAGTTTAAGCACAGGAAATAAGATCAAAGGAAAACAGCGAAAACAGGTAATAATCTTCATACTGAAGAACCATATTTGTCTAAGTACACATCGGTTTTTTTTATAAATCATAACGATCTCAGTAGAACTGTATTATTTCTTTAGTTCTCAAACGATTTGCTTTGCGCACGACTTCTTAGTAATCATAACGACTCCTTAAGTGATCGCAACGATCTTGCCATCGTAACGATTCCTTTAGTCATCGTAACGATTCTTTATTGTCGTAACGATTCCTTTATTGTCGTAACGATTTCTTTAGTTCTCATAACGATTTACTTTGTGTAACGGACCGGGGTATTTATGCCCATTAAGGCTCCATATCCAGATCCGCCTCCCCGCGAACCACCGAAGTGTCGCAAGGGATTCTCACACACGAGTCCAGTAGAGTATAAAGACAACCACAAGAATATAAACACAGAAATACTGTGCTCATATCTGTTCACATTATTTGTACAACTGTCCCATTACATTAATACATGTCCAATTAAAAGAGTACAACTACCTGGGGCATACCCGAGGGAGCACAAGCTCACACAACACTAACTACTAAACTACTGCTGGTGGTACATTCTGACGCAACGCCACTGCAAGCCAAACCACGGCAAGCCTGAAAAGAACTATAGGGGAGTGAGCCTCAAACAATTCCTGGCTCAGTAGGGGCTACCCAAACAACACTGTAACCACAACACCTCGACCCCAATGGTCTCACTGCCACAACAATAGCCAAACCATTTCATGCTCACATCATGACAATAAATACAATTAAACATGCTTCGATAATAACCTAACGACCCAGAAGAAAGTAGGACTACAGGATAACATAATATCATTAGTCAGCCCAACAACCAAGTGCCTAAACCACAGTCTCACTGGCCCCTGCTACAACAACGGGTCCTAAATTATAAGCCACACAGGCAAGTCATTGCCGCTACAAGCTTTTACAGCGAACCTCAAACACTTGAGTAATAGGACGGCTACAAAGAGCTGGTCCTTTATACTCCAAACCACTTTACAACAGAACTACTCAAAGGAAAGGAACTGGCTAACACGAAGCCAATCCAAACACACTAACTATAATTGGAATCATACCCAAGATGAGTAAAACTCAACAAGTGGAAGGTCTTACACGGCCTCCACAGAACATAGCTCATTAAACCACAACATGCCTAGACCATAAGCCTCATCGGCAAATTACCCACAAGGTAACATAATTAATAATTACACTATCCACATAATCTTATAACACAGATCTACTTAAAGCAATTAGGATACAACAAGTGGCAGGTCAAACCACAAGACCTCCACAACACACAAGTACCCGGAAAGGTTGGTACACAATGTACCACCACAAACTACAAAGTAACCCACGAAGGGAACAAGTACTTGCTACTCTGAGGTACCACAACACAAACACCCAACAAGGGTACAAGTAGGTGATAAACACCACACTGAACCTAATTATATTATCCTTAAATTAGGCACAATATTACAGGTGAAACTTAATCGACGAGTCACACAAACCACAACTGAGTCACAATTGTCCAACATCAGGGCACATCTCGAACAAGTCAAACCTCGACCACGAGTCACAAACTCACAAACCACAGTCACTAGCAAGGCACGAGTCAGAAAGAACGACGCCACACACGGGAACGGACTACTGGCTGATCAGGCCAATATCCAACCCGGACACACAACACAAGAACTACCTCTCAGTCTCGCAGTCACGGACGAAAGGTCCAATTGCCGCTCCACAAGGAAGAAGTCAAACAAATGTGGGACAAACCAACACCACACCTGCAGACACACAACTGCAAGCCCATGCATGGCACCTCTAGAGTCTCTGGCCAGAGCACTCTAGAGTGAGGCACTGGAAAACAGGACTAGCTGGGGACCAGTGTCGATACTGGTGTTCGTACCCCAACTACGAGCGCGCTACAAGCGACAAAAAGAACAAACTCTGGGAAGTCGCAGCCCCACTGCCGTCTTTCCCTCAGCCGGACGTACAACTCAAACTTAGGAGTGAGGGGGTCAGGAAGACGACACAGACCTCAACGGTACAACACAAGTACTGGGACAAAACCCCGAGCACAACAAAACACACGTGCCTGGCTCACAAAGAACCTGGGGTACCCGACTAGAGAGGCATTTCCGAATAGGCGCGGACCACCACACTCGGCTAGCACAACCACGATACTTACACATATAACCTTTACTTATAATTCACAATATACAAGTGTTAGGATTAGCTTAACATCGGTCCCGTGGTGACCCCAAAGCTACCAAAACAACACTACCTGAACCACTAACTTGCCTATCATTGGTCATCTTGTAAACTCCAAGCTAACTCACACTAATAACATATATAAATCACGATAGCCAATCATATTTGGCCTATCATCGATCATGAGATGACCTTCGTAATAACACACCATTTACTTACTTCAAAAACCATATAATATTATTCGAAAAAACAGCAATGGACCAGGGCTAGGTCGGTATGGACCTTCACTGCCCAAACACCATAAAGTCATGGTAGGCTCACACAGGAAACCTCACTGCCCAATTACTACGATAAATCATAAGAATTACATTACAACAAAGTGTGTAGTAACACACACTCAAACCACGTAGACAATACGTGTATATTACACCCTGGATGGTGTACCACACGTCTTCCACGTAAACCACAGTCCAACACATGGACAACGCACTCCAAGAGTGCCACGGGTGCCAACGCACCACACATACCACGGAAAGCGATTACGTACATCACATATCATTTACGTAAAACATGCCCATTACATGAGCAGTATGCTCCAAGAGCATAACAAGTGCATTGGCTCACAACCGGTCATCGCCATGCACACACAACACACATTACTCATAACCAAAAGAGCTACGAAAACCATAATGCATGAGTACATGCACAGGTTGGCGGCCCACATCGACTGCCGCTTAAAGGAAATAGACGGCAAGCAATCCAGCCGTTATATCTTGGCTGATGAACCTGGCGTCAATCGATGTTGACGCCAAGCTCTTCAACCCCAGACCCTGCAGAACCCTAATCCGAATCTACAGGTTTTCAACCGTTTAAACTATAGAAAAACATATAGAAACAGTTCCTTTAACATACCAGAACCCGAAAAAAAACCCATTACAACATGCTTCATTCACTAAAATTACTCAAACCACCCATTAACCCCACATGGTGCACTTAATCTGAAAATACAATAAAAATGCTGGTTCAAGTGATTAAGTCGTGCTTTAATGTTTCTAACAAGCTAACAGGGCTCGAACCCTACCTTAGAAACGCAATTAAACTCCCGAAGAACCTCGAATCACGCCAAAACCGAGAAACGTCCACGAACACCGCGCTCCAATTCGTCATTCCCCGCCCGATCTGCCGCTACCACGCGCACCACGGCCTTCCCACGAGCTCCCGCGGCCGTCAGGACTCGCGAAGAAGCTCAAGGGTGAAGGTGGGGGAAGAGGAGGAAAGAAGGGGGAAAGAACAGGGCTCGGGTCTGCCATAAAAACACAGGCATGCCAGGTTAACGTCAACCCCTAGGCAGTTTAACAAGACCGCCCCACAACTAGACGTCCACCAAAGCTTGACGCCAAATCCAAATCAACAGTCGAAGTCCTCATCGATGGACACCAACACACTGCTGGTGTCCAGCAAGCTGAACACCAACCGGATCCAAACCAAACCCGGTAAGGATCTACCACACACACACTAATAGGCCTCACATTGGCCACCAAACCTGCTAAACCTAGATCCACGGGGATCCGGAAAAACGCGCGACGTTACACTTTGCGCATCGACATTCTTTAGTAATCATAACGACTCCTTTAAGTGATCGCAACGATCTTGCCATCGTAACGATTCTTTAGTCATCGTAAAGATTCCTTAGTCATTGTAATGATTTTTATTGTCATAACGATTCCTTATTCTCGTAACGATTTCCTTTAGTCATCGTAACGTTCCTTTACTGTCGTAACGATTTTTTTCATATCTCATAACGATTTGATTATATCACCTTGATCACAACAATTCTTTCATATCCATAACGATTTGCTGTTAAGTGACAATGATTTGGTTGCATAACGATTTTATAAGTCATAAATGCATCGATTCATAATAATCAACTTTGACAATATGACTTATCCTTTCAAAGGTTGAATAGTCAAAGTCTTCGCTCATCATCCTTCTGTCAGCCATGCATTTAATGAAGACTGAAGTATCACTACATGCATGTAGACGATATCGTCCATTATTGGTCTATCTTGTAGCATCTTTTAGAACAGCCAAAATAGCATTACTATTTTGATGAACATTCATTCACGTTGATAGACAACAAGAGACAGCCTAGCTGTCTACTGTTTAGCATTTTAATGTATGCAGGTCTCTGAAAAACATTCGTCATACACGTTGGACCTTAAAGAAGCCAAAGGACACTCAGAAGATCTATCTCTTGCGTATACAAAAGGGATAAAGGACTGTTGACTAGAAGCTTCCAAGTGTCACTCAGTCTACCGTCTGCCAAAAGCTAGAGGCAACGGATACTTCAACGTTTAGATTTCAAATTGAAGATATATATGAAGAAAGTAGCTCCAGAAGAACAAGTGAGAAAAATAGAGAAACGACAGTCACCACAAAGAAAAACTCTCTGATCATCAAGTCTTCTGCGAGTTCTCAAGAAAGAGCCAAGCTCATTCCATTAGAATAGCTCTTTGCTCTCTGCATTGTTTGTAGATTTTCGAGAGAGCTGTTTGGTTCTGAGAGTGAGCTTTTGTTTGTAGATCTCATTGCTCTCAGTCCCTAGCTTCAGATCTTGGCTTGTCAAACTTGATCTAGGGGCTTAATCTCCTGCTTACTTGTTTCTATGCTTGTACCCTTCGTGTGTGAAGGAAGACCGGTGGAATCCAGGGTGTGTGTTCCCTTTCTGTTGTGAAGGAAGACCTGGTGGGGCATCCAAGGTGTTGTATTTCCCTTCTTGTGAAGGAAGACCAGCTGCGGTGGTGTAAGGGTCCTTAAAGGGGACAGTACCCTTGGTAGTGAAATCCTGAGATATTGCTCAGGGACTAGACGTAGGGACTCCTAAGGAGAGGAGATCTGAACTAGGATAATTTTGTGTTGTGTGATTGCTCTTGTGGATTGTTGATTATTTAACTATAACTAACATCCATCGAAGTGTATTTCTCTGTGTGAACGTTTTAGGGAAGGTACTAGCTGATAATTTTTAAAGACCCATTCACCCCCCCCCCCCCCTCTGGGCTACCTAATTGGGCAACAAATCCATGTTTAAGTGAAAGTCATGTTTTCAAAGGAATCCATGTTTAAGTGAAATCCATGTTTTCAAGGAAAATCCATGTTTAAGTGAAATCTATATTTTCAAGGGAATCCATATTTTCAAGCAAATCGATGTTTGAGTGATCAAATCCATGTTTTCAAGTAAATCGATGTTTAAGTGATCAAATCCATGTTTTCAAGCAAATCGATGTTTGAGTGATCAAATCCATGTTTTCAAGCAAATCGATGTGTAAGTGATCAAATCCATGCTTTCAAGCAAATCGATGTTTGAGTGATTAAATCCATGTTTTCAAGGGAATCCATGTGGCACTTTGTGAACTAAAATCGATGTATATTGAATAGACATCGATTTAACTTTTCAGTGCAAATCACACAGCGATAGTGCCATAAATTTATATTTATTAGAAAATATGATATTTAATTTATTAGAAAATATGATATTAAATATATTTAATATTTAATTAATCATAAGTTTTGTTATCACCAAAATACCATAAATTTATATTTATTAGGAAAATATGATATTAAATATATTTAATTAATTATAAGTTTTGTTATCACCAAAATATAATGGTAAAATATAAGAGTGGTTCAACAAATAGCTCTAAAGGAAAACATATAGAGATACAATATTATTACATACATGATGTTGTACAGAAAGGGGAACTAAAAGTGACTTATATTCCCACAAGTGATATGATTGCCGATCCTTTGACAAAGGGCATTACGGCAGAGAATTTCATCGAACATGTTGGTTGATGGGACTTAGAATATATATGTCAAAGAAAATTTCATGAATAATGAATTGTGATACATATCATGGATAATAAGTGTGCATCTGATAAGGACATTATTTAAAGAAATGTTATATATCTCATGGATAGTGGGAGTATATGAGAATGAGCAATACATTTTACGAATATGTAAATGTATTCACAATTTATCCAGTCTAGTTGGCCAAGTGGGAGATGTTGGGATGTGGCCAACAATCCCAGAACATGATGTGGTTAGGGCCATCTAATAGGATAAATCCTAGAGATAATTGAGAGAAATTTTCAGAATTATCTCTAAGGAGGCAGTTGAGCAGAGATGTTTATCGGTTGTTATAAGCCTCCTATATATACACATGGAGAACTCACCGTGTGGACACTCTTGGAATCAGGATTTGCATCGGAGCCCCAAACCTCTCTTCTTCTCCGCCTTTTTCCTTCATCTAGCGCACGATATGGAGGAGGTGTGGATGGGCGAAGAGAGAGAGAGAGAGAGAGAGAGAGAGAGAGAGAGAGAGATATATATATATATATATATATATATATATATATATGGCAGAGATTTTCTAAATTTTCACATAAAAAATGACCCTCTATAGACTTTGGTCAACTTTCACTCAGGGTTCGTCGTACCGCAGCAAACCGCCGCGGTACGTGCGAACCAGGCGACCCGAGTGTGTCGCGGCGGCATGCCGCAGTCCGGTCCGGACCGGTCCGCGGCAGACTATGTGTATCTATTTTTTTTTTCCTTCCACACTCACATCGCATATATTTAAGGGGTCTAAATAGTGTCTAATTGAGATCAAATTTCAAACATAAATTAATTAAGAGATGATACAAATTATAATAATTTTAGTTTAATTATTTAAATTAATTTTTTATCAAGTAAAAATTGTCCCAAAAATCATTAGGTCTACTTAATCTCAGCATCTATACATCAATAATTCTTGATATTTATATTTTTAGAATCAGTACATTTTTCTGGCAATTATGATGACTTCAGATTTGACTTTATTTTCAGACCGAATTATTGAACCACTCCTATATTTTACCCTTATATTTTGGTGATAACAAAAATTATGATTAATTAAATAGTATTAAATATATTTAATATCATGCTTTCTTGATAAATATAAATGTATTATTCTATCACTGTGTGAGGTGCACTAAAATGCTAAATCGATGTTTATTCAATATACATCGATTTCTGTTCAAAGTGCCACATCGATTTCACTAACAACGATTTGATAAGTTACACAATGATTTGATCGTGTAACGATTCGTTAAGTGAAACAACGATTTGGTCGCCACAACAATTTGATAAGTGAGAACAACAATTTGCTCTCACAACGATTTGGTTCTCATAACGATTTCATAAGTGAGAAACAACGATTTGATTCTCACATCGATTCGATAAGTGCCATAACGATTTGATCGCCACATCGATTTCTCTCTCACATCGATTTCTCTCTTACATTGATTTCCTAAATGAGAACATCGATTTGACCAAAACATCGATTTGATAAGTTTTCATAATGATTCGATCATCATAACGATTCGATAAGTCACAATAGCGACTTGGTCAATGTAACGATTCGATAAAGCAAACATTGATTTGTTTATAACGATTTGCTTATATCTGTATAACGATCCGGTCAAACAATGATTGCTTTCACTAAACAACGATTTGATAGTCGTATCGATTTGTTAAGTGAAACAACGATTTGGTTGATGTATCGATTTGATAAGTTAAACAACGATTTAATCGTTGTAACGTTCCGATAAGGCAAACAACGATTTACTCTTTCTCAAACATTGATTTCCTTTATATTTCAAATGTTTTGGTGCCTAATGAAAAGTCAAAAATGTCTTTGACAGAAGATCTTCTTTTATCTCTCTAGATCTCTTCTCTACTGTCAGACAGAAAGGTGGTCACTTACTACTTCTGGGAGAAAACAGGAAGCGTGGAGGTATGTGAGCTTTTTGACAGAAACATTGTTTTATCTAAATACTTTCTTCTATACTTGCAGACCTCGTAGACCACAAAATATCAGAAGAAAGAGAAGATGAGCAACGGCTAGAACTCCAACGGATCTCCTCAACGGATTTATTCAAAGCTGTTCATATAAAAGATGAAGCAAGGCTGAAGAACAAGGGTAGAGAGCTTTCCTAAAGATTTTTTCAAGGAGTGTACATCCTGTGAGGAACCTCAACTCCACATACACTCAAAGAAAGAGAGAAGAGCTCGAGCCAAAATCAAGAGAAGCTTTTCATAGCAGAAGTCTTCAAAAGCTTTCAAGCCTTCCTCTTTTCACTCTCTCTGTGTGGATCTTTGTAATCTGGGGAGAGAGTCTTTTCGCTAAGAGTTCTTTTAGTTGACTTTCATTTGTTCCAACTCTCAGCTTTGTTCTTTCTTTTCTAAGAAAGGTCTCTGTCCAGCTGTAGGACTGTATACAGTGTAGAACCTAGCTAGGGGTTTGTGTCTAGCTGAACCACACTGGGGTTTGTACCAGGAGGTTGGCTTCTTAACCTGTAATAGAAGTGGGCTGCCTTCTTGCCCGGGAAAGAGAAGAAGACCAGCTGGGGTGCTAGGTATTGTATTGTCTTTGAGGGGGACTGTACCCTTGGTTAGTAAAATCCCAAGAGGTTGCTTGGGGACTAGACGTAGGACTTCTATGTGGGAAGGGCCGAACCAGGATAAATTTCTTCTGTTATTGTGTGATTGTTTATTTGCTTCCGCACTGCTACTCTTTATCACACTAAACTAACCAAACTTTCAAGTGATAATTTTCTGTGTTTAAGTTTCTGTTTCAGATTTTAGAAAACCTATTCACCCCCCCCCCCCCTCTAGGTTAGCTTGTTGTCGTACCAAAAGGGCCAACAAGTGGTATCAAGCGGGTCTCTGAACATTCAAGAAGATCCAACGATATTAGAGCAAAGATCCATGGCAGCTCAAGGATTTGCTGAAGGACAATCAGTCACCAGACCTCCATTCTTCGATGGAGAGGATTACCAATATTGGAAGATGAGGATGGAATGCTTCATTCGAGGCACAGACTTTGATTTGTGGCAGGTAATAAAGATTGGTAATTATGTTATTATTCTTGCTGAAGGTACTACTGCTATTGTAGCATCAGATAAAATTAAATTATCTTTAAACTTTAAGGCTAAGAATTATCTATGTTGCGCTTTATCTAAAATAGAATTCAGTAAAATATCCGCATGTAAATCTGCTAAAGATATGTGGGATAATTGAAGCTCACATATGAAGGAATAGCCATTACGGCTGAAGTACCTGCTGCTCAAATTGAGGAAAATCTAGAAACTCCTCAAGATGAAATCATTCCTATTCTAGAAGAAGACAATGATGCTCAAGTGTCTAAAGAAACAAGACAGGAAACTATAACTCCATCTTCTCCAACTGTCACCATTCAAGGGGAGCAACAGGAAGCACCTCAGAAAGTTATCCTTCCACATGAAGAAGAAGATGTAAAGGAGGAACCTCAGATTGAGGGGAAGCCTCATATTTTTTTCAAAGAGGATATCTTTGAAGAAATAAGTGTTAAAGAAGCTTCTGATGAAGAAGAAGCTGAGGATAAGGCTCATAAATTTCAAGTAACACCTCAGAAGACACCTTCAGTGAACAACTCCTCAGGTAGCTTCAACATTAAAGAAGAAAATGCCTATCTACTCTTGATGAACAAAAGAAAAAGGCATTCAAATGGGTATGGTTAAGAGGATGCTCAAAAACATCCGATTGGTGACTACCAACTCTTCACTTCATTCCAATCTGAAGAGGAAGTAGTCATCCTTTAGTTTTAGTTTCTGTTTATAAACTTACATTTCTGTTTGTTATATTCAGTAAACTACAATACTACTAACAATGTTTTGCAAGTCTCATTCAGGTGGAGTCTCTCATTCAGGGGGAGCACAGACTAAGGGGGAGTCATTCATTAAATGTCTATTATTGTTGAACCCCTCGATGGTAAGAAATTTTTCTCTATGGGGAGAATTCACATGGTAAGATCCTTCCTTTTTGGTTAGTGACAAAAAGGGGGAGAGTATGCATTATCTATGAATTTTTTGTATTTTTATGCGGTAAGTATTTTTGTCAGAAAATTCTCATAAATTTTGTCATCATCAAAAGGGGGAGATTGTTGAACCACTCCTATATTTTACCCTTATATTTTGGTGATAACAAAATTTATGATTATTAAATGGTATTAAATATATTTAATATCATGTTTTTCTGATAAATATAAATTTATTATTCTATCGTTGTGTGAGGTGCACTAAAATGCTACATTGATGTTTATTCAATATACATCGATTTCTGTTCAAAGTGCCACATCGATTTCACTAACAACGATTTGATAAGTTACACAATGATTTGATCGTGTAATGATTCGTTAAGTGAAACAACGATTTGGTCGCCACAACGATTTGGTCGCCACAACGATTTGATAAGTGAGAACAACGATTTGCTCTCACAACGATTTGGTTCTCATAATGATTTCATAAGTGAGAAACAATGATTTGATTCTCACATCGATTCGTTAAGTGAAACAACGATTTGGTCGCCACAACGATTTGATAAGTGAGAACAACGATTTGCTCTCGCAACAATTTGGTTCTCATAACGATTTCATAAGTGAGAAACAATGATTTGATTCTCACATCGATTCAATAAGTGCCATAACGATTTGATCGCCACATCGATTTCTCTCTCACATCGATTTCTCTCTTACATCGATTTCCTAAATGAGAACATCGATTTGACCAAAACATCGATTTGATAAGTTTTCATAACGATTTGATCATCATAACAATTCGATAAGTCACAATAGCGACTTGGTCAATGTAACGATTCGATAAAGCAACAACGATTTGTTTATTACGATTTACTTATATCTGTATAACGATCCGGTCAAACAACGATTGCTTTCACTAAACAATGATTTGATAGCCGTATCGATTTGTTAAGTGAAACAACGATTTGGTTGATGTATCGATTTGATAAGTTAAACAACGATTTAATCGTTGTAACATTCCGATAAGGCAAACAACGATTTGCTCTTTCTCAAACATCAATTTCCTTTATATTTCAAATGTTTTGGCGCCTAATGAAAAGTCAAAAATGTCTCTGACAGAAGATCTTCTTTTATCTCTCTAGATCTCTTCTCTACTGTCAGACAGAAAGGTGGTCACTTACTACTTCTGGGAGAAAACAGGAAGCATAGAGGTATGTGAGCTTTTTGACAGAAACATTGTTTTATCTAAACACTTTCTTCTATGCTTGCAGACCTTGTAGACCACAAAATATCAGAAGAAAGAGAAGATGAGCAATGGCTAGAACTCCAACGGATCTCCTCAATGGATTTGTTCAAAGCTGTTTATATAAAAGATGAAGCAAGGCTAAAGAACAAGGGTAGAGAGCTTTCCTGAAGATTTTTTCAAGGAGTGTACATCATGTGAGAAACCTCAACTCCACATACACTCAAAGAAAGAGAGAAGAGCTCAAGCCAAAATCAAGAGAAGCTTTTCATAGCAGAAGTCTTCAAAAGCTTTCAAGCCTTCCTCTATTCACTCTCTCTGTGTGCATCTTTGTAATCTGGGGAGAGAGTCTTTTCGCTGAGAGTTCTTTTAGTTGGTTTTTATTTGTTCCAACTCTCAGCTTTGTTCTTTCCTTTCTAAGAAAGATCTATGTTCAGCTGTAGGACTGTACACAGTGTAGAACCCAGCTAGGGGTTTGTGTCTAGCAAAACCGCACTGTGGTTTGTACTAGGTGGTTGGCTTCTTAACCTGTAATAGAAGTGGGCTGCCTTCTTGCCCGGGGAAGAGAAGAAGACCAGCTGGGGTGCTGGGTGTTGTATTGTTCTTAGGGGGGCTGTACCCTTGGTTAGTAAAATCCCAAGAGGTTGCTTGGGGACTGGACGTAGGACTTCCATGTGGAAGGACCGAACCAGGATAAATTCCTTGTGTTATTTGTGTGATTATTTATTTGCTTACGCACTGCTACTCTTTATCACACTAAACTAACCAAACTTTCAAGTGATAATTTTCTGTGTTTAAGTTTCTGCTTCAGATTTCAGAAAACCTATTCACCCCCACTCTAGGTTAGCTTGCTGCCGTACCAAAAGGGCAACCACGAATGTCGTCTCGTCGAAGTGCGCACAATCAAAGATAGTATCAAAATTCAGGATTTGTCGTACCATGAAAAATTTCCGCGGTACGTGCGAACCGGGCCGTGCTTGGGCTCTCAGAAGCCTAGGCACGATCGGATCACCCAATGGGGTGACTCGGGCGTGTCGCGGCGGACCAGTATAGTCCGGTCTGCTAAACCTATTTTTTTTCTTCCCCTCTCATATCCGGTGTGTTGCCCAGTTGGCAAGCCCAGAGGGGGGGTGAATGGGTCTTTTAAAAATTAATTGATTAGTACATGTACTTAAAACATTCACACAAGGACGTTCTTTGATGAAGGTTAGTGAAAGTTAGAATAAACAGCAAACACACATAGGAAATCAATCACACAACACACAGAGTTTATCC
>CM024754.1:18281726-18323957 GCA_014218235.1 Colocasia esculenta | reverse complement strand
GGACGTGACAGTAGTGTTATCGAGCGGTGCAACGATAATTGTGGTGCACCTAGAGCTCGTGGTTTCTGAGATTAGCGTACTGGGTACGCAGTTGGCTAGTTCTTACGTGTTGTGTTGTGTGGTGTTCAGTGTAGTGGACTACTAGTGCACGCAGTTTACGTGAGACTTCACATGGTTTGTGTGTGACGTGCACGTGGTTTTGTGTACGTGGCAAGTAGTACAACGCCTACCGTGGTTACCTCTCCAGTTGGGTGCCCCAGGTTCTTTGTGAGCCAGGCTATTAGCTCGGGGCTTTGTCCCGGTACTTGTGTTGTACCGTCGAGGTCTGTGTCGTCTGACTTGGACACCCTCACTCCTGTGTTTGAGTTGTACGTCCGGCTGAGGAAAGACGACAGTGGGATAGTGACACTTGTGTTGTCTTTAGTCACTTGTAGCGCGCTCGTAGTTGGGGGTACGGACACCAGTAGTCGACACTGGTCCCCAGCTAGTCCTTCTCCAGTGCCTCACTCTAGAGGGCCCATGCCAGGGTCTCCAGAGGTGTCAGGCATGGGCCTGCGACCGTGTGGTCCGCAGGTGGTGGTGTTTAGTTGGTCTCCACAGTTGCTTGACCTTTTCACGTGGAACGGCAACTGGACCTTTCGTCCATGGCTGCGAGACTGAGAGGTAGACCTGTGTTAGCTTGTCCGAGTCAGTCTCTGGTGTCGCGAACCAGTTCACGTGGCTCGCGTTTGACTGTCTCTACTTTATCTTGTACACCTGTACTGATTTTCCGTTTATTATTACAGTTGTTTTTCGTAGTCGGCAGACGGTGATTACTTTTACAGCTTTCATATCCTGCTTAACTGTTCTATAAATTGTGAGTACTGTTTACTATTTTTGTACCTGTGGTTTTGGTTTGCTCGGTTTTGGGGGAGTTCCCTACTGAGTCAGTGACTAGCGAGGCTCACCCCTACCCCCACAGGTGAGAGCGAGGAGGACGTTTCTCGACCGTCGTCCAGTTCGGAGCCGCGTCGTAGCGGTGCAGGGTCAGTACCTCCAGCAGTGTAGTCTCAGCAGTGTAGCAGTAGCAGTGTAGTCTAGCTAGTTGGTTACTTTCTTCAGTTGTATCTCGGGGTATGCCCCAGGCTCTTGTACTTTCTTTCAGTTTTTGTGGAAATATGGCTATGTAAACTTGTGGAATATATATAAAAATGGTGTGTTCCTTTGTGTTTACACGAACTGTGGTTTGGTATCCCTTGCGAGGCTTCGGCCCGTTCGCGGGAGGCAGACTCGGATCAAGTACGTTATTGGTTTAACGGGCTTGATCGAGGTGTTCCGCCACAAAAGCTCTATAAAAAGGGACCTTCTCTTCAAGGACAGGGAGCTCCGGTTTTCACCCCGAAGGGCTGCCGATTCTCTACTGATCTGAACTTAGCCACGCAGCCCTCCCATTTTCTCTCATTCCCTCACATTCCCACCTCAAAAGCTTGCTCATTTCACATCCATGGAGCGTGGAACGTGAGGAGGGCGACCCCCACTTCATCCAGGAGCTTCTGCACGATCATTGGAACGAACATCAAGCCAGGGAGTCGCCCTAATGGGGCTCATTCTCCTCCCTTCTCCTTTCCCTCTATTTCTTCATGCATGTTATGTTATTTCTAGATAGGTTGCATTCCTTCCCATTCCCACGTTTTCCTATAGCCCAAGGGGTTTAAAAAACCATCCCAAGTTCGTTCCCTTCATGTTGGTTTATTTCCTTTCATTTTTAGAATAGTTGCTACATTAATCATGTTCTAATAGGGCTTTTCTTTGTTGTTTCTCTTTGATTGGCAGGCACACAAGCAAGGTTCTACGAGGAGCTCTCATCCTCTGGCCGGCCGGAGGAAGGGAAGGAGGTCCCACTCACCATCTCCCGCGCTAGAAGAGAACGCGACAGAGGAGAGCGACGCGATAAGAAACGCGTCCGTTGAGACGACCGCGGTCTCAGTGCCGTCGCGGCGTTCATGACGGCCGCGACATCAGGTACTCCTCAGTTCTCTATCTTCTTTTCCTAGAGTAGTTAGCCCGTACTATTTTATTCATTTAGGCAATGTTCTAGGTGGCGATCACATCCATGTTCCCATGCTATTAGATTTGATATCCGTTCATGTGTCGAGGGGAAGCACAATCCCTGTGATTACACTAGCAAGTTATCTCCTTCATCCTCTTGGTTTTTTACCATTAAGTCACTAAAGAGATCATCCAAATTGTCTTCTATATCCTTCTATGGATTATCTTTGAAGTCCCCAAGTATAAATAAAATTCTAGTTGATCACATATTCTTGTGTTTAGTGACCTTGATCCATAATCTTTGATTACATGAGAGTTTGAGTACTTGAGTACCACAATTGTCTATAAATGACTTGTGATGATAGTTATTGGGTCCCTGGACCCCACTTGATATATATGCCTGTGCAAATAGGGCTGGTCCAGTCTTGGGAGGAGCACCCGAATTCGTTTACAGGCCGTACGGAATGATAAAGGATCCAAAGATGTTTGGCATTACATCAGTACAAGCTTGATTAAGTCATCATGTTATCTTTCATGTGTGAATGAATATATGAGATGAAGGGTTGGTGTTGAATTTGGTGACATGGGTTTGCTTGAGATCAGTCTCATCTGCCTGTAATCCAGTCAATATGGTATAGGCTTCATGAAGGTTGAACTCAAAGTTGTGGTAGTCAGCTCCTTCATCTGGAATTTTAAAAATGGTGGCTGCTATGTCTGTAGGCATATCAATCTCAATCCCTTTAACTTTTGACTTGTAGCCATCATCAGTGTATTCCAAATGCTGATAGAATTCTTGGACAAGTCTAGGGTAGATGATGTGAAATTCTGAGATGAAGGGTTGCCAAGACTGAAATTTGAAGAAATTTATGACCTCAGGAAAAGCATCATTCAATTCTCTGTCCTCTAAATCCACAGCCCTAGGTTTCAAAATAGTCTTTCGGCACTAAGTGGTTTGGAAGGAGTTGGCTTAGAGGGCTGGGAAGACTCAGAAGATGACGAGGATGACGAGGATGACTGCTTTGAGACTTCAGGAGAAGATTCCAGAATTTTCCTCCTAGGGTATGCAGACCCTCTACCTCTACCAGAAGAAGTTCTACCTCTCTTAGCAGACGGGGAGGCAGATGAAGGCTCTGGCTGCTCTGCAGGGTCATGGCGCCTCTTGGTTCTCCTTTCAGAGGGAGGAGCATCATCCGCCAGAATGGGCCTTGTCGTAGCCCTTGACCTTGCTCCACGGCGAGGGGCCTGCTTGTGTGCCATGGGAGCAAGATGGAGTGGAATAAGAGAGGATGGAGAGTGAGGAATGAGAGAAGAAAGACAGGGATGGAATGGAGGAGGTAAGAGGTGGAAATGGATTCAAGGCCTGCCGGATTCAAGGAAGAGGACGGTCGTCGGGTCGACCTGGAGAAGAAAAGGGGTTTTAGGGTAAGCTACCCCACAGGAACACCAAATCCTTAACCCGCGCCCACGGCGAAAAAGACTCTGGCAGGGGGTCAGTGTCGACACTAGAGGAGGTGAGTGTCGACCTGAGCTAAAGTGTGTCGACACGAGATGTAGTTAGTGTCGACCTGGCCTGATGAAAAAGTGAGATTTGAGTATGGAAAAATTTTGTGACTTTTGAGACATCTTTATAATGATAATCAATGGGTGGAATAATCATTTCAAGGATTTTTTAAGAGGCTAAAAAATTCATTGTGATATTTTGCAAAAAATTCAACACAGTTCAAGTTTTACACAATATCCAACATGATATGAGCATTCAATGACTTTAGCCATTAAAATGATGATTTGAGGATATAATACATTTAACAATCAACTACACACTACCATATTCTTCAAGTCAAAGAAATAAAAAAAAAAATCTTTTAGACTGAAATCAAGTGTGTTGAAAGTAAACAACTTTTTAAAACAACTTAATGATGGATAAGAATGATTCTTTTAAAACATTTCTCCAATGATATACACATTTTGTTTTTGAAACAAACTATCAAATGAGATAAGTCTTGTTCACTCAAAAACTAATGCTTTTCACACACTATAGTCCCTGGATACTAAAGATTTATCCATTATCAAGTCTCAAAGGGGTAAATGATGACTTTTTGACATGAAAATATACATTTTTTTTAGACGCCAATATTTCCAGTACTCAGTCATCATCAAAAAGGAATATATATTTAACAATCAACTACACACTACCATATTCTTCAAGTCCAAAGAAATAAAAAAAAAAATCTTTTAGACTGAAATCAAGTGTGTTGAAAGTAAACAACTTTTTAAAACAACTTAATGATGGATAAGAATGATTCTTTTAAAACATTTCTCCAATGATATACACATTTTGTTTTTGAAACAAACTGTCAAATGAGATAAGTCTTGTTCACTCAAAAACTAATGTTTTTCACACACTATAGTCCCTGGATACTAAAGATTTATCCATTATCAAGTCTCAAAGGGGTAAATGATGACTTTTTGACATGAAAATATACGTTTTTTTTAGACGCCAATATTTCCAGTTACTCAGTCATCATCAAAAAGGAATATGACATATTTATTTTGATTTTCATTTATTTTTTATTTTGAACCCCTTTGAACAGAGATAGCATTAGTGCCTCATGACATACATGGCACTTAATTCATTGTGAAGGTGTGCAGTTTCTCAGCACATGTGCCATTGCTCTGTTGAATTGACAAATTTTGGAGAGTTTTTGACAAAAAAGACATCATCTATATCCAACATCAATTGCAAACAAAAACATGTTTAGATTCAAGGCACACATTATCCTTCAGTCTTTGAAAGAAATCTGAATTTCTATAGTATTGAAAAATATAGGTGAGAGTTGACAAATGAATATAGTAGATCACTCAAAGGATCATTTTGAGACTCTAGACACCTGAATGAGGACATCATGCATGGAAATTGATGTAATGCAAGAAAAGTTTTGAGTTTTCAAAAAGTATGACTTGTGAATTCTCTAGCTCCCTCTGAGATGAGGATTTCAACCACTTTTCATCAGAATAAAGATATGCAAGTTTTTGAAATCAGAAATAATTCTCTTTGAACAACAAAAGCTCCCCCTCAACAATTGCATATTCATTTCTTGGTACTTGGCGGAGACATATACTATGACGGACCGGGGTATTTATGCTCATTAAGGCTCCATATCCAGATCCGCCTCCCGCGAACGGACCGAAGTCTCGCAAGGGATAGCTCACACAACTGTCCAGTAGGAATATAAAATACAAACCACAACTGTATAAGACACAAGAAAGTACATGTGCTCATACCTGCATATAACAATTTACAACTGTCTCATTACATTAATACATGTCCAATTAAAAAGTACAACTACCTGTGGCATACCCCGAGGGAGCACAAGCTCACACAACACTACTACTACACAACTGCTGGTGGTACAAGTCTGACACAACGCTGCTGCAAGCCAAACACTCGAAAGTCCTGAAAAGAACTGTAGGGGAGTGAGCCTCAACAAGTCATAGGCTCAGTAAGGGCTACCCCAAAACAACACGTAACCCGGACACCTCAACCCCAATGGGTCTCACTGGCAACACCAATAGCGAACCATTTCATGCTCACTACATTTATATTTAAATAACAGCTTAAACAGTAATTAATAAACAAAAGCATATTCCTTATAAAGAAAAAGGAATCACAGGCTAGTCCGCTCAATAACTGAAATGCCTAGGCCGCAAGCCTCACAGGCACATTACAGTCACAACCAAACATTTAAGCTATAAGCCGCACAAGCAAACCATTGCCTAGGCTATAAGCTTTACAGTCAAATCTCAAGTACGTGGGTAACAGGACTGCTAACCAAAAGCTGGCCCTTTATGCCCAAATCACAATATGACAATAACCACCACACCAAGTAACATGATTGGCTACAACAGGCCATCCATCACACATGAAAACTATATATGGTAGTTTACCCGAGGAAGGTAAAAACACATTGAGTGGAAGGTCACACCACACGACCTCCACGAAACACAGTTCCACGTCAACACCAGAAAAGACGGTATATGAAATACCACCACAAACCATTACCACATAGGGTACAGGTACCTATTACCACAAGGCACAGCACAAAACCACAAGTGAACCAGTACCACAACAGGGTACACCATAGCAAACTAACCACATTGGTGAAATCAATATTCACCAACTATAATCAAAACTGTGCCACCGCTCGGGCACACCACAAGCTACAATTGTAGTCACAACTGTGCCAACACCAGGCACACACCTCAAACGAGTCAAACCTCGACTACGAGTCACAAACTCATAACCACGACAAGTAGCAAAGCACGAGTCGGAAAGGAACGACGCCACCACACGGGAACAGACTATTGGCTGATCAGGCCATATCCAACCCGGACAACACAACACAAGAACAACCTCTCAGCCTCGCAGTCACGGACGAAAGGTCCAACTGCCGCTCCACGAAGTCAAACAACTGGGAGACCAACCAACACCACACCTACAGACACACACTGCAGGTCCATGCCTGGCACCTCTAGGGTCTCTGGCCGGAGCACCCTAAAGTGAGGCACTAGAAAACAGGACTAGCTGGGGACCAGTGACGTCTACTGGTGTCCGTACCCCCAACTACGAGCGCGCTACAAGCGACACAAGAACAAACTCTGGGAAGTCGTTGTCCCACTGCCGTCTTTCCCTCAGCCGGACGTACAACTCAAACACAGGAGTGAGGGTGTCCAGGAAGACGACACAGACCTCAACGGTACACACAAGTACCGGGACAAAACCCCGAGCATAACAAGCACACGTGCCTGGCTCACAAAGAACCTGGGGTACCCGACTAGAGAGGCATTCCGGAATAGGCGCCGGACCACCATACTCGGCAAGCTCAAACCACGATATATACATAAACATTTTCTATTATCGTTCACGATACACAAATTACCATTAAGGATAGTTGTCCTAGTCACCCTGTCACAAGCTAACTTGCACAACTACATATACTAACCTATTAAAGATAACACCGCAGTTTGTCATTGGTCACACGGTGACCTCCAAGCTAATTCATACAAACACACATATAAACCACGATAGCTAATCATACTTGGCCTATCATTGAACATCTTGTGAGTAGAGGTCACATTAACAATGACCACAATATTTACATAATAATCATACTTACACTTTACTAATTATCCATCCAGAATAATCTATAAGATCCTAGAAGATCAAGGCTAGGTTCAGACGTGAACCTCATCGCCACAACACGCAGACTGACCTCACTAATTATTAATCACAATAACGCACGGTATGCCATGAACACACAAACCATATACATGGCATCCAAACCTCGAAGATATCACGTGCACAATACCTCACGATGAATATATCACATATTATCTATGTAAACAAGATGTCCAACACATGGGCAATAAACACATACTTAAACCACTATGTACAACACACATTATTCACGTAAACATGCCCATTACATGAGCAGTATGCTCCAAGAGCGTAACAAGTGCACTGGCTCACACCGGTCATCGCCTTGCACACACAAACACGTAAAACAAACGGTGCTGACGCATGCACATATTAGCGGCAACATCAATTGCCGTTTAAAGTATATAGACGACAATGCCCCTTGCCGTCAACACCAAGTAAGCGACCACCACTTGGCCATTTACCACAATCAACGGCTAGATACCTAGCCGTTAATCTCCAACTGAAGAACTCTGCGTCAACCGATGTTGACGTCAAGATCTTCACTGCAGAACCCGCCAGAACACACAAAATGGCCCTAGGACGATTGCACGGGCAATCTAACCATAAATACAATAGAAAAACAAGAAAACACTTCCTTTACATCTATATACCATAATTAACCAGAAAAGCAAGATCCAATACTTGGATCGATCAAACCACCCAATTTCGGCATGAAAACCCTCTTTCCTAAAAACTCAATTAACATGCAATCTATACAAATAAACCATAACCAATCAACCATGAGGAATCCAGGGGTCCAATCCCTACCTCAGAAACGATTGAACTTCCGAAGAACCTTGAATCACGCCGAAACCCGAGGAACGCCCCGCGAACACCGCGCTCCAATTCGTCATTCCCCGCCCGATTTGCCGCTACCACGCGCACCACAGCCTTCCCACGTGCTCCGCCAACCATCAGAACTCGTGAAGAAGCTCAAGGTGAAGGTGGGCGAAGTGGAGAGGGAGAGTGGGGAAAGAACAGGGCTCGGGTCAGCCCTAAAAACACAGGCGCCACAGGTTAACGTCAACCTCTGCGCCGCTAACCAAACCGCCCCACACTAGGCGTCCACATCTTTGGCCGCCAAGTTCATCACGCTAGACGTCCACATCGATGGACGCTAAAACCATGTTAACGGCAACCCATGGCTGTCAACACAAAGTCGACGTCACCCACCTGGACGCCAACCCACTGTTGATGTCCAGCATACTGAACACCAACACAGACCCATAATCAAGCCCGGTAAGGATCCAATAAGAAACACACAACACTAATGGGCCTCACATTGGCCACCAAACCCGCTAAACCTGGATCCACAGGGATCCGGAAAATGCGCGACGTTACATTATTATCACCTAAAAAGAAATGTCGTCCTCGACATATAAAACAAATCACAACAAACCAGATTATACCTAAAAAGAAATGAAACCATATACAGAACAAGAAGGATACTCTTTCTCTGCATCAGCCTTTCAATTCATCTAACTATTTCCATTTTTGCTTTGTTCTTTTCTTTTCTTTCAATTCATTTCACAATTACTCTGTTCTGTCAATTCCATTGTCTTTCCTTACTTTTCAATTGTAGACGATTCTACCTTGCCAATGGCGCTTTATCTCCTTACTGAACCTACTTCCACATTTTTCCAACTGTGTTTGCAATATTTCTTTCGATGCCGCTTTATCTTTCTCAATATCTTTACTGTAATATCTTTCATGCCACCATTTTCTTTTTCTATTTATTACTGTTTGTTGTTATCCTGCCTCATCTGCATTTACATTCACAACTGCCATCTCTTCAAAGAAAACCAATTACCATCTTTGAATTTCCTGTCCTTTTCATATTATTCTGCTCATACCGTTTCAAGTCATCACTGATTAAAAACCATAATAAACTCTGTTCTTTATTCCGCTGCGCAAAACTTTACACTTTCTCCTTATTCAAGCAAACTTTAACAATTTATGAATATTAAATCTTTCTTTGCTTCCGCTTCCGCTGCGCTACTCTGATCACACTGAACGCTTGCAAATATGTCCACAATTTCTGTTCTCATTATTACTTTTAATTATTTCCATCTGGCTTCAACTGCTTCTCAAATCATCTTATTCAATTAATTCGTGCTGAAGAAATTACTGCAATTTCTGACCTGCCAAACTGGTATAATAACATGCTTTACTCTTCATATACCTTTCTTGCTTTACTGACATTCTCTGGCTAATCTCATAATTCTGTGGCATAAACTTTCCAAATATACTTAATCAATCTGCTCCAGCATTAACCCTGAAATATCTTAACAGTTCACTTCTGTCATTAATCATTTCTTTGCACCGATATGCAAATCTAACTGACATTTTCTGATTCATCTGATTTTATTCACTTCATCATTTGCTAAATTCTTCCTTTCTCTGGTCCATATTTCTTCTTTATCTAAACTGTCAATCATTCTAATCATAACATCTTTTCCGCAAAATACTTCCCTCATTCATTCTGCTGCCTGGCTATCTACTATACCGTTCATACTATAACTTTCTGGTATTTATCATCCTTCTTTAAAATATAGAAAAACTCAATTTAAAGACCAATTTTTTAAATAACAACTTGCTCTGGCTGCTTCACTCATTCCATTAATTGCTCTTTTCTCAAATAACATAAATATTACAATCTGCCTTACTGTTTCTCAACTCAATATTTATTAACTGCTTCTCCATTAATGCACTTTTCCATTCTATTTCATTTGCCTTGAACTCATTCTAACATACTTAACTTTAATTTTGATTTTCCTCGAACTGCTCACAGTTACTAACTTTCACTGCTCTTATCTTTAGCACAACCATCTTACTAACTTTCTCTGAAGAATTCTTCATAACCTGTCATTCATCAACTAAATATTTCTCTTGTGCAATTTTCCAGAAAATCACATTGCACACTGATTCTTCTTTTCTCTCTTTCTTTATTCAACTGATCCTTTCTGTACATATTTATACAAATCCTCATATCAAACTTCATATTACCATCACTATTCATAACAACGCTTTTCTCAAATTTTCAATCTCAAGTACACTTAATCATCACTATTCTTCTATGTACCAGTACCTCTTTTAAAGCTGATCTGCCTTACTTAATCATGCCAAACTTTTCATAACACTAATCACATTCTGATCCACACTGATTCTTGATATCATCTGACTCAGATTTCTAATGCCACAATACTTTTGCTGAGGTTCTCAACTATACTTTGCACATTTAATCACTTCTAACATACACACTGATCTGATCCTCATCATCTTGTTACCATATACCTGTCTCTGCTAACTCTGTATTCTTACTGAATTCCATATCCAATACATTAATCTCCTCAATTCCTTTAACTGCAAATCTTTAACACCAAATCATTCTATCACAAATTAACACACTGGTATAATCACACAGATTATACCACCTCTAATCACATCAACTTTCAACAACTGCTAACAACTGCCAAATTCTCAACTCAAAAACACATTTTACAACAAAAAACTCAATAAATACTATATTAATCAACACAAACCACAGACTTACTACCAGCAGTGGACATTAATCCATGTATTGGACATTGTAACTTCAATGTCTTTTCATATTCTAATTGGACATTGCTCTGATACCAACTGTGACGGACCGGGGTATTTATGCCCATTAAGGCTCCATATCCAGATCCGCCTCCCGCGAACGGACCGAAGTCTCGCAAGGGATAGCTCACACAACTGTCCAGTAAGAATATAAAGACAAACCACAACAGTATAAGACACAAGAAAGTACATGTGCTCATACCTGCATATAACAATTTACAACTGTCCCATTACATTAATACATGTCCAATTAAAAAGTACAACTACCTGGGGCATACCCCGAGGGAGCACAAGCTCACACAACACTAACTACTACACAACTGCTGGTGGTACAAGTCTGACACAACGCTGCTGCAAGCCAAACACTCGCAAGCCCTGAAAAGAACTGTAGGGGAGTGAGCCTCAACAAGTCACTGGCTCAGTAGGGGCTACCCAAAACAACACCGTAACCACGGACACCTCAACCCCAATGGGTCTCACTGGCAACACCAATAGCCAAACCATTTCATGCTCACAACATTTATATTTAAATAACACTTAAACAGTAATTGATAACAAAAGCATATTCCTTATAAAGAAAAAGGAACACAGGCTAGTCCGCTCAAAACTGAAATGCCTAGGCCGCAAGCCTCACAGGCACATTACTCACAACACAATCATTTAAGCTATAAGCCGCACAAGCAACCATGCCTAGGCTATAAGCTTCACAGGCAAATCTCAAGTACGTGGGTAACAGGACTGCTAACCAAAAGCTGGTCCTTTATACCCAACCACAATATGTCAAAACCACACACACCAAGTAACATGATCGGCTACAGCAGGCCAATCCATCACACATGAAACCATATACGGTATTTACCCGAGGAAGGTAAAAACACATTGAGTGGAAGGTCACACCACACGACCTCCACGAAACACAGTTCCACGTCAACACCAGAAAGACTGGTATATGACATACCACCACAAACCATTACCCACACAGGGTACAGGTACCTATTACCACAAGGCACCAGCACGGAAACCACAAGTAAACCAGTGCCGTAACAGGGCACACCATAGCAAACTAAACCACATTTGGTGAGTCAATACTCACCAACTATAATCAAAACTGTGCCACCACTCGGGCACACCACAAGCTACAATCGTAGTCACAACTGTGCCACACTGTGCCACACACCAGGGCACACCTCAAACGAGTCAAACCTCGACTACGAGTCACAAACTCACGAACCACGACAAGTAGCAAAGCACGAGTCGAAAGGAACGACGCCACCACACGGGAACAGACTACTGGCTGATCAGGCCATATCCAACCCGGACAACACAACACAAGAACAACCTCTCAGCCTCGCAGTCACGGACGAAAGGTCCAACTGCCGCTCCACGAGAACAAGTCAAACAACTGTGGAGACCAACCAACACCACACCTGCAGACACACACACTGCAGGTCCATGCCTGGCACCTCTAGGGTCTCTGGCCGGAGCACCCTAAAGTGAGGCACTGGAAAACAGGACTAGCTGGGGACCAGTGACGTCTACTGGTGTCCGTACCCCCAACTACGAGCGCGCTACAAGCGACACAAGAACAACTCTGAGATCGCTGTCCCACTGTCGTCTTTCCCTCAGCCGGACGTACAACTCAAACACAGGAGTGAGGGTGTCCAGGAAGACGACACAGACCTCAACGGTACAACACAAGTACCGGGACAAAACCCCGAGCACAACAAACACACGTGCCTGGCTCACAAAGAACCTGGGGTACCCGACTAGAGAGGCATTCCGGAATAGGCGCCGGACCACCACACTCGGCAAGCTCAAACCACGATATATACATAAACATTTTCTATTATCGTTCACGATACACAAATTACCATTAAGGATAGCTTGTCCTAGTCACCCTGTGACTCACAAGCTAACTTGCACAACTACATATACTAACCATATTAAAGATAACACCGCAGTTTGTCATTGGTCACACGGTGACCTCCAAGCTAATTCATACAAACACACATATAAACCACGATAGCCAATCATACTTGGCCTATCATTGAACATCTTGTGATAGTAGAGGTCACATTAAACACTGACCACAATATTTACATAATAATCATACTTACACTTTACTAATTATCCATCCAGAATAATCTATAAAAGATCTAGAAGATCAAGGCTAGGTTCAGACGTGAACCTCATCGCCACAACACGCAGACTGACCTCACTAATTATTAATCCCAATAACGCACGGTATGCCATGAACACACAAACCATATACATGGCATCCAAACCTCGAAGATATCACGTGCACAATACCTCACGATGAATATATCACATATTATCTATGTAAACAAGATGTCCAACACATGGGCAATAACACATACTTAAACCACTACGTACACCCACATTTCACGTAAACATGCCCATTACATGAGCAGTATGCTCCAAGAGCGTAACAAGTGCACTGGCTCACACCGGTCATCGCCATGCACACACAAACACGTAAACAAACAGTACTGACGCATGCACATATTAGCGCAACATCGATTGCCGTTTAAAGTATAGACGTAATGCCCTTGCCGTCAACACCAAGTAAGCGACCACCACTTGGCCGTTTACCCACAATCAACGGCTAGATACCTAGTCGTTAATCTCCAACTGAAGAACTCTGCGTCAACCGATGTTGACGTCAAGATCTTCACTGCAGAACCCGCCAGAACACACAAAATGGCCCTAGGCCGATTGCACGGGCAATCTAACCATAAATACAATAGAAAAAAGGGAAAACACTTCCCCTTACATCTATATACCATAATTAAACCAAAAAGCAAGATCAATACTTGGATCATCAAACCACCCAATTTCCCGGCATGAAAACCCTCTTTCCTAAAAACTCAATTAACATGCAATCTATACAAATAAACCATAACCAATCAACCATGAGGAATCCAGGGGTCCAATCCCTACCTCAGAAACGCGATTGAACTTTCGAAGAACCTTGAATCACGCCGAAACCCGAGAACTCCCCGCGAACATCGCGCTCCAATTCGTCATTCCCCCCCGATTTGCCGCTACCACGCACGCGCACCACAGCCTTCCACGTGCTCCCGCCATCCATCAGAACTCGTGAAGAAGCTCAAGGTGAAGGTGGGCGAAGTGGAGAGGAGAGAGTGGGGAAAGAACAGGGCTCGGGTCAGCCCTAAAAACACAGGCGCCACAGGTTAACGTCAACCTCTGCGCCGCTAACCAAACGCCCCAACTAGGCGTCCACATCTTTGGCCGCCAAGTTCATCACGCTAGATGTCCACATCGATGGAACGCTAAAACCATGTTACGGCAACCCATGGCCGTCAACACAAAGTCGACGTCACCCACCTGGACGCCAACCCACTGTTGATGTCCAGCATACTGAACACCACACAGACCCATAACCAAGCCCGGTAAGATTAATAAGAAACACACAACACTAATGGCCTCACATTGGCCACCAACCTCTAAACTGGATCCACAGGGATCCGAAAAACGCGCGACGTTACATATACTCTCGCATAGTGAAAGTGTCCAGACAAGCAGAACTTGTCCTTCTTCAAATCACCATTTGATATACCAAGAAGTTCAGCACAATGTGAGTTGAAGAGTTCATTGTCAAAAAGAATAGAAGTGAAATGGAGAGAGATATGATCAGTATGAATCAAGGAAGCAATGATATGATGATGCAAGAGACTCCCCCTCAGAAGATGCCTAACACTCAACCCAATCCTGAAGGACATTTACAAAGACCAAGTTCTCTCCTTAAAGCTGAGAATCTACTGTCAGGAAGGGGTTTGGTGAAGATGTCAGCAATTTGTTTTTCAGTTTCTATGAAGTGGAGTTCAAATGATTTATTTGCTACCTCATCTCTCAAGAAATGATGCCTAATTTCATATGCTTAGTTCTGGAATGCTGAATGGGGTCTTAGACAGATTTATTGCACTTGTGTTATCACATAGAATGGAACAACCCTAAGTCTTGGTTATATCAAGAGTTGATGTTTCACCCAAAGAATTTGGTACCACATCTACCTGCTGCAACATACTCAGCCTCTGCAGTTGACAAGCAACTGAATGTTGCTTTTTAGAAGCCCAAGAATTAGGCACCCCCCTAAGTATAACACAAGCCACTTGTGCTTTTTCTATCTAATTTACATCCAGCATAGTCAGCATCACAATAGGCAATCAAATCTAACTTGCAATTAGCAGGATACCAAATTCCTAAATCACATGTTCCAACAAGATATTTGAAAATTCTTTTAACAGCTAACATGTGACTTTCTTTAGGATTTGATTGAAATCTAGCACACAAACACACACTAAACTGAATATCAGGTCTAGAAGTTGTAAGATAAAGTAGAGAACCAATCATACCTCTGTAGGTCTTTGGGCCTACTGACTTACCGAGAATCTTCTTCTAGCTTAGCATTAATAGCAATTGGTGTGTTTGAATGCTTGAGGTTCTGAAAGTCAATCTTTTCAGAAGTTCTTTGGCATACTTGGTTTGACTGATGAAGATCCCTCATGTGTTTGGTTAACCTGCAATCCCAAGAAAACTTTATCTCCCATTAAACTCATTTCAAATTCATTTTCATTTGATTTGAAAATTCATTACACAGGCCTTTATTGGTTGATCCAAATTATGTCATCACATAAATTTGGACTACAATTATTTGATTATTGACTATTTTTGTGAACAATGTTTGATCAACATTTCCTCTAGAATATCCTTTTTCAAGCAAAAAGGAACTCAAACGGTCATACCAAGCTCTTGGAGCTTGTTTAAGACCATAGAGAGCCTTATGCTTGAAAACATGGTTAGGATGTTTTTCATTTTCAAATCCAGGAGGTTGTTCAACAAAAACATTTTCCTTGATATATCCATTTAAAAATGCACTTTTAACATCCATTTGATAAACTTTGAATTTCATGGAGGATGTAAAAGCAAGGAAAATCTAACTGCTTCTAGTCTAGCTACAGGGGCATATGATTCTTCAAAGTCAATTCCAAACTCTTGATTGTACCCCTTTGCAACTAGCCTAGCTTTATTTCTTATGACTTGACCATTCTCATTCAACTTATTTCTGAAAACCCATCTAGTGTCAATGACTGTTTGGTCACTAGGTCTAGGTACTAATTCTCATACTTGATTTCTTTCAAATTGATGAAGTTCATCATGCTTGCATTAATCCAATCAGAACTTGATAAAGCTTCATCAATTACTTTGGTTCAATTTGGGAAATTAGAGCTAGTGGGTCTTCTTCAATAGCATGCAGGAATGATGATCTAGTCCTAACCCTATCATGCAAATTGCCAACTACATTATCTAATGGGTGATCTCTCAAATTCGATGTTCAGAAATTACCTGTTGAGGGGTACTAAATCTGGCAATGTTACCTGATCCACTTGAAGATGGTGAATTGATGTTCACGTTCTCACCATGTCTTCAAGCTCCTCAACAGTTGGTGAAGAGTCCACAATGAAATCATCCTCTTCACTGTCTTGTCTTTCCCTGCAAGATTTAGAATTATTAGTTGAAAAGGAATTTTCATCAAGATCATATGTGGAGATTCTTCAATAGTTTTGTTTTTGAGAATGTACACTCTGAAGCTCTTAACACTTCTGAATATCCAAGGAAGATGGCTTCCTGACTCTTAGCTCAAACTTGTCAAGATTTTCTTTATTATTGTTGTGTACATAACATTTGCACCCAAAGATTTTGAAATAGAAACAGTTGGCTTTTTGTTTTTCAATAATTCATAGGGGGTTTTTCTAATTTTTTGTCTGATCAAAGCTCTATTCAGAATGTGATTTGCTGTGTTACAGCTTCACAGAAAGGATTTGGGCAAATTGCTTTCTAAGAGCATGGATCTAGCCATTTCCACAAGAGTTCTATTTTTCTTTCCACAACTCCATTTGTTTCAGAGTTTCTTGGTGAAGAAAACTTGTGAAATAGTTGAAGTTCAGCACATAATCAGAAAAGATTGGTTTTTCAAATTCTCCCCCATGATCAGTCAAAATATTTTGATTTTATATGAAAAGTTTGTTAGGGCATTGGTACAGAATTTCCTGAACTCAATGCAAGTATCACTTTTGTGGGACAAGAAGATAACCCAAGTAAATCTGGTAAAATCATCAATGATTACAACTCATATCTCTTGCCACTTAGACTTAGAACTCTTGTTGGGCCAAAAAGGTCCATGTGAAGTAGTTCTAGTGGCCTAGATGTGAGTACCTCATTGAAGTCTTAAAGATTTTCTGGTTTGTTTTCCTTGGGCACAGATCCACACAACTTGATTTTCAATGTTAGAAAAAGATTCAGGAAGACCCTTAACCAAGTTCAGTCTTAACAATTTATTCAATGTTCTGAAACTTGCATGGCCAGTCTTTTGTGCCAAGTCCATGCAATTTCATCTTTATTAGCAACAAAGCAAAGATTTTCAGAAAAGTTTTTATTAAGGTCGATCATGTAAACATTGTTTTCCTCTTTTTTTCTCCAAATTTTATTTTATCAGTTGATGAATCAATGATCTTACAGAAATTGGATTCAAACACAATTTTGTGACCTTTGTCACATAGTTGGCTAATACTTAGTAGATTGTAATCAAGACCATCAACTAATAAACTATCACAGAGTTTGAGGAAGTTTGACCAACCTTTCCAGATCCAATGATCTTTCCTTTATTTTTACCTCCAATGTTACTGAACCTCCCTCCTTCTCAATCAGGAATGAAAATTTGGCTCTATCTCCATCATGTGTCGTGAACACCCACTGTCAAGGAACCACACATTTGAATTGGTGCAACGACCTTCCTGCAAAATCAATCAATGGAGAGAAGATTTTGGTACCCAAACAGTGTTGGACCATCAGAATGTTTGGACATTTTATCAATCTTTTCTCACCCAAATTTGATTTGTTTTTTATTTTTGTTTTATTACAATGGTGTTCTCTGTCTTTTTCAGTTTCTTCTTCTTTCCTTAGGAATGAAAACACCATGTTTTTGTTTTTTATAGGAGGGGAAGATTTCATTTGAACATGAGAGTTTAAATGAGGAGGTGGAATCCAAGGATTTTGTTGGTACATCAGAAAGTTTGGATAGAAGAATTGAGGATGATACCAACATGGTTGTAATGCCATTGTTCCAATCAGCTTGATATCTTGTCTTGGAAGTCCAAGTTTTCAAGAATGACTTCCTTTGACTTTTTCTTATTTTTCAAATTTTTATTTGAATTTTTTATTTTATTGTTTGTCTTGGTTGATGTTGAGCAGGTCGACCTCTCCTTACTGGTGTCGACACAACAGCCACAGAATCCTTCTTCTTGGGACTGGTGTCTACCTGTCAGGTGACTATGTCGACCTGGTTGACTTGCTTTGTTTCTGAGTTTTTGGAATTTTTGAAGTTTTGCTTGATGTTTGTTTGATTTCAGTGTTCTCAAGGCTAGGACCTTTGACAATTTAATTAATGGTGCTTTATCCTTCTTCTCACCAGATTTGTCTTTCTTAGGTTTTTGTTTATCAATCCTAGTCCATGAGAAATTGATTTCATTTTTGCTCCCAACAAGGCTTCCAGATTATCTTTACCATTTGTGAATGTTTCAATAACTTCATCCTTTTCTTTTTGCTGGTTTTGTAAGGTTTTGATTTCTTCAACTTTGTTTGTTTATCATGGTTTTTCATTTCCAGCTTTCCAGACAGTTCTTTGAATTAAATGGTGGCCTTTTAAGAGGCTAGCTTAAGCTCATCATCAATTCAGAAGATTTTCTTTTTCTTCAGTCAGTTCTATTACTTCATTTTCTAGTTCACAAATTCTTTTGTTGATGATTGATTGTGCAAGATATTTTCAATTTTCTTTTTGATGTGTTTGTTTTCTTTCCTCATTTCAGTGTATTTTTCAACAAGTTCTGCAATGCATCTTGCCAATCCTCAACTGAATTTCTTCGAAGGATGTACTTACCTTTTCATCAGAACTATTCGCCATGAAGCAGATTTCCTCACTGTCTGAACTTGAGGATTTTTTTTCTTCTTCCTTTCACTTGAGTCTTCATCAGACCAAGTGGCTACCATGGCCTTTCGGCTTCTTGAACTTGTGAAACTTCTTGTGCTTCTCCTTCTTGTTTTCAGGACATTCTCCCTTCATATGTCCTGGCTTGTTGCACCTGTAACAGATGACAGTTTCGTCAGATTTTTTATTCTTGTTAGAATTAGCATTAAAAGGAAGTGTTTCTTTTACCTGATGAATATTTTTTTTGCCAGAAAATTTTCCTTTTCTATATTTCAAGAATTTTCTGAATTGCCTGGTCATGAGGGAAATTTCATCCTCATTTGACTCAGACTCATCAAACTGGTTTTATCCTGACTCTTGTCTTTGTTACTAGATGAGGCCTTTAGAGCTACTGGCTTGGTTTTGATTATATGTTCTTCATTTCTCTTTAGATTGATTTCATATGTCATTAAAGATCCTATCAACTCATCCAAAGAAATTTTGGACAGATCTTTAGAATCTTCAATGACATTGGCTTTTGTGTGCCAAATTAAAGAGAGAGAACGTAGAATTTTTCTTACTAAGTCTACATCCGTATAGTCCTTACCTAAGGCCTTCAGTCCATTGACTATGATCATAAACCTGGCAAACATTTCAGAAATTGTCTCATTAGTTTTCATCATAAACAATTCATATTCAGAGACAAATGTTAGCCTTAGTTTCTTTAACCTGAGATGTTCCCTCATAGAGTACCTCAAGTTTATCCCACATCTCTTTGGCAGATTTGCACATTGAGATTCTTGAGTACTCCTTGGGGTGAACAGCACATTGAATCATATTCATGGCACTGTAATTCAATGTAGCTCTTCTTATCTGTTCCCTAGTCCAGGTTTCTTCCTCTCCCTAGTTCTCATAGGGTCCTACTTCCACTACTTTCCAGATTTCATAATTTTGGGCTCTTAGAAAAACTTGCATTCTATTTTTCCAATAAGAATAGTCCGTTCCATTAAAGAAAGGTGCCTATTAATGGAATGACCCTCAGCTATGAATCCTCTGGAATCCATCTAATTAAACAGATGGTGCAAAGAAGAAACACTCAGCAAGCAAACAAGCAAGCAAACAAATCACACAGAACACTCAGAAATTACTCAGATCAAATCAGATCAGGTGTAAACCCGCTCTGATACCATTGAAGGATCGAGAAAGATGAGGCAAGATCTAGAAGGGGGGGTTGAATAGATCTAGGCCTACTAATGCGGAAGCATAACCAATTTTTAAAAACTCTTGAATCAGAGGCAAATTGAAAAACAGATTTCACAGATCTGAAGATAAATTGAGTGAGTTGTGCAAATGGAGTGTGTGAACAAATTGATTAGATGAATTCAAACGATCCTATGCATGCATCTAACGAAGGATAAATTCAAACCCAATTAGATCAATGCACAGAGATTTTTAGGTGGTTCGGAAATCACACCATGTGATTCCTACATCCACCCCTCCACACGTGAGGATCCACTAATCAACCTGGGTACAACACACCCACTGGAGCCTGACAACTCCAACACCTGAGTTTACAACTCACACAAACTCTAGAGTAAGACTACTCTAGAACCCTGAGCAAGACTGCTCACAACACCTTGAGTACGACGACTCAAAACCACTGAGCTCGACGGCTCACAAACACTTGCTAGAAAAACACAAGACTCAGATCTTCTAGCAAAAGATCTAGTCCAACAAGAGTTAATTCATGAGACTCATGCAACAACCCATGCACAATCTCAGAATCACTCAGAAGAGAAAAGGAAAATGAGAATTGTATTGATGCTTTTCTCTTCAGATGTACTCCCTTATAGAAGGTCGAAATGTGAAGAGCTTTGATCTCTGGAAGTTCCTGGGCGATGCTATGCAATTTGATCTTCAGGATCTTCCTTGAATTCTTCACAGAAGTCGGCTTCTACTTGATCTGCTTCCTTGAGGTATCCAATTGCTTCTTCAACGATCAATCTCCACTTCTCACGCTTGAGCAGATGAGAATTTGGCTTGAGGAAGCACCAGGAAGGCAAGAACAGGGAGGAGAACTCTTCTAGCCACCAACGGGATTTCTAGGAGGCTCTCAAGGGTTCTTGCATGTTGGATGGCCAATAGGAGGTATTTATACCCCTAATAGTCCAAGTGTACCCTTGGGGGTCGTGGGCACACGATCCAAGGCCAATCCAACAATTCCCTAGGGTGCCACGTGTCCAGGACAAAGTTTAAGTCACAGAGATTCCGGAGTGTGTCGACCTGCCAGAGGTGTGTCGACACACTGTTCCACAACTGGCAAAAACAATTCCCTGGGAGAGGTCTCTATTGTCGACCTGAGATGATCTAGTGTCGACACCCTGTCCCAGACAGCAAAACAGTTCCCTGGGACTGCATCTAGTGTCGACCTGATATCCATCTCGTGTCGACCTGCTATAGCCATCTGAAAAACAGGCCTTCTGGGAAGGCTCTCTAGTGTCGACACCATCTGGTTTAGTGTCGACCTGAGATAGAAGCCTTTGCATATTTCTCTGGGATCTGTCTCTAGTGTCGACCTGCCCTGTCTAGTGTCGACACTAGATGACCATTTCTTCATCTTTTGCTTAGGGCTTGGAGCATGTGTCGACACCAGTGTTGAGGTGTGTCGACACCACCCTTGCAATAAATGTTTGTCCCTGAGAAAAAACACATAAATCATTAGTTAATATATTATCATGAATATAAATGATTAATGTTTTGGAAACATGCTTTTTGAATATTGTTATTTCAGGTGTGATGCATTTCACATGTTCCAATTGTTATGCTTAAAATCACAACTTGTCATCATCAAAATGTGAGGAGAAATTAATTATATTCACACTCAACCCAACAAGCCCCCCTTTGAGTGGACACCCAATGGATGCAGATGGTATCATTAAGTCAAATGATGACACGAGATGCTCCACCATGGGAACTAACATCCCTTCACAAAAGACTATCTAGTGGCATTACCAAACCAAAATACCAAACTCTTCAGCTCCTAAGCTCTCTTATCTCCCAAGTCGATAAGGCACGAGATTAGAGCCAAGATGTTGAGCTCTTCACTCTTATGACCTCACTTGCTTCCATGCCAACAGGGCACTAGACTAGAGCCTTCGCTCTCTAAACTTGCTCGGCTCCAAGCCCTCAAACATCAAGGTTAGAGCCGAGCTACTTAGCTTTCCAACTCTCCGAACTTGAGGTTAGAGCCAGCCCTTTAGTTCTACATCTTACTTACTTCCAAACTGACAAGGCACAAGCTTACAGTCAATTTATTGAGCTCTTTACCTCTTTGAACTAGCTCACCTCCCAGTCGACAAGGCACCAGGATCTAAATATGACCAATTTTAAGTCATAGCACGACGCCCGCACAAGATGCCAAAAGTGTATAGAACAATCGATCAATTATTATGCAGATGCAACAATAGTGTCATGATCTATATATGTTTATGGTAAATATAAAACTATAACAAAATAGCCAGGTTCATAAATAGTCCCCTTATTTTCCTCTTATCCTATCTTAAAAGAAGATATATGGTGTATTTTTTTCTTAAGATGATAAAAATTGTAATTTCATACTTCCCATTCAAAAGAGAATAAAATCATAACATTAGATGCAATCGTCGTTTGTTCTTCTGATTTTTGGAAGAAAAAAAAGACACTGAGTGAGAATTAAAATGGAAGAATGAGGCATAGGCAAAAAATTTTAAAAAATGACCATTCTAACAGAATCAAACCCCCATAATTTTGGAGAGATATACAGGAGAGTATCATAATTGCCATTCTAACAGAAAAAACTCCCCATAAGATTTTGGAGAGATATACAGGAGAGTATCATAGATTAATCATTTTGGTCACATGTGGAGATTAAACAAGATATTATTCTTTTTCAATCTTAAGTGTAAAAAGCTGCAGATGGCAGTAGAAGCACACATGTAGAATGTACGCAAAATTGTTCTTAGTTTAAAAAAAAAAAAAAACTCCTGGGCATGCGATCATCTTTGTTCCACCCGTCCCACTGGTCCGAACCGGAAGCGAACCGGCATCGACCCGGCCAGACCGGCCACGTTGCCAACTCGCCCGCCCCGCGCTGAAGTCGGCAACGGCGTCCTTCCCGCCAAATAACGCGGCCGTCGGACCGCTCTCCTCCACTTCACCTTGGCAACCGAAATGTTCGGTCGGGAGCTCTTCTTCTTCTTTTCCGTCCGTCCCCGTCCCCCCCCCCCCCCCCTCCCCCGGGCAACAACGGCCCCCTCGGCCCATGTTAGCGGGGGTGGCTTCTTCTCATGATCTTGTCATCTTTCCTCGCTTCGACTACATGCATCTGGTGAGTTCCTTGCTGCACTTTCGATTCCATGCTGTCCAAACAGGGAAGGGGGTGGACAAAAGGAATGGAATTTTGCGATGGAACAAGGAAAAGAAGAACGGACGTGGGGGCATTTAGCTCCCTTTTGTACATTCCTTACTTGCCCACACGTTTTCCAAATTCCTTTTGCTCTGCATATAGTTCCCCATTGAGTTGTCTCCGGGGCAATGAGAAAGATGGGTCTGTCCTCCGCTTGTTCCTCCCTCCGTCGGACGACAACTGGGGAGGAAAGCTAAGGTCTTTCCGTGGCATTCTCTGATGGGTCTTTCAATTTATATCGTGATGCTTGAGGCATTTGTTCTTAGATTGTTGGTTGTGCTTTGCTTTGCTGGTTTTCTTTTGATTTCGTCTTCTCTTCTGGTCTCGCGTGTCTCTTCGGATCCTTTTGTGGCGTTATGCAATCTGGCTAATGCTTGTCGCCCGTTTAAGGATTTCAGATTTTGTCTTTTGTCCGCCATACATACTATTTACTTCTATAGGTTTCTGTATGGGGCTTCATCAGTTGATCAGTCCTTGGTGTCTGGAACTTCGGGACTGCAGGATTGTCCTTTATTTGAGACTCAGGGTAATCCCACATGATGAACCACTTACACGTTGCTCTCTTTCTTTTCGGCTTCCACATTCTTGCTCTTTCGCTCACTGTTGCTTAATCAGTTAATCGCATATCATATGGGCCATTTTGGCTTAATATTTTGGTTTGAAAACGACCTCTGCCCTTTGCTGCTTAGTGTGATTGTCTTTAATAACGAGTGTTCTTCGCAAAAAGTTGCCAGTTCAGCCACTATTTTATTTTTACTCAGGGAGTGGCGATCACTTGTATATGGGTATTCATGTTATCATTTCATCCACATGTACCATATACCCCACTAATCTAGTTTAGCCGGTCACCTTTTCTTGGTACATGTTCCCCTCTTGGGCTTCTTTTTTTTCCCTTTGTGAATATGGATGTGCTCAATGTATGTTTGCGTTTCAGCTCCATGAAATTGCATCATTTCATCTCTTATTCTTGTTCACTTAAGTTTTTTCTCATGATGTTAGTGCTTGTATCTAGTAACTGATGATTTGGAATTAAATGGTTGAAAACTCCCCCTTCATTTTTGAACTGATTTTTTTCTAATTTCCTTCATGGCAGGAGACTTTTAACATTTTGGCAACTCTAGTTGGCATTGGCTCAGGGAATACATGAAACTATTACAGAACGTGGGTATCTTTTCTTTTTGTTCACTTCGTAAATCATAACCTCTTAGAAAGCATTCAAGTGCTTTGAAGTTATTATTTCCTGACTGTTGAACAAATAGGAAGCACATGACAGCATGCACTCTTTGTCAAGGTAGAAGGAGTCAAGGCGTGATAAGGAAATTAACAAGCAACAACATCTGAAGTTGTTTTACATTTTCTCGTTCCATATTATTGCTCATAGATTCTGCTTGATATGAAAAAAAAAGGCTGTTCATTCACCAGTGTTTTGATTTATGGCTTTGGGAAGCTTCATTGCTGAACATGGGTTTTGAATATCTTCCATTGAGCATGTTATGCCTTTTTTTTTAAGCTTGAACAATTCATGTGAACTTCTCTAAGTTGCTGAACATCTATTAACATGTTCCAAGTTCAGATATTTAACCATGGATAATTAAGCAGCTAATAGTGGCTATATTGTAATTTGCATATGAAAATGGTGCAATTCTGCGTGTTGAATACAAAAGTCTACACTCTAAGCCATCTCAAGCAGTGACACTACATTATTGGTTTTAAAGATCTTTTCAGGAAAAGAATAGAACATTGAACAGAGGGGAATTAACATTCTGGGCAGGGAATTAACATTCTGGTCAATCTTTACCTGTTTGAGCTTTCTCTTTGTGATACTATTGCTAATAGCAATTAGAAAGAACTAATGCAGCCACAAGACTGTTTGGTTAAAGATGTTAATAAGAATAGAACCTTGGATGGATTAAAAATGTTCCCCATCTCTGTTTGTATTTAGTGCTTACTTCTTGCTGACGGTGAAAATTAAGAATTTTGCTATGCTTAGGATTGATGGATTGGTTCTTTGGCATTCCTGATTATACATGAGCTACGCTGCAGCTACTAATACAGGTACTCGATCTTTCAGATTTAACATGGAAGAGATTCTGATTTCTGAAGTCTGATTGGGGTCAAGAGTACAATCATCGTTTTCTAAATTGCTTCCAAATATGTGGGATGAATGTTGAAACACGTGTGCTTTTTCTTTGATTTTGCTTTTACTCATTAGACGGCATCTCTGTTTATGCTATGGCGAGTGCAAGAAAGAGTGCTGATAAGGCTCTACAGATGTCAATTTTTTGCATGGTGACTTACATCTGTGGATTTATGGAGCCAGATCACTTCCAAATATGGATTTGATGTCAGAGAGGATGAGGAAACTTTTTTCTTTCTTTGGGTCTTGTGCGTCTCCATGTCAGAAACCTGGTAAGGAAACCAGTAGACACAGTATTATAACTAGTGATCCATATGTTTCTGTCTGTCTTGGAGAAGCAACAGTAGCTCAAACCCGAGTCATTCCGAACTCTGAGAATCCTCAGTGGGATGAACACTTCTATGTGCATGTTGCCCACCCTGTTACAGCAGTGGAATTTCAGGTAAAGGACAATGATGTCCTTGGTGCAGAACTTATTGGGACTGTCTCAATACCAGTAGATGATGTACTGCTAAAAGGGAACAAAGTTACTGGATGGTTTCCACTTGTTGGCCGAAATGAAACAAAAGCATATCCTGAATTGCACGTATCACTTCAGTTCAAAGCAGCACAAGAGGACCCTTTGTATACAGTTGGTCGTGATCCTGACAACTTCGGTGTGCCTAATGCATATTTCCCTCTCCATAAAGAAGGAATGATTACACTTTATCAGGATGCACATGTTCCTGATGGTGCCCTCCCTAAGATCTTGCTAGAAGATGGGAAGTTTTTTGAACAAGGTAATGTTGGGAAGACATTTTCCATGCAATACAGGGTGCACATCACCTTATTTATATCACTGGATGGTCTGTCTACCACCCTGTGAAGCTTGTAAGGGAATCTTCAAAGGCGCCAGATGAAGGGAATATGTCTCTGGAGAGTTGCTAAAGCGCAAAAGTCAAGAAGGTGTTCGTGTGCTGATGTTGGTTTGGGATGATAAAACCTCTCATGACAGACTTCTCCTGAAAATGGTACTTGTCTCTTCTTCAAAATCCTATATTTTGGCTTCTTTCTGGATCTTTTTCTGTAATATGTTTGTGAAATGTATTCAAGGACTGTCTTGAGTAAACTGGTGGTGACGACATGAAGCATAATTTCCTTGGATTTTTCTACTTAACATATGAGCCAAATGGAGTAATGAGCATTTATCTTGATTATACATTTTTTGGATCAGCATTAGATCACCATTTTTTTTTCCTTTTACCAAGATTAGCAAGCAGTGTTGATCTAGTCCTTTCTTCAAGAAAAGGGTGGGAGGCATGGCTTCCTTATTTAATTGCACTTCATTCATCAGTAAATGGGGATACTGATTCTTGCAGGAAGGTGTTATGGGCACTCATGATGAAGAAACACGAAAATTTTTTAAGCACTCCAATGTCCACTGTGTATTGGCTCCTCGGTATGCAAGCAATAAACTTAGCATCTTCAAGCAAAAGGTAAAATCAAGGTCTATCATTTTTATGTAGTGAAGAAAGCCACTATTAAGGGCTGATTCTTATTTATTTTCCACTTCAATGTTAAATTTGCAGATCAACTATTAGCAACTTCTATTATAGTGGATAAGGAACTGATAGGCATATCAAAGTGAAACCTTGGCGTCTTTTAGGACTTTATATCCATTTTGCCAAGGCTTTAAATTGACTCTAAATACAAAGCAAAGTAGCAATACCACTTAGATATGTTTGTTATGTCAATTAGGGTTTATTCCTATGATAGGATCTAGACCTTGAAGATCAAGATTTAGAAAATGAAGAAAAATGGCACAACAAAGTCCTAACATATGTACATAAATAAAGGTTGGAATACTTCTAGACTAGTACTTTTTACACTTGGTTATTTCCTCTATTCTTTAAAATTAACCCATTATGTGAACATATGAACTGTGGAGGTGGGAACTTGAAGTTGGAACCTATGTAGAAACTCCTTTCTGTAGAGTAGGGCTCCTAGAATATGGCACCCTTATGGGATTTATATCAAAAGGCTCAGTAACTTGGAATTTGATCCAAGTCATTTTTAGGCATTGAGGTGGAGGCCAGGCTGGAGATAAGCAGACTTGAACTGCTGACATCTGCCACAGGGTAAACCACGGCCTCTCGGGCCACCCCGACTGATTCTACCATAGAGGCCTATGATAGACAATAACTCCTCCCATCTTTCTTGACTGGACATTAGAGCAAACTGTGATTTTGCCTCCTCCTATCATATTTAGACTATTGCAGGGGTTGTAAGAGTAAAAGCTTGAACCCAGAAGTCAAGGATCCTCTTTGAGTGACCTTAGTTGGAAAACTGAAATCCAGAGAACAAAATCATCTTAACGAGTGAAGACAGTGAATTCTTTGCTTCACATTAGAAGTCCGACATTGAATTGTACCTTAACTGTTTGTCTTGCTCACATTGAGGATGAGATCAATGAAGTTAACTATTTAGTTCAGTTTAGAAGTATGAAATATTTCTTTTTCCTGGTACAGGTTGTAGGTACTGTTTTTACACACCACCAGAAGTGTGTGGTTGTTGATACCCAAGCTGCTGGAGATAACCGGAAGATAACAGCTTTTATCGGTGGCCTGGATTTATGTAATGGTCGTTATGACACACCTAAGCATAGGCTTTTCTCTGATCTTAACAGTGTGTTTGAGAATGACTTCTACAATCCTACATACCCAGTAAGTGATATATTTATTTCATGGCATCTTTACATTTCAATCTCCATGGCCTTTTCTAATTCCAATATGGTCCCAATATTTTCAAATGAGCCCCTGGAATCCTCTGATTTTCAAGTATAGGAATCTTTTAGAATGATGGAGGATTTTATGGCTTATTTGAAAATATTGAGATTATAGGGATATGTTTGGAATTAGACTAGATTATAAGGCCAGAAATGTAAATACCCCTTAATTTTTTTAGATTGGTGTGCACATTTTTTTCCTGTCTCTTTCATCAAAATTGATCATGTGAGCCCATGAAAAGTATGTGCAGTCCTTTTCTCTATTCCACTTCCATGTTGTTGCGAAAGACAGGTTTAGTTGTGTTTGACATTATGTATTCTGATATTTCCATCTTGTTGGCACATTTTCTAGCTTCATACTTCAGGGCCAAGACAACCATGGCATGATTTACATTGTCGAATTGAGGGTCCCGCTGCATATGATGTGTTAATAAACTTTGAACAAAGATGGAGGAAGAATGCAAAGTGGCATGGTCTAAAAGTTAGCAAAGTCACTCAATGGCATGATGATGCACTGGTAAAGCTTGACCAAGTACCAGCAATGCTTACACCCCACAAAGGTTTCCATGATAGCTCTGCTGAACATCTTTCTGACGGTGGATGTACCAGAATTGGCATGTGCAGGTTGGGAGAACAAGGGTATTTTGTATGCAATTTAATTTGAAATCTCCACTGGACTGGCAACATCATAAATTTTGATAAACTGGATCAATTTGTATTTTGCTAGATTTTTCGGTCCATTGATTCTGGGTCGGTGATAGGTTTCCCTACGGATGTTGAGGAGGCAGAAGCAAAGGTACCTCATGAAGCTTATGAAGTTATAGTTTTATGTCAATTTTAATTCTTAGGTCCATATTTTAGTTTTAGGTAATCTATTCCCAGCATTTAATTGAATATTTTGGTTGTAGATATGTACTGAAAGACCCTTTTCTTTGACAGAATCTTGTTTGTGCAAAGAACTTGAGGATAGACCGAAGCATACACACTGCTTATGTGAAAGCAATAAGATCCGCACAACGTTTTATACACATAGAGAACCAGTACTTTATTGGATCTTCCTATGGGTGGACATACAGGAATGCAGGTTTCCGTATCAAGTAATTGGTTAAGTTCTTGTTTCATCTTCCTTCATGTACAATTTAATTTCCTTGGAATACTTGTTCAGGACCTTATCATTAACATTCTTTTAGCTTTCTTTCTTGATTTTAAAAGGTGATCTTTTGGCCTCTCATGCAGTTATGCAGTATTGTTTTATCATCATTTTGTTCCTTTCTTATGACAAAAGTTTAAAACTTGGTAATGCATTTTCAATTGACTGTACATTATAACTTTATCAAGTTCAGCATGGCCATCTTTTCATTCCAATTTCTTGGAAGCTTCGGTTATGCAGGGTGACTGTAAAAGAAGTGGGGAAACTGCAGAATTAGTTACATTCCAGAAATTTATGGTTAGCTGGTAACTAGTTAATTTCAATTGAGATTAGTGTCTTAAATTGATTATGTTTACTTATGCTTTTGAGATTTCTATAAACAGTTCGAATGGACCAATTGGCTAGAAGTCTCACTTGGTTCATAAGGTCTCAACATGGATACATTTTCTCCCGCTCCAGACCAAGAACAGGAGAAAATGGGGAACTTGTTTCAGATGTTAGTATCATTATAATAGGCTTTCACAATGAAAGAAGCACAAATTTTGTGGAGCCTTCTTCTGCCAGCATGGCTTTTAGGCCATCTAGTGGGAGACAAATACGGAGTTGAACTCAGTAGCCCATATAGGATCTTTAACAGAATGACTGGATTCTAAGATGACTGATTATTTGCTGTTATTGTGTTTGAGGTGATTCAGAACTGAGAAACTGGGCAACTTTTTCTGAGGTTTCTTAAACCCAGTGAAGAGGGGGATGGCGACTGCGCAGATGGGGCATCTGCTATGTGACAGTAAACTTCGCCATCCGTGGACATTTCTCTATTCTCCAAGCCATGAAAACCTCCTGCCGCATGCGGAGTTGGATTTCTCTGAGAGGACACAAGACATGTTACCCCCAGGTATGAAACTAAGTCCTCATGCAAACTGAAATGCCCATCTAGTCCTGGAAACAGAGGAACTTTGTAGCTGGACCCCTTTTCCCAACAGCGCCTACCAGCACCTCTCTTTCTGTCCTTTCTGTTACCTAAATGAAAGATGAGGTTCACATGTCAATAGAAATCTATGACCCATGCTTTTTGTTCTAGCGAATTCCTATATCCACTTTCATAGAGAAAAAAAAAGAAGAAAAATCCATACAGAAACTTTGGACATATGGGTGGTTTGACACTGAAGTGACAGATGGGATAAAATTCTTTTCTAAGTGGAATAGGGCTGCAACCGGGTCGGGTTCCGAACCGGAAACACAGATTCCGATAACCGAAATATAGTTCCGATTCCGATAAAATCGGAATGATTAATTCCGATTCCATTCCGATTCCGATAACTTACCGGAACCGAAATTCCGATAAGCTAAGGTGTTTACCATGATTTTGTCTTTTGAGTTTATGGATAATTTATCGGAATAACCAATACCGATTCCGATTATTTTTCAATTCTGATAACTTATCGGAATATCCGATACCGATTCCAATAAGCTATTGGTATCGTTTTTTAATTCCGAAACCGATACTTTTTATCAAAATCGGGTCAAATATCAGAATATCGGGTTCCATTTGCAGCCCTAAAGTGGACCAAGAATGAGTTCCTCTTGGTTTTCCAGAAGGCTTTGGCTGTCTGGGACCTCTGGGTTGTAACCATTCTCAGCTCGACCAAGAGCAAGAAAACATTGTTGATTTTGATGCCAAGATTTTGTGTTCTGTTACTCTCTTCCATTTTTGGCTTCTGCATAAAGTAGGAAAATAACATCCCTATTATATAACCAACAGGCCTGTCAGGCTGGGACACTGGGTTCAACAGACCTGGACTACATTGCTAGGAAAAGATACAGATCAGTGGAGAATACTCCTGGAGATGGCTGCTTGAGATCCCTTATTCAGCAGGACGGGGGTTACAGAACGGTGCACTTTCACTGTCCTGTAAACGTCCTTGTCTATTCTCACTGCTGTGCTAGGACAGCATTATGCTTGTCTATGCAGTATAGTCTATTTCCACTTTGTGCTTGTGATCAAGTTTGCAAATCATGTGAGGATGAGAAAGAAGTTGTCTAGTCATATGGCCATCCCTCCTAGAGGGTTTAATCTTGTTGAAACTTCAATTCTGATTTTGTAACCCTCACATTCACCTTTTGTTCATCAATCTTCTCATGGAAGTGAAAGAAGTTGGAACAAGAAATGGACAACAGAAAGCATGCCAATCACAATGTAACATTACCTCTATCTCAAGATATGAAAAGTGCACAAATTAATAACACCAAGTTGACCATAAATGAATACATTGCATTAATGAATGGCACGTGTAAGGCTAATCCCACATTGGAAGGGATAAAAATAATAATGTGTTTATAATAGTGGAGATCACTCCACTTATCACCTTAAGGTTTTCAGTTAGCCCAATCCAATAGATATTTAACATGGTATGTTCCAGGTCACGCACCCTGAGTTTATGGTCCATGTGGCAGAGCCTAAAAATCATCCTTCACTTGAGGGGGCATATAAGAATACTATGTGCTTAATAGTGGAGACCTCTCCACTCATTATCTGAAGGTTTTGAGTTGGAAAGCCCAATCCGACAAAAGTTTAACAGCAAGAAATCCCATTCTTTAAGTATTAACATGGTAGTTTTGATAAGCTTTATATGGAAAGTATGTGCACAAGAGCTTTATCTCTCATCTATACCTGGAAGAGATATGTCCTAAAAGCACATATTGATACTTTTTGTTAAAGGCCCAAACTCTAACATAAAACCTTGGCTGAGTTGAGGGAATCTTCTCTATATATAAAGGTGAAACTCCCTTGGATTTCCAATATGGGACTAAACCACAACCCCCCCCCCCACCCACCTCCACACCAAACCAATTGTTTTGGGATGCAACATGGGTAGCGATAAGTGTCCACATATGGAGAGACTATCCAAGGGGGTAAACCCACACTGATGCCATGTAAAGGCCCAAACTCTAACCCAAAACCTAGGTTTTAAGTTGAGACAATCCTCTACATATATAGAGGTGAAAGTCCAATGGATTTCCAATATGGGACTAAACCACAACACCCCCCTTTGCGTCGAACCAACCAATTTGAACATGGGTAGAGACAGATGTCCACATATAAAGAGACAATCCAATAGGTAAAACCTGCTCTAATACTATGTTAAAGGCGCAAACTCTAACCCAAAACCTAGGCTTTGAGTTGAGGGATCATCTACATATATAGAGGTGAAACTCCCATGCATTTCCAATATGGGACTAAACCACACACGCCCCCCCCCCCCCACTCGTGTTGAAACAACCGTTTGGGGCGCAAGACAGGTACAGACAAGTGTCCACATATGGAGAGACGATCCAATGGGTAAACACACTCTGATACTATGGTGAAGGCTCAAACACTAACCCAAAACTTTGGCTCGACTCAAAACCTAGGTTTTGGGTTAGATTTCGGGCCTTTAACAAGTTTCATCAAGGTAGGTGACTGTTAGCGTTGGAACCATCTGACCCTGGTACCAGAAAGGCACATCTTTGCTTGGATCACATGTTTATGGGATCCTAAATCCCATGAATCATGCAGCTACCACCATATTACTGCTCTCTCACGATCTTTCTCCATCACTAAGTAGATGTGAAAGGGGACAAAGAAATGCTTGACACATTTGGTTTTACATAAGAAATGCTCAACACATTTACTTATACATTATATTTACAACATCCAGATTGGAGTCTAACCATATAGGTAATTCTAACCAAAATAGGCAGCAATCTGAGAATTCTGCATATTATTTACATAATGGTTTCCATAGTTGTAAGCTCTGAGGTGCTATGTGGAGCAGGTGCAGACAATATGATACCCATGGAGCTGGCCTTGAAGATTGCAAGCAAAATTAAAGCAGATGAACCATTCTCAGTATATGTAGTTATTCCAATGTGGCCAGAAGGTATTCCATCAAGTCCTGTTACGCAAGAAATTCTATTTTGGCAGGTTTGTCTTTTCACAGTTTGCCTTCACTAACGGCCATAGTTTCCCTCATAAGTAAACATTGGATCTTGATATTTACTGTTATTGTTCCTCTGAAAGTGGGACAATATATTTATATGAAAGACATGATTTGTGACGAGATAGAAGCGAAGCAAATTGCTCAAGAAATCAACTTAAAAGACTAATTACAGGTCGATCTGCTTGGATTTCAGTTTAGTATGACGAATCAAGTGAATGGACACGGATGTAATGTCAAAGAGAACATAAATTCAAAGTAGGCTATAGCTTAGTGTCTAACATTGCCTGACTGACAATCTATTCTCCAGAAGCAACAATCCTGATATCTATCCAGCATGTAGGAAACATCTACTTAAGTAATTCATTAGCATGTGCAAAATATACAAGCATATAATCCAAGGAAATCTTGGTATTATGGATATGATTGCTGAAAACCTTATTATTTACTAAGAGAAATGGTATAGAAGCTAACAAAAATATTTTAGAAGGAACAGATTACAATCATATTTAAATCAGAACCTATTACTAAAGTTTGAAAAAAAATGATATACATTTCAAAGCAACAAACTCAATGCCATGTGGATTATTCACAGATCTAAAGAGAGGGATGGGAAGAGTTCATACGCATGGAGACTTGGAAAGAGAGGTGACAAAAGTAGAGCAGGGCAACTCATTGTGTGTTAACTTATACAGAAATTAGTAAGTACAATAATTACAACTATACCACTAACAATTATACCTTAATTATCTCTCAATATACATACAATAACTAACATAAAAACATGGACAAAACTGCCACTGTACATAGCCGCAGCCGCTACTATCTCTGTAGCCTATACTCCCCCTCAAGCTGAGCATAGATGTCTCTAATGCTTAGTTTGGACGAGACTGAAGTAAACTAGTCCCAAGACAGCTGTTTGATAACAACATCAAACACTTGATCCATAGATCCAAACATAAGGCATACATTCTTTCTTAATGTTCTGTCTCCTTCAGATCCCTTTAAAACAATTATTTAATTACTATATATCTTGTTGAGTTAAAACAGTTATTCCATTGTGGTACTCAATTGCATGTCCGGTACATTTACTGGATAGGAAGGAAAAAAGAATTCAGGAAAGAGAGTTTTTTTCTCATTGCAGAGGCAAACAATGAAAATGATGTATAAGATTATCGCAAATGCACTTGAGGAAGCAGGATCAAACAGTCATCCTCAGGATTACTTGAACTTCTATTGTCTAGGGAAACGTGAAGCTGGTCCTGTTGAAAATACATTTGCCACAAATCAGCCTGCTGAAAATGCTTCCTCGGTATGTTCCTTCTATTTTATTTATTTTAATATTTCTTATCACTACTTGAAAAGTTCATATAAAACAAACAATGAAACAGTGCACAAAATGTGCTTCTGAATTAACGTCAGTATGCTACCACCTCATTTTAGCTTTCTCTGTAAATCATCATTCCTTGCTGAATGAGTGTGATCATGTTCTGGAGTAAATAGATAGGCATGCCCATTTTTTGAAAGGTCATTATGATGAGCATGCATATTTTGTTCAGAAATTATACATGGAGTATTCTTACATCCGAAATCTTCAGTGAATAATTTATAGCTGCCCGTTGATGAAAGCTTCTGGTGTTAACTGACCAGCCCGCCAGAAACCCAAATTTTGTCCCAATGAACAATTAGAAAATTGTTCACCACAAAGTTGTGACTAACTTAATCCTCTTTCTATTGGTCTAGTTTCATCTCATTTGGACAAACCCTACTATAATTTCAAGTCAATACTATCTTAAAATCTCTGTTTTAACCCTTACTGAGCATGGTTCCTATTTGGGCCTTCTATTAAGCTTCAATTAAACTTTTAGGATCTTGGTTTTTATGATGGCGCATATTCTTGAGCCAACTTCTATTCTCCATAGTTTCGCACCTTTTGTATAGCCATTCAGCTCTTCAGGAGTCTTAATTATATTATTATACGACCACATGGTTTAGTGTTGATGGTATCAACAAGCAGTGCAAGATGAAATTCAGGCTGTTCGTTGTACTCATAACTGAAACTTTGTGCCACTTCCTGCTGGTGTAATTCCCACCAACTTCAAGTGGCTTTAAGCATCAGAAACTAAGTAGAACATTTTTGTTAAGCTGTATAAGGCAAGATTGTTGCACATGGTTTTAGTCCAGAATATGGTATTGACTATTAGAAGACTATTCCCCCAGCTTCAAAGATAGCCTCTTTTCACACTCAATATGGTAATGACTATTAGAAGACTATTCCCCCAGTATCAAAGATAGCCTCTTTTCACACTCATTTTTTTGTGCAAGTATATGTTTGACCTTGTTTCAATTTGAAATGAAGCAAACTAATTCTACACTGTTTGCTTTGTTGGGGGTTAGAGACCGCTACTCCGTCTTGGTGTGGCTTCTGATGTATAGGTGGCCAGGGCTGTTTTTTGGGGTTTCTCCTTTTGGTCTATGCTTGTACATCCTCTCTCTCTTTTTATTAATATACTTGTGGTACTATCCACTTTTCAAAAAAAAAAAATGAAATGAAGCACATATTTCTTTGTGCAAGCTCTCTGAGAAGCTATAGGTGCAGCTTCCGCATGGCCTCTTTACCCTGCCTCATCATGTTGTCATCTTCACCAAGTCATATATTGGCCAAGAGATGGGCCCAAAGAGGCACAATAGACCTAACGGGAATGTTCAATGTGGTCTATCCTAGATGGTTGTAGAGAATCCTCATGACTTTTTTATTCATACTTCTCCTCATGATCATGCTATTCCACTCATGTATGATGTATAATTACATTGGTGATGTAAAGCAGCATCTTCAGCATCAATTTAAGGAGGATCTAGGCCCCCTTCATTATGCCCTTGGCTTGAAGGTTGCCTACTCTTCCCATGGCTACCTCCTTTCTCAATAGGCATACACGACCTTCTTCAGCATGATGTTCTTTTCTATCCTCAGACAGCTGGCATACCTAGTGACCTTCACTTGAAGCTTTGTGGCTCTAATGGGGACCCTTTGGCACTTGGCAGAGTTGACTTGCTATCATGAGTTTGTTGTGGCTTTGGTTTATCTAATTATACCTCAACATTTTCATTACGAGTCAGTTCGTCAATGCTCCCACCTTGGTCCATGACAGTGTTCAACTTCAGATTTTGTGATATTTTCATGCTATACAGCATTGCTCTCTCCTTTTTTTTGCCACTGCACTACCAAAGTTATGTGCTTTCTTTGATGTTGACTGAGCTAATTATTTTATGGCCATTCTACAACAGGCTCTGCATTTTTCTTAACTCATCTATAGATTTCCTACTGTTATAACAAGCAGGCCATGATATCTTGCTTTAGACCGATGCAAAGTTTCAATGCATAACTGATGCCTTTAGTGAGACTGTATGAGTGATTTCTACTGGATCTTATGATCGCCTCTTGTACCCCAAATGGTAAGTGGTAACTGATGTGCTTTGCAAATCACCGGCAATCTTTTTCTTGAACAGAGGAACCACATCAAGATTCATTGCCACTCTGTCTGTGGGCATCATCTCTCTAGAACCCTCACTTCCTCATATATTATCTACTGAGCAAATTGCTGATCCTTTTGTGAAGTCTCAAATGGTTCTATGATTCAAGAAATTGGTTAACAAACTCAGTCCACGAGCCTTCAGAGTTGAGTGGGTTGGTGGTGGAGAGAAATATATTTATAGTTTGTATTATTTCCTTTTTTGTGTGTCTTCAGGATATTTATATCTATGTGCACATTCCCTAACAATTCAGTTTTGTCTCACTAGTAGATTTACTGTGCTCATGTGCTAATAGTGGGTTTTAAGTTCATATTCTCTGCATCTCTCACTCTTGCTCTCCCTAGTCATAATTAACATCTATGGAAACTAGATTCCAATTTCGCAGCCATATAGCACCATATCCACATACTGCTGTTTGCCTATGGTATGAAGGATCTTGTTGTCTTATCATGATTAATCTAATATGCAATCTCACCTTTGTGATGGACTTATTATGATATTCTTAGACTGTATTTTACATCTCATCTCACTGCTGAACGCTACCATGCTTAATCTAAATAGAAAATATTTTCTATTTTAACTTGTGATGCATGAGTCTTCATGTGCTTAACAATTTACCTACTTTGCAGTGTATGAGTCAAAAGTTCCGCAGATTCATGATTTATGTTCATGCCAAAGGAATGATAGTTGATGATGAGTATGTAATTATAGGATCTGCCAACATTAATCAAAGATCATTAGATGGCTCGAGAGACACTGAAATTGCAATGGGTGCTTATCAACCAAATTGTAGACGGAGTGGAAATGGAAAACATCCACATGGCCAGGTAGCATTGACTGCATGCTATTTTTCATGCCAAATTTTTTATTTGGAGTGCTCAAATCTATATTTTAATGGTTCAATTGCTGCAAACCTTTGCCCCATTGTCAGAAGGGGCATTACCACCTTCAATATGAGGAAGGTGGACCATACATGTTGTCTGCGTAAGGGACTGCCAAAACTTTTTCTGCTTAACTCAGGTTGATCAAATCACAGAGAATGTAGGAATTTACACAGAGAAGAGCTATAAGCCATCTATTCAAGATATCATACCTTTGATCCACAAACAAAATATTAAGCAGAAGCATTTTTTCTGAAAAGCAAAACCCAAAAGTCATCTGCTCTGCTGCTCTACGGATGAATGGTGTCTCAACTGAACTTGGACGATTTAAAAGATTTCATGCATTGCCTCTTTTCAACATATTTCACGATATTCTTCAATTTTTTTAGAGGTAGTTATGTTTCTGTTTGAATTGAAAGCAATATTTTAAAGGGATATCCCTGAAATCTATTATATTCGAATGTATATCTCTGAAATCTGCATATTCTACCCTACACTCCTAAATCTGAAATTTTAATCAGTTATATTCTTATGGTTAGTAGGTCATCAGAATGGGAGGAATATTCCACTATCAGACAAATGGAACCATTAAATAATAGGTGAAAATGCTCAAACACCCCCTTTCAAGAAGAACAAAAAAGGGAGAGAGTTGCTAAGAGGGGCGGAGGGGCATCTACCCCGAGAGAGAGAGATGTGCAGGGTGCGCTGATGGGAGAGAGCCCAATCCAACGCGGCTAGACTCTGCTCATCTCAGCTCATGAGAGAGAGAGCGGGGGCTTCTGCTAGTGCGGCCCACAAGGTTGGAGAGAGAGAGAGAGGGGGTGCGGGCTAGGAGGGTCGTCGGAGGGGGATCTCCCCCTCCGGCGGCGATGGGAGAGAGCCCAGTCTGGCACAGCCCGACTAAGCTCATCTCAGCCCATGAGAGAGAGAGAGAGAGAGAGAGAGATGGGAGGAGCTTCTACTGGTGCAGCTCTGAGACTACACCTGAGAGAAAGATGCGAGCTGGGTGGGGGACGCCAGAGGGGGGGGGGATCTCCCCCTCCGGCGTCGATGGGAGAGAGCCCAGTCTGGCGTGACTGGGCTGGGCTCATGTCAGTGGGGGGAGGGGAGAGGTGGTAGAGGGCGCGCCGGCGGGAGAGATCCAGTCCGGCCGCGTCGGTCTAGGCTCTTCTTAGCCCAACCGAGAGAGAGAGAGAGAGAGACGACGGTGGGAGAGACCCAGTCCAGCCGCGCCGGACGGGGCTCTTCTCAGCCGGAGAAGGGGAAGAAAGAAAGATTTTTCCAACGGCGGAATATAGTTGAGTTAAATAGATAAAATTAAATAATAGGGGCATGAAACATGGAACACATGAATATAGAATATGATGTGCAGAGTTTAGGAGTATAGTTTGAATATAATAAACTTCAGAGTATATATGTAAGTTTCTTTATTTTAAAGTTAAAATAACTCCTCCATGTATACACCTGCCCGTAAGAAGACCATATCTTTCCATTCCTGAGGAGCTCTTCTCCGGTTCTGTTCCAAAAATAAATAAATCTTTCCATTCCTAAAGAAATTTGATGCATGAGCCAGAAATCTTTTCTGCTCACCGTCTCCCTTCTCATTAATGCTCAGCATATTCAACATTGCCGTATATTAATAAATATATGTGACATCAGATATTTCGACCAAACTTTGGATGAGAAAGTATTACCTTTGGAGATTGAGGAATGACCAAACATGGAGAGGAAATGTTCATTTACTTGTTCCAGTGTTCCTAAACAATCTCAATCATCACCAAGAGACTGTGGATTATCATCACTAACCTTCGACTTGTAGCTACCACTGGTTTGATAAGAAATATATCCATTACATTTATTTCAAAATTATAATTCTATTCAAGGGCAAAATTTACTACACATGAGAATTACACTTTCTCATACATTTCTTACTTTTTATTAGACGGACGCAATGTGTCCCAAGCGCATCGGTCAATAGAAAGAAATGTCAAAGTACATGAAAAAGTGCAATTCTCAAGTACAAGTAAAATTCTCTCTTCGAATAGCCATTCTTTGTTTTTGCACCTAGAATTTGCTTTATGCAACATCTTTTGATGGCACTCAGAAAAAAGCTGTCAAACCTTGCATTGCTGAACGACCGTCCCTAATGAGATGGTGGCTTGTGTCCTCAAACCCTGTCTCTATAAATTAGTTAGCAGGTTTACCATCAAAAAGCACCATTATAAATGAATGTGATGATACATCTCCGTGTGGATGAAACTTTGTGGAAGGAATAAATTGACATGGGCAAACAAATGGAAGGCTAACTTTAAGATCCTTATTATTTTGTTTGAATAGGTATTTGGATATCGGATGTCCCTATGGGCCGAGCACCTGGGCACCGTAGAAGACGTACTATTTCGTGAACCACAGGCTGTTGAATGTGTTCGGCTTGTGAATGGACTAGCAGAAGCTAATTGGCAAGCTTATGCATCTGACGAAATCCAAGAAATGACCGGGCACTTGATGAGGTACCCAATTCAAGTGGAGAAAAATGGTGACGTCGGCACATTGCCGGGACATGAATGTTTTCCTGATATGGCAGGCGGGAAGATTGCAGGGTCACGTAGCAACACCATCCCTGACATTCTAACAACATGAGAGCTCCCTTTGTCTCCAGACACACAAACCCAAGTTCCAAAACAAAAACAAAGAAAAACGAGGTGTACCAAAATAGAAAGAGAGAATTCCATGATTGTGAGGAAAGACGAGAAAGAACCTCTTGAGGTCCAATCAATGAAGAATGACTCTTTCTGAAGATTGTAATGTAGTGATGTTTTTTTTTTTTTTTTGTGCTTATGACACTTGCAAACTGAATGCTAGAGTTTGAGGTTGCCACCACCAAGCTGCAGCAATTCCTTCAAATTTAGAACCGTCTTTTTTCATGATTCTTCAAAGCAAACTCGTACTAATGAAAGCCAAAGGTATCTTTCTGGAAGAAAAAGGGGTCCTTTCAATTGGCATATCGTTTGGAACATGTACTATGGACAGTGAAATCCTTTGGACGCAGTGCCGCCAAATGCTGAGTTTCCAAAAAGAGACGTGCGGTGTGAAGGGATGGCGGTAACCTTGTTCTTCATGATGCATCAGGCATGCAAAAAATCTACACTTATTCTATAAAAAAGAAAATGTAAAAATTTGTTCAAAATGAGATATGGATGTTAGGAAGGGAACATGTGCTTGGAAGAAAATATCCAGATTTGAAAAGAAAATAAAAGTTTAGGAAATTTCGTGAGTCGGAGAATTCCAAGTCTTTCCTAATCAGTAAAAAGGAAAATCGTCTTTCGTTGAAAGAAGCACCAGAGCTCCCGTAATTTTTGTTTTCCCCCTCCATATAGAGAGAGACTCGTAACTTTCATATGTTATCTCATTCTATGGTCTTTCTTCCGTGTCAATCATCAAATTTGAAAAACTAGCTTGTTGTGAAACAATCACAGACCAAGACAACAACGCACAAGAAAACATGGAACTCCGATGCACACACCAAATTTCTTTACAAATCTGACACAAGATTCTGGTTTTTCTATTAGATTGACATGAAAAGTTGTGTTAAGATGTACATAGGAGACCAATGTTACAGGCCAATCAGAACAAAGGCCAAATAAAATGAGCACGATCGATCAAAAGGAAACATGTAAATAAACTCAACTCCTATAAACAATAGGACACCATCAACCTAACCCAAACAAGAATCTTTTCACGAGACCACATCAAGAACTTCATCACAGGCTCAACTCCCTATACCAGAAAACGTTCTGGGCGCAGCAAGTTGAGTCGGGAAACAATCTGTCCCACGAACTAATATACCAGAGCTTCAGATTTATGCCGCATCTTATGGATGATGACCATCAGTTGAACCAAAATTGTCTCGTTCACCAAAGTCTGTACTGCCACCACAGGAGCTGCTACCATTTCGACTGTGAAGCGAGAGGCCCCTCATGTGTCCACTCAAACCTGTGACTTCAACCACCTTTTTCTCTTGAAGTACTTCTCCCTCTCCGAATGTTTGGATGGGGGAGGAGGAATAGAAACTGCATTTGGTGCACCATTTGAATCCAATGGCTCTATACAAAGCGGCCGAGAAAGAGGCCTACACAGCTTTTCCCCATGAATGGAGCCAAATGAACCAGATGAGGCCTCTGAAAGACCATCCACACAAGCTTTTCCCTTCCGGATTCTGTAAAAATTCGCACTGAATATTAAGACTTGAACCCAAAAAAAAGACCTTACAGTGCACGGTAATTTTGCAGGGAAGCAATTAACAATACGCTTCAATTAACTGATAACATGACAGATTTGACATCCTTTACTCGGAATATCTTCTCGTTAACATTTCCATGGTGGGAATATTCAACATTTTATGCTCGACAATTATGGTTATGTCAGGACCTGGATAAACCATCTGAATCAGTGGTATA
>CM024754.1:18186099-18281626 GCA_014218235.1 Colocasia esculenta | reverse complement strand
GTTCTGATACCCAAGCAGAAAGTTATACCAGGTTCTTTCGCTGAAGGGGTGGGAAAAATACGGAAGGGGTGACTATATCGAAGATATTTGTACACCCATATTTACGACTTGGGGAAGAGTTCTCATGCGGAGTTGAACACAACTTTCGATCGCCATGACCGGCCGAATCCATGTGGTTGCCCCTCTAGGGATTCACGTAATCGAGGGAGAAATTACTGCTAGAAAATCTTGGAAATGGGGAGATCGCTAGCTGGAATCATAATTTTGGAGTGCGAAATAAAGGTTTTTGACCCTGAATCGACGTCTTATCACCTAGAGTAATAATGGGCAACGGGCACCTCTGAGTGCCAATTCCGAATTGTGGTCTTATAAGTGATTCCGATAACCAAGCGGAAAGTTACGCCATTTGAGCGAAGGGGTGTCCGTATGCGAACGCATCGGCAGCCCGCGACCATGCTCCCGGAGAGGAATTTGGGCGCCAGACAGAAAATCTCCGAATCCGACCTTGTACCGACTGGGTCGAAGTGCCGATTCTGAACTAGGGCCTTGCGGGCAATTCCGATCGCTGGGCGAACAAATATCTGCGTCTTACCCAAGGGGTACGACAATCGGTATACTAGTACACACGCTCCGCGGTGTAATTTCGGCCCCGGCATGGAATTTTGCGATGCCAGCGTTCTATCAACCATCTCAGAGTGTCGATTCCGAATTGTGGTCACGTGAGCGGTTCCGATACCGGGCGGAAAGTTATGCCCAGTTTTTTCGCTGAAGGGGTGGAAATAATCCGGAAGGGGTGACTATATCGGTGATGTTTGTGCACCCATATTTACGACTTGGGGAGGAGTTCTCGCGCCGAGTTGAAGACAACTTCTGATCATCGTGACAGACCGACTCCGTGTGGTTGCCCCGCCAGGGATTCACATAGTCAAGGGAGTTGTTACTGCCAGAAAATGTTGGAAACGGGGAGATCGTCGGCTGGAATCGCAATTTCAGAGTGTGAAATGAAGGCTTTTCGACCCCGAATCGACGTTTTATTACTTGATGCAAGAAGGGCGACGGGCGCCTCTGAGTGCTGATTCTGAATTGGGGCATTATATGCGATCATATCGGCTGCCCGCAACCACGCTCCTGGAGAGAAATTTGGGCGTCGGACTGGAAATCTCTGAATCTGACCTTGTACCTGCCGGATCGAAGTGCTGATTCTGAATTCGGGTCTCGCGTGCGGTTCCGATCGCCGGACGAACAAATATCCGCGTCTTACCCAAGGGGTACGACAATCAGTGTACTAGTACACACACTATGCAGTGTAATTTTGGCCCCGGAACGGAAGTCTGTGAAACCAATAGCCTATCGACTGTCTCGGAGTGCCGCTTTCGAATTTCGTCACATGAGCAGTTCCGATACATAGGCAGAAAGTTATGCCCAATTCTTTCGCAGAAGGGGTGGGAATAATCTGGAAGGGGTGACTATATCGGCGATGTTTGTGCACCCATATTTACGAGCTAGGGAGGAGTTCTCTCGCGGAGTTGAACACAACTTCCGTTCACCGTGATAGGCTGACTCTGTGTTGTTGCCCCGCCAGGGATTCACGTAGTCGAGGAAGACGTTACTGCCAGAAAACCTTGGAAATGGGGAGATCGTCAACTAGAATCGCAATTTTAGAGTGCGAAGGTAAGTATTTTCGACCCTGAATCGACGTTCTTTCACCTGAGGCAATATGGGGCGATGGGCGCCTCTGATTGCTAATTACGAATTGGGGTCTTATAAGCGATTCTGATAACCGAGCAGAAAGTTACGCCATTTGAGCGAAGGGGTGTTTGTATGCGATCGCATCGGCATCTCGCGACTACGCTCCCGGAGAGGAATTTCGGCGCCAGACCAAAAATCACCGAATCCGACCTTGTACTGACCGGGTCGAAGTACCGATTCCGAATTGGGGCCTCGCGGACGGTTTCGATCGCTAGGTGAACAAATATCCACATCTTACCGAAGGGGTACGACAATCGTTGTACTAGTACACACGCTCCGTGGTGTAATTATGGCCCCAAAAGGAATTCCATGAAACCAAGGTCTTGTCGATCGTCTCGGAGTGTCGATTCCGAATTGCGGTCACATGAGCGGTTTCGAAACCCGGGCGGAAAGTTATGCCTAGTTCATTCGCTGAAGGGTGGGAATCATCTGGAAGGGGTAACTATATCGGCGATGGTTGTGCACCCATATTTACGACATGGGTAGGAGTTCTCGCGCCAAAGTGAGGCAACAATAAATACAATTATTAATATAAAAAATATTTATAAATATTTGTTCGCCCGGGGTTCGGAACCGCCCTCAAGGCCCCAAATCAGAATCGGCACTTCAACCCGAACGGTAAAAGGTCACGTTCGGAGATTTCCGGTCCGGCGCCCAAATTCCTCTCCGGGAGTGCGGTCGCGGGCTGCCAATTCGAACAAATATCCGAATTGGGCACCGGACCGGAAATCTCCGAACGTGACCTTTTACCGACCGGGTCGAAGTGCCGATTCTAATTTGGGGCCTCGCGGGCGGTTCCGAACCCCGGGCGAACAAATATCCACGTCCGACTGGAGGGTACGGTAGTCGGTGTACTAGTACACACGCTCCGGGGTGTATTTTGGCCCCGGAACAGAATTCCGCGAAACCAGCGCCCTGTCGACCGTCTCGGAGTGCCGATTCCGAATTGTGATCACATAAGCGATTACGACGCCCGTGCGGAAAGTTATGCTCAATTCTTTCGCTGAAGGGGTGGGAATAAATCGAAGGGGGTGACTATATCGGCGATGTTCGGGCACCCATATCCATGACCTGGGGAGGAGATCTCGTGTCGAGTTGAACATGACTTCCGATCGCTGTGACTGGACGGCTCCGCGTGTCGGCTCTGCCAGCGATTCGCACAATCGAGCGAGTCGCCACTGGCAAAAAACCATGGAATCGGGGAGATCGTCGACTAGAATCGTAATTTCGGAGTGCGAAACGAAGGTTTTTCGACCCTGAAACGGTGTCTTATTGCTTGCGCCAATAAGGGGGAGTCGAGCGCCTCTGAGTGTCGATTCCGAATTGGGGTCTTATATGCGATTCCGATAACCGAGCGAAAAGTTACGCCCGTTTGAGTGAAGGGGTGTCCGTATTCGATCGCATCGGTAGCCCGCGACCGCGCTCCGGAGAGGAATTTGGGCGCCGGACCGAAAATCTCCGAACGTGACCTTTTACCGACCGAGTCGAAGTGCCGATTCTGATTTGGGGCCTCGCGGGCGGTTCCGAACGCCCGGCGAACAAATATCCACGTCCGACTGGACGGTACGGCAGTTAGTGTATACACGCTCCGGGGGGTATTTTGGCCCCGGAACAGAATTCCGCGAAACCAGCGCCCGGTCGACCCTCTCTGAGTGCCGATTCTGAATTGTGGTCACATAAGCGATTCCGACGCCCGTGCGGAAAGTTATGCCCAATTCTTTCGCTGAAGGGGTGGGAATAAACCGGAGGGGGTGACTATATCGGCGATGTTCGGGCACCCATATCCACGACCTAGGGAGGAGATCTCGCGTCGAGTTGAACACGACTTCCGATCGCTGTGACTGGGTGGCTCCGCGTGTGGGCTCCGCCAGTGATTCGCACAATCGAGGGAGTCGCTACTGGCAAAAGACCATGGAATCGGGGAGATCGTCGACTAGAATCGTAATTTCGGAGTGCGAAATGAAGGTTTTTCGACCCCAAAACGATGTCTTATCGCCTGTGCCAATAAAGGGGAGTCGAGTGCCTCTGCGTGCCGATTCCAAATTGGGGTCTTATAAGCGATTCTGATAACCGAGCGAAAAGTTACACCCGTTTGAGCGAATGGGTCTCCGTATTCGATCGCATCGGCAGCCCGGGACCACGCTCCCAGAGAGGAATTTGGTCTCCGGACCGGAAATCTCCGAACGTGACCTTTTACCGACCGGGTCAAAGTGCCGATTCTGATTTGGGGCCTCGCGGGCGGTTCCGAATCTCGGGCGAACAAATATCCACATATGACTGGAGGGTATGGCAGTCGGTGTACTAGTACACACGCTCCGGGGGGTATTTTGGCCCCGGAATTTTTAATAAAATTCCGCTAAACCAGCGCCCTGTCGACCCTCTCGGAGTGCCGATTCCGAATTGTGGTCACATAAGTGTTTCCGACGCCCATGCGGAAAGTTATGCCCAATTCTTTCGCTGAAGGGGTGGGAATAAACCGGAGGGGGTGACTATATCGGCGATGTTCGGGCACCCATATCCATGACCTGGGGAGGAGATCTCGTGTCGAGTTGAATACGACTTCTGATCGCTGTGACTGGGCGGCTACCCGTGTTGGCTCCGCCAGCGATTCGCACAAACGAGGGAGTCGCTACTGGCAAAAAACCGTGGAATCGGGGAGATCGTCGACTAGAATCGCAATTTCAGAGTGCGAAACGAAGGTTTTTCGACCCCGAAACGACATATTATCGCCTTTGACGATAAGGTGCATCGAGCGCCTCTGAGTGCCGATTTCGAATTAAGGTCTTATAAGCGATTCCGATAATCGAGCGAAAAGTTACGTCCGTTTGAGCGAAGGGGTGTCCGTATGCGATCGCATCGGCAGCCCGCGACCACGCTCCCGTAGAGGAATTTGGGTGCCGAACCAGAAATCTCCAAACGTGACCTTTTACCGACCGGGTCGAAGTGCCGATTCTGATTTGGGGCCTCGCGGGCGGTTCCGAACCCCGGGTGAACAAATATCCACGTCCGACTGGAGGGTACGGCAGTTGGTGTACTAGTACACACACTCCGGGGGGTATTTTGGCCCCTTAATGGAATTCTGCAAAACCAGCGCCATGTCGACCGTCTCGGAGTGCCGATTCCGAATTGTGGTCACATAAGCGATTCCGACGCCCGTGCGGAAGTTTATGCCAAATTCTTTCGCTGAAGGGGTGTGAATAAACCGGAGGGGGTGACTATATCGGCGATGTTCGGGCACCCATATCCACGACCTGGGGAGGAGATCTCGCGTCGAGTTGAACACGACTTCTGATCGCTGTGACTGGGCGGCTGCGCGTGTGGGCTCCGCCAGCGATTCGCACAATCGAGGGAGTCGCTACTGGCAAAAAACCTTGGAATCAGGGAGATCGTCGACTAGAATCGCAATTTCGGAGAGCGAAACGAAGGTTTTTTTTCCCCGAAACGACGTCGTATCACCTGCGAAAATAAGGGGACATCGAGCGCCTCTGAGTGCCGATTCCGAATTGGGGTCTTATAAGCGATTCCGATAACCGAGCGAAAAGTTACGCCCGTTTGAGCAAAAGCGTGTCTGTATGCGATAGCATCGGCAGCCCGCGACCGCCTCCCGGAGAGGAATTTGGGCGCCGGACCGGAAATCTCCGAACGTGGCCTTTTACCGACCGGGTCGAAGTGTCGATTCTGATTTGGGGCCTCACGGGCGGTTCCGAATCCCGGAAGAACAAATATCCACGTCCGACTGGAGGGTACGGCAGTCGGTGTACTAGTACACACGCTCCGGGGGGTATTTTGGCCCCGGAACGGAATTCCGCGAAACCAGCGCTTTATCGACCATCTCGGAGTGCCGATTCCGAGTTGTGGTCACATAAGTGATTCCGACGCCCGTGCGGAAAGTTATGCCCAATTCTTTTGATGAAGGGGTGGGAATAAACGGAGGGGGTGACTATATCGACGATGTTCGGGCACCCATATCCCCGACCTGGGGAGGAGATCTCGCGTCGAGTTGAACACGACTTCCGATTGCTGTGACTGGGCGGCTCCGCGTGTGGGCTCCACCAGTGATTCGCATAATCGAGGGAGTCGCTACTGGCAAAAAACCTTGGAATCGGGGAGATCGTCGACTAGAATCGCAATTTTAGAGTGCGAAACGAAGGTTTTTCGACCCCAAAACGACGTCTTATCACCTACAGCAACATGGGGGCATCGAGCGCCTCTGAGTGCCGATTCCGAATTGGGGTCTAATAAGCGATTCCGATAACCGAGCGAAAAGTTACGCCTGTTTACGCGAAGGTGTGTTCGTATACAATCGCATCGGCAACCCGCGACCGCGCTTCCGGAGAGGAATTTGGGCGCTGGACCGGAAATCTCCGAATATGATCTTTTACCGACTGGGTAGAAGTGCCGATTCTGATTTGGGGCCTCGCGGGCCGTTCCAAACCCCAGGCAAATAAATATCCACGTCCGACTGGAGGGTACGGTAGTCGGTGTACTAGTACACACGCTCCGGGGGGTATTTTGGCCCCGTAATGGAATTCCGCGAAACCAGCGCCTTGTCGACCGTCTCAGAGTGCCGATTCCGAATTGTGGTCACATAAGCGATTCCGACGCCCGTGCGGAAAGTTATGCCCAATTCTTTCGCTGAAGGGGTGGGAATAAACCGGAGGGGGTGACTATATCGGCGATGTTCGGGCACCCATATCCACGACCTGGGGAGGAGATCTCGCGTCGAGTTGAACCCGACTTTCGATCGCTGTGACTGGGCGGCTCCGCGTGTGGGCTCCGCCAGCGATTCGCACAATCGAGAGAGTCGCTACTGGCAAAATATCTTAGAATAAAGGAGATCGTCGACTAGAATCACAATTTCGGAGTGCGAAACGAATGTTTTTCGACCCCAAAATGACGTCTTATCGCATGCGGCAATAATGGGGCGTTGAGCGCCTCTGAGTGCCGATTCCGAATTGGGGTCGTATAAGCAATTCCCATAATCGAGTGAAAAGTTACGTCTGTTTGAGCGAAGGGGTGTCTGTATGCGATCGCATCGGCAGCCCGTGACTGCGCTCCCAGAGTGGAATTTGGGCACCGGACCGGAAATCTCCGAACGTGACCTTTTACCGACCGAGTCGAAGTGCCGATTCTGATTTGCTGCCTCGCGGGCGGTTCTGAACCCCGGCGAACAAATATCCACGTCCGACTGGAGGGTACGGCAGTTGGTGTACTTGTACACACGCTCCGGGGGGTATTTTGACCCTTGAACGGAATTCCGCGAATACCAGTGCCCTGTCGACCATCTCGGAGTGCCGATTCCGATTTGTGGTCACATTAGCGATTCTGACGCCCGTGCGGAAAGTTATGTCCAATTCTTTCGCTGAAGGGGTGGGAATAACCGGAGGGGGTGACTATATCGGCGATGTTCAGGCACCCATATCCACGATCTGGGGAAGAGATCTCGCGTCGAGTTGAGCACGACTTCTGATCGCTGTGACTGGGCGGCTCCGAGTGTGGGCTCCGCCAGCGATTCACACAATCGAGGGAGTCGATACTGGTAAAAAACCTTGGGATCAGGGAGATCGTTGACAAGAATCGCAATTTCAGAGTGCGAAACGAAGGTTTTTCGACCCCGAAACGACGTCTTATCGCCTGCAGAAAAATGGGGGCGTCGAGCGCCTCTGAGTGCCTATTCCGAATTGGGGTCTTATAAGTGATTCCGATAACCGAGCAAAAAGTTACACCCGTTTGAGCGAAGGGGTGTCTGTATGCGATCGCATCGGCAGCCCGCGCCCGCGCTCCCAGAGAGGAATTTGGGCGCCGGACCGGAAATCTCCGAACGTGACCTTTTATCGACGGGGTCAAGTGCCGATTCTGATTTGGGGCCTCGCGGGCGGTTCTGAACCACCTTGGAATCGGGGAGATCGTCGACTAGAATCATAATTTCAGGGTGCAAAACGAAAGTTTTTCGACCCCGAAATGATGTCTTATCGCCTGCGGCAATAAGAGGGCATCGAGCGCCTCTGAGTGCCAATTCCGAATTGTGGTCTTATAAGCGATTCCGATAACCGAGCGAAAAGTTACGTCCATTTGAGCGAAGGGGTGTCCGTATGCGATCGCATCGGCAGTCCACGACCGCGCTCCAGGAGAGGAATTTGAGCGCCGAACCAGAAATCTCCGAACGTGACCTTTTACCGACCGGGTCAAAGTGCCGATTCTGATTTGGGGCCTCGCGGGCGGTTCTGAACCCCGGGCGAACAAATATCCACGTCCGATTGGAGGGTACGGCAGTCAGTGTACTAGTACACACGCTCCGGGGGGTATTTTGGTCCCGGAACAGAATTCCGTAAAACCAGCGCCCTGTCGACCGTCTCGGAGTGCCGATTCCGAATTGTGGTCACATAAGCGATTCCGACACCCGTGCGGAAAGTTATGCCCAATTCTCTCGCTGAAGGGGTGGGAATAAACCGGAGGGGGTGACTATATCGGCGATGTTCAGGCACCCATATCCACGACCTGGGGAGGAGATCTCGCGTCAAGTTGAACACGACTTCCGATCGCTGTGACTGGGCGGCTCCGCGTGTGGGCTCCGCTAGTGATTCGCACAATCGAGGGAGTCGCTACTGGCAAAAGACCATGGAATCGGGGAGATCGTCGACTAGAATCGTAATTTCGGAGTGCGAAACGAAGGTTTTTCGACCCCGAAACGATGTCTTATCGCCTGTGCCAGTAAAGGGGAGTCGAGCGCCTCTGCGTGCCGATTCCAATTGGGGTCTTATAAGCGATTCTGATAACCGAGCGAAAAGTTACGCCCGTTTGAGCGAAGGGGTCTCCGTATTCGATCGCATCGGCAGCCCGGGACCACGCTCCCGGAGAGGAATTTGGACGCCGGACCGAAAATCTCCGAACGTGACCTTTTACCGACCGGGTCAAAGTGCCGATTCTGATTTGGGGCCTCGCGGGCGGTTCCGAATCTCGGCGAACAAATATCCACATATGACTGGAGGGTACGGCAGTCGGTGTACTAGTACACACGCTCCGGGGGGTATTTTGGCCCCAGAACGGAATTCCGTAAAACCAGCGCCCTGTCGACCGTCTCGGAGTGCCGATTCCAAATTGTGGTCACATAAGCGATTCCGACGCCCGTGCGAAAAGTTATGCCCAATTCTTTCGCTGAAGAGGTGGGAATAAACCGTAGGGGGTGACTATATCGGCGATGTTTGGGCACCCATATTCACGACCTAGGGAGGAGATCTCGCGTCGAGTTGAACACGACTTCTGATCGCTGTGACTGGGCAGCTCCGCGTGTGGGCTCTGCCAGTGATTCGCACAATCGAGGGAGTCGCTATTGGCAAAAAACCTTGGAATCGGGGAGATCGTCGACTAGACTCATAATTTCGGAGTGTGAAACGAACATTTTTCAACCCCGAAATGACGTCTTATCGCATATGGCGATAAGGTGCCATCGAGCGCCTCTGAGTGCCGATTCCGAATTGGGGTCTTATAAGCAATTCCGATAACCGAGCGAAAAGTTACACCCGTTTGAGCGAAGGGGTGTCCGTATGCGATCGCATCGGCAGCCTGCGACCGCGCTCCCGGAGAGGAATTTGGACGCCGTACCGGAAATCTCCGAACGTGACCTTTTACCGACCGGGTCAAAGTGACGATTCTGATTTGGGGCCTCGCGGGCGGTTCCGAACCCCGGGCGAACAAATATCCACGTCCGACTGGAGGGTACGGCAGTCGTGTACTAGTACACACGCTCCGGGGGGTATTTTGGCCCCGGAATGGAATTCCGCAAAACTAGCGCCCTGTCGACCGTCTCGGAGTGTCGATTCCAAATTGTGGTCACATAAGCGATTCAGACGCCCGTGCGGAATGTTATGCCCAATTCTTTCGCTGAAGGGGTAAGAATAAACCGGAGGGGGTGACTATATCGGCGATGTTCGGGCACCCATATTCACGACCTGGGGAGAAGATCTCGCGTCGAGTTGAACACGACTTCCGATCGCTGTGACTGGGCGGCTCCGCGTGTGGGCTCCGCCAGCGATTCGCAAAATCGAGGGAGTCGCTACTGGCAAAAAACCTTAGAATCGGGGAGATCGTCGACTAGAATCGCAATTTCGCAGTGCGAAACGAAGGTTTTTCGACCACGAAACGACGTCTTATTGTAGACGCGAGATTTGGCCCATCTCCCGCAAGGCTATTTGGCCCATTAAGCCTCGTTTGACCATGTGTTCAGCCGAGCCGGATCCCATGTAGACGACGACAGCATCGATGGCCGCTGACTACAGGTTGGCGGCAATCCCCCTGGACTCTGACCCAAGTTGGCGTCCACATCCGTGGACGTCTGCATGAGGTTGGCGGCCTGATCCCTGGACGTCAATAGGGTTTACCAGGTCTGCGCAACTAACCCGAGATTCCAGCCCACTTGCCCCCTTGTCTCGGCCATGCAACTCACATAGCCGTTCCCAACGGGTATATGGGCCACCTAGGCACCCTCTTGACCCAGTAAAAATCCTACATGGCCTCTACCCATTGGTTGGAGCATTTACACAAGGATTGCCGCATGTGTAAGTGTGTTCTTCACACTTAGCATCCTAGGCACCCCAACCCCGAGCTCCTCTGCCTATTTACACCCCCTTGAGCCCTCTGAACAGGAGGAGGGAGGCTGGACGTCCTTATGCTGAAGCTTTGAGAGAAGAGAGAGAAAATCTCACCCTACCTTCCACCACTCATCCTCTTCACTCTCTCCACATTCGGGATGTCTAGAAGGGTTGCATTGGAGCTGGAGGAGCCCTATAAGGAGCCAACAACGCCAAAAACGAGGATCTACACCCTTTCCTCTCTCTCTTCTCTTACTTGTTTTGTAGCTAACTTGCATGTTCCACACACTTTCCCACACATCCTAGGCACGTAGGTTATCATCCTACACACCTAGAAAGGGGTTTCCCAACCAAAAACGGAGGGAAGAAGGGTGGTCATAACATTTGGCCACCCCTCTTCTCAAGTCCGCAACCGGTACGGGACCTTCCTTTTGGGTCTTTCTTATTTCGTTTTGAGCATTTACTACACTCCCTAGAGTCTAATAGAGTCTTTGTTTTGGCAGGAACAACCCGCAGGAGACTACAGAGCTCTTCTCCTTTGGCCAGCCGAAGGAGGAGAAGTTGAAGTCCCACCATCATCCGCAACGCGAGGCCATTGCACCGACGTGATCACAGCAACTCCTTGGGCACAGGTAAGGCCCTGGCGATCACCAAATCTCTTTTTTGCGCTTGTTTGCTGCATTTTCCTTCCAATCAACTCAGTCAACGGAGGGTCAACGCGGTCAACTGGCGGCCCCTACATCGCCAACGAGAGCCCGGCGGCTTCCGCGAGCGTCCGAGGGGATCCGGCGATGGGGCGGAAACGAACGTCTACAGTTCTCTTCTGGCGATCACGGTGGGACAAGCTTCTGCCACTGTGGTCTCACTGCATCCAGGTAGATGGCAAGCGTTCGTGCCGCCTATCCAGGTAAGCATCCATCTTTCCTGCCGTTGAGTTATAGTTACCGTCCACATAGGTTGTCGTTTACTCTGGTTCAGCGTCAGTCGATCTAGTCGTTTATATTCTTTTGATAAACTTGGCGTCCATAGGTATGTCGTTTATTGTCACAGAAGCATGATTTTGACCTGTTTCTCATTGTTCTGCTTTGATTTTGTTTCTTGTCTGCTTACTGATTGCCACAGACGGTCCTCAGTCATTGGGGGGGGGGGGGGGGTCATCTTCTCACCTCTTCTAGCTTCCCCTCACATTTCTAGGATCACATTTCTTCGGTTTTTGACCTTTTACTCGGGGATTCCCTCTCGGGTAAATTGGGTTGACTCCGGAGAAAACTCTATAAGTCCCTAAATTCCGTGGATTCCCTCACGGTACGGGGCAAGAGAACCTCTACCCATCTTGTCTAGTTCACCTATTCACCGGGATTCGAGTGAAATTGGAGAGAACGGCCCGCAAGTCAACTCAACTTAACACATAACTTTGACATTTAAAAGTCTTGGGAACGTTGTTCGATAACATTGATTGGTAGAAATCCACTCTTCTGCTGAAAACAGTGTAATCACTTCAACTTTAACCACTTTAAAACTCATAAGTTGTGTGTTAATGGACACTTGGTTGGATCCTGTTGACATGGCTAATAAATCGGCATTTGAATATGATGATAATGTCAATGAAGTCGTCGGCATGGTGAACACAAATGTTCAACCTGAAGAATCGGTCCAATCTTCCTCTCAGGCCGACAATGAGGAAGTTAGCTTAAGGGTCAACCCCACTCATACTCGAAATATTCAAGAAGACCCTGAGTTTCTAAACTCATGCCCCGCTACTCGCCCGAGGATATCATTTCCATGCTTTCAAAGCATACTATACGGGCAGCAACCTCTCCTTCCACTCCATCCTTGTCCCCTTTCAATGCCTCCACCTCTAGGCCTACCCCTAGGCGGTCACCCCACCCCGGGTTCCCGTCTCTGCTTCATTCCCCCTATCACTTCCACTCCTCCATCTATTCCCTTCTCACTCCTCCTTCCGCTTATTCACCACCTGTCCAAATCACACCTCCTGTCCAACCCGAATCCATCCCCGTTCAGAGGTAGAAGGTCTCGTTAGGAAGCTTGTAGCAGAATCCTTGTCCCACTCTAAACCTCACTCACTCCTAAACTACTGCAAGCTCCCCAACGCTTACTTTCCCCCGATTCAAGGCCCTAAAGTACCGCAAGTACGATGGGACCTCCGATCCCCATTCCACCTCGCCGGCTTTACCATGGATTCCCATCGGTGGTTATATGATCGGGTTCTCTTAGTTCACCTCTTCCAACAATCGTTAGAAGGGGAAGCTTTGAGATGGTTTACCTCTCTACCCGCATCAGATCTCATCAACTTCGACATTATCTCTGAACGATTCATCTCACATTTTTCGTACATGGCCACTCAAGTCCCTACACTCCCCGACTTGGTGGCGGAAAAGATGAAGGCAAGCGAAGACTTTGTTACCTATGCCAACCGATGGAGGTCCATGGCCTCGAGAGCCGACATTCCCATCCCGGAGTCCCAAGCTATAACCTTGTTGGTCACCAACACCACCCCTGTGCTCCGTTCCATTCTAATGCTAAGTGAGTTCCCTTCTTTCTCACATCTTTATAACAGGGCCAGGGTGGTTGAAAATCAGATTAAGGACTCCTCTCTCCCACACTTTTCGAAGGGAAGCCAAAGGCACGCAAGGCTCCCGCGGCACCCACCACCGAAGGGGTGACCATCAACGAGTCTGTTAGTGCCTGCAGCCAGCCTTTGGGGCCTCCCAGCAAATCCCCCAGCCCTCCTGCCAATCCTCCTTCTAATCCTCACCAATTCCCGTCACATCCCTCCAAGCCTTACTCCGCTGTGCCTCCCCCTTCTTCCAGCTACACCCGACCTGGCCCCAAAAGGTCGCACTATCCTCCCCTCCCGGAGACTCTTGAGGACGTGTTCTTCGCCCTCATGTCATGTGATGCCATCCAACTCCCCCACACAAAGGGAGAACATCAACCCAAGGGTCGACACCTCCAAATACTGCCCATATCATAGGGCCCATGGTCACTTCATTTACAACTGCTTTACCTTCCGTGACTGGGTCTATGATATGAATGACCAAGGTAGAATCAACTGGGATGACGTCAAGGTGGCCATAGCAAAGTCTAGGTACACCAAAAAGGACCTTGGCATTTTTAGTAACCCTCTCCCCACTCATCAAATCAACAACCCCTCCTCGTCCAAAACCCATGAGAATGTGCATACCATGGTACACTTAGGACCCCGGGTTTTGAGGAGAGAGCAACAGTGGGGGGTAGAAGGTTTCGAAGAGTGGTACCCGTGTCCCACCTCAGAGTCTCAGGAGCCTCAGCATCGGTAGATGCCATCCTTGAGGAGAGACCTTTAGTGCTGATCCGACCCCCTCAAGATGCCTACACTACCATCCCCATTTCTCCTGCCGATGAGTCATCCTCCAGACCCCTTTAGCTTATCCGCCCTCAGTCCCAGGAGGCCGTCCATGTCACACTTCGGAACCGGATCGTTCCTCCACCTCCGCGGCCTTCCAGGATGAGGAGGATAATGGGCCTCCACCTCCGGCCGGCACCGAATATGATATTCTCCAACATCTTGATAAGACGCCCGCGAGGGTGTCTATTTTAGAATTGATTCGGAGGTCGCCATCACATCAATCCACTCTCCTCCAGTTCCTCCAGAAGATCATGGTCAACGATGATCTCCCTCCTAGTGGGGTCACCGGCGCCATTCTCTCCCTCACCCAAGGACCTTCAATCTCTTTTTCGGACAAGGATCTCGCCACCCCCGAGTGTCATTCTCTCCCTCTTTGTCTCACCATCAACTCAATGGGGTTTCGGTGGACTCTACTCTTATCGACACCGGGGCCTCTATCAATGTTTGTCCGATGAAGATCCTTAAGCAATTGGGTTTAGGGGAAGAAAACCTGGAGAAAAGCTGTTCCACCATCGCCGCCTACGACAACTCCAAAAGGGTTGCCAAAGGCAAAATTGTTCTTAAGCTGGAAGTCAGACCTGTCACCATGTCCACCGAGTTCCTAGTTCTCGACATCGATCCGGCCTACAAGGCCATCCTCGGTCGTCCGTGGCTAGAGCAAACCTTAGGGGTCCCTTCCACCGCCCACCAGTGCTTCAAATTCCCCTTCAATGGGCGGGTCATTAAGATTAAGAGCATTCCAATCCTGGAGACCTCAATGCTGTCACTACCGAGCAGATGCCCCACCTCTTCGTTCCGGATAAGGGAAGAAACCCGTTATGTCAATTTTCGATTTCCCCACACCCTGCGAGCTCAACCAACCTCCCTGGCCTACCGAAGAATCTCTTGTCTCATGCTCCCCGGGAAAAGGATGGGAAGTGATGGCTAACATTGGCTATGTGCATGGCCGCGGGTTAGGCGCGGACGAACAAGGAGAGACCCAGAGCGTTCAGGCAATCAGGAGGTTGTTACCCAAGGCTGGTCTAGGCTTCCACCCAGACCCCGTCCATCCAGATCCATTCATACCGTATCAACCCCTTACTTGGACTCTAAGGGAGCATTTTGTCCAGGGGCCTACCCAGATGGGGACCAGGGAGCCTGTAATTGGAGAAATTCCTTGCTCTGAGAGTGAGGATGAAGAAGAGGAAGAGGATGCCCAAATAGAGGACATTTCTGACGATTTTGGCCTCCTCTCCCTCTTTGGCTCTGATTTCCCTTCTCCCCCATCTTCTCCTCCACCTTCTCCATCTCCATCTCCTTCTATTTCTGCATCTAATCCCCTTCTTTTCCCCATGTCCTTCTCCATCCCTCATCTCGTCAGTCGAGGCTACCCTGACAGCAACTCATGGTTCTTGGCCTTGACTCAAAAAAAAAAATGCCAATTTTGAAAATTGGAAATCCGAGGTCTCCATTGAGCACCCCTCCTCTTTGGAACCTCTTCCGCTCGGCCAGGGGCCGACGCTTTCCGGCCTAAGCTCCTCTTCCCTTGCCCCTCTAGGGGCATTTCCCTGTACATAGTTTTGTACATAGTATCCTGTAAATAGTGGTCTAGATTCTAGTTTAGAGTCAGGTCTAGAGGTTAGTTTAGAGTCCGGTTTAAGTCTAGGAGAGTCTAGTTCCTCTCAGCCATGTGTGCGCAAGGAGAAGGGTAGGCAAGTCCTGCCGTTTTGTTATGGCCTTGGCTGAGAGATGTGCTGAGTTAAATCAGGTGCCAGATTTCTTGAGGATCCTGCTCTCGTGGAATCAGATTTTGAAGAAGGTGACTCATAGATGACGGTCTAGGTGTTTATCTGCTAGATTTTAATGAGGAGGGTGAGTCAGGAGATCCTGGGTTAGGAGAAGAGGACCCAGTGAGCTCCTATGTGGATGGCACAAAGAGGTTCGATGAGCCAACCATGGCTGCTGACGAGCCTACTAAAGAGGTCAACCTTGGCACTGAAGAACCCGAGGACAATTTTGATTAGTGCCAACTTGAGTGTTGAAGAAGAAGAAGCTTTGGTAGCCATTCTCAGAGAATTTTCCGACGGGTTTGCTTGGTCTTACGAGGACATGCGGGGCTCGACACCTCTTTGGTCGAGCATCGTTTGGTCCTAAAAGCCGACGCAAAGGCCGTCAAACAAAAATTGAGAAGGCTACATCCTAAGCTGGCACTCAAGATCAAAGAGGAGGTTGACAAGTTGCACAAAGCCAAATTCATTAGGGTTGTGCTATATCCACAGTGGGTAGCTAATATCATCCCTGTAATGAAGAAGGACGGTAAGGTTAGGATCTGTATAGATTTCCGTGACCTTAATCGTGCTTGCCCAAAGGACGATTTCCCTCTCCCACACATAGATGTCCTAGTGGACAATACTGCCGGCTTCGAGCTTTGTCATTTATGGATGGTTTCTCTGGGTATAACCAGATTCGCTTGGCGGAGGAAGACCAGGAGGAAAACTTCATTTACAACGCCCTGGGGGACTTACTGTTATGTCGTCATGCCCTTCGGATTGAAGAATGCGGGAGCAATCTATCAAATGGCAATGATGACAATTTTTCACGACATGATGCATGTGCACATGGAGGTCTATGTGGATGATGTCTTGGTAAAATCAAAGACTCGACATGGCCATGCTGAGGTCCTCCGGGCAGTTCTCCAAAGGTCTAGAGAGCATAATCTTAAAATGAACCCCAAGAAGTGTGTCTTTGGTGTCTCTTCGGGGAAATTGCTCGGGTTCATAGTAAGTAAGCGGGGAATTGAAATTGATCCTAACAAGGCCAAAGCAATAATCGACATGCCTCCTCCTAGGAATATCAGAGAAGTTAGGGGGCTAATTGGCAGACTCCAGTTCATTCGGAGATTTATCTCCCAGCATTCAATCCACTGTAAGCCCTTCTACGAGATGCTTAGAGGAGAGGCGAAGTTAATTGGGACGATAAATGTCAAAAGGCCTTTGATGAATTGAAGAGTTATCTTTTTAATCCCCCTGTTCTCGCTCCTCCGGTCCCGGGTCAGCCTTTACTGCTCTATGTGTCAACCACTGAGGATTCTACCGGAGCGGTTTTGGCCCAATACGACGACAAGAAGAAGGAGAGAGCGTGTATTATTTATCCAAGTTGTTCAATGAGGCTGAAAAGAAGTACACCGCTATGGAAAGAACATGCGCGGCTGTCGTCTGGGTTGCCAAAAAGTTAAAGCACTATTTCTTGGCTCATGAAGTGAAACTTTTGGCGCGTATGGACCCTATTCGGTACTTGCTCGAGAAGCCCGTCCTGACTGAGCGGTTGATGAGGTGGCAAAGTTTCTTAAATCAATTTGATATCACCCATGTCAACCAAAAGTCGATCAAGGGGCATGCCATAGCTGAGCATTTGGCCCACCACCCCTTACCTTTATTTTCCCCCGTTGATGAAAGTTTTCCCGATGAAGAGTTAGGAGCCATTGTTGATGGTGAACCTTCGTGGGTACTTTACTTCGATGGGGCGCTCAATTCTAAAGGGTGTGGGATAGGGGCAGTTCTCCTCTCTCCGGAAGGGGTAGTCATTCCGCACGCCTACCAGTTAACCTTCCGAGCCACGAACAATGTGGCTGAGTACGAGGCTCTCCTAGTCGGGCTGAAGTGGCTTTATTGCTCGGAGTCAAGGAGTTAAGGATTATTGGAGATTTGCAGTTGATACTCCGGCAATCCCTTAGCAAGTACCAGACCCGGGACCCCAAGCTGAAACCATACCAAGAATTGGTAGGAAAAGTAGTCCGGCAGTTTAGGAAGCTCACCCTAGTTCACACTCCTAGGGCTCAAAATATTCTAGCAGATTCTCTTGCTTCCCTCGCGTCTTCCATTCCCATCCCTTTGGGAAATCTTCGAAAACTGTCTCTGTCCAGAGATTGAGAGTCCCTTCCCATGTCGATCCTTGGTTCTCTCAACTTGTGCGTCCTTCTTCATCCCTTCAGGTCCATGCACTTTCCAAAGAGCCAGAAATTGACCTTGAAGATGGGCATCCCTGGTATTTTGACATCGAAAACTTTCTCAAAGATGGATCCTTCCCCGATTATGCTACCTCCACCGATAGACGGGCAATTCGTCGCGTCTCGGAACGTTACAAGATCATAGGTGGCATTTATACAAAACGTCTCTCAACGGGGTCTATCTCCGTTGCCTTGATGAAATCGAGTCCCAAGATGTTGTTGAAGCCGCTCACTCTAGTGAATGTGGTGGCCTGTTAATGGTAGAGCAATCGCCCAGAAATTGCTAAGACACTATTATTGGCCCACCATGGAAGAAGACTGTCGCCATTTGTCCATCACTGCGCTAAATGCCAATTGCACGGCGACAAAATTCATGCCCCTTCTTCCTCTCTTCATCCCTTATCGCACCATGGCCTTTCTCCATGTGGGCATTCGATGTGGTCAGTCCTCTTGCGGACAGAACCGGAGAAGTCCGGAAGAAGTCCTTCTTTCTGACCGCCACAGAGTACTTCACAAAGTGGGCAGAAGCAGAAGCGTTCATAGAAGTCAAAGCTTCAACGGTCGTCAAGTTCATTAAGCGCAACATCTTGCAAGATTTGGCGTGCCTCGGGACATCGTCACCGACAACGGACCGCAATTCACTTCACAGGAGCTTCGCGACATGTGTGGTAAATATGGTATCAATTTGCATCATTCATCACCATACTATCCACAAGGTAATGGACAAGCGGAAGCTACTAATAAAACTCTCATTAAAATCATAAAGAAAACATGCAGATCTCATAACAATGCTGACTGGCCAGATCGCTTAATTGATGCTCTTTGGGCTTATCGCACCTCCGTCCGCACTCCTACGGGGCAAACCCCCTATGCGTTGACGTACGGATCAGATGCGATACTACCATACGAGATCTTCGTCCCCTCACTTAGAGTTCAATTGGATTCCGAACTTGATCCTGATCAACGTCGGGAAGCCTTATTGGCACAACTTGAACTCTTAGATGAGAGACGAATGATAGCGGCTGACCATGCTCAAGTCTATCGTCAGAGAATTGCACGTTTTTATGCCAAAAGAGTTCTTGAGAGAAAGTTTGAAGTGGGTGAGATGGTCCTAAGCGTAAAATCATAAAGGCACCAGGTCCCAGGAGCAAATTGCAAGAAAATTGGGAGGTTCGTTCGTTGTCAAAGAGGTTTACTCAGGGAACGCTTATAGGTTAGTGGATTCCGAAGGAGTCGAATTGACGCACCCTTAGAATGCAGTCTACCTCAAGAAGTTCTATCCTTAGTTAGTCGGTCAGTCATTCATCACTTGTCAACGGTTCGGGTTTAAGTCTCTACTTTTCCATTCGGTCACTAGTGAGGTAGGACTTATTCACACACCACACGATGTTAAAATATTGCCTTTGGCTGGAAAATCACAAGTACACTCAGGCAGTCTAATCCGGTCAATGAGTTTCCCCTATTCTTTCCCACTCGGTCGCGTCTGGACACAGAAAAAACTACAAGTAGGGGACCATCCTCTCCCATCTAAAGGACAAAAGTCACCATGAAACAAGGGGCAATTAAGAGGAAAAGCAAAAGGGGCAAAGCACCAAAGCCAGCCAAAAGGGGAAAGAAAAGCCGAAAGGTCAAAAAAGGGTAGCAAAAAGTACGTACCCAGAAAGAGGCTGACCAACTTAAGGAGGTAGCAAAAAGTACGTGCTCCACCCCAGAAATAGAGTAATGAAAAATTCCCCTACAAATGTTGATCCAAGTCCTTTAGTTTGGGATGACGATTCGGGAACAGAAAATAGTTTGTACCAAATCCTCACATGACTTCCTATACATTTCTTTCCATTTCTCCTCTAGGGGCAATTTGGCCGTATAAGACCCTCTGTAGTGGAAAACATCAAGAAGGCTACGGGCAATGTCCAACATCAAGGATTTTATGCACATCCCTCCTATTCGTGACCTTGTGGTTAAATGGATCGTGTAAACCCTATACCCCGACATGTGATGAATATGTGTCTTAAAGTCCAAAAATCCAAAAAAATACAAAAAATGCAGAAAACAACAAAAGAGTCTTTTGACGTATACATTTTCCCAATGTACATATTTGTATATATTTTCTCCTTATTCTCTCTCTTATTTCCAAAATCCAAAAAAAATTAGTGGTACTGTGTATATACACTAATTTCACCTATTCACTTATTTACTTATTTTTGAAAATCAAAAACAACAAAAAATCAAGAAAAACAAAACACAAACAAAAAATGCATGTGCATATTTCCCTTCAGTTATTTTGTTATGTTTTCATCTTTGATTAGAAATTAGCCCTTGACCAGATCTCAAGAAAGTACATCGTAGGCAAGGGGCTAAAAACAGATCTACACTAACATATTTTCTTTAAGGGTTGTGGATACAGGATGCAGGAATCAGAGAACACGAACAAACCACTCAAGTGCAAAAGACAAAAGTCCACAAAATTCCACTATAACAATTGGATTCTGTACATGTCATGACAGGGGCATACCCCTGGTGGTACAAGGACTCACTCCTCTCTCCTCTCACCCTCGCCAGGCCTCGGCCTACGCGAGCTGCTGACCTCCTCCTCCTCCCTCTCCCGACGCCTGTCCGGGACGGGAGGTCTCGTCGCAGTAGAGGCCTCTGGGCGTGCTCCCGCTCCTCGTCCGACGGACGGATCTCCCAATGACACGATGTCATCAAGAGATCCGAACACGGACCCCAGTCTCCCGGCGGCCTCCTGCTGAGTCTGTCGCTGCTGCTCTCGGCGCTTCTTCAGCACCCGGTTCTTCAGAAACTCTAAATCCGCGACAGCCTGCACTCGGGCCTCGATGGCCCGTATCTTCTTGGCCTCCGCATCCCTCGCACTGTCCCGGAAAGCGGTCATGCGACCCTCCATCCTAGACAGATCCAGCCGTAGGGCCTCAACCTGCGCCTGGAGGGTCGCTACTCCTCCTGCCTGTGACTGCACACCAAATAATAAGCAAACACGTCAAGTCAAATCAAATCACAAATGTTCAGGTTGGTTCAGTATCTTACCTCCGCCACGAGCTCCTGGATCCGCTCATTCGCCCTATCCAGGGCCTCCTGCAGGCGAGCCGCCAGGTCCCTCTGACTGGCTGGGCGGACGAGCTCGCCCCTGCGTCGTGGCTCGCCCGCACCCTCTGCTGCTCCGCCCTCTGCATTCACATATATTGGTCATCAATCAAATCAAATCAAATCAATTCAAGGGTTAATGTTACTTACCAATGTCCTGACCTCGCCTCGGAGCCTCGTCAGCTCCACCCTGCTTGGCCAACTGCCCCTCCAAAAGGCGGACGACCTCTGACTCCGGCATCTGCCAAATACACTTCAAGGTTAGAATCAATTAAGACAATCTACCGACCAAGCTTAGAGTTAGAAATTTCACTTACCACTCGTCGGTCAAGCCGGAGTCGCCCGGCATACCGTGCCTGAAAGTCCTCCATATAGGCCGTGCTGTCGAGGAGGTCGGTCACTCGCAGTACCTGCTCTCCTCCCTCGCGCCAGTACGCGACGGTGCTGCCGTGGTCCGCACCCCAGTCGTGGTCCTCGGCGAAAAACCGCCGGCGCGAGTGTCCCTCTCTCCCGAGGGAGGGCACCTCGATGGGGCTGGTGCCAGCCCAAAGTCCGAACCACCAACTCCAAATACAGTACCACATGTCCCGAGGCACAGTAAAAGGAGGTGGCGGTCGAAAAGAGGGCGGCCGCTGCCACCGCCGGGTGCGAGGCGTCCGCCTCCCCCGCGTAGGGGGTCCACACCACCTGAGAAGAATGAGAAAGCATGGGTCAGTAACATCAAATGCAGCAATAATTGAAAGAATGCAAGAGCTAGTTGAGGTTTTCGTACCTGATCGTGTGGGTAGTGGTCGAGTGCGACCCGCACGTCCCCGGCTCTCCTGTCGGTGACCCTGGGGTCCGGGGCCACCTCCCACCTCGCCATGAGAGGGACCAGTGCCTGGCTCCCCTCTCTCAGTGTCCCGTGTCCCATGGGGAAGCGGGTGTACCCCCAGATCTGTAAAGCAAGGAACAACATGTCAGTCAGGCAGTTTAATAAAAATCAATGATGAGCATTTAAAGGAAAAATTGCGTACCTGAAGAAAGGGGTGAAGCCCCGGTGCTCTGAGAACGCCGCAAGCTGCTGGGAAGAAGAGAGAAAAGGTGTCCCAGCATCGCGGCGCCCCAAGCGTACCGACCTGCCTGCTCCAGGTCCCAGTAGCAGTAGCAGCACGAACTTGCAGTTCATTTGGGATGACTGCGTCGCTAACAGAAGCCGCCCAAGCAGGTAGGACGCAAAGATCCAGATCGAGCGCTCCTCGCTCCTATCCCCCAGATCCAACGCTCCCCTCACTCCTGTGCAAAACTCATCTAAACCCTCCAGGGGTCCTCTCCTCCTACCCCTCAATCCGACCGCCTCTGACAACGATCCGAGCAGGATGCTCCGGATCGGTCTCCTCCTCCCGGCCACGAACTCTGGCCCTAGCAGCTCTACTATGTCGTCATAGTAGTCCCTCCTCTCCAGTCCGACTACCGGCTCTCCCTGAACCGGCAGCCCCGTCAGATACGCCACATCCTCCAATGTGGGTATCATGTGCCCCCAAGGCATGATGAATGCCTTGCAATCCTCCTCCCATCTCTCCCTCAGTGCCTCCAGATACGGCACATCTACATGGAAGGGTCGCACCGCCAGGATGTGCCCGAATCCCATCCGAGCAATCCGAGTCTGCTGGGCCTCTGGCAGGGCTCGGTACCACGCCCAGCACAGGTCCCATGTCACCCTGCTCCTCATTCGGCCCTTGCCCTGCAAAAAGCACAGAAAGATTAACGTCAGCATCGACGGCCGTTAATTTGCAGCTGACGACAAGGGGTCTGCCGTTAACTCAGAGTCAGCGTCAATAGGGTGGCCGTTTAGTTCCTGTATCAACGTCCAACCATTGCCGTCAAGTTCACATTGACGTCAAGGGGGCTGGACGCCGACAGGAACTTGACGGCAACCGATGTTGCCGTCAAGTTCCTGTCTGACCGACGGCTCTTCCCCTGTTTCCCCTTCTTTTCACAAAACCAAACAAGCACTCACAGGAGGTTTTAGACTATTCACCCGGGGTCAACGAGGTGCCTCCGCCTCCGTCTCGACTCCTCCCTCGGTCTCTCCCCCTCCGGTACATCCTCCGCTTCTTCCTCTTCCCCGCCGTAACCATGGCCTCCTCGTCCTCTTCCTCCTCGGTTGGCGACGGCCCCGGAGAATGCCTCTCTTCTCTCCTCCTCATCGCAATCTCGAGCAAGATGTGGTTTTCATTTTTCTGGTCTTTCCTTTCTCCGGCACTTAAGAAGACGAATGGCGCCTGGGAGAAGGCTCCGGTTCAAAAAAAGGCAGTTTACTGGTTTAACGTCAAGGTCAGGACGTCTATCTTTTCTTGACGTCAAGGTCTGGTCGCTGACGTACCCTTGACGGCTAGGGTCTGGACGTCAACGTCCCCTCAATGTCAGACCTCGAAGTCTGTTAGACGGCTAGGTCTGGCCGTCTAGTTTGAACTAGACGGCTACCTATGTGGACGTCGATGGGCAGTCTCAGTGGTTGACGACCAGTGTCTGGACGTTTACTTATGATTGGCGGCCATCGATGTGGACGTCAATACCTCCGCACTCAGTCCTTACAGCACACTATCTTGGGCCCTTTTGAAGCTATTTCATGCCACACATTCCACAAAGTAAGCAATTCAAATCAATTCAACACAATGCAACTCACTTTTATCATTAAAGTTTGTGTTACACTTATTCAAATCAAGAGAAATACATCATTTTGCCCGGCGGGCTATGAAAAAGTCACAAGAAATGGGGCAAATAGTGTCGGTGTAATCCTCATACTGCCACACATCTTCCGGCATTTCCTGCACTGCCAGCCCCACCTTCTTGCTCACTGTATATTTCTTCCAAGTCTTCAAAGCTTTCTTCATCATCTTTTCATTTCTTCCGGTAATCATCATATCAGTGCAGCAGGATGGAGCTGGAATTCCCCGTGGAATCCCAAGCTGACAGTGGCACCGATGTGGTTGGTACACCACCATCCGACCCGCTCCAATTAGCCACAGATCTCTGTCGTCTCTGGTCTTTGCTCTGAACTCAATAGTCCTCATGAACAGTGGCCTCACAATGAAGTCATCCATCACCAGAAATGCCAGATGATCTCTCCAAGCGTCTCTGCCCTTCAAGTGCGAGTCACACACTTGATCTCATCCTCTGGCTCGTACCATGCCTGCTACAATGCACTGAACTCCGAAGGAAGACTCTGGAGGGGGTAGGTTGTGCATCAGTGAAATCAAACTTTAGATGAGCTTCCATCCATACCTGGAGCAAGAAACAAACTCCCGCAGGTGCGTCGCCTAGGCTCATTGTGGTGAGCGAACTGTATAGGTGGGCCAGCACTGCAGGGGCAAGTGACTGCCCGCGCCATAGCAGAGTGAGTATCCCGACATGCTCGTACAGGATGAAGTCGCCGCTCATGGGGAACAGGAAGACTCCAGCCAGGCAGAGTGTCAATCCCCGGGTTGCTCTCTCTCCGCCAATCTCCCTCACATGTTGGATCAACCACCAGGCCAGCTGGTCTAGGAAGATCCCGTTCTTGTTCGTCATCCGCAGCACTCCTTCTTGTCTCTTACGATGTCTGCGAGGATCTCTTCCCACGGGAGAAGAGGAGTCGCTGCATCGTACTCTAGGCACCGCTGCCACCCCAGGAACAGTTCCACCTCCTCCAACAGCACGCTCGCCTCGAATCCTTGGAACACGAATGTGTGCGTGTGCGGGTGCCACCTCTCTATCAGCGCCCCCAGGGTATCGAACCCCCACCACATGTCCTTCATGTTTTGGATAAGACCACCATAAAGTTCAAATGCCACATTCCGATGAAGCTCCGCATGTTCAGCGTGATGGCATTTACCAGGTTCACGAGCCAAGAAAAGGCTCGTACCTGGCCTTGGTTGGGAATGCGGGGATTTCCTGCATAAAGGGCAGGGTTCTATAAGAAAAAGTTCGGGGTGTTTTCAGCCCAGGAAAGAGCAGAAACTGTCATTGCTTACCTCTCCGTTAGCCAGACGTGTGCTCAAGTGACCCGGAACTCGCTCAGAATTCCAGGGTTCGCGCCTGTGGATCGTCCGTCGATGAGGAGGCCATTCTACGATGTTTCTCCGTCTCTTTGCTCTCTGGTTCGCAGCAGGAGCAGGGAAGGACGGAGGTAGGAGATGAGAGAGTCCTTATGGACTCCCATCACCTATTTTTTTGGTCTGATCCGCTGTCAAGTCAGCGTCCAGATCGGTGGACATCAGTGTAAGGTTGGCGACCACATCTGTAGACGTTAACCTGATGACTGGCGGCCATCGATGTGGACGTTTACACCCCGGATGCTTTTAAATGCCTTATTTCTTTATATGGCCATTATCCATTATCTTGTGTTTCAAACTGTTTTGCAGACATTTTTAAGCACAAGCCGCGCTTCAATTTCGGAACGCTCATGCGACCTTGGGCGTTACAGGTATGTCTAACATAGGACCCCACCAGAGGTGAATAACTTGGCGACCGTGAACCTGAGTTCCCCTTCACCAAAAACCATGATGGTTTTGCGATCTCTCAGTTATTCGTATGGCCTTTTAGAATTTTCCTCTGGTGCTAACTTGCATTTTAGATAGGCACCCACACCAGCATGCATCTTCACTGCTAACTTTCTCTTGCTAACACACAAAAAAAATGGTAATTTTTCCTCAATTATATGATTGCTCCATGGCTCCCCAGCTCAGGTAGCCTACTAGGTCCGCTCTTCATGACTGTCCAGGTCGATATCGGGTCTTTGTTGGCCCCTTCTCTACTTGTCCCACCGTGCTTTTCACAAATGATCATTCCAGCCTTATTGAGTTCACTTGAGCCTTCGCCAGCCGCGAGCTTAATTCCGGACTTCAGGCTTTCCAGGCATGTGATTCCAGTTAGAATCTTTTGATAATCCTTTGAGAGATCAACCAACTCCTTGTCTTCGTGACCTCCTAAATTCGGGACCGACGTCCTGATTAGGCCAGCGAGCCCACGGCTCCGGTTACGAGACCCTCCTGATTCAACCATCATATTACAACTCCTTTGACTCAGACACGCTGGAAACTAGTCAAAGTCCAACACGGCCATGCCAAGGACCTTGCCATTGGGTCGCAGTTGTAGTTACACGGGTAGATCATCCTTTTCCTACCCCTATTTGTCTCTCAGATGATTCGTCATTTGTTTCTAGCTTGTCTCTTTCGTTTGGTTCGCTAGAATTCCTATCCTCGGAGATGGCCCTTCCATTAAATCTCTGCGTTCTTTGTTTACCAAGACACCAACCTTTCAGTCCGCTCTGCTCCCTTGCAAGGCGGACGTCTCGGAGGGGCATTTGTAGACGCGAGATTTGGCCCATCTCCGTAAGGATATTTGGCCCATTAAGCCTCGTTTGACCATGTGTTGACCAGCCTTGGATCCCATGTAGATGGCAGCATCGATGGCCGCTGACTACAGGTTGGCGGCAATCCCCCTGGACGCTAACCCAAGTTGGCGTCCACATTCGTGGATGTCTGCATGAGGTTGGCGGCCTGATCCCTGGACGTCAATAGGGTTTACCAGGTCTGCGCAACTAACCCGAGATTCCAGCCCACTTGCCCCCTTGTCTCGGCCATGCAACGCACATAGCCATCCCAACGGGTATATGGGCCACCTAGGCACCCTCTTGACCCAGTAAAAATCCTACATGGCCTCTACCCATTGGTTGGAGCATTTACACAAGGATTGCCACATGTGTAAGTGTGTTTCTTCACACTTAGCATCCTAGGCACCCCAACCCCGAGCTCCTCTGCCTATTTAACACCCCCTGAGCCCTCTGAACAGGAGGAGGGAGGCTGGACGTCCTTATGCTGAAGCTTTGAGAGAAGAGAGAGAAAATCTCACCTACCTTCCACCACTCATCCTCTTCACTCTCTCCACATTCGGGACGTCTAGAAGGGTTGCATTGAAGCTGGAGGAGCCCTACAAGGAGCCAACAACGCCAAAAACGAGGATCTACACCCTCTCCTCTCTCTCTTCTCGTACTTGTTTTGTAGCTAACTTGCATGTTCCACACACTTTCCCACACATCCTAGGCACGTAGGTTATCATCCTACACACCTAGAAAGGGGTTCCCAACCAAAAACAGAGGGAAGAAGGGTGGTCATAACATTTGGCCATCCCTCTTCTCAAGTCCGCAACCGGTACGGGACCTTCCTTTTCTTCTTTTGTCGTCTTTCTTATTTCGTTTTGAGCATTTACTACACTCCCTAGAGTCTAATAGAGTCTTTGTTTTGGCAGGAACAACCCGCAAGAGACTACGGAGCTCTTCTCCTTTGGCCGGCCGAAGGAGGAGAAGTTGAAGTCCCACCATCATCCGCAACGCGAGGCCATTGCACCGACGTGATCACAGCAACTCCTTGGGCACAGGTAAGGCCCTGGCGATCACCAAATCTCTTTTTTGCGCTTGTTTGCTGCATTTTCCTTCCAGTTAACTCAGTCAACCGGAGGGTCAACGCGGTCAACCGGCGGCCCCTACATCGCCAACGAGAGCCCGGCGGCTTCCGCGAGCATCCGAGGGGATTCGGCGACGGGGCGGAACGAACCATCTACACTTATCACCTACGGAAATAAGGGGGCGTCGAGCGCCTCTGAGTGCCGATTCCGAATTGGGGTCGTATAAGCGATTCCGATAACTGAGCGAAAAGTTACGCCCGTTTGAGCGAAGGGGTGTCCGTATGCGATCGCATCGGCAGCGCGCGACCGCGCTCCCGTAGAGGAATTTCGGCGCCGGACCAGAAATCCCCGAGCATGACATTTTACCGACCGGGTCGAAGTTCCGATTCTGATTGGGGCCTCGCGGGTGATCCGAACCCCGGGCGAACAAATATCCACGTCCGACTGGAGGGTACGGCAGTCGGTGTACTAGTACACACGCTCCGGGGGGTATTTTGGACCCGGAACAGAATTCCGTAAACCAGCGCTCTGTCGACCGTCTCGGAGTGTCGATTCCGAATTGTGGTCACATAAGCGATTCCGACGTTCGTGCGGAAAGTTATGCCCAATTCTTTCGCTGAAGGGGTGAGAATAAACCGGAGGGGGTGACTATATCGGCGATGTTCGGGCACCCATATCCACGACCTGGGGAGAAGATCTTGCGTCGAGTTGAACACGACTTCCGATTGCTGTGGCTGGGCAGCTCCGCGTGTGGCTCTGCCAGCGATTCGCACACTCGAGGGAGTCGCTATTGGCAAAAAATCTTTGAATCGGGGAGATCGTCGACTAGAATCGTAATTTCGGAGTGCAAAAAGAAAGTTTTTCGACCCCGAAACGACGTCTTATCGCCTGCGGCAATAAGGGAGCGTCGAGCGCCTCTGAGTGCCGATTCCGAATTGGGGTCTTATAAGCAATTCCGATAACCGAGCGAAAAGTTACACCCGTTTGAGCGAAGGGGTGTCCGTATGCGATCGCATCGGCAGCCCGCGACCGCGCTCCCGAGAGGAATTTTGGCGCCGGACCGGAAATCTCGAAACGTGACCTTTTACCGACCGAGTCGAAGTGCCGATTCTGATTGGGGCCTCGCGGGCGGTTCCGAACCCCGAGCGAACAAATATCCACGTCCGACTGGAGGGTATGGCAGTCGGTGTTGTAGTACACACACTCCGGGGGGTATTTTGGCCCCGTAACGGAATTCCGCGAAACCAGTACCCTTTCGACCGTCTCGGAGTGCCGATTCTGAATTGTGGTCACATAAGCGATTCCGACGCCCGTGAGGAAAGTTATGCCCAATTCTTTCGCTGAGGGGTGGGAATAAACCAGAGGGGGTGACTATATCGGTGATGTTCGAGCACCCATATCCACGACCTGCGGAGGAGATCTCGCGTCGAGTTGAACCCGACTTCCGATAGCTGTGACTGGGCGGCTCCGCGTGTGGGATCCGTCAGCGATTCGCACAATCGAGGGAGTCGCAACTGGCAAAAAACCTTGGAATCGGGGAAATCGTCGACTAGAATCGCAATTTTTGAGTGCGAAACGAATGTTTTCGACCCCAAAACGATGCCTTATCGCCTGTGGCGATAAGGGGCATCGAGCACCTCTGAGTGCCGATTCCGAATTGTGGTCTTAGAAGCGATTCCACTAACCGAGCAAAAAGTTACGCCCGTTTGAGCGACGGGGTGACACCAGCGATTCGCTTAATCGAGGGAGTCGCTACTGGCAAAAAACCTTGGAATCGGGGAGATCGTCGACTAGAATCGCAATTTCGGAGTGCGAAATGAATGTTTTTCGACCCCGAAACGATGTCTTATCGCCTCTGGCGATAAAGGATTGTCGAGCGCCTCTGAGTGCCGATTCCGAATTGTGGTCTTATAAGCTATTCCGATAACCGAGCGAAAAGTTACGTCCGTTAGAGCGAAGGGGTGTCCGTATGCGATCGCATCGGTAGCCCGCGACCGCGCTCCCGGAGAGGAATTTGGGCGCCGAATCGGAAATCTCCGAACGTGACCTTTTACCGACCGGGTCGAAGTGCCGATTCTGATTTGGGGCCTCGCGGGCGGATCCGAACCCCGGGCAAACAAATATCCACATCCGACTGGAGGGTACGGAAGTCGGTGTACTAGTACACACGCTCCGGGGGGTATTTTCGCCCCGAAACGGAATTTAGTGAAACCAGCGCCCTGTCGACCGTCTCGGAGTGCTGATTCCGAATTGTGGTCACATAAGCGATTCCGACGCCCGTGCGGAAAGTTATGCCTAATTCTTTCGCAGAACGGGGGGTAATAAACCGGAGGGGGTGACTATATCGGCGATGTTCGGGCACCCATATCCTTGACCTGGGGAGGAGATCTCGCGTGGAGTTGAACACGACTTCCGATCACTGTGACTGGGCGGCTTCGCGTGTGGGCTCCGCCAGCGATTCGCACAATCGAGGGAGTCACTACTGGCAAAAAACCTTGGAATCGGGGAGATCATCGACTAGAATCACAATTTAGGAGTGCGAAACGAAGGTTTTTCGACCGCGAAATGACGTCTTATCGCCTGCCACAATAACATGGCATCGAGCGCCTCTGAGTGCCGATTCCGAATTGTGGTCTTATAAGCTATTCCGATAACCGAGCGAAAAGTTACGCCCGTTTGAGCGAAGGGGTACCCGTATGCGATCGCATCGGCAGCCCGCGGCCGCGCTCCCGGAGAGGAATTTGGGCGCCGGACCGGAAATCTCCGAACGTGACCTTTTACCGACCGGGTCGAAGTGCCGATTCTGATTTGGGGCCTCGCGGGCGGATCCGAACCCCGGGCAAACAAATATCCACATCCGACTGGAGGGTACGGTAGTCGGTGTACTAGTACACACGCTCGGGGGGTATTTTGGCCCCGGAACGGAATTCCGCAAAACCAGCGCACTGTCGACTGTCTCGGAGTGTCGAGTCCGAATGGTGGTCACATAAACGATTCCGACGCCTGTGCGGAAAGTTATGCCCAATTCCTTCGCTGAAGGGGTGGGAATAAACCAGAGGGGGTGACTATATCGGCGATGTTCGGGCACCCATATCCACGACCTGGGGAGGATATCTCGCGTCGAGTTGAACACGACTTCCGATCACTGTGACTGGGTGGCTCCGCGTGTGGGCTCCGCCAGCGATTCGCACAATCGAGGGAGTCGCTACTGGGAAAACATTTTGGAATCGGGGAGATCGTCGACTGGAATCGCAATTTCGGAGTGCGAGGCGAAGGTTTTTCGACCCCGAAACGACGTATTATCGCCTGCGGCAATAAGTGGCCGTCAAGGGCCTCTGAGTGCCGATTCCGAATTGTGGTCTTATAAGCGATTCCGATAACCGAGCGAAAAGTTACGCCCGTTTGAGCGAAGGGGTGTACGTATGCGATCGCATCGGCTACCCGCGATCGCGCTCCCGGAGAGGAATTTGGGCGCCGGACCGGAAATCTCTGAACGTGACCTTTTACCGACCGGTCGAAGTGCCGATTCTGATTTGGGACCTCGCGGGCGTTTCCGAACGCAGAGCGAACAAATATCCACGTCCGACTGGAGGGTACGGCAGTCGGTGTACTAGTACACACGCTCCGGGGGGTATTTTTGCCCCGGAACGGATTTCGCGAAACCAACGCCCTGTCGTCCGTCTCGGAGTAACAATTCCGAATTGTGGTCACATAAGCGATTCCGACGCCCGTGTGGAAAGTTATGCCCAATTCTTTCGCTGAAGGGGGGGTAATAAACAGGAGGGGGTGACTTTATCGGCGATGTTCGGGCACCCATATCCACGACCTGGGGAGGATATCTCGCGTCGAGTTGAACACGACATCCGATCACTGTGACTGGGTGGCTCCGCGTGTGGGCTCCGCCAGCGATTCGCACAATCGAGGGAGTCGCTACTGGGAAAAAATTTTGGAATTGCGGAGATTGTCGACTAGAATCGCAATTTCGGAGTGCGAAGCGAAGGTTTTTCGACCCTGAAACGATGTATTATCGCCTACGGCAATAAGTGGCCGTCGAGGGCCTCTGAGTGCCGATTCCGAATTGTGGTCCTATAAGCGATTCCGATAACCGAGCGAAAAGTTACGCCCGTCTGAGCGAAGGGGTGTACGTATGCGATCGCATCGGCTGCCCGCGACCGCGCTCCCGGAGAGGACTTTGGGCGCCGGACCGGAAATCTCTGAACGTGACCTTTTACCGACCGGGTTGAAGTGCCGATTCTGATTTGGGACCTCGCGGGCGTTTCCGAACACAGGGCGAACAAATATCCACGTCCGACTGGAGGGTACAGCAGTCGGTGTACTAGTACACACGCTCCGGGGGGTATTTTGGCCCCGGAACGGATTTCGCGAAACCAGCGCCCTGACGTCCGTCTCGGAGTAACAATTCCGAATTGTGGTCACATAAGCGATTCCGACGCCCGTGTGGAAAGTTATGCCCAATTCTTCGCTGAAGGGGGGGTAATAAACCGGAGGGGGTGACTATATCGGCACTGTTCGGGCACCCATATCCACGACCTGGGGAGGAGATCTCGCGTCGAGTTGAACACGACTTCCGATCGTTGTGTCTGGGTGGCTGCGCGTGTGGGCTCGGCCAGCGATTCACATAATCGAGGGAGTCGCTAATGGTAAAAAACCTTGGAATCGGGGAGATCGTTGACTAGAATCGCAATTTTGGAGTGCGAAACGATGGTTTTTCGACCCCGAAATGACGTCTTATTGCCTTTGGCACTAAGGGGACATCGAGCGCCTCGGAGTGCCGAATCCGAATTGCGGTCTTATAAACGATTCCGATAACCGAGCGAAAAGTTACGCCCGTTTGAGCGAAGCGGTGTCCGTATGCGATCGCATCAGCTGCCCGTGACCGCGCTCCCGGACAGAAATTTGGGCGCCGGACCGGAATTCTCCGAACGTGACCTTTTACTGACCGGGTCAAAGTGCCGATTCTGATTTGGGGCCTCGCGGGCGGGTTCGAACCCCGGGCGAACAAATATCGACATCCGACTGGAGGGTACAGCAGTCGGTGTACTAGTACACACGCTCCGGGGGGTATTTTGGCAGCGGAACGGAATTCCGCGAAACCTACGCCCTGTCGACCATCTCGGAGTGTCGAGTCCGAATTGTGGTCACATAAACGATTCTGACGCCTGTGCGGAAAGTTATGCCCAATTCTTTCGCTGAAGGGGTGGGAATAAACCAGAGGGGGTGACTATATCGGCGATGTTCGGGCACCCATATCCACGACCTGGGGAGGAGATCTCGCGTCGAGTTGAGCACGACTTCCGATCACTGTGACTGGGCGGTTCCGCGTGTGGGCTCCGCCAGCGATTCGCACAATCGAGGGAGTCGCTACTGGCAAAAAACCTTAGAATCGGGGAGATCGTCGACTAGAATCGCAATTTCGGAGTGCGAAACGAAGGTTTTTCAACCCTGAAACGACGTATTATCGCCTGCGACAATAAGGGGCCGTCGAGCGCCTCTGAGTGCCGATTCCGAATTGTGGTCTTATAAGCGATTTCGATAACCGAGCGAAAAGTTACGCCCGTTTGAGCGAAGGTGTGTCCGTATACGATCGCATCGGAAGCCCACGACCGCGCTCCCGGAGAGTAATTTGGGCGCCGGACCGGAAATCTCCGAACGTGACCTTTTACCGACGTGGTCGAAGTGCCGATTCTGATTCGGGGCTTCGCGGGCGGTTCCGAACCCCGGGCGAACAAATATCCACGTCCGACTGGAGGGTACGGCAGTCGGTGTACTAGTACACACGCTCCGGGGGGTATTTTGGCCCCGGAACGTATTTCGCGAAACCAGCACCCTGTCGTCCTTCTCGGAGTGCCGATTCCGAATTGTGGTCACATAAGCGATTCCGACGCCCGTGTGGAAAGTTATGCCCAATTCCTTCGCTGAAGGGGGGGGGGGGGGTAATAAACCGGAGGGGGTGACTATATCGGCGCTGTTCGGGCACCCATATCCACGACCTGGGGAGGAGATCTCACGTCGAGTTGAACATGACTTCCGATCGCTGCGACTGGGTGGCTCTGCGTGTGGGCTCCGCCAGCGATTCGCACAATCGAGGGAGTCGCTACTGGTAAAAAACCTTGGAATCGGGGAGATCGTCGACTAGAATAGCAATTTTGGAGTGCGAAACGAATGTTTTTCGACCCTGAAATGACGTCTTATTGCCTTTGGCTCTAAGGTGGCTTCGACCTCCTCTGAGTGCCGATTCCGAATTATGGTCTTATAAACGATTCCGATAACCGAGCGAAAAGTTACGCCCGTTTGAGCGAAGGGGTGTCCGTATGCGATCGCATCGGCATCCCCCGACCGCGCTCCCGGAGAGGAATTTGGGCGCCGCACCGGAAATCTCCGAACATGACCTTTTACCGACCGGGTCGAAGTGCCGATTCTGATTTGGGGCCTCGCGGGCGGTTCCGAACCCCGGGCGAACAATTATCCACGTCCGACTGGAGGGTACGGCAGTCGGCGTACTAGTACACACGCTCCAGGGGGTATTTTGGCCCCGGAACGAAATTCCGCGAAACCAGCGCCCTGTCGACCGTCTCGGAGTGCCGAGTCCCAATTGTGGTCACGTAAACGATTCCGACGCCCGTGCGGAAAGTTATGTCCAATTCTTTCGCTGAAGGGGTGGGAATAAACTGGAGGGGGTGACTATATCGGCGATGTTCGGGCACCCATATCCACGACCTGGGGAGGAGATCTCGCGTCGAGTTGAACACAACTTCCGATCACTGTGACTGGGTGGCTCCGCTTGTGGGCTCTGCCAGCGATTCGCACAATCGAGGGAGTCGCTACTGGCAAAAAACCTTGGAATCGGGGAGATCGTCGCCTAGAATCGCAATTTCAGAATGTGAAACGAAGGTTTTTCGACCCCGAAACGACGTCTTATCGCCTGCGGCAATTAGGAGGCGTCGAGCGCCTCTGAGTGCCGATTCCGAATTGTGGTCTTATAAGCGATTCCGATAACCGAGCTAAAAGTTACGTCCGTTTGAGCGAAGGGGTGTCCGTATGCGATAGCATCGGCAGCCCGCGACCGCGCTCCTGGAGAGGAATTTGGGCGCCGGACCGGAAATCTCCGAACGTGACCTTTTACCGACCGGGTCAAAGTGCCGATTCTGATTTGGGGCCTCGCGGGCGGTTCCGAACCCCGGACGAATAAATATCCATGTCCGACTGGAGGGTACGACAGTCGGTGACACACGCTCCGGGGGGTATTTTAGCCCCGGAATGGAATTTCGCGAAACCAGCGCCCTGTCGACCGTCTCGGAGTGCCGATTCCGAATTGTTGTCACATAAGTGATTCCGACGCCCGTACGGAAAGTTATGCCCAATTCTTTCGCTGAAGGGGGGGGGGGGGGGGGGGGAATAAACGGAGGGGGTGACTATATCGGAGATGTTCGGGCACCCATATCCTCGACCTGGGGAGGAGATCTCGCGTCGATTTGATCACGACTTCCGATCGCTGTGACTGGGTGGCTCCGCGTGTGGGCTCCGCCAGTGATTCGCACAATCGAGGGAGTCGCTACTGGCAAAAAACTTTGGAATCAGGGAGATCGTCGACTAGAATCGCGATTTTGGAGTGCGAAACGAAGGTTTTTCGACCCCGAATTAACGTCTTATTGCCTGTGGCAATAAGGGGACATCGAGCGCCTTTGAGTGCCGATTCCGAATTGGGCTCTTATAAGCGATTCCGATAACCGAGCGAAAAGTTACGCCCGTTTGAGCGAAGGGGAGTCCGTATGCGATCGCATCGGCTGCCCGCGACCGCGCTCCCGGATAGAAATTTGGGCGCCGGACCAGAAATCTCCGAACGTGACCTTTTACCAATCGGGTTGAAGTGCCGATTCTGATTTGGGGCCTCGCGGGCGGTTCCGAACCCCGGGCGAACAAATATCCACGTTCGACTGGAGGGTACGGCAGTCGGTGTACTAGTACACATGCTCCGGGGGGTATTTTGGCGTCGGTACGGAATTTCGCGAAACCAGCACCCTGTCGACCGTCTCAGAGTGCCGAGTCCGAATTGTGGGCACATAAGCGATTCCGACGCCCGTGCGGAAAGTTATGCCCAATTCTTTCGCTGAAGGGGGGGGGGGGAATAAACCGAGGGGGTGACTATATCGGCGAAGTTCGGGCACCCATATCCATGACCTGGGGAGGAGATCTCGCATCGAGTTGAACATCGCTTCCGATCACTGTGACTTGGCGGCTCTGCGTGTGGGCTCCGCCAGCGATTCGCACAATCGAGGGAGTCGCTACTGGTAAAAAACATTGGAATTGGGAACATCGTCCACTAGAATCGCAATTTCAGAGTGCAAAATGAAGGTTTTTCGACCCTGAAACGACATCTTATCGCCTGCGGCAATAGTTGGCCGTCGAGCGCCTCTGAGTGCCGATTCCGAATTGTGGTCTTATAAGCGATTCGGATAACCGAGCGAAAAGATATGCCCATTTGAGCAAAGGGGTGTCCGTATGCGATCGCATCGACAGCCCACGACCGCGCTCCTGGAGAGGAATTTGGGCGCCGGACCGGAAATCTCCGAACGTGACCTTTTACCAACCGGGTCGAAGTGCCGATTCTGATTTGGGGCCCCGAGGCGGTTCCGAACCCTGGGCGAACAAATATCCAGGTCCGACTGGTGGGTACGGCAGTCGGTGTACCAGTACACACGCTCAGGGGGGTATTTTGGCCCCGGAAGGGAATTCCGCGAAACAAGCGCCCTGTCGACCGTCTCGGAGTGCCGAGTCCGAATTGTGGTCACAAACGATTCTCACGCCCGTGCGGAAAGTTATGCCCAATTCTTTCGCTGAAGGGGTGGGAATAAACCGGAGGGGGTGACTATATCGGTGATGTTCGGGCACCCATATCCACGACCTGGGAGGAGATCTCGCGTCGAGTTGAACACGACTTCCGATCACTGTGACTGGGCGGCTCAACGTGTGGGCTCCGCCAGCGATTCGCACAATCGAGGGAGTCGCTACTAGCAAAAAACCATGGAATCGGGGAGATCGTCGACTAGAATCGCAATTTCGGAGTGCGAAACGAATGTTTTTCGACCCAGAAATGATGTCTTATCGCCTTTCTCGATTAGGGGGCATCGAGCGCCTCTGAGTGCCGATTCCGAATTGTGGTCTTATAAGCGATTCCGATAACCGAGCGAAAAGTTACACCCGTTTGAGCGAAGGGGTGTCCGTATGCGATCGCATCGGCATCCCCCGACCGCGCTCCCGGAGAGGAATTTGGGCGCCGCACCGGAAATCTCCGAAGTGACCTTTTACCGACCGGGTCGAAGTGTCGATTCTGATTTGGGGCCTCGCGGGCGGTTCCGAACCTCGGGCGAACAAATATCCACGTCCGACTGGAGGGTACGGCAGTCGGTGTACTAGTACGCACGCTCCGGAGGGTATTCTGGCCCCGGAACGGAATTTCGCAAAACCAGCGCCCTGTCAACCGTCTCGGAGTGCCGATTCTGAATTTTGGTCACGTAAGTGATTTCGACGCCCGTGCGGAATGTTATGCCCAATTCTTTTGCTGAAGGGGAAGGGAATAAACCCGAGGGGGTGACTATATCGGCGATGTTCGGGCACCCATATCTACGACCTGGGGAGGAGATCTCGCGTCGAGTTGAACACGACTTCCGATCGCTGTGACTAGGTGGCTCCGCGTGTGGGCTCCGCCAGCGATTCGCACAATCGAGTGAGTCGCTACTGGCAAAAAACCTTAGAATCGAGGACATCGTTGACTAGAATCGCAATTTCTAAGTGCGAAACGAAGGTTTTTCGACCCTGAAATGACAATAAGAGGACATCGAGCACCTCTGAGTGCCGATTCCGAATTGTGGTCTTATAAGCGATTCCGATAACCGAGCAAAAAGTTACGCCCGTTTGAGCTAAGGGGTGTCCGTATGCGATCGCACCGGCAGCCCACGACCGCGCTCTCGGAGAGGAATTTGGGCGCCGGTCCGGAAATCTCCGAACGTGACCTTTTACCGACCGGGTCGAAGTGCCGATTCTGATTTGGGGGTTCTCGGGCGGTTCCGAACCCCGGCGAACAAATATCCACGTCCGACTGGAGGGTACGACAGTCGGTGTACTAGTACACACGTTCCCGGGGGTATTTTGGCTCCGGAACGGAATTCCGCGAAACCAGCGCCCTGTCGACCGTCTCGGAGTGCCGAGTCCGAATTATGGTCACATAAAAGATTTCGACGCCCGTGCGGAAAGTTATGCCCAATTCTTTTGCTGAAGGGGTGGGAATAAACCGGAGGGGGTGACTATATGGGCGATGTTCGGGCACCCATATCCACGACCTGGGGAGGAGATCTCAAGTCGAGTTGAACACGACTTCTGATCACTGTGACTGTGCGGCTCCGCGTGTGGGATCTGCCAGTGATTCGCACAATCGAGGGAGTCGCTACTGGCAAAAAACCATGGAATCGGGGAGATCGTCGACTAGAATCGCAATTTCGGAGTGCAAAATGAAGGTTTTTCGACCCCGAAATGACAATAAGGGGACATCGAGCGCCTCTGAGTGCCGATTCCGAATTGGGGTCTTATAAGCGATTCCGGTAACCGAGCGAAAAGTTACGCCCGTTTGAGCTAAGGGGTGTCCGTATGCGATCGCATCGGCAGCCCACGATCGCGCTCTCGGAGAGGAATTTGGGCGCTGGACCGAAAATCTCCGAACATGACCTTTTACCGACCGGGTGGAAGTGCCGATTCTGATTTGGGGCTCGCAGGCGGTTCCGAACCCCGGGCGAACAAATAACCACGTCCGACTAGAGGGTACGGCAGTCGGTGTACTAGTACACACGCTCCGGGGGGTATTTTGGCCCCGGAATAGAATTTCGCGAAACCAGCGCCCTGTCGACCGTCTCGGAGTGCCGAGCCGAATTGTGGTCACAAAAACGATTCTCACGCCCGTGCGAAAAGTTATGCCCAATTCTTTCGCTGAAGGGGTGGGAATAAACCGGAGGGGGTGACTATATCGGCGATGTTCGGGCACCCATATCCACGACCTGGGGAGGAGATCTCGCGTCGAGTTGAACACGACTTCCGATCGCTGTGACTGGGCGGCTCCGCGTGTGGGCTCCGCCAGCGATTCGCACAATCGAGGGAGTCGCTACTGGCAAAAAACCTTGGAATCGGGGAGATCGTCGACTAGAATCGCAATTTCGGAGTGCGAAACGAAGGTTTTTCGACCCCGAAACGACGTCTTATCGCCTATGGCGATAAGGGGGCGTCAAGCGCCTCTGAGTGCCGATTCCGAATTGGGGTCTTATAAGCGATTCCGATAACCGAGCGAAAAGTTACGCCCGTTTGAGCGAAGGGGTGTCCGTATGCGATCGCATCGGCAGCACGCGACCGCGCTCCCGGAGAGGAATTTTGGCGCCGGACCGGAAATCTCCCAACGTGACCTTTTACCGACCGGGGGGAAGTGCCGATTCTGATTTGGGGCCTCGCGGGCGGTTCCGAACCCTGGGCGAACAAATATCCACGTCCGACTGGAGGGTACGGTAGTCGGTGTACTAGTACACACGCTCCGGGGGGTATTTTGGCCCCGGAATAGAATTCGCGAAACCAGCGCCCTGTCGACCGTCTCGGAGTGCCGAGCCTGAATTGTGGTCACAAAAACGATTCTCACGCCCGTGCGAAAAGTTATGCCCAATTCTTTCGATGAAGGGGTGGGAATAAACCGGAGGGGGTGACTATATCGGCGATGTTCGGGCACCCATATCCACGACCTGGGGAGGAGATCGCGCGTCGAGTTGAACACGACTTCCGATCACTGTAACTGGGCGGCTACGCGTGTGGGCTCCGCCAGCGATTCGCACAATCGAGGGAGTCGCTACTGGCAAAAAATCTTGGAATCAAGGAGATCGTCGACTAGAATCGCAATTTCGGAGTGCGAAACGAAGGTTTTTCGACCCCGAAACGACGTCTTATCGCCTATGGTGATCAGGGGCCGTCAAGCGCCTCTGAGTGCCGATTCCAAATTGTGGTCTTATAAGCGACTCCGACAACCGAGCGAAAAGTTACGCCCGTTTGAGCGAAGGGGTGTCCGTATGCGATCGCATCGGCAGCACGCGACCGCGCTCCCGGAGAGGAATTTTGGCGCCGGACCGGAAATCTCCCAACGTGACCTTTTACCGACCGGGGGGAAGTGCCGATTCTGATTTGGGGCCCCGCGGGCGGTTCCGAACCCTGGGCGAACAAATATCCACGTCCGACTGGAGGGTACGGTAGTCGGTGTACTAGTACACACGCTCCGGGGGGTATTTTGGCCCCGGAATAGAATTTCGCGAAACCAGCGCCCTGTCGACCGTCTCGGAGGGCCGAGCCCGAATTGTGGTCACAAAAACGATTCTCACGCCCGTGCGGAAAGTTATGCCCAATTCTTTCGATGAAGGGGTGGGAATAAACCGGAGGGGGTGACTATATCGGCGATGTTCGGGCACCCATATCCACGACCTGGGGAGGAGATCTCGCGTCGAGTTGAACACGACTTCCGATCACTGTGACTGGGTGGCTAAGCGTGTGGGCTCCGCCAGCGATTCACACAATCGAGGGAGTCGCTACTGGCAAAAAACCTTGGAATCGGAGAGATCGTCGACTAGAATCGCAATTTTGGAGTGCGAAACGAATGTTTTTTCACCCCGAAACGACATCTTATCGCCTTTGGCAATAAGTGGGCATCGAGCGCCTCTGAGTGCCGATTCCGAATTGTGGTCTTATAAGCGATTCCGATAACCGAGCGAAAAGTTACGCCCGTTTGAGCGAAGGGGTGTCCGTATGCGATCGCATCGGCAGCCCACGACCGCGCTCCCGGAGAGGAATTTGGGCGCCAGATTGGAAATCTCCGAACGTGACCTTTTACCGACCTGGTCGAAGTGGCGATTCTGATTTGGAGCCTCGCGGGCGGTTCCGAACCCCGGGCGAACAAATATCCACGTCCGACTGGAGGGTACGGTAGTCGGTGTACTAGTACACACGCTCCGGGGGGTATTTTGGCCCCGTAACGGAATTTCGCAAAACCAGCGCCCTGTCGACCGTCTCGGAGTGCCGATTCCGAATTGTGGTCACATAAGCGATTCCGACGTCCGTGCCGAAAGTTATGCCCATTCTTGCGCTGAAGGGGGGGGGGGGAATAAACCGGAGGGGGTGACTATATCGGCGATGTTCGGGCACCATATCCACGACCTGGGGAGGAGATCTCGCATCGAGTTGAACACGACTTCCGATCACTGTGACTGGGCGGCTCCGCGTGTGGGCTCCGCCAGTGATTCACACAATCGAGGGAGTCGCTACTGGCAAAAAACCTTGGAATCGGGGAGATCGTCGACTAGAATCGCAATTTCAGAGTGCAAAATGAAGGTTTTTGACCCAGAAACGACGTCTTATCGCCTATGGCCATAAGGGGCCGTCGAGAGCGTCTGAGTGCCGATTCCGAATTGTGGTCTTATAAGCAATTCCGATAACCGGGCGAAAAATTATGCCTGTTTGAGCGAAGGGGTGTCCGTATGCGATCGCATCGGCAGCCCGCGACCGCGCACCCGGAGAGGAATTTGGGCACTGGAGCGGAAATCTCCGAACGTGACCTTTTACCCACCGGGTCGAAGTGCCGATTCTGATTTGGGGTCTCGCGGGCGGTTCCGAACCCCGGTGAACAAATATCCATGTCCGGCTAGAGGGTACGGCAGTCGGTGTACTAGTACAAACGCTCCGGGGGGTATTTTGGCCCCGTAACGGAATTTCGCAAAACCAGCGCCCTGTCGACCGTCTCGGAGTGCCGATTCCGAATTGTGGTCACATAAGCGATTCCGACGTCCGTGCCGAAAGTTATGCCCAATTCTTGCGCTGAAGGGGGGGGGGGGAATAAACCGGAGGGGGTGACTATATCGGCGATGTTCGGGCAACCATATCCACGACCTGGGGAGGAGATCTCGCATCGAGTTGAACACGACTTCCGATCACTGTGACTGGGCGGCTCCGCGTGTGGGCTCCGCCAGTGATTCACACAATCGAGGGAGTCGCTACTGGCAAAAAACCTTGGAATCGGGGAGATCGTCGACTAGAATCGCAATTTCAGAGTGCAAAATGAAGGTTTTTGACCAGAAACGACGTCTTATCGCCTATGGCCATAAGGGGCCGTCGAGAGCGTCTGAGTGCCGATTCCGAATTGTGGTCTTATAAGCAATTCCGATAACCGGGCGAAAAATTATGCCTGTTTGAGCGAAGGGGTGTCCGTATGCGATCGCATCGGCAGCCCGCGACCGCGCACCCGGAGAGGAATTTGGGCACTGGAGCGGAAATCTCCGAACGTGACCTTTTACCCACCGGGTCGAAGTGCCGATTCTGATTTGGGGTCTCGCGGGCGGTCCGAACCCCGGGTGAACAAATATCCATGTCCGGCTAGAGGGTACGGCAGTCGGTGTACTAGTACAAACGCTCCGGGGGGTATTTTGGCCCCGGAACATAATTCCACGAAACAAGCGCCCTGTCGACCGTGTCGAAGTGCCGAGTCCGAATTATGGTCACATAAACGATTCTCACTCCCGTGCGGAAAGTTATGCCCAATTCTTTCGCTGAAGGGGTGGGAATAAACCGTAGGGGGTGACTATATCGGCGATGTTCGGGTAACCATATCCACGACCTGGGGAGGAGATCTCGCGTCGAGTTGAACAAGACTTCAGATCACTGTGACTGGGCGGCTAAGCGTGTGGGCTCCGCCAGCGATTCACACAATCGAGGGAGTCGCTACTGGCAAAATACCTAGGAATCGGGGAGATCGTCGACTAGAATCGCAATTGCGGAGTGCGAAACGAATGTTTTTCAACCCCGAAACGACGTCTTGTCGCCTTTGGCCATAAGGGGCCATCGAGCGCCTCTGAGTGCCGATTCCGAATTGTGGTCTTATAAGCGATTCCGATAACCGAGCAAAAAGTTACGCCCGTTTGAGCGAAGGGGTGTCCGTATGCGATTGCATCGGTATCCCACGACCGCGCTCCGGAGAGGAATTTGGGCGCCGGACCCGAAATCTCCGAACGTTACCTTTTACTGACCGGGTTGAAGTGCCGATTCTGATTTGGGGCCTCGCGGGCGGTTCGAACCCCGGGCATACAAATATCCACGTCCGACTGGAGGGGACGGCAGTCGGTGTACTAGTACACACGCTCCGGGGGGTATTTTGTCTCCGGAACGGAATTTTACGAAACCAACGCCCTGTCGATCGTCTCGGAGTGCCGATTCCGAATTGTGGTCACATAAGTGATTCCGACGCCCGTGCGGAAAGTTATGCCCAATTCTTTCGCTGAGGGGGGGGGGGGGGAATAAACCGGAGGGGGTGACTATATCGGCGATGTTCGGGCACCCATATCCACGACCTGAGGAGGAGATCTCGCATCGAGTTGAACACGACTTCCGATCGCTGTGACTGGGGGCTCCGCGTGTGGGCTCCGCCAGCGATTCGCACAATCGAGGGAGTCGCTACTGGCAAAAAACCTTGGAATCAGGGAGATCATTGACTAGAATCGCAATTTCGGAGTGCGAAACGAAGGTTTTTCGACCCCGAAATGACAATAAGGGGACATCGAGTGCCTCTGAGTGCCGATTCTGAATTGGGGTCTTATAAGCGATTCCGATAACCGAGCGAAAAGTTACGCCCGTTTGAGCGAAGGGGTGTCCGTATGCTATCGCATCAGCTGCCCGCGACCGCGCTCCCGGAGAGAAATTTGGGCGCCGGACCGGAAATCTCCGAACGTGACCTTTAACTGACCGGGTCGAAGTGCCGATTCTGATTTGGGTCCTCGCGGGCGGTTCCGAACCCAGGGCGAACAAATATCCACGTCCGACTGGAGGGTACAGCAGTCAATGTACTAGTACACACGCTCCAGGGGGTATTTTGGCCCCGGAACGGAATTCCGTGAAACCAGCGTCGTGTCGATCGTCTCGGAGTGCCGAGTCCGAATTGTGGTCACATAAACGATTCCGACGCTCGTGCGGAAAGTTATGCCCAATTCTTTCGCTGAAGGGGTGGGAATAAACCAAGGGGGTGACTATATCGGCGATGTTCGGACACCCATATCCACGACCTGGGGAGGAGATCTCGTGTCGAGTTGAACATGACTTCCGATCACTGTGACTGGGCAGCTCCGCGTATGGGCTCCGCCAGCGATTCGCACAATCGAGGGAGTCGCTACTGGCAAAAAACCTTGGAATCGGGGAGATCGTCGACTAGAATAGCAATTTCGGAGTGCGAAACGAAGGTTTTTCGACCCTGAAACGACGTCTTATTGCCTGCGTCAATATTGGGCCATCGAGCGCCTTTGAGTGCCGATTCCGAATTGTGGTCTTATAAGCGATTCTGATAACCGAGCGAATAGTTACATCTGTTTGAGCGAAGTGGTGTCCGTATGCTATCGCATCGGCAGCCCGCGACTGCGCTCCCGGAGAGGAATTTGGGCACCGGACCGGAAATCTCCGAACGTGACCTTTTGCCGATCGGGTCAAAGTGCCGATTCTGATTTGAGGCCTCGCAGGCGGTTCCGAACCCCGGGCGAACAAATATCCACGTCCGACTGGAGGGTACGACAGTCGGTGTACTAGTACACACGCTCCGGGGGGTATTTTGGCCCCGGAACGGAATTTTGCGAAACTAGAGCCCTGTCGACCGTCTCGGAGTGCCGATTCCGAATTGTGGTCACATAAGCGATTCCGACGCCCGTGCAGAAAGTTATGCCCTATTCTTTCGCTGAAGGGGGGGGGGGGGGAATAAACCGGAGGGGGTGACTATATCGACGATGTTCGGGCACCCACCCATATCCATGACCTGGGGAGGAGATCTCGCATCGAGTTGAACACGACTTCCGATCATTATGACTGGGTGGCTCCGCGTGTGGGCTCCGCCAGCGATTCGCACAATCGAGGGAGTCGCTACTGGCAAACACCTTGGAATCGGGGAGATCGTCGACTAGAATCGTGATTTCGGAGTGCGAAACGAAGGTTTTTCGACACCGAAATGACATCTTATTGCCTGTGGCAATAAGGGGACATCGAGCGCCTCTGAGTGCCGATTCCGAATTGGGGTCTTATAAGCGATTCCGATAACCGAGCGAAAAGTTACGCCCGTTCGATAGAAGGGGTGTCCGTATACGATCGCATCGGCAGCCCGCGACCGCACTCCCGGAGAGGAATTTGGGCGCGGACCGGAAATCTCCGAACGTGACCTTTTACCGACCGGGTGGAAGTGCCGATTCTGATTTGGAGCCTGGCGGGCGGTTCCGATCCCCGGGCGAACAAATATCTAGGTCCGATTGGAGGGTACGGCAGTCGGTGTACTAGTACACACGCTCCGGGGGGATTTTGGCCCCGGAACGGAATTCCGCAAAACCAGCGCCCTGTCGACCATCTCGGAGTGCCGAGTCCGAATTGTGGTCACATAAACGATTTCGACGCCCGTGCGGAAAGTTATGCCCAATTCTTTCGATGAAGGGGTGGAAATAAACCAGAGGGGGTGACTATATCGGCAATGTTCGGGCACCCATATCCACGACCTGGGGAGGAGATCTCACGTCGAGTTGAACAAGACGTCCGATCGCTGTGACTGGACGGCTCCGTGTGTGGGCTCCTCCAGCGATTCGCACAATCGAGGGAGTCGCTACTGGCAAAAAACCTTGGAATCGGGGAGATCGTCGACTAGAATCGCAATTTCTGAGAGCGAAATGAAGGTTTTTCGACCGTGAACTGAAGTCTTATCGCCTACGGCTATAAGGCGGCGTCGAACGCCTCTGAGTGCTGATTCCGAATTGGGGTCTTATAAGCGATTCCGATAACCGAGCGAAACGTTACGCCCGTTTGAGCGAAGGGGTGTCCTATGCGATCGCATCGGCAGCCCGCGACTGCGCTCCCGGAGAGGAATTTGGGCGCCGGACCGGAAATCTCCGAACGTTACCTTTTATTGACCGGGTCGAAGTGCCGATTCTGATTTGGGGCCTCGCGGACGGTTCCGAACCCCGGGCGAACAAATATCCACGTCCGACTGGAGGGTACGGCAGTCAGTTTACAAGTACACATGCTCCGAGGGGTATTTTAGCCCCAGAACGGAATTCCGCAAAACCAGTGCCCTGTCGACCGTCTCGGCATGCCGATTCCGAATTGTGGTCACATAAGCGATTCCGACGCCTGTGCGGAAAGTTATGCCCAATTCTTTCGCTGAAGGGGTGGGAATAAACCGGAGGGGGTGACTATATCGGCGATGTTCGGGCACCCATATCCACGACCTGGGAAGGAGATCTCACGTCAAGTTGAAGACGACTTCCGATCGCTGTGACTGGGCGGCTCCGCGTGTGGGCTCCGCCAGCGATTCGCACAATCGAGGGAGTCGCTACTGGCAAAAAACCTTGGAATCAGGGAGATCGTCGACTAGAATCGCAATTTCAGAGTGCGAAACGAAGGTTTTTCGACCCCGAAACGACGTCTTATCGCCTAAGGCGATAATCAGGCGTCGAGCGCCTCTGAGTGTCGATTCCGAATTGGGGTCTTATAAGCGATTCCGATAACGGAGCGAAAAGTTACGTTCGTTTGAGCGAAGGGGTGTCCGTATGCGATCGCATCGGCAACCCGCGACCGCGCTCCCGAGAGGAATTTGGGCGCCGGACCTGAAATCTACGAACGTGACCTTTTACCGACCGGTTGAAATGCCGATTCTGATTTGGGGACTCGCGGGCGGTTCCGAACCCCGGCGAACAAATATCCACGTTCGACTGGAGGGTACGGCTGTCTGTGTACTAATACACACGCTCCGGAGAGTATTTTGGCCCCGAAACGGAATTCTGCGAAACCAGCGCCCTGTCGACCGTCTCGGAGTGCCGATTCCGAATTGTGGTCACATAAGCAATTCCGACGCCCGTGCGGAAAGTTATGCCCAATTCTTTCGATGAAGGGGTGGAAATAAACCGGAGGGGGTGACTATATCGGTGATGTTCGGGCACCCATATCTACGACCTGGGGAGGAGATCTCGCGTCGAGTTGAACAAGACTTCCGATCGCTGTGACTGGACGGCTCCGCGTGTGGGCTCCGCCAGCGATTCGCACAATCGAGAGAGTCGCTACTGGCAAAAAACCTTGGAATTGGGGAGATCGTCGACTAGAATTGCAATTTCAGAGTGCGAAATAAAGGTTTTTCTACCCCGAAACGACGTCTTATCGCCTGTGGTGATAAGGGGGCGTCTAGCGCCTCTGAGTGCCGATTCCGAATGGGGTCTTATAAGTGTTTCCGATAATCGAGCAAAAAGTTACCCCCATTTGGGCGAAGGGGTGTCCGTATGCGATCGCATCGGCAGCCCGCGACCGCGCTCCCGGAGAGAATTTGGGCGCCGGACCGGAAATCTCCGAACGTGACCTTTTACCGATCGGGTCGAAGTTCCGATTCTGATTTGGGGCCTCGCGGGCGGTTCCGAACCCCGGACGAACAAATATCCACGTTCGACTGGAGGGTACGGCAGTCGGTGTACTAGTACACACGCTCCGGGGGGTATTTTGGCCCCGAAACGGAATTCTGCGAAACCAGCGCCCTGTCGACCGTCTCGGAGTGCCGATTCCGAATTGTGGTCACATAAGCGCTTCCGACGCCCGTGCGGAAAGTTATGCCCAATTCTTTCGCTGAAGGGGTGGGAATAAACCGGACGGGGTGACTATATCGACGATGTTCGGGCACCCATATCCACGACTTAGGGAGGATATCTCACGTCGAGTTGAACACGACTTCCGATCGCTGTGACTGGGCGGCTCCGCGTGTGGGCTCCACCAGCGATTCACACAATCGAGGGAGTCGCTACTGGCAAAAAACCTGGGAATTGGCGAGATCGTCAACTAGAATCGCAATTTCGGAGTGCGAAACGAAGGTTTTTCGACCCCGAAACGACGTCTTATCACTTGCGGCAAACAGGGTTTGTCGAGCGTCTCTGAGTGCCGATTCCGAATTGGGGTCTTTTAAGTGATTCCGAAAATCGAGCGAAAAGTTACGCCCGTTTGAGCAAAGGGGTGTCCGTATGCGATCGCATCGGCAGCCCGCGACCGCGCTCCGGAGAGGAATTTGGGCGCCGGACCGGAAATCTCCGAACGTTACCTTTTATTGACCGGGTCGAAGTGCCGATTCTGATTTGGGGCCTCGCGGACGGTTCCGAACCCCGGGCGAACAAATATCCACGTCCGACTGGAGGGTACGGCAGTCAGTTTACAAGTACACATGCTCCGAGGGGTATTTTAGCCCCAGAACGGAATTCCGCAAAACCAGTGCCCTGTCGACCGTCTCGGCATGCCGATTCCGAATTGTGGTCACATAAGCGATTCCGACGCCTGTGCGGAAAGTTATGCCCAATTCTTTCGCTGAAGGGGTGGGAATAAACCGGAGGGGGTGACTATATCGGCGATGTTCGGGCACCCATATCCACGACCTGGGAAGGAGATCTCACGTCAAGTTGAAGACGACTTCCGATCGCTGTGACTGGGCGTCTCCGCGTGTGGGATCCGCCAGCGATTCGCACAATCGAGGGAGTCGCTACTGGCAAAAAACCTTGGAATCAGGGAGATCGTCGACTAGAATCGCAATTTCAGAGTGCGAAACGAAGGTTTTTCGACCCCGAAACGACGTCTTATCGCCTAAGGCGATAATCAGGCGTCGAGCGCCTCTGAGTGTCGATTCCGAATTGGGGTCCTATAAGCGATTCCGATAACGGAGCGAAAAGTTACGTTCGTTTGAGCGAAGGGGTGTCCGTATGCGATCGCATCGGCAACCCGCGACCGCGCTCCCGGAGAGGAATTTGGGCGCTGGACCAGAAATCTACGAACGTGACCTTTTACCGACCGGGTTGAAATGCCGATTCTGATTTGGGGACTCGCGGGCGGTTCCGAACCCCGGGCGAACAAATATCCACGTTCGACTGGAGGGTACGGCTGTCTGTGTACTAATACACACGCTCCGGAGAGTATTTTGGCCCCGAAACGAAATTCTGCGAAACCAGCGCCCTGTCGACCGTCTCGGAGTGCCGATTCCGAATTGTGGTCACATAAGCAATTCCGACGCCCGTGCGGAAAGTTATGCCCAATTCTATCGCTGAAGGGGTGGAAATAAACCGGAGGGGGTGACTATATCGGTGATGTTCGGGCACCCATATCTACGACCTGGGGAGGAGATCTCGCGTCGAGTTGAACAAGACTTCCGATCGCTGTGACTGGACGGCTCCGCGTGTGGGCTCCGCCAGCGATTCGCACAATCGAGAGAGTCGCTACTGGCAAAAAACCTTGGAATTGGGGAGATCGTCGACTAGAATTGCAATTTCAGAGTGCGAAATAAAGGTTTTTCTACCCCGAAACGACGTCTTATCGCCTGTGGTGATAAGGGGGCGTCTAGCGCCTCTGAGTGCCGATTCCGAATTGGGGTCTTATAAGTGTTTCCGATAATCGAGCAAAAAGTTACCCCCATTTGGGCGAAGGGGTGTCCGTATGCGATCGCATCGGCAGCCCGCGACCGCGCTCCCGGAGAAGAATTTGGGCGCCGGACCTGAAATCTACGAACGTGACCTTTTACCGATCGGGTCGAAGTTCCGATTCTGATTTGGGGCCTCGCGGGCGGTTCCGAACCCCGGACGAACAAATATCCACGTTCGACTGGAGGGTACGGCAGTCGGTGTACTAGTACACACGCTCCGGGGGGTATTTTGGCCCCGAAACGGAATTCTGCGAAACCAGCGCCCTGTCGACCGTCTCGGAGTGCCGATTCCGAATTGTGGTCACATAAGCGCTTCCGACGCCCGTGCGGAAAGTTATGCCCAGTTCTTTCGCTGAAGGGGTGGGAATAAACCGGACGGGGTGACTATATCGACGATGTTCGGGCACCCATATCCACGACTTAGGGAGGATATCTCACGTCGAGTTGAACACGACTTCCTATCACTGGAACTGGGCAGCTCCGCGTGTGGGCTCCACCAGCGATTCACACAATCGAGGGAGTCGCTACTGGCAAAAAACCTGGGAATTGGCGAGATCGTCAACTAGAATCGCAATTTCGGAGTGCGAAACGAAGGTTTTTCGACCCCGAAACGACGTCTTATCACTTGCGGCAAACAGGGTTTGTCGAGCGTCTCTGAGTGCCGATTCCGAATTGGGGTCTTTTAAGTGATTCCGAAAATCGAGCGAAAAGTTACGCCCGTTTGAGCAAAGGGGTGTCCGTATGCGATCGCATCGGCAGCCCGCGACCGCGCTCCCGGAGAGGAATTTGGGCGGCGGATCGGAAATCTACGAACGTGACCTTTTACCGACCGGGTCGAAGTGCCGATTCTGATTTGAGGCCTCGCGGGCGGTTCCGAACCCCGGGCGAACAAATATCCACGTTCGACTGGAGGGTACGGTAGTCGGTGTACTAGTACACACGCTCCAGGGGTATTTTGGCCCCGGAACGGAATTCTGCGAAACCAGCGCCTGTCGACCGTCTCGGAGTGCCGATTCCGAATTATGGTCACATAAGCGATTCCGACGCCCATGCGGAAAGTTATGCCCATTCTTTCGCTGAAGGGGTGGGAATAAACCGGAGGGGGTGACTATATCGGCGATGTTCGGGCACCCATATCTATGACCTGGGGAAAAGATCTCGCGTCGAGTTGAACACAACTTCCGATCGCTTTGACTGGGCGGCTCCGCGTGTGGCTCCGCCAGTGATTCGCACAATCGAGGGAGTCGCTACTGGCAGAAAACCTTGGAATCGGGGAGATCGTCGACTAGAATCGCAATTTCAGAGTGCGAAACGAAGGTTTTTCTACCCCGAAACGACGTCTTATCGCTTGAGGTGATAACAGGGCATCGAGCGCCTCTGAGTGCCGATTCCGAATTGGGGTCTTATAAGCAATTCCGATACCCGAGCGAAAAGTTACGCCCGTTTGAGCGAAGGTGTGTCCGTATGCGATCGCATCAGCTGCCCGCGACCACGCACCAGGAGAGGAATTTGGGCGTCAGACCAGAAATCTACGAACGTGACCTTTTACCGACAGGGTCGAAGTGCCGATTCGGATTTGGGGCCTCACGGGCGGTTCCGAACCTCGGGCGAACAAATATCCACGTCCGACTAGAGGGTACAACAGTCGGTGTACTAGTACACACGCTCCGAGGGGTATTTTGGCCTCGGAATGGAATTCCGCGACACCAGCGCCCTGTCGACCGTCTCGGAGTGCCGATTCCGAATTGTGGTCACATAAGAGATTCCGACGCCCGAGCGGAATGTTATGCCCAATTCTTTCGCTGAAGGGGTGGGAATAAACCGGAGGGGGTGACTATATCGGCGATGTTCGGGCACCCATATCCACGACCTGGGGAGGAGATCTCGCATCGAGTTGAACAAGAGTTCCGATAGCTGTGACTGGGCGGCTCCACGTGTGCGCTCCGCCAGCGATTCGCACAATCGAGGGAGTCGCTACTGGCAAAAAACCTTGGAATTGGGGAGATCGTCGACTAGAATTGCAATTTCGGAGTGCGAAACGAAGGTTTTTCGACCCCGAAACGACATCTTATCACCTGCGGCAATAAGGGGGCATCGAGCGCGTCTGAGTGCCGATTCCGAATTGGGGTCTTATAAGCGATTCCGGTAACCGAGCGAAAAGTTACGCCCGTTTGAGCGAAGGGGTGTCCGTATGCGATCGAATCGGCAGCCCGCGACCGCGCTCCTGGAGAGGAATTTGGGTGCAGGACCGGAAATCTACGAACGTGACCTTTTACCGACCGAGTCGAAGTCCCGATTCTGATTTGAGGCCTCGCGGGCGGTTCCGAACCCCGGGCGAACAAATATCCACGTCCGATTGGAGGGTACGGCAGTCGGTGTACTAGTACACACTCTCCGGGGGGTATTTTGGCCCCGGAACGGAATTCCGCGAAACAAGCGCCCTGTCGACCGTCTCGGAGTGCCGAGTCCAAATTATGGTCACATAAATGATTCCGACGCCCGTGCGGAAAGTTATGCCTGATGAACAGTCCATCCCCATGTACTTTTAAATTAATTACATGCTTATTTTGGTGATAAACAAAACACTGTCAAAAGTTTCTCTAACTATGTTTTATTTAGCCTTAAGCACAGGAATTACCCAAAGAAAGTCAAGCATTTGTGGTAAGTACTTACATACTTTATTTTTCAGAAGAGCCATAACGATTCCTTCATTAACTGTAACGATTTCCTCACAAGTTCAACGATTTACTTGAAAGATTGAATAACCTTGTTGTGTCAAACAAGTCGATGTTATAACGACTCTGTAAGTTATCGTAACGACTCCTTCAGAAGTTATAACGACTTGCTCATTATAACGACTCTGTAAGTTATCGTAACGACTCCTTCAGAAGTTATAATGACTTGCTCATTATAACGACTCTGTAAGTTATCGTAACGACTCCTTCAGAAGTTATAACGACTTGCTCATTATAACGACTCTGTAAGTTATCGTAATGACTCCTTCAGAAGTTATAACGACTTGCTCATCATAACGATTCTGTAAGTCATCGTAACGATTTCTTTAGAAAGTTATAACGACTTGCTCGTAATAACGATTCTGTAAGTCATCGTAACGATTTCTTTAGAAAGTTATAACGACTTGCTCTTTATAACGATTCTGTAAGTCATCATAACGATTTCTTTAGAAAGTCATAACGACTTGTTTGTCATAACGATTCTGTAAGTCATCGTAACGATTTCTTTAGAGAGTTATAACGACTTGGTTGTGATAACGATTTCATAAGTTCTCATAACGACTTCTTTTGAGACTATAGCAATTTGTTCATAACGATTCTATCAGACTATCATAACGATTGCATAAGTCATGTTTCTATTAATTAATTGTTTATCTTGATTTAAGATATGTTGAATAGTCAAAGTTGCATCACGTCTGTTTGACTGCCATGCATTAATAAAGACTGAACGTATCTCTGCACGGATACAGAACATATCTTCCATTCTCGTGTATTCTCTGCATGCATCTTTTAGAACGATAAAGTGTTACTACTATTTTTGTGTCTATCTGCTCTAACGTTGATTGACATCTGGAGATAGTATAGCTGTCTACCATTAAAGCTCAACCTTGCAGAACCTTGAGTATGTACTATCCTACAACATTGGACACAGAAAGAACTACAAGCCAACTCAGAAGATCTCATCACTTTGCGTGCTCCAAAGAACAAAAGACTGTTGACAGGAAGCTTCCACAAATCCTTCAGTCTAACGTACACCAAAGCTGTGAGACAACGGTCATCTCTTTATCCTCATTCAAATTGGAGATACAAATACAAGACGAAGTTCCGAAGACAAGGGACACCCAAGAAGAAATTATTCATATTCAAGAGCGTCCAGAACTCTGTAGCTTTCAAGTCTTCGGAAGATCTCTAGAGCCAGAAATTCACTCCTTTCGATCTTGGCTCTTAGCTCCTCGTGCTGTGAGAAGAAAAATTAAGGAAGAGCTAGATTAGTTCTGAGAGAGTCCACATTGTGTAGATCTTTGACTCTCAGTGCTTGTAGCTTCAGATTGAGTTTTGTAAAAGCTTGATCTAGGGGCTAGTCATTTCTTTCAAGATTCTCTTGTGTTTTTCCCTTCGTGTGTGAAGGAAGACCTGGTGGTTTCCAGAGTGGTGTTCTTCCCTTCAGGAGTGAAGGAAGACCTGGTGGTACCAGGGTGTAGTGTTCCCTTCAGGAGTGAAGGAAGACCTGGTGGTACCAGGGTGTAGTGTTCCCTTCAGGAGTGAAGGAAGACCAGCTGAGCTGGGTGGTTGTTTTTGTCCACAGGGGGACTGTACCCTAGTTAGTGAAATCCTGAGGGTTGCTCAGGGACTGGACGTAGGACTCCTAAGGAAAGGAGATCCGAACCAGGATAAATCTGTGTGTTGTGTGATTGTCTTCTTTGTGTGATTGTTCTTTTTGCTAACCATTACTAATCTCTTTCAAGAACTCTTTATGTTTGTTTGAGTTCAGGTTTTTATCAGATAAATTTAATTTAAAGACCCATTCACCCCCCCTCTGGGTTAGCCAACCGGGCAACAATGCCCAATTCTTTCGCTGAAGGGGTGGGAATAAACCGGAGGGGGTGACTATATCGGCGATGTTCGGGCACCCTTATCCACGACCTGGGGAGGAGATCTCGCGTCAAGTTGAACACGACTTCCGATCACTGTGACTGAGTGGCTCCGCGTGTGGGCTCCGCCAGCGATTCGCACAATCGAGGGAGTCGCTACTAGCAAAAAACCTTGGAATCGGGGAGATCGTCGACTAGAATCGCAATTTTGGCATGCGAAATGAAGCTTTTTCGACCCCGAAACGACGTCTTATCGCCTATCGTGATCAGGGGGCATCAAGCGCCTCTGAGTGCCGATTCCGAATTGTGGTCTTATAAGAGTTTCTAATAACCGAGCGAAAAGTTACTCCCGTTTGAGCGAAGGGGTGTCCGTATGCGATCGCATCGGCAGCACGCGACCGCGCTCCCGGAGAGGAATTTTGGCGCCGGACCGGAAATCTCCGAACGTGACCTTTTACCGACCGGGTCGAAGTGCCGATTCTGATTTGGGGCCTTGCGGGTGGTTCCGAACCCCGGCGAACAAATATCCACGTCCGACTGGAGGGTACGGCAGTCGGTGTACTAGTACACACGCTCCGGGGGGTTTTTTGGCCTCGGAACGGAATTCCGCGAAAAAAGCGCCCTGTCGACCGTCTCGGAGTGCCGAGTCCGAATTGTGGTCACATAAATGATTCCAACGCCCGTGCGGAAAGTTATGCCCAATTCTCTCGCTGAAGGGGTGGGAATAAACCGGAGGGGGTGACTATATCGGCGATGTTCTGGCACCCATATCCACGACCTGGGGAGGAGATCTCGCATCGAGTTGAACACGACTTCCGATCACTGTGACTGGGCGGCTCCGCGTGTGGGCTCCGCCAGCGATTCGCACAATCGAGGGAGTCGCTACTGGCAAAAAACCTTGGAATCGGGGAGATCGTCGACAAGAATCGCAATTTCGGCGTGCGAAACGAAGGTTTTTCGACCCCGAAACGACGTCTTATTGCCTATGGCGATCAGGGGGCGTCGAGCGCCTCTGAGTGCCGATTCCGAATTGTGGTCTTATAAGCGACTCCGATAACCGAGCGAAACGTTACGCCCGTTTGAGCGAAGGAGTGTCCGTATGCGATCGCATCGGCAGCACGCGACCGGGCTCCCGGAGAGGAATTATGGTGCCGAACCGGAAATCTCCGAACGTGACCTTTTACCGACCGGGTCGAAGTGTCGATTCTGATTTGGGGACTCGCGGGCGGTTCCGAACCCCGGGCGAACAAATATCCACGTCCGACTGGAGGGTACGGCAGTCGGTGTACTAGTACACACGCTCCGGGGGGTATTTTGGCCCCGGAACGGAATTTCGCAAAACAAGCGCCCTGTCGACCGTCTCGGAGTGCCGATTCCCAATTGTGGTCACATAAGCAATTCCGACGCCCCTGCGGAATGTTCTGCCCAATTCTTTCGCTGAAGGGGGGGGGGGGGGGGGGAATAAACCGGAGGGGGTGACTATATCGGCGATGTTCGGGCACCCATATCCACGACCTGGGGAGGAGATCTCGCATCGAGTTGAACACGACTTCCGATCACTGTGACTGGGCGGCTCCGCGTGTGGGCTCCGCCAGCGATTCGCACAATCGAGGGAGTCGCTACTGGCAAAAAACATTGGAATCGGGGAGATCGTCGACTAGAATTGCAAGTTCAGAGTGCAAAATGAAGGTTTTTGACCCCGAAACAATGTCTTATCGCCTGCGGCAATAAGGGGCCGTCGAGCGCCTCTGAGTGCCGATTCCGAATTGTGGTCTTATAAGCGTTTCCGATAACCGAGCGAAAAGTTACGCCCGTTTAAGCGAAGGGGTGTCCGTATGCGATCGCATCGGCAGCCCGCGACCGCGCTCCCGGAGAGGAATTTGGGCGCCGGAGCGGAAATCTCCAAACGTGACCTTTTACCGACCGGGTCGAAGTGCCGATTCTGATTTGGGGCCACGCGAGCGGTTCCGAACCCCGGGCGAACAAATATCCACGTCCGACTGGAGGGTACGATAGTCGGTGTACTAGTACACACTCTCCGGGGGGTATTTTGGCCCCGGAACGGAATTCCACGAAACAAGCGCCCAGTCGACCGTGTCGGAGTGCCGAGTCTGAATTGTGGTCACATAAACGATTCTCACGCCCGTGCGGAAAGTTATGCCCAATTCTTTCGCTGAAGGGGTGGGAATAAACCGGAGGGGGTGACTATATCGGCGATGTTCGGGCACCAATATCCACGACCTGGGGAGGAGATCTCGCATCGAGTTGAACATGACTTCCGATCACTGTGACTCGGCGGCTCAGCGTGTGGGGTCCGCCAGCGATTCGCACAATCGAGGGAGTCGCTACAGGCAAAAAACCTTGGAATCAGGGAGATCGCCGACTAGAATCGCAATTTCGGAGTGGGAAACGAATGTTTTTCGACCCCGAAACAACGTCTTATCGCCTTTGGCGATAATGGGGCATCGAGCGCCTCTGAGTGCCGATTCCGAATAGTGGTCTTATAAGCGATTCTGATAACCGAGCGAAAAGTTACGCCCGTTTGAGCGAAGGGGTGTCCGTATGCGATCGCATCGGCAGCCCACGACCGCGCTCCGGAGAGGAATTTGGGCGCCGGACCGGAAATCTCCGAACGTGACCTTTTATCGACCGGGTTGAAGTGCCGATTCTGATTTGGGGCCTCGCAGGCGGTTCCTAACCCTGGGAGAACAAATATCCACGTCCGACTGGAGGGTACGGCAGTCGGTGTACTATTACACACGCTTCGGGGGGTATTTTGGCCCCAGAACAGAATTTTGCAAAACCAGCGTCCTGTCGACCGTCTCGGAGTGCCGATTCCGATTTGTGGTCACATAAGCGATTCTGACGCCCGTGCGGAAAGTTATGCCCAATTCTTTCGCTGAGGAGGGGGGGGGGGGGGGGGGGGGAATAAAACGGAGGGGGTGACTATATCGGCGATGTTCAGGCACCCATATCCACAACCTGGGGAGGAGATCTCGTATCGAGTTGAACACGACATCCGATCACTGTGACTGGGCGGCTCCGCGTGTGGGCTCCGCCAGCGATTCGCACAATCGAGGGATTCGCTACTTGCAAAAAACCTTGGAATCGCGGACATCGTCGACTTGAATCGCAATTTCGGAGTGAAAAATGAGGGTTTTTCAACCCCGAAACGACATCTTATCGCTTGCGGCAATATGGGGCCGTCGAGCGCCTCTGAGTGCCGATTCTGAATTGTGGTCTTATAAGCGATTCCGATAATCGAGCGAAAAGTTTCGCCCGTTTGAGTGAAGGGGTGTCCGTATGCGATCGCATCGGCAGCCCGCAACCGCACTCCCGGAGAGGAATTTGGGCGCCAGACCGGAAATCTCCGAATGTGACCTTTTACCGACGGGTCGAAGTGCCGATTCTGATTTGGGGCCTCGCGGGCGATTCCGATCCCCGGGAGAACAAATATCCACGTCCGACTGGAGGGTACGGCAGTCGGTGTACTAGTACACACGCTCTGGGGGGTATTTTGGCCCCGGAATGTAATTCCGTGAAACAAGCGCCCTGTCGACCTTGTCGGAGTGCCGAGTCCGAATTGTGGTCACATAAACGATTCTCACGCCCGTGCGGAAAGTTATGCCAATTCTTTCGCTGAAGGGGGGAATAAACCGGAGGGGGTGACTATATCGGCGATGTTCAGGCACCCATATCCACAACCTGGGGAGGAGATCTCGTATCGAGTTGAACACGACATCCGATCACTGTGACTGGGCGGCTCCGCGTGTGGGCTCCGCCAGCGATTCGCACAATCGAGGGATTCGCTACTTGCAAAAAACTTGGAATCGCGGACATCGTCGACTTGAATCGCAATTTCGGAGTGAAAAATGAGGGTTTTTCAACCCCGAAACGACATCTTATCGCTTGCGGCAATATGGGGCCGTCGAGCGCCTCTGAGTGCCGATTCTGAATTGTGGTCTTATAAGCGATTCCGATAATCGAGCGAAAAGTTTCGCCCGTTTGAGTGAAGGGGTGTCCGTATGCGATCGCATCGGCAGCCCGCAACCGCACTCCCGGAGAGGAATTTGGGCGCCAGACCGGAAATCTCCGAATGTGACCTTTTACCGACGGGTCGAAGTGCCGATTCTGATTTGGGGCCTCGCGGGCGATTCCGATCCCCGGGAGAACAAATATCCACGTCCGACTGGAGGGTACGGCAGTCGGTGTACTAGTACACACGCTCTGGGGGGTATTTTGGCCCCGGAATGTAATTCCGTGAAACAAGCGCCCTGTCGACCTTGTCGGAGTGCCGAGTCCGAATTGTGGTCACATAAACGATTCTCACGCCCGTGCGGAAAGTTATGCCCAATTCTTTCGCTGAAGGGGTGGGAATAAACGGAGGGGGTAACTATATCGGCGATGTTCGGGCACCCATATCCACGAACTGGGGAGGAGATCTCGCGTCGAGTTGAACACGACTTCCGATCGTTGTGACTGTGTGGCTCCGCGTGTGGGCTCTGCCAGCGATTCGCACAATCGAGGGAGTCGCTACTGGCAAAAAACCTTGGAATCGGGGAGATCGTTGACTAGAATCATAATTTCGGAGTGCGAAACAAAGGTTTTTCGACCCCGAAATGACGTCTTATCGCCTGTGGCGATAAGGGGCTTGAGCCCCTCTGAGTGCCGATTCCGAATTGGGGTCTTATAAGCGATTCCAAAAACCGAGCAAAAAGTTATGCCATTTGAGCGAAGGGGTGTCCGTATGCGATCTCATCGGCAGTAGGGCTGTAAACGGATCCGGATAATATCCGGATCCGATTCGTATTCGTATCCGATTAAGCATATCCGTATCCGTTTAAAAGATATCCGACGGAGCGGATTCGGATACGGATATTATCCGAATAATAAACGGAGCGGACGCGGAAACAGGAGATCCGCTCCGTTTAAGATCCGATCCGAAACTGAATTAGTTATGGCCATTGGATCTTAAATCTAATGGCTCATATTTAATATATAAATATTATATATATCTACAACTAATTAAAACCCTACCTTCTCCCTCCCCCTTTCGGCGCGGCGCCCCCCCCCCCCCCACCCACCTAGTCTCTCTCTCTCTCCTCTCTCTCTCTCTCTCTCTCTCTCTCTCTCTCCTCTCTCTCTCTCTCTCTCTCTCTCCCTCTCCCCCCTCCGGCGACACCCCACCCATCTGCCCCCGCCGCGGCGCCCCCCCCCATCTGCCCCCGCCGGCGCCCCCCCCCCTCCGACAGCACCCCTCCCCGGCTTCCCCTCTGTCCTCCTCCCTCCCTCTGTACCTCCTTCCCTCTGTACCTCCCTCCCTCCCCCCTTCCGGCGCCCCCCCATGGCCGCTCTCTCTCTCTCTCTCTCTTTCCCCCTCCGGCGCCCCCCCACCTGGCCGCTCTCTCTCTCTCTCTCTTTCCCCCCTCCGGCGGCCCTCCCCCCATCTGCCCCCGCCCCCCCCTCCGACGGCACCCCTCCCCCCTTCCGGCGGCCCCCCACCTGGCCTCTCTCTCTTGTAGACGCGAGATTTGGCCCATTTCCTGCAAGGCAATTTGGCCCATTAAGCTATGTTTGACCATCAGTTGACCAGCCTCGGATCCCATGTAGACGACAGCATCGACTGTCGCCGACTACAGGTTAACGGCAATCACCCTGGTCGTCAACTCCAGTTGGCGTCCACATACCTGGACGTCTGCATGGGGTTGGCGGTGGCATCGTTTGACGTCAACCGGGTTTACCGGGTCTGCCCAACTAACCCGAGATTCCAGCCCACTTACACCATTATCTCGGCCATGCAACGCATGTAGCCGTTCCCAACGGGCATATGCGCCACCTTGGCAGTCCCTTGACCCAGTAAAAATCCCATTTGGCCTCTCCCTATTGGTTGGAGCTTAAACACATAGATTGCCACATGTACAAGTGTGTTTCTTCACACTTGAGCATCCAATGCTCTCAACCCCGAGCTCACTGTCTATATAACTCCCCCTTGGTCCCTTTAAACAAGGGGGGAGAGGCTGGACGTCCATATGCTCAAGCTTTGAGAGAGGAGAGAGAAAAATTACACCCAAGCTTCACCAAGTCATCCTCTACTTCCTCTCAACCTTTGGGACGTCCAGGGGTCTTCTCTGGAGTTGAAGGAGCCTCTGCAACGAACTAGCATCACCAACAACGAGGATCACCTCCCCCCTCTTCCTCTCTTCTTCCTTTTCTCTCTTAGATACTTGCATGTCACACACCCTTTCCACACATTCTAGGCACGTAGGTCACCTTCCTACACACCTAGAAAGGGGTTTCCAACCAAAAACGGAGGGAAGAAGGGTGGTCATAACATTTGGCCACCCCTCTTCTCAAGTCCGCAACCGGTACGGGACTCTCCTTTTGGGCCTTCCACCTTTCGTTTTGAACATTTGCTGCACTATTTAGGGTCTAATTGAGTCTTGTTCTGTGGCAGGAACGATCCGAAGAAGACCGTGGAGCTCTCTTCCTTTGGCCGGCTGAAGGAGGAGAAGTTGGATCTCTACCATCACCCGCGACGCGAGGCTGCTACATCAACGTGATCAGAACAACCCTTGGGCACAGGTAAGGCCCTGGCGATCGCAACTATCTCCCTTATATCACCGGTTTCCTTTGTTTTCTCCTCAGTCAACGTAGTCAACTCGGGGTCAACGGGGTCAACCGGTACATCCTTCATCGCCAACAAGGGAGCGGCACGTCCGAGAATCACCGTCGGAGAAGGTCACACCAGTCGGCAATCGAAGACGGAGGCGAAACAAAACGTCCACAGCTCTTTTCTGGCGATCGCGATGGGACAACAGTGCTACTGCGGTCTGAGTGCATCCAGGTAGACGGCAAGCGATCTTGCCGCCTACCTAGGTAAACGTCCAGTCTTCCTGCCGTTGAACTCTTCTTAGCGTCCATCTAGGGTGCCGTTTACTGTCTGTTAGCGTCAGTCGATATTGTCGTCTACTTATTTCTGATAAACTTGGCGTCAACTTGTTTGCCGTTTAGTTTTACAGAAACTGTTTTCTCTGTTTTCTGTTTGTTTTACTTTGTTTTTACTTTTTTGTTTGCTTACTGTTTGTCACTAACAGTTCTCAGTCTCCAGGGGGTCTTCTTCTCCTCTTTTCTAGCCTCCCCTCACATTTCTAGGATCACCCTTCTTCGGTTTACAACCTTTTACTCGGGGATTCCCGCTCGGGTAAATCGGGTTGGCTCCGAAGAAAACTCTATAAGTCCCTAAATTCCGTGGATTCCCTCACGGTACGCGGCAGGAGGACCTTTACCCACCTTGTCTAGTCACCTACTCACCGGGATTCAAGTGAGTTTTGAGAGGACAGTCCTACAAATCAGTTTGACTTAACATATAACTTTGGTATTTAAAAACTTGGGGACGTTGATTGCTAACATTGTTCGATAGAAATACACATTTCTGTCTAAGCAGTAAAGTTAATCAACTTTGACCACTTTAAAATCCATAGGTTGTGTGTTAATGGACACTTGGTTGGACCCTATTGACATGGTATAATAAAGGCTTTTGAATATGATGATGATATCAATGAAATGGTCGGTATGATTAACACCAATGTCGAGCCTGAGGAGTCAGTCCAATCATCCTCTCAGGCTGATAATGAAGAAGTGAGTTTGAGGGTCAATCCCACTCATGACCAAGACAGTCAAGAAGACCCCGAGTTTTCTAAACTCATGTCCCAGTACTCGCCCGAGGATATCATTTCTATGCTTTCAAAGCATACTGTCCGGGCAGCTACCTCCCCTTCCACTCCATCTTTATCCCCATTCAATGCCTCCACATCTAGGCCCACTCTTAAACCAGTCACCCCATCCCGAGTTCCCGTCTCCGCCTTCATTCCTCCTGTCACTCCCACTCCTTTGCCTACTCCAATTCCCACTCCTCCTTCCGCTATTCGCCACCTATCCAAATCGCACCCCCCATTCAATCTAAATCTGTTCCCCTTTCGGAGGTTGAAGGTCTCGTTAGGAAGCTTGTAGCGGATTCCTTATCCCACTCTAAACCTCATTCGCTACTAAACTATTGCAAGCTCCCCATGCTTACTTTCCCCCCGATTTCAAGGCCCCAAAGTACCGCAAGTATGATGGGACCTCCGACCCCCAATTTCATCTCTCCGGCTTCACCATGGATTCCCATCGGTGGTTATATGATCGGGTCCTCTTAGTTCACCTTTTCCAACAGTCATTGGAAGGGGAAGCTTTGAGGTGGTTTACCTCTCTACCCGCATCTGACCTTGTTAATTTTGACATAGTCTCGAGCGATTCATCTCGCACTTTTCATACATGGCCACTCAAGTCCCCACACTTTTCGACTTGATGGCAGAAAAGATGAAGTCGAACGAAGACTTTGTAACTTATGCCAACCGATGGAGGTCTATGGCTTCAAGAGCCTACATTCCGATCCCGGAGTCTCAAGCCATAACCCTCTTGGTTACTAACACTACCCCTGTGCTCCGTTCTGTCTTAATGCTAAGTGAGTTCCACTCCTTCTCACATCTTTATAACAGAGCCAGGGTAGTTGAAAATCAAATCAAGGACTCCTCTCTCCCACACTTCTTTGAAGGAAAGCCAAAGGCACGCAAGGCTCCCGCGGCACCTACCACCGAAGGGGTGATCGTCATGAATCTGTTAGTGCTTGCAGCCAGCCTTTGAGGCCTCCCAACAAATCTCTATCCCTCTGTCCAATCCTCCCTCTAACCTCACAATTCCCATTGTAGACGCGAGATTTGGCCCATTTCACGCAAGGCAATTTGGCCCATTAAGCTTCGTTTGACCGTTTGTTGACTGGCCTCAGATTCCATGTAGACGGAAGCATCGACTGCCGCCTACTACTGGTTGACGGCATGCCCCCTGGACGCCGACCCAGCTTGACGTCCACACCTCTGGACGTCTGCATGGGGTTGGCGGCAAGATCGCTTGACGTCAAGGCCGTTTACCTGGTCTGCGCAACTAACCCGAGAATATAGCCCACTTGCGCCATTGTCTCGCCCATGCAACACATGGGGCCGTTCCCAACGGGTATATGGGCCACCTTGGCAGTCCCTTGACCCAGTAAAAATCCCATTTGGCCTCTCCCTATTGGTTGGAGCTTAAACACATGGAGTGCCACATGTGCAAGTGTGCTTCTTCACACTTAAGCATCCAATGCTCTCAACCCGGAGCTCACTGTCTATATAACTCCCCCTTGGTCCCTCTGAACAGGGGGGAGAGGCTGGACGTCCATATGCTCAAGCTTTGAGAGAGGAGAGAGAAAATCATACCTTACCTTCCACAACTTGTTCTCTACTTCCTCTCAACCTGTGGGACATCCAAGGAGGCTTCTAAGGAGCTGAAGGAGCCTCTGCAACGAGCTAGCATCACCAACAATGAGGATCACCTCCCCTCTTCCTTCCTTTTCCTATTCTCTCTTAGATATTTGCATGTCACACACTCTTTCCCACACACTCTAGGCACGTAGGTCACTTTCCTACACACCTAGAAAGGGGTTTCCCAACCAATAACGGAGGGAAGAAGGGTGGTCATAGCATTTGGCCACCCCTCTTCTCAAGTCCGCAACCGGTACAGGACTCTCCTTTTGGGCCTTCCACTTTTCGTTTTGAATATTTGCTGCACTATCTAGGGTCTAATGAGTTTTGTTCTGTGGCAGGAACGATCCAAAGAAGACCGTGGAGCTCTCTTCCTTTGGCCGGCTAAAGGAGGAGAAGTTGGAGCTTGACCATCACCCGTGACGCGAGGCTACCACTCCGGCGTGATCACACAACTCCTTGGGCACAGGTAAGGCCCTGGCGATCACAATCATCTCCCATCCCCTTCCGGTTTTCTTTGTTTCCCTAGTCAACCTGGTCAAACGAGGAGTCAACGAGGTCAACCGGCACACTCTCCACCGCCAACGAGGGAGCAGAACGTCCGTGAACCACGTCGGAGAAGGTCACACCGGACGGCGCTCGAGGACGGAGGCGGAACGAGACGTCCACAGTCTCTTTTCTGGCGATCACGGTGGGACCAACAGTGCTGCTGCGGTCTGAGTGCATCCAGGTAGACGGCAAGCGATCTTGCCGCCTACCCAGGTAAACGTCCAGTCTTCCTGCCGTTGAAAACTTCTTAGCGTCCATATAGGGTGTCGTTTACTTTATGTTAGCGTCAGTCGATCTTGCCGCGCTACTGATTTCTGAAAACTTGGCGTCAACTTGCTTGCCGTTTAGTTTCACAGAAGCCTGTTTTTCTCTGTTTTGTTTTGTTTTGCCTTGTTTTTATTTCTTGTTGCTTACTGTTTATCACTAACAGTCCTCAGTCTCCAGGGGATTCTTCTTCTCCTCTTTTCTAGCCTCCCCTCACATTTCTAGGATCACCTTCTTCGGTTCACAACCTTTTACTCGGGGATTCCCGCTCGGGTAAATCGGGTTGGTTCGAAGAAGAAAACTCTATAAGTCCCTAATTCCGTGGATTCCCTCACGGTACGGGCAGAAGGACCTTTACCCACCTTGTCTAGTCACCTACTTACCGAGATTCGAGTGAGCATTGAGAGGACGGTCTTACCAATCAACTTAACTCAACACACAACTTTGGTAATTTTTAAAATTTTGGGGACGTTGATTGCTAACATTATTTGGTAGAAACCACATTTCTGTCTAAACAGTAAAGTTAATCAACTTTAACCACTTTAAAATCCATAGTTGTGTGCTAATGGACACTTGGTTGGATCCTATTGACATGGCTAACAAACCGGCTTTTGAATATGATGATAATATCAATGAAATGGTCGGTATGATTAATACCAATGTCCAGCCTGAGGAGTCAGTCCAATCATCCTCTCAGGCTGATAATGAAGAAGTGAGTTTAAGGGTCAATCCCACTCATGATCAAGACAATCAGGAAGACCCCAAGTTTGCTAGACTCATGTCCCGGTACTCGCCCGAGGATATCATTTCTATGATTTCAAAGCATACTGTCCGGGCAGCTGCCTCCCCTTCCACTCCATCTTTATCCCCATTCAATGCCTCCACATCTAGACCCACTCCTAAACCGATCACCCCATCCCGAGTTCCTGTCTCCGCCTTCATTCCTCCTGTCACTCCCGTTCCTTTGCATACTCCGATTCCCACTCCTCCTTGCCTATTCGCCACCTACCCAAATTGCACCCCTCATTCAATCTAAATCTGTTCCCCTTTCGAAAGTTGAAGGTCTCGTTAGGAAGCTTGTAGCGGATTCCTTATCTCATTCTAAGCCTCATTCGCTATTAAACTACTGCAAGCTCCCCAACGCTTACTTTCCCCCCGACTTCAAGGCCCCAAAGTACCGCAAGTATGATGGGACCTCCGACCCCCAATTTCATCTCGCCGGCTTCACCATGGATTCCCATCGGTGGTTATATGATCGGGTCCTCTTAGTTCACCTTTTCAAACAGTCATTGGAAGGGGAAGCTTTGAGGTGGTTTACCTCTCTACCCGCATCCGACCTTGTTAATTTTGACATAGTCTCCGAGCGATTCATCTCGCACTTTTCATATATGGCCACTCAAGTCCCCACACTTTCCGACTTGATGGCAGAAAAGATGAAGTCGAACGAAGACTTTGTAACCTATGCCAACCGATGGAGGTCCATGGCCTCAAGAGCCGACATTCCTATCCCGGAGTCTCAAGCCATAACCCTCTTGGTTACTAACACTACTCCTGTGCTCCGTTCTGTCTTAATGCTAAGTGAGTTCCACTCCTTCTCACATCTTTACAACAGAGCCAGGGTAGTTGAAAATCAAATCAAAGACTCCTCTCTCCCCCACTTCTTTGAGGGAAAGCCGAAAGCACGCAAGGCTCCCGCGGCACCTACCACCGAAGGGGTGACCGTCAATGAGTCTGTAAATGCTTGCAGCCAGCCTTTGAGGCCTCCCAACAAATCCTCTATCCCTCCGTCCAATCCTTCCTCTAACCCTCACCAATTCCCGTCACATCCTTCCAAGCCTTATTCTGCTGTTCCTCCCCCTTCTTCCGGCTACACCCGACCTGGCCCCAAAAGGTCGCACTATCCTCCCCTCCCAAAGACTCTTGAGGACATGTTCTTCGCCCTCATGTCATGTGATGCCATCCAACTCCCCCACAAAGGGAGAATAATAACCCGAGGATTGATACCTCCAAATATTGTCCGTACCATAGAGCCCATGGTCATTTCATCACCAATTGCTTTACCTTTCGTGACTGGGTCTATGATATGAATGACCAGGGTAGAATTAATGGGAGGATGTCAAGGTGGCCATAGCCAAGTCTAGGTACACCAAAAGGACCTCGGCATCTTTAGCAACCCTCTCCCCAATCACCAAAATAGCAACCCCTCCTCCTCAAAATCCCAGGAAAATGTCCACACCATGACTTGTTCGGAACCCCGGGTTGTGAGGAGAGAACAACAATGGGGGGTAGAGGGCTTTGATGAGTGGTATCCATGTCCCACTATAGAGTCCCAGGAACCTCCCACCTCGGTAGATGCCATCCTTGAGGAGAGACCCTTAGTGCTTATCCGACCTCCTCAGGACACCTACCCCACTGTCCTCACCCCCTCTGCCTCTGAGTCATCTACCAGACCCCTTCAGCTTATCCACCCTCAGTCTCAGGAGGCCGTCCATGTCACACTTCGGAACCGCATCGTTCCTCCACCTCCGCGGCCCTCCAGGATGAGGAGGATAATGTTCCTCCGCCTCCGGCTGGCACCGAATATGACATTCTCCAACATCTTGATAAGACGCCCGCGAGGGTGTCTATTTTAGAGTTGATTTGGAGGTCGCCGTCACATCAATCCACTCTCTTCCAATTTCTTCAGAAAATCATGGTTAACGATGACCTCCCTCCTAGTGGGGTCACCAATGCCATCCTTTCCCTCACCCAAGGACCTTCGATCTCCTTCTCGGACAAAGATCTTGCCACCCCCGAATGTCGTTCGCTTCCTCTCTGTCTCACCATAAACCTCAATGGGGTTTCGGTGGATTCCACTCTTATTGACACCGGGGCATCCATTAATGTCTGTCCGATGAAGACCCTCAACAGCTGGGTCTAGGAGAAAATAATCTGGAGAAGAGTTGCTCTACCATTGCTGCCTACGACAATTCCAAAAGAGTTGCCAAAGGCAAGATTGCTCTTAAGCTGGGAGTCGGACCGGTTACTATGACCACTGAATTTTAGTTCTTGATGTCGATCCGGATTACAAAGCTATCCTGGGTCGTCCCTGGCTAGAACAGACCCTAGGAATCCCTTCCACCGCCCATCAATGTTTCAAATTTCCTTATAATGGGCGGATTATCAAGATCAAGAGCATTCCCACTTTGGAGACTCTTAATGCTATCACCTTAGAGCAGATGCCACATCTTTTCGTTCCAGATAAGGGGAAGAAGCCAGTCATGTCTCTCTTCGATTTCCCCTCACCCTGTGATTTGAGCCATCACCCCCAATCTAATGAGAAGCCCGAGCAACCTCCCTGCGCTCAAGGAAAAGGTTGGGAAGTGATGGCCAACATCGGCTATGTCCATGGCTATGGATTAGGAAAAGAAAAGCAAGGGCAGATTCAAAGTGTTCGGGCCATTAGGAGGTTGCTGCCAAAAGCTGGACTAGGTTTCCACCCCAACCCGGTCCATCCCGATCCATTCATACCTTACTAGCCTCTTACTTGGACCTTGAATGAACATTTTGTCCAAGGGGCCACCCAGCTGGGAACCCGAGAGCCATTGATAGAAGAACTGCCTTGCTCTGAGAGTGAAGAAGAAGAAGAGGAAGCAGAAAAGGAAATGGCCGAAATAGAGGAAGTCTGCGATGACTTCGGCCTCCTCTCACTCTTTGGGTCCGAATCCCCCTCTTCGCCATCTCTACCCTCGTCTCCTTCTGCTTCTAATCTTCCATCCGCATCTACTCCACTCCTATCACCATCTCCATCTCTCGCCCACCCAGTCGAGGCCACCCTGAGTCAGCAACTCATGGTTTTGGGCCTTGATTCCCAAAAAAAAACGCCAATTATCAAAGTTGTAAATGCGAGATCTCCATTGAGCACCCTTCCTCTTTGGAATCTCTTCCGCTCGGCCAAGGGCCGACGCTCTCCCCATTAGATTTTCACTCCTCTGGGAGCACTTCCCATGTACATAGTTGTCCTGTACATAGCAGTCTAGATCCTAGTTTAGATTTAGGTCTAGAGTCAGGTTTAGGGTCCAGTCTAGAGTCAGGATTAGGAGAGTCTGGTCCCTTTCAGCCAGGCATTCGCAAAGAGAAGGGTAGGCAAGTTCCTGCCCGATATGTCATGGCCTTGGCCGAGAGGTGTGCCAAATTGAGTCAAGTCCCGGAATTTCTTGAGGAGCCTGCCCTCGTGGAGGCAGACTTTGAAGAAGGTGATTCTATAGATGACGGTCTAGGGGTCTATCTGCTAGATTTCAGTGAGAAAGATGGGTTAGGAGAATCTGGGTCAGAAGAAGAGGAAGACCCAGTGAGCTCCTATGTGGATGGCACAAAGGTTCGACGAGCCCACCACGGCTGCAGACGAACCTACTAAGGAAGTCAATCTTGGCACCAAGGAATCCCCGAAGACAGTGTTAGTTAGTGCCAACTTGAGTAAGAAGAAGAGCATGCGTTGGTAGCTATCCTTAAAGAATTCTCCGAAGGTTTTGCTTGGTCCTACGAGGACATGCCGGGACTCGACACCTCTTTGGTCGAACACCGGTTAGTCCTAAAAGCCGATGCAACTGCCGTCAAACAAATCTAAGGAGGCTACATCCCAAGCTAGCACTCAAGATCAAAGAGGAGATTGACAAATTGCATAAAGCCAAATTCATCAGGGTTGTGCTATATCCACATTGGGTAGCTAATATCGTCCCCGTAATGAAGAAGGACGGTAAGGTTAGGATCTGTATAGATTTCCGAGACCTTAATCGTGCTTGCCCAAAGGACGATTTCCCTCTCCCACACATAGATGTCCTAGTGGACAACACTGCCGGGTTCGAAATGTTATCTTTCATGGATGGTTTCTCGGGTACAACCAGATCCGTCTGGCGGAGGAAGACCAGGAGAAAACTTCTTTCACAACACCCTGGGGGACTTACTGTTACGTCGTCATGCCCTTCGGATTGAAGAACGCGGGAGCAACATATCAAAGGGAAATGATGGCAATCTTTCATGACATGATGCATGTGCACATGGAGGTCTATGTGGACGATGTCTTGGTAAAATCAAAGACTCGACATGGCCATGCTGAAGTCCTCCGGGCAGTTCTCCAACGGTCTAGGAGCATAAGCTTAAAATGAACCCCAAGAAGTGTGTCTTCGGAGTCTCTTCAGGGAAATTGCTTGGGTTCATAGTTAGCAAAAGGGGAATTGAGATTGATCCCAACAAGGCCAAAGCAATAATCGAAATGCCTCCTCCTAGAATATCAGAGAAGTTAGAGGGCTGATTGGCAGACTTCAATTCATTAGGAGATTCATTTCCCAGCATTCAATCCGTTGTAAGCCCTTCTACGAGATGCTAAAAGGAGAGGCGAAATTTGATTGGAACGATAAATGCCAAAAGGCCTTTAATGAGTTGAAGAGTTACCTATTCAATCCCCCTGTTCTCGCTCCTCCGGTCCCGGGTCGGCCTTTATTGCTCTATGTATCAACTACTGAAGATTCAACTGAGCGGTTTTGGCCCAATATGACGACGAGAAGAAGGAGAGAGCGGTGTACTACTTGTCCAAATTGTTCAATGAAGCTGAAAAGAGGTACACCGCCATGGAAAGAACATGCGCGGCCGTCGTCTGGGTTGCCCAAAAGTTAAAGCACTACTTCTTGGCTCATGAAGTGAAACTTTTGGCGCGTATGGACCCTATTCGGTTCTTCTACTTAAGAAGCCCGTCCTGACCGAGCGGTTGATGAGGTGGCAAAGCTTTCTCAATCAATTTGATATCACCTACGTCAACCAAAGTCAATCAAGGGGCATGCCATAGCTGAGCACCTAGCCCATCACCCCTTACCTTCGTATTCTCCTGTCGACGAAAGCTTTCCCGATGAAGAGTTAGGAGCCATCATCGATGGTGAGCCTTCATGGGTGCTTTACTTCGACGGGGCTCTAAATTCTAAAGGGAGTGGGATAGGGGCAGTCCTCCTCTCTCCGGAAGGGGTAGTCATTCCGCATGCCTACCATTACCTTCCGGCCACGAACAATGTGGCCGAGTATGAGGCTCTCCTAGTTGGATTGAAGATGGCATTGTTGCTCGGAGTCAAGGAATTAAGGATTATTGGAGATTCACAGTTGATACTCCGGCAATCTCTCAGCAAGTACCAAACCCGGGACCCCAAGTTGAGACCATATCAAGAGTTGGTTGCAAAAGTAATCCGGCAGTTTAGGAAGCTCACCCTTGTCCAAACTCCTAGGGCCCAAAACATCCTAGCAGACTCCCTCGCCTCTCTGGCCTCTTCCATTCCCATTCCTTTGGGAAAGTCCTCTGAAACCGTCTCTGTTCAAAGGCTAAGAATCCCTTCTCATGCTGATCCCTGGTTTGTCCAACTTCAATCTCCCTCCTATCGAATCAATGCACTCTCAAAAGAGCCTGAAATCGACCTCGATGATGGCCATCCCTGGTATTTTGACATCGAGAACTACCTCAAAGATGGATCCTTCCCGGATTACGCCACTTCTGCCGATAGATGGGCTATTCGCCGTGTCTCCGAACGGTACAAGATCATAGGTGGCGTTCTCTACAAGAAATCCCTCAATGGGGTCTACCTCCGTTGCCTCGATGAAATCGAATCTGAAAGCATTGTTGAAGCTGCTCACTCTAGTGAATGTGGTGGCCATGTCAATGGTAGAGCAATTGCCCAAAAGTTGCTACGACACTATTACTGGCCTACCATGGAAGAAGATTGCACCCATTTCGTCCATCACTGTGCTAAATGCCAATTACACGGTGATAAAATTCATGCTCCTTCTTCCTCTCTCATCCCCTTATTGCTCCATGGCCTTTCGCCATGTGGGCATTCGATTGTGGTCGGTCCTCTTGCGGATAGAACCGCAGAAGTCCGAAGAATCCTTTATTCTGACCGCCACAGAGTACTTCACAAAGTGGGCTGAAGCAGAAGCATTCATAGAAGTCAAAGCATCAACAGTCGTCAAGTTCATCAAGCGCAACATCCTTGCAAGGTTCGGCGTGCCTCGGGACATCGTCATCGACAATGGACCACAGTTCACTTCACAGGAGCTTCGCGACATGTGTGGTAAATATGGCATTAACTTGCATCATTCATCACCATACTATCCACAAGGTAATGGACAAGCGGAAGCTACTATAAAACTCTCATTAAAATCATAAAGAAAACATGCAAGTCTCACAACAATGCTGACTGGCCAGATCGCTTCGTTGAAGCTCTTTGGGCTTATCGCACCTCGGTCCGAACTCCTACGGGACAAACCCCCTATGCTTTGACATACGGATCGGATGCGATACTCCCATATGAGATCTTCGTCCCCTCACTAAGAGTTCAATTGGATTCCGAACTTGACCCCGGTCAACGTCGAGAAGCTTTATTGGCACAACTTGAACTCTTGGATGAGAGGCGAATGATAGCGGCTGACCATGCTCAAGTCTATCGTCAGAGAATTGCACGTTTTTATGCCAAAAGAGTTCTTGAGAGAAAATTCGAAGTGGGTGAGATGGTCCTTAAGCGTAAAATCATAAAGGCACCAGGTCCCAGGAGCAAATTGCAAGAAAATTGGGAAGGTCCGTTCGTTGTCAAAGAGGTTTACTCAGGGAATGCTTATAGGTTAGTGGATGCCGAGGGAGTTGAGTTAACGCATCCTTGGAATGCAGTTTACCTCAAGAAGTTCTATCCTTAGTCGGTCAGTCATTCATCACTTGTCAACGGTTCGGGTTTAAGTCTCTACTTTTCCATTCGGTCACTAGTGAGGTAGGACTTATTCACACACCACACGATGTTAAATATTGCCCTTTGGCTGGAAAATCACAAGTACACTCGGGAGGTCTAATTCAGTCATATAGTTCCCCCATTCTTTTCCCATTCGGTCATGTCTGGAAGCGGAGCAAACTACGAGTAGGGGACCACCCACTCTCTTTCAAAAGGACAAGGTCGCCATAAAACAGGGGCAACTATAAGAGCAGGGGGCAAAGTGTCAAATCAAGCCTCAACGGGGAAAAGAAGAGCCAAAAGGTCAAAAGGGTAGCAAAAAGTATGTACCCAGAAAAAGGCTGACCAACTCAAGGAGGTAGCAAAAAGTACGTGCCTCCACCCCAGAAATAAAATAAGAAATAAAAAATTCCCCCTGAAAACAATGGTTGACCAAGTCTGCTTGATATGAGATGTCGGTTTGGAAACAAAAAGTAGTTTGAACCAAAGTCTTACATGATTTTCTATACATTTCTTCAATTTCTCCCACTAGGGGCAATTTGGCCGTATAAGACCCTGTAGTGGAAAACATCAAGAAGGCTAGGGGCAATGTCCAACATCAAGGATTTTATGCACACCCCTCCTTATTCGTGACCTTCATGGTTAAATAGATTGTGTAACCCTATACCCCGACATGTGATGAATATGTGTCTTAGAGTCAAAAAATCAAAAAAAAAAATGCAAAAATGCAAGAAACAACAAAAAAAGAGTCTTTTGATGTATATATCTCACATTGTACATATTTTCTCCCAAATTTTCTCCCTTATTTTCAAAAGCCAAAAAAATAGAGAAAATCAAAAATCCAAAAATTAGTGGTACCATGTATATATATTAACATTCCCTTTATTTTCTATCAAAAACAAAAAAAAAAAAAAAAAATCAGAAAACAACAAAACACAAAAAATGCATGTGCATATTTCCCTTTCGGTTATTTTATGTTCCTATCTTTGATTAGAAATTAGCCCCTTGACCAGATCTCAAGAAAGGTACATCATTAGGCAAGGGGCTAAAGCAGATCTACACTAACGTTTTTCCTTCAAGTGTTGTGAACGCATGTATCAAAGCACAAGGAAAGGAAAGACAAGCACAAAAGTGACAAAAGTCTGCGAATGGTTCCACTATAATAATCAAGTCTGTGTACATCTCATAAACAGGGGCACCCCTGGTGGTACAATAGGAGCCTCGCTCCTCACTCTCCCTCTCTCTGCTCCCCCTCTGTAGGCCTCTGCCTACGGGAGCTACTCACCTCCTCCTCCTCCCTCTCCCGACGCCGGTCTGGGAGAGGAGGTCTGGAAGCCGTAGATGCCTCGGGTCTCGACACCCCTCTCGCACTACAGAGGGGTCCCGTAGCGACACGATGTCGTCAAGGGAGGCGAACACTGATCCGGTCCTCGCCGGCGTCGCCTGCTGGGCCTGCCGCTGCTGCTCCCGGCGCTTCTTCAGCACCCGGTCCTTGAGGATCTTGTAATCCGCAGCTATCCGTGCTCGAGCCGTCTCAGCCTCCCTCTCCCGCTCTCGAGCCTCGAGCAGGCGACCCCTCATGGTGGCCCGTCGTCCCTCAGCTCCTCCATGGCTGTCACCATGGTCCGCCGCTGTAAATCAAAAGCAAAAAGGATCAGTCTCGAACATGTGCAAGAAGGAAAAGAAAGAAGGAAGTGTCTTACCTCGGCCTCCAGACCGGAGATCCTCGCCTCGAACTCCAGTCGCAGACTCTCCATCTGCGCCTGGAGAGTAGCTGCATCTCCTCCCTGCCGCTGCATGTCAAGGGGCAAACAGGTTAGAACATTCAATATACATTGAAAGAAAATGCTAGTTTGATGTCTTACCTGAGCCCCAATCTCTCGAGCCTGCTCCTCAAGCTCTCGGACCCTCGCCTCTGCTCGGTCCAAGGCCCTCTGCAAGCGGACCGCCAGGTCCCCTCCGACCGGCTGGGCAGACGAGCTCGCCCCTGCGTCCCGGCTCGTCTGCGCTCTCAATAGCTCTCCTCTCTGCATTCACAAAATCTTGGTCAGAATCAAATCAAATCAATGTCAATTTCAAGATCAATGGTTAAGGTTAGAAATTTTACTCACCACTCGTCGGTCAAGCCGGAGTCGCCCGGCATATCGTGTCCTGTAGTCCTCCAGGTACGCTGAACTGTCCTGGAGGCCCTCGTGGCGGAGCACCTGCTCACCGCCCACCCGCCAGTAGGCGACGGTGCTCCCATGATCAGCTCCCCAGTCGCGGTCCTCCGCGAAGAACCGCCGACGTGAGTGCCCCTCTCTCCCGAGGGAGGGCACCTCGATGCCGGCTGGTGCCAGCCCAGTGTCCGCACTACCAACTCCAGATACAGTACCTCGCATGTCCCGAGGCACAGTAAAAGAGGTGGCGGCCGAACAAGGGGCGACCCGCCGCCACCGCCGGGTGCGAGGCGTCCTCCTCACCCCGATATGGGGTCCACACCACCTGAGAAGAATGAGAAAACCTGATCAGTAACATCAAATGCAGCAGTAATTGAAAGAATGCAAAAGTTGAGGGTTTCATACCTGATCGTGCGGGTAGTGGTCAAGTGCGACCCGCACATCCCCTGCCCTCCTGTCGGTAACCCTAGGGTCCGGGGCCACCTCCCACCTCATCATGAGAGCACCCATCATCTGGCGCCCCTCTACAAGTGTCCCGCGCCCCATGGGGAAGCGGGTGTACCCCCAGATCTGCAAGAAGAAAGTCAGTCAGTCAAGCAATTTAATCAATTGAAATTCAAGTTGAGCTTTAAAGGAAGAAATTGTGTACTTGAAGGAAGGGGGTGAAACCCCCAGTGCTCTGAGAGCGCTGCGAGCTGCTGGGGAGAAGTGAGAAAAGGTGTCCCAGCATCGCAGCCCCCCAGGCATACCTCCCCGCCTGTGCTAAATCTCGGAGAAGCAGCACGAACTTGCAGTTCATCTGAGATGACTGCGTCGCGAACAAAAGCCGTCCGAAGAGGTAGCTCACGAAAATCCGCACCGAGCGCTCCTCGCTCCGGTCTCCTAGGTCGAGCACCCCCCGTACTCCGGCATAGAACTCGTCCGGTGACTCCAGGGGTCCTCTCCTCCTCCCCCTCAATCCAACAGCATCAGACAACGATCCGAGCAGGATGCTCCGGATCGGTCTCCTCCTCCCGGCCACGAACTCTGGCCCCAGCAACTCTACGACATCGTCGTAGTAATCCCTCCTCTCCAGCCCGACTACCGCTCTCCCTGAACCGGCAGTCCCGTGAGATACGCCACGTCCTCCAACGTGGGTATCATGTGACCCCAAGGCATAATGATGCCTTGCAGTCCTCCTCCCATCTCTCCCTCAACGCCTCTAGGTAAGGCACATCTGGGTGGAAAGGGCGTACCGACAGGAGATGTCCGAACCCCATCCCCGCTATCTGGGCCTGCTAGGCCTCTGGAAGCGCGTGGTACCATGCCCAGCAGAGATCCCATGTCACTCTGCTCCTCATTCTGCCTTTACCTTGCAGGAAACACAGAGAGTTAAACGTCAGCATCGATTGCCGTTAAGCAAAAAGTTGGCGGCAAGGGTGGCCGTTTACTTAAAGTTGGCGTCCAGAGGTGGCCGTTTAGTTCGTGTGTAGACGTCCAGCACATTGCCGTCAAGTTCCCCTTGACGGCAAGGGGTTAGACGTCAGCAAGAACTCAACGGCAACCGATGTTGCCGTCAATTCTTGCCTCACCCACGGCACTTCCCCTGTTTCCCCCGTCTTTTCACCAATCCAACACACTCACACAGAGGTTTATGGTACTTACCCGAGGTCGTCGAGGTGCCTCCGCCTCCGTCTCCTCTCCTCCCTCGGTCTCGTCCCCCTCCGGGATGTCCTCCACCGCCATTTCTTCCTCTTCCTCCGCCGTGGCTACCTCTCTTCTTCCTCCTCCGGTTGGCGACGCCCCCGGATGGTTCCTCTTTTCTCCCTTGTCCTCATTGTGATCTCTTCGTCTCGAGCAAGGTCGGTTTTCCCTTGCCTTTTCCTTCTCCCGGCGCTTTGGAAGATGGAACGGCGCCGGGAGAAGGCATCGGTTCAAAAAAAAAAGGGCGTTTATTGGTTTAACGTCAACCTCTGGCCGTTTAACTTTATCTGGCGTCAAGGTCTGGCCGTCGACGTACCTTCAACGGCTAGGGTCTGGACGTCAATGTCCTTTCAATGTCAGACCTCGAAGACTGGTCGACAGCTAGGTGTGGACGTCTAGTTTAAATTAGACGGCTACCTATGTGGACGTCTATCTTCAGTCTCAGTGGTTGGCGACCAGCTTGTGGACGTTAACCAGAGGTTGGCGGCCATCGATGTGGACGCCAATTGCCCCGCACTGAATCCTCACAGTACAGTCTTTTGAACATTCTTAAGGCCATTTCAGCTCACTCCTTTCCACATATCAATCCATGCAAGTCAATTGAACACAAATGCTAAAGAATCTTTATTCATCTAATTGTGTTACACTTATTCAAATCAAGGGAGATACATCATTTTGCCCTGCGGGCCATGAAGAAATCACAAGAAACAGGACAATGGTGTCTGTGAAATCCTCGTACTGCCATATGTCTTCCGGCGTCGCCTGCACTGCCAATCCCACTTTCTTACTCACTGTGTACTTCTTCCATGTCTTCAAAGCTTTCTTCATCATCTTCTCATTTCTCCCAGTAACAATCACATCAGTACCACTGAATGAAGTTGGGATTCCCCGTGGAATCCCAAGCTGACAATGGCACCGATGTGGCTGATACGCCACCATCTAATCTGCTCCTATTAGCCACAGATCTCTGTCTTCCCTGGTACTTGCTCTGAACTCGATTGTCCTCATGAAGAGCGGCCTCGCAATGAAGTCATCCATTACCAGAAATGCCAGGTGATCTCTCCATGCATCTCTGCCCTTCAAGTGTGCTGTCAAACACTTGATCTCATCCTCTGGCTCGTACCATGCCCTGCTGCAATGCACTGAACTCCGAAGGAAGACTCTGGAGGGGGTAGGTTGTGCATCAGTAAAATCAAACTTTAAATGAGCTTCCATCCATACCTAGAGCAGAAACAAACTCCCGCAGGTGCGTCCGCCTAGGCTCATGGTGGTGAGCGAACTGTACAGGTGAGCCAGCACTGCAGGGGCAAGTGACTGCCCACGCCATAGCAGAGACAGAATCCCCACATGCTCATAGAGGATGAGGTCACCGCTCGTAGGGAATAGGAAAACACCAGCCAGGCAGAGTGTCAGTCCCCGGGTTGCTCTCTCTCCGCCAATCTCCCTCGCGTGTTGGATCAACCACCAGGCCAGCCGGTCTAGGAAGATCCCGTCCTTGTTCGTCATTCGCAACACCTCTTTCTTGTCTCTTACGATGTCTGCAAGGATCTCTTCCCACGGGAGAAGAGGAGTCGCTGCATCGTACTCCAGGCACCGCTGCCACCCCAGGAACATCTCCACCTCCTCCAGCAGCACTCTCGCCTCGAATCCCTGGAATACAAAGGTGTGCGTGTGCGGATGCCATCTCTCCCCACGCTCCCAGGCGTCGTCAAATCCCCACCACATCTCTTTCATGTTCTTGGCCAAGACTACCATAAAGTTCAAATGCCACATTCCGATGAAGCTCCGCATGTCCAGCGTAATGGCATTAACCAGATTCACGAGCCAGGAAAAGGCTCGTACCTAGCCTTGGCTTGGGATGCCGGATCTCCTGCATGAGGGCGGGGTTCTGTAAGAGTGTTTTGGGGCGTTTTCAGCCCAGGAAGGAGCAGAAGTGAACGTAACTTACCTCCCCATTGGCTAGACGAGTGCTCAGATGACCCGGAACCTCGCTCAGGATCCCGGGTTTCGTTCCTGTAGACTTGCTGGTCGATGAGGAGGCCATTTTTCTGCGTTCCTCTGTCTCTCAGCTCTCTGGTTCGCAGCAGGAGCAGGGAGGGACGGAGGAGAAATGATAGAGTCCCTATGGGCTCCCATCTCCTATATTATCGGTCTGATCCGCTGTCAGGTCGACGTCCAGATCGGTGGACGTCAGTATAAGGTTGACGGCAACATATGTGGACGTTAACCCTATGACTGGCGGCCATCGATGTGGACGTTACTGACCGGAAGTTTTAAATGACTTATTTCTTTATATGGCCATTATCCATTATCTTGTGCTTCAAGTTGTTTTGCAGATATCTTAAGCACAAGCTGCGCGTCAACTTTGGAACGCTCATGCGACCTTGAGCGTCACAGGTATGTCTAACATAGGACCCCACCATAGGCGAATAACTTGGCGACCGTGAACCCTGAGTTCCCCTTTAACAAAAACCATGATGGTTTTGCGATCTCTCAGTTATTCGTATGGCCTTTAGAATTTTCCTCTGGTGCTAACTTGCATTTTTGATAGGCAGCCCACACCAGCATGCATCTTCACTGCTAACATTCTCTTACTAACTCTCTCAAAAAAATGGTGATTTTCCTCGAATATATGATTGCTCCATGGCTTCCCCAGCTCAGGTAGCCTACTGGGTCCATCCTTCATGACTATCCTGGTCGATATCGGGTCTTTGATTGCCCTATTCGTTACTTGTCCCACCGTGCTTTCAACAAATGATTATTCTAGCCTTATTGAGTTCATTTGAGCCTTCGCCAGTCGCGAGCTTAATTCCGGACTTCAGGCTTTCCAGGCATGTGATTCCAGTTAGAATCTTTTGATAATCCTTTGAGAGATCAACCAACTCCTTGTCTTCGTGACCTCCTAAATTCGGGACGAACCGTCCTGATTAGGCCAGCGAGCCCACGGCTCCGGTTATGAGACCCTCCTGATTCAACCGTCATATTACAAACTCCTTTGACTCAGACACGCCAGAAACTAGTCAAAGTCCAACACGGCCACGCCAGGGACCCTACCATTGGGTTGAGGTTGTAGTTACACGGGTAGATCATCCTTTTCCTTCCCCTATTTGTCTCTCAGACGATTCATCATTTGTTCCTAGCTTGTCTCTTTCGTTTGGTTTGCTAGAACTCCTATCCTCGGAAATGGTCTGTCCATTAAATCTCCACGTCCTTTGTTTACCGAGACGCCAACCTTTCAGTCCGCTCTGCTCCCTTGCAAGACCGGACGTCTCGGAGGGGCATTTGTAGACGCGAGATTTGGCCCATTTCACGCAAGGCAATTTGGCCCATTAAGCTTCGTTTGACCGTTTGTTGACTGGCCTCGGATTCTATGTAGACGGCAGCATCGACTGCCGCCTACTACTGGTTGACGGCATGCCCCCTGGACGCCGACCCAGCTTGACGTCCACACCTCTGGACGTCTGCATGGGGTTGGCGGCAAGATCGCTTGACGTCAAGGCCGTTTACCTGGTCTGCGCAACTAACCCGAGATATAGCCCACTTGCGCCATTGTCTCGCCCATGCAATGCATGGGGCCGTTCCCAACGGGTATATGGGCCACCTTGCAGTCCCTTGACCCAGTAAAAATCCCATTTGGCCTCTCCCTATTGGTTGGAGCTTAAACACATGGAGTGCCACATGTGCAAGTGTGCTTCTTCACACTTAAGCATCCATGCTCTCAACCCTGGAGCTCACTGTCTATATAACTCCCCCTTGGTCCCTCTGAACAAGGGGGGAGAGGCTGGACGTCCATATGCTCAAGCTTTGAGAGAGGAGAGAGAAAATCATACCTTACCTTCCACAACTTGTTCTCTTACTTCCTCTCAACCTGTGGGACGTCCAAGGAGGCTTCTAAGGAGCTGAAGGAGCCTCTGCAACGAGCTAGCATCACCAACAACGAGGATCACCTCCCCCCTCTTCCTTCCTTTTCCTATTCTCTCTTAGATATTTACATGTCACACACTCTTTCCCACACACTCTAGGTGTTGAACCACTCCTATATTTTACCCTTTTATTTTGGTGATAATAAAATTTATGTTTAATTAATTATTATTAAAAATATTTAATATTATGTTTTTCTTAATAAATATAAATTTACATGATTAATTGAATATTAAATGTATTTATTAGCATGATTTTTCTAATAATAAATTAAATATCATGATTTTCTAATAAATATAATTTTATGACATTATTCTATAATGATTTGCACTAAACAGATAAATGGATTCCATTCAATATATATATGGATTTCAGTTCAAAGTGCTACATCGATTTGGTCTCATAACGATTTGATAAGTAACTCATAAGGATTCCTTTATACTCACACAGACTCCTTTGTAACTCATAAGGATTCCTTTATACTCACACAGACTCCTTTGTAAACTCTCATAAGGATTCGCTCTCATAACGATTCCTTTGTAACTCTCATAAGGATTCGCTCTCATAACGATTCCTTTGTAAACTCTCATAAGATTCACTCTCATAACGATTCCTTTGTAACTCTCATAAGGATTCGCTCTCATAACGATTCCTTTGTAACTCTCATAAGGATTCGCTCTCATAACGATTCGATAAGTGACTCTCATAAGAATTCGCTCTCATAACGATTCCTTTGTAACTCTCATAAGGATTCGCTCTCATAACGATTCCTTTGTAAACTCTCATAAGGATTCGCTCTCATAACGATTCGATAAGTGACTCTCATAACGATTCGCTCTCATAACGATTCACTCTCATAACGATTCGCTCTCATAACGATTCGCTCTCATAAGGATTCCTTTGTAACTCACACAGACTTCTCATAAGGATTCCTTTGTAACTCACACAGACTTCTCACATGGATTCCTTTGTAACTCTCATAAGGATTTGATAAGTGAAACATCGATTCCTTTGTAAAATATGGATTTCACTTAAACATAGATTTATTTTATATTTCAAAATATTTTTTGGCATCTAGTGAAAAAGTCAAATATTCTTGATTTGCGTAATCCTTTATCTTTCTGACAGGAGATCTTTTTGCTTAACTTTCTAGATCTCTTCTCTCCTGCCAACAAAAGAGAGATTACTTACCACTTTTGGGTGGCAACAGGAAACATAGATGTATGAGCCTTTTTGACAGAAACACTCTTTTATCTAAACACTTTCTTCTATGCTTACAGACCTCGTAGACCACAAATTATCAGAAGAAAGAGAAGATGAGCAACGGCTAGAACTCCAACGGATTTATTCAAATTGCTCATATAAAAGATGAAGCAAGGCTGAAGAAGAACGCAGAGCTTTTCCTGAAGATCTTTTGAATGAGTGTACAACCAGTGAGGAACCTGAACTCCAAATACACTCAAAGAAAAAGAGAGAAAGAGCCTGAGCCCAAGAAGAAGTGTTCAAGCATCTGAAGCACTGAAGCATTCAAGCTCCTTCTCCTCTCTTCTCTCTCTCTCTGTGCATCTTGTAATCTGGGGAGAGAGTCTTTTGCTGAGAGTTCTTTTAGTTGGTTTTTATTTGTTCCAACTCTCAGCTTTGTTCTTTCTTTTCTAAGAAAGACTTTTGTCCGGCTGTAGGACTGTATACAGTTGTTAACCTAGCTAGGGTTAGTGTCTAGCAGAACCGCACTGGGGTTTGTACCAGGAGGTTGGCTTCTTTACCTGTAAGAGAAGTGGGCTGCCTTCTTGCCCGGGAAAGAGAAGAAGACCAGCTGCGGTGCTGGGTGTTGTAGTGTCCTTAAGGGGGACTGTACCCTTGGTTAGTAAAATCCCAAGAGGTTGCTTGGGGACTGGACGTAGGACTTCCATGTGGGAAGGGCCGAACCAGGATAAATTCCTTGTGTCCTTTGTGTGATTGTCTATTTGCTTCCGCACTGCTACTCTTTATCACACTAAACTAACCAAACCTTCAAGTGTTAATTTCTGTGTTTAAGTTTCTATTTCAGATCTCAGAAAAACCTATTCACCCCCCCTCTAGGTTAGCTTGCTGCCGTACCAAAAGGGCCAACACTAGGCACGTAGGTCACTTTCCTACACACCTAGAAGGGGTTTCCCAACCAAAACGGAGGGAAGAAGGGTGGTCATAGCATTTGGCCACCCCTCTTCTCAAGTCCGCAACCGGTACGGGACTCTCCTTTTGGGCCTTCCACTTTTCATTTTGAATATTTGCTGCACTATCTAGGGTCTAATTGAGTTTTGTTCTGTGGCAGGAACGATCCAAAGAAGACTGTGGAGCTCTCTTCCTTTGGCCGGCTAAAGGAGGAGAAGTTGGAGCTTCACCATCACCCGCGACGCGAGGCTACCACTCTGGCGTGATCACACAACTCCTTGGGCACAGGTAAGGCCCTGGCGATCACAATCATCTCCCATCCCCTTCCGGTTTTCTTTGTTTTCCCTCAGTCAACCTGGTCAAACGAGGAGTCAACGAGGTCAACCGGCACACTCTCCACCGCCAACGAGGGAGCAGAACGTCCGTGAACCACCGTCGGAGAAGGTCACACCGGCCGCGCTCGAGGACGGAGGCGGAACGAGACGTCCACACCCATCACACCCCTCTAAGCCTTACTCTGCTGTTCCTCCTCCCTCTTCTGGCTACACTCGGCCTGGTCCTAAGAGGTCTCACTACCCTCCTCTCCCCGAGACCCTTGAGGACATATTCTTCGCACTCATGTCTTGCGAAGCTATCCGGCTCCCCCCACAAAGGGAAAACACAAATCCAAGGCGGATACTTCCAAGTACTGTCCTTACCACCGCACCCATGGCCATGATATCAACAACTGTTTCACATTCCGTGACTGGGTGTATGATGTGAATGATCAAGGGAGAATCAACTGGGAGGATGTCAGTGTAGCCATAGCCAAATCTAGGTACACTAAGAAGGAATTGGGCATCTTCCAAAACCCTCTCCCCAATCACCAAAACAGCAACACCTCCTCCTTAAAATCCCAGGAAAATGTCCACACCATGACTTGTTCAGAACCCCGGGTCGTGAGGAGAGAACAACAATGGGGGGTAGAGGGCTTTGATGAGTGGTATCCATGTCCCACTGTAGAGTCCCAAGAACCTTCCACCTCGGTGGATGCCATTCTCGAGGAAAGACCTTTAGTGCTTATCCGACCTCCTCAGAACACCTACTCCACTGTCCTCACTTCCCCCGCCAGTGAGTCATCCACCAGGACTCTCCAGTTGATTCTTCCAAGACCCCAAGAGGATGTTCATGTCACACTTCAGAACCGGATCGTTCCTCCACCTCCGCAGCATTCCCAGGATGAGGAGGATAATGTTCCTCCGCCCACGGCTGGCACCGAATATGATATTCTCCAACATCTTGATAAGACGCCCGCGAGGGTATCTATTTTAGAGTTGATTCGGAGGTCGCCGTCGCATCAATCCACTCTCCTCCAATTTCTTCAGAAAATCATGGTTAACGATGACCTCCCTCCTAGTGGGGTCACCAATGCCATCCTTTCCCTCACCCAAGGACCTTCGATCTCCTTCTCGGACAAAGATCTTGCCACCCCCGAATGTCGTTCGCTTCCTCTTTGTCTCACCATTAACCTCAACGGGGTTTCGGTGGACTCCACTCTAATCGACACCGGGGCATCAATCAATGTCTGTCCGATGAAGACCCTTAAGCAATTGGGTTTAGGGGAGGAAACCTGGAGAAAAGCTGCTCCACTATCGCCGCCTATGACAATTCCAAAAGAGTTGCCAAAGGCAAAATTGCTCTTAAGCTGGGAGTCGGACCGGTTACCATGACCACTGAATTCTTAGTTCTTGATGTCGATCCGGCTTACAAAGCCATCCTCGGTCGTCCCTGGCTAGAACAGACTCTAGGAGTCCCTTCCACCGCCCATCAATGTTTCAAATTTCCTTACAATGGGCGGATTATCAAGATCAAGAGCATTCCCACTTGGAGACTCTTAATGCTATCACCTCAGAGCAGATGCCATACCTTTTCGTTCCGGATAAGGGGAAGAAGCCAGTCATGTCTCTCTTCGATTTCCCCTCACCCTGTGATTTGAGCCATCACCCCCAATCTGATGAGAAGCCTGAGCAACCTCTCTGCACTCAAGGGAAATGTTGGGAAGTGATGGCCAACATCGGCTATGTCCATGGCCATGGATTAGGAAAAGAAAAGCAAGGGCACATCCAGAGTGTTCGGGCCATTAGGAGGTTGTTGCCTAAAGCTGGACTAGGTTTCCACCCGGACCCGGTCCATCCCAATCCGTTCATACCTTATCAACCTCTTACCTGGACCTTGAAGGAGCACTTCGTCCAAGGACTCACCCAACTGGGAACCCGAGAGCCATTGATAGAGGAACTGCCTTGCTCTGAGAGTGAGGAAGAAGAAGAAGAAGCAGAAAAGGAAATGGCAGAAATAGAGGAAGTCTATGATGACTTCGGCCTCCTCTCACTCTTTGGGTCCGAATCCCCCTCTTCACCATCTCTACCCTCATCTCCTTCTGCTTCTAATCTTCCAACCGCATCTACTCCACTCCTATCACCATCTCTATCTCTCACCCATCCAGTCGAGGCCACCTTGAGTCAGCAACTCATGGTTTTGGGCCTTGATTCCCAAAAAAAAACGCCAATTATCAAAGTTGGAAATGCGAGATCTCCATTGAGCACCCTTCCTCTTTGGAATCTCTTCCGCTCGGCCAAGGGCCGACGCTCTCCCCATTAGATTTTCACTCCTCTGGGAGCACTTCCCATGTACATAGTTGTCCTGTGCATAGCAGTCTAGATCCTAGTTTAGATTGGGTTTAGAGTCAGGTTTAGGGTCCAGTCTAGAGTCAGGATTAGGAGAGTCTGGTCCCTCTCAGCCATGCATTCGCAAAGAAAAAGGTAGGCAAGTTCCTGCCCGATATGTCATGGCCTTGGCCGAGAGGTGTGCCAAATTAAGTCAAGTCCCGGAATTTCTTAAGGAACCTGCCCTCGTGGAGGCAGACTTTGAAGAAGGTGATTCTATAGATGACGGTCTAGGAGTCTATCTGCTAGATTTCAGTGAGAAAGATGTGTTAGGAGAATCTGGGTCAGAAGAAGAGGAAGACCCAGTGAGCTCCTATGTGGATGGCACGAAGAGGTTCGACGAGCCCACCACAGCTGCAGACGAACCTACTAAAGAAGTCAATCTTGGCACCAAAGAATCCCCGAAGACAGTGTTAGTCAGTGCCAACTTGAGTGAAGAAGAAGAGCATGCGTTGGTAGCTATCCTTAAAGAATTCTCCGACGTTTTTGCTTGGTCCTACGAGGACATGCCGGGACTCGACACCTCTTTGGTCGAACACCGGTTAGTCCTAAAAGCCGATGCAAGCGCCGTCAAACAAAAGCTAAGGAGGCTACATCCCAAGCTAGCACTCAAGATCAAAGAGGAGATTGACAAATTGCATCAAGCCAAATTCATCAGGGTTGTGCTATATCCACATTGGGTAGCTAATATCGTCCCCGTAATGAAGAAGGACGGTAAGGTTAGGATCTGTATAGATTTCCGAGACCTTAATCGTGCTTGCCCAAAGGACGATTTCCCTCTCCCACACATAGATGTCCTAGTGGACAACACTGCCAGGTTTGAAATATTATCTTTCATGGATGGTTTCTCGGGGTACAACCAGATCCGTCTGGCGGAGGAAGACTAGGAGAAAACTTCTTTCACAACACCCTGGGGGACCTATTGTTACGTCGTCATGCCCTTCGGATTGAAGAACGCAGGAGCAACATATCAAAGGGCAATGATGGCAATTTTTCATGACATGATGCATGTGCACATGGAAGTCTATGTGGACGATGTCTTGGTGAAATCGAAGACTCGACATGGCCATGCTGACATCCTCCGGGCGGTTCTCCAACGGTCTAGAGAGCATAAGCTTAAAATGAACCCCAAGAAGTGTGTCTTTGGAGTCTCTTCGGGGAAATTGCTTGGGTTCATAGTTAGAAAAAGGGGGATTGAGATTGATCCCAACAAGGCCAAAGCAATAATCGAAATGTCTCCTCCTAAGAACATCAGAGAAGTTAGAGGACTGATTGGCAGACTTCAATTCATTAGGAGATTCATTTCCCAGCATTCAATCCGTTGTAAGCCCTTCTACGAGATGCTAAAAGGAGAGGCAAAATTGATTGGAACGATAAATGTCAAAAGGCCTTTGATGAGTTGAAGAGTTACCTATTCAATCCCCCTGTTCTCGCTCCTCCGGTCCCGGGTCGGCCTTTATTGATCTATGTATCAACTACTGAAGATTCAACTTGAGCAGTTTTGGCCCAATACGACGACGAGAAGAAGGAGAGAGCGGTGTACTACTTATCCAAATTGTTCAATGAAGCTGAAAAGAGGTACACCGCCATGGAAAGAACATGTGCAGCCGTCGTCTGGGTGGTCCAGAAGTTGAAGCACTATTTCCTGGCACATGAAGTGAATCTTCTGGCACTTATGGACCCAATTCGATTCTTGCTTGAGAAACCCGTCCTGACTGAGCGGTTGATGAGGTGGCAAAGCTTTCTCAATCAATTTACATCACCTACGTCAACCAGAAGTCGATCAAGGGGCATGCCATAGCTGAACACCTAGCCCATCACCCCTTACCTTCGTATTCTCCTGTCGACAAAAGCTTTCCCGATGAAGAGTTAGGAGCCATCATCGATGGTGAGCCTTCATGGGTGCTTTACTTCGACGGGGCTCTAAATTCCAAAGGGAGTGGAATAGGGGCAGTCCTCCTCTCATCGGAAGGGGTAATCATCCCGCACGCCTACCAATTAACCTTCTGTGCCACGAACAATGTGGCTGAATATGAGGCTCTCCTAGTTGGGTTGAAGATGGCGTTGTTGCTCGGAGTCAAGGAATTAAGGATTATTGGAGATTCGCAGTTGATACTCCGGCAATCTCTCAGCAAGTACCAAACTCGGGACCCCAAGTTGAAACCATATCAAGAGTTGGTAGCAAAGGTAATCCGGCAGTTTAGGAAGCTCACCCTTGTCCACACTCCTAGGGCCCAAAATATCTTAACAGATTCCCTCGCCTCCCTCGCGTCCTCCATTCCCATTCCTTTGGAAAGTCGTCTGAAACCGTCTCTGTTCAGAGGTTAAGAGTCCCTTCCCATGTCGATCCGTGGTTCTCTCAGCTGTGCATCCTTCTCCATCCTTTCGGGTCCATGCGCTTTCCAAAGAGCCAGAAATTGACCTTGAAGATGGCCATCCCTGGTATTTTGACATCGAGAACTTTCTCAAAGATGGATCCTTCCCTGATTATGCCACCTCTGCCGATAGACGGGCAATTTTTCGCGTCTCGGAATGTTACAAGATCATAGGTGGCATTTTGTACAAAAAGTCTCTCAACGGGGTCTATCTCCGTTGCCTTGATGAAATCGAATCTCAAGATGTTGTTGAAGCCGCTCACTCTAGTGAATGTGGTGGCCATGTTAATGGTAGAGCAATCGCCCAGAAATTGCTAAGACACTATTATTGGCCCACCATGGAAGAAGACTGTCGTCATTTTGTCCGTCACTGTGCTAAATGCCATTGCTCGGTGACAAAATTCATGCTCCTTCCTCTTCTCTTCACCCTCTCATCGCACCATGGCCTTTCGCCATGTGGGCATTCGATGTGGTCGGTCCTCTCGCGGATTGAACCGGAGAAGTCCGGAAGAGGTCCTTCATTCTGACCGCCACAGAGTACTTCACAAAGTGGGCTGAAGCAGAAGCATTCATAGAAGTCAAAGCTTCAACGGTCGTCAAGTTTATCAAGCGCAACATCCTTGCAAGATTTGGCGTGCCTCGGGACATCGTCACCGACAACGGACCGCAATTCACTTCACAAGAGCTTCGCGACATGTGTGGTAAATATGGTATCAATTTGGATCATTCATCACCATACTATCCACAAGGTAATGGACAAGCAGAAGCTACTAATAAAACTCTCATCAAAATTATAAAGAAAACATGCAAATCTCATAACAATGCTAACTGGCCAGATCGCTTAATTGATGCTCTTTGGGCTTATCGCACCTCCGTCCGCACTCCTACGGGGCAAACCCCCTATGCGTTGACGTACGGATCAGATGCGATACTACCATACGAGATCTTCGCCCCCTCACTTAGAGTTCAATTGGATTCCGAACTTGATCCTGATCAATGTCGGGAAGCCTTATTGGCACAACTTGAACTCTTAGATGAGAGACGAATGATAGCGGCTGACCATGCTCAAGTCTATCGTCAGAGAGTTGCACGTTTTTATGCCAAAAGAGTTCTTGAGAGAAAGTTCGAAGTAGGTGAGATGGTCCTTAAGCGAAAAATCATAAAGGCACCAGGTCCCAGGAGCAAATTGCAAGAAAATTGGGAAGGTCCGTTCGTTGTCAAAGAGGTTTACTCAGGGAACGCTTATAGGCTAGTAGATGCCGAGGGTTGAGCTAACGCATCCTTGGAATGCAGTCTACCTCAAGAAGTTCTACCCTTAGTCAGTCAGTCAGTCCGTCAAGTCAATCATTCATCACTTGTCACGGTTCGGTTTAAATCTCTACCCTTTTCACTCGGTCACTAGTGAGGTAGGACTTATTCACACACCACACGATGTTAAAATATTGCCCTTTGGCTGGAAAATCACAAGTACACTCGGCGGTCTCATCCGGTCAATGTAGTTCCCCTATTCTTTTCCCACTTGGTCATGTCTGGAAACGGAACAAACTACGAGTAGGGGACCACCCACTCTCTTTTTAAAAGGACAAGGTCGCCATAAAACAGGGGCAACTAATAAGAGCAAGGGGTAAAATGTCAAATCAAGCCTCAATGGGGAAAAGAAGAGCCAAAAGGTCAAAAAGGGTAGCAAAAAGTACGTACCCAGAAAAAGGCTGACCACTCAAGGAGGTAGCAAAAAGTACGTGCCTCCACCCCAGAAATAAAATAAGAAATAAAAAAAAATCCCCCTGAAAACAATGGTTGACCAAGTCTGCTTAATATGAGATATCGGTTTGGAAACAAAAAGTAGTTTGAACCAAAGTCCTACATGATTTTCTATACATTTCTTCCGATTTCTCCCACTAGGGGCAATTTGATTGTATAGGACTCTCCGTAGTGGAAAATATCAAGAAGGCTAGGGGCAATGTCCAACATCAAGGAATTCACACACGTCCCTCCTCACTCTTGGCCTCTGTGGTTAAGTAGAGCGTGTAAACCCTACGCTACAACATGTGATGAATATGTGTCTTAGAGTCCAAAAATCCAAAAAAAAAAATACAAAAATAAATACAAAAATACAAAAATGCAAAAAAATAACAAAAAGAGAGTCTTTTGATGTATATATTTCACGTTGTACATATTTTCTCCCAATTTTCTCCCTTATTTTCAAAAAAATATATAAAAATAGAAAAAATCAAAAATCCAAAAAAATTAGTGGTACCATGTATATATATTAACATTCTCTTTATTTCTTATCAAAAAAAAAAAAATCAGAAACAACAAAACACAAAAAAATGCATGTGCATATTTCCCTTTCAGTTATTTTATGTTCCTATCTTTGATTAGAAATTAGCCCCTTGACCAGATCTCAAGAAAGGTACATCATTAAGGCAAGGGGCTAAAGCAGATCTACACTAACGTTTTTCCTTCAAGTGTTGTGAACGCAGGTATCAAAGCACAAAGGAAAGGAAAGACAAGCACAAAAGTGACAAAAGTCTGCGAATGGTTCCACTATAATAATCAAGTCTGTGTACATCTCATAAACAGGGGCATACCCCTGGTGGTACAAATAGGAGCCTCGCTCCTCACTCTCCCTCTCTCTGCTCCCCCTCTGTAGGCCTCTGCCTACGAGAGCTGCTCACCTCCTCCTCTTCCCTCTCCCGACGCCGGTCTGGGAAAGGGGGTCTCGAAGCCGTAGAAGCCTCCGGCCGCGGCAGCCCTCCTCGCACCACGGAGGGGTCCCCTAGTGACACGATGTCATCTAGGGAGGCGAATGCCGACGCGGTCCTCGCCGGGCCCTCCTGCTGGGCTGTCCTCTGCTGCTCCCGGCGCCTCCGAAGGACCCGATCCTTCAAGATCTCGTAATCCCTCGCGATGTCCGCCCGAGCCCTGTCCGCGTCTCGCTCGCGGTCTCTCGCCTCCTTCTCCCGCTCCCGTGCCTCGAGCAGGCGACCCTCCACCCTCACCAACTCCAGCCACAGGCTCTCCATCTGCGACTGGAGGGTCGCCACCCCACTATCTGCCCGCTACAAACAACAAAAGAAACGAGCAAGTTAGTGCAAGTCTAATCAAATCAAATGCAAGGGTTTGGTTCAAATGTCTTACCTCAGTCTCGAGCTCTCGAACTCGGGCCTCCGCCCGATCTAGGGCCTCCTGCAGACGGGTGGCCAAATCTCCTCTCACTGGCTGGGCGGACGAGCTCGCCCCAGCGTCGCGGCTAGCACGGGCCCTCGCTAGCTCCTCCCTCTGCATTCACAGAACCTTGGTCAATTCAGTTCAAAATCAAAACCAATCAAGGTTTAATGGTACTCATCAGGGTCCGAACCTCAGTACGGAGCCTCGCCAACTCCACCTCCTGCTCGGCCAGCCTCCCCTCCAGGAGGCGGACCGCCTGTGACTCGGGCATCTGCCAGTGCCACTTCGAGGTTAGAAGCAATTCAAATGTCAAGAGTTCAAAAGTTACTTACCGCTCGCGCGGTCGAGCCGAAGACGGCCAGCGTACCGCCTCCTGTAGTCCTCCAGGTACGCTGAACTGTCCTGGAGGCCTTCGTGGCGGAGCACCTGCTCACCGCCCACCGCCAGTAGGCGACGGTGCTCCCGCGTGGTCAGCTCCCCAGTCGCGGTCCTCCGCGAAGAACCGCCGGCGCGAGTGGCCCTCCCTGCCCAGAGGGTACCTCCATCGCTGGCTGGTGCCAGCCTAAGGTCCGTACCACGAGCTCGAGGTACAGAACCTCTTGTGTCCCGAGACACAGCAGGAGGAGGTGACGGTCGAACAGTGGTCGACCCGCTGCCACCGCAGGGTGGGCAGCATCCACCTCCCCTGCATAAGGGATCCACACCACCTGCAAACAGGAAAGCATCTGGTCAGTCACAATCAAAGGCAGCAATTGAAGGAAATAAATGCACGAGTTTAAATTTCATACCTGCTCGGGGGGAAGTGGTCCAGGGCTAGACGCACGTCCTCCGCCCGTCGATCGGCAACCCTCGGGTCCGGGGTCACCTCCCACCTCGCCATGAGGGGGACCATGGTCTGGCTCCCCTCTCTCAGTGACCCGCGTCCCATCGGGAAGCGGGTGTATCCCCAGATCTGCAACAAGCCAAAGTCAGTCCATCAATCAAACAACAATCAAAATGAAATTCAAGTGACGTGCATTTAATGAAAAGTTGCGTACCTGAAGAAAGGGGGTGAAGCCCCCAGTGCTCTGGGAACGCCGCGAGCTGCTAGGAAGAGAGAGAAGAGGTGTCCTAGCATCGCGGCGCCCCATGCGTAGCGCCCAGCCTGCTCTAGGTCCTGCAGCAACAGCACGAACTTGCAGTTCATCTGAGATGACTGCGTCGCGAACAGCAGGCGCCCGAACAAGTAGCTGGCGAAGATCCGGATGCAGCGCTCCTCGCTCCGTCCTCCCAGGTCAAGTAGACCACTCACCCTGGCAGCAAACTCCTCTAGGGTCTCCAATGGACCCCTCCGGCCTCCCCTCAGCCCCACAGCCTCAGACAACGATCCGAGCAGATGCTCCGGATCGTTCTCCTCCTCCCGGCCACAAACTCGGCCCCCAACATCTACGACATCGTCGTAGTAATCTCTCCTCTCCAGCCCGACTACCGGCTCTCCCTGAACCGGCAGTCCCGTAAGATACGCCACGTCCTCCAACGGGTATCATGTGACCCCAAAGGGCTTCGGTTCAAAAAAAGGGCGTTTACTGTTTTACGTCAAGGTCTGGACGTTTAACTTTTCCTGACGTCCATCTCTGGCCGCGGACGTACCCTTGACGTCCATGTACTGGACGTCACGTCTCCTCAATGTCAGACTTCGAAGTTTGGTCAACGGCCATGCCTGGACGTCAAATTTAAACTTGACGGCAACCTTTCTGGACGCCTACTGTCTGTCTCAAGTGATTGGCGGCCATCGATGTGGACGCCAATTACCCCGCCTGAATCCTCACAGCACAGTTTTTTGAACATCTTTGAGGTCATTTCATACCCATTTCAGCTCACACCATTCCACACATCAATCAATTCAAGTCAATTCAACACAATGCAACCCACTCTTATTCAGCAATGTTTGTGTTACACTTATTCAAATCAAGGGAGATACATCATTTTGCCCTACGGGCCATGAAGAAATCACAAGAGATAGGACAAATGGTGTCTGTGAATTCCTCGTACTGCCATATTTCTTCTGGATTCTCCTGCACTGCCAGTCCCACTTTCTTACTCACTGTGTACTTCTTCCATGTCTTCAAAGCTTTCTTCATCATCTTCTCATTTCTCCCAGTAGCAATCACATCAGTACCGTTGAATGAAGTGGGAATCCCCCGAGGAATCCCAAGCTGACAATGGCACCGATGTGGCTGATACACCGCCATCTGATCAGCTCCAACCAACCACAAATCTCTGTCTACCCTGGTTCTCACCCGGAATTCAATCGTCCTCATGAAGAGTGGCCTCACAATGAAGTTCTCTATCACCAGAAAGGCCAAGTAATCCCTCCAAGCCTCTCTGCCCTTCAAATGTGCTGTCAAACACTTGATCTCATCCTCCGGCTCGTACCATGCCCTGCTGCAATATACTGAACTCCGAAGGAAACTCTGGAGGGGGTAGGTTGTGCATCAGCGAAGTCAAACTTTAGATGAGCTTCCATCCATACCTGGAGCAGAAACAAACTCCGCAGGTGCGTCCGCCTAGGCTCATCGTAGTCAGCGAACTGTACAGGTATGCCAGCACTGCAGGGGCAAGTGACTGCCCACGCCATAGCAGAGACAGAATCCCCACATGCTCATAGAGGATGAAGTCACCACTCGGGGGAACAGGAAAACACCAGCCATGCAGAGTGTCAATCCCCGGGTTGCCCTCTCTCCGCCAATCTCCCTCACATGTTGGATCAACCACCAGGCCAGCCGGTCTAGGAAGATCCCGTTCTTGTTCGTCATCCGCAGCACCTCCTTCTTGTCTCTTACGATGTCTGCGAGGATCTCTTCCCACGGGAGAAGAGGAGTTGCTGCATCGTACTCCAGGCACCGCTGCCACCCCAGGAACAGTTCCACCTCCTCCAGCAGCACGCTCGCCTCGAATCCCTGGAACACAAATGTGTGCATGTGCGGATGCCATCTCTCCCCAGCGCCCCCAGGGCATCGAATCCCCACCACATGTCCTTCATGTTTTTGGCTAAGACCACCATAAAGTTCAAGCCACGTTCCGATGAAGCTCCGCATGTCCAGCGTGATGGCATTTACCAGGTTCACGAGCCAAGAAAAGGCTCGTACCTGGCCTTGGTTTGGGAATGCGGGGATTTCCCTGCAGGGGCAGGGTTCTATAAAAAAGGTTTTGGGGCGTTTTTAGCCCAGGAAAGAGCAGAAACTGTCATAACTTACCTCCCCATTGGCTAGACGAGTGCTCAGATGACCCGGAACCTCGCTCAGGATCCCCGGGTTCGTTCCTGTAGACTTGCTGGTCGATGAGGAGGCCATTTTTCTGTGTTCCTTTGACCTCTCAGCTCTCTGATTCGCAACAAGAGCAGAGAGGGACGGAGGTAGGAGATGATAGAGTCCTTATGGACTCCCATCACCTATATTTTCGCCCTGATCCGCTGTCAGGTAGGCGTCCAGATCGGTGGACGTCAGTGTAAGGTTGGCGGCAACATCTGTGGACGTTACTTGATGACTGGCGGCCATCGATGTGGACGTTTACACCCCGGATGCTTTTTAAATGCCTTATTTCTTTATATGGCCATTATCCATTATCTTGTGCTTTGAGCTGTTTTGCAGATATCTTAAGCACAAGCTACGCTTCAAAATTCGGAACACTCATGCGACATGTGAGTGTTACAGGTATGTCTAATATAGGACCCCACCAGAGGCGAATAACTTGGCGACCGTGAACCCTGAGTTCCCCTTTACCAAAAACCATGATGGGTTTGCGATCTCTCAGTTATTCGTATGGCCTTTAAAGTTTTCCTCTGGTGCTAACTTGCATTTTAGATAGGCAACCCACACTAGCATGCATCTTCACTGCTAACATTCTCTTACTAACACTAAAAAAAAAGGTGATTTTCCTCGATTATATGATTGCTCCATGGCTCCCCAGCTCAGGTAGCCTACTGGGTCCGCTCTTCATGATTACCCAAGTTGATATCAGGCTTTTGTTGCCCACCCTTTAGGGAAGTTGCCCCACCGTGCTTTCAACAAATGATCATTCTAGCCTTATTGAGTTCATTTGAGCCTTCGCCAGTCGCGAGCTTAATTCCGGACTTCAGGCTTTTCAGGCATGTGATTCCAGTTAGAATCTTTTGATAATCCATTGAGAGATCAACCAACTCCTTGTCTTCGTGACCTCCTAAATTCGGGACCGACATCCTGATTAGGCTAGCGAACCCATGAGCTCCGGTTGTGAGACCCTCCTGATTCAACCGTCATATTACAACTCCTTTGACTCAGACACGCCGGAAACTAGTCAAAGTCCAATACGGCCATGCCAGGGACCCTGCCATTGGGTCGCAGTTGTAGTTACACGGGTAGATCATCCTTTTCCTACCCCTACTTGTCTCTCAGACGATTCATCATTTGTTCCTAGCTTGTCTCTTTCGTTTGGTTCGCTAGAATTTCTATCCTCGGAGATGACCCTTCCATTAATCTCTGCGTCCTTTGTTTACCGAGACACCAACCTTTCAGTCCGCTCTGCTCCCCTGCAAGACCGGACGTCTCGGAGGGGCATTTGTAGACGCGAGATTTGGCCCATTTCCTGCAAGGCAATTTGGCCCATTAAGCTATGTTTGACCATCAGTTGACCAGCCTCGGATCCCATGTAGACGGCAGCATCGACTGCCGCCGACTACAGGTTAACGGCAATCACCCTGGTCGTCAACTCCAGTTGGCACCCCTACCTGGACGTCTGCATGGGGTTGGCGGTGGCATCGTTTGACGTCAACCGGGTTTACCGGGTCTGCCTAACTAACCCGAGATTCCAGCCCACTTACACCATTATCTCGGCCATGCAACGCATGTAGCCGTTCCCAACGGGCATATGGGCCACCTTGGCAGTCCCTTGACCCAGTAAAAATCCCATTGGCCTCTCCCTATTGGTTGGAGCTTAAACACATAGATTGCCACATGTACAAGTGTGTTTCTTCACACTTGAGCATCCAATGCTCTCAACCCCAAGCTCACTGTCTATATACACTCCCCCTGGTCCCTCTGAACAAGGGGGGAGAGGCTGGACGTCCATATGCTTCAAGCTTTGAGAGAGGAGAGAGAAAATTACACCCAAGCTTCACCAAGTCATCCTCTACTTCCTCTCACCCTTTGGGACGTCCAAGGAGTCTTCTCTGGAGTTGAAGGAGCTCTGCAACGAACTAGCATCACCAACAACGAGGATCACCTCCCCCCTCTTCCTCTCTTCTTCCTTTTCTCTCTTAGATACTTGCATGTCACACACCCTTTCCCACACATTCTAGGCACGTAGGTCACCTTCCTACACACCTATAAAGGGGTTTCCCAACCAAAAATGGAGGAAGAAGGGTGGTCATAACATTTGGCCACCCCTCTTCTCAAGTCCGCAACCGTACGGGACTCTCCTTTTGGGCCTTCCACCTTTCGTTTTGAACATTTGTTGCACTATTTAGGTCTAATTGAGTCTTGTTCTGTGGCAGAACGATCCGAAGAAGACCGTGGAGCTCTCTTCTTGGGCCTGCTGAAGGAGGAGAAGTTGGATCTCTACCATCACCCGGACGCGAGGCTGCTACATCAACGTGATCAGAACAACCCCTTGGGCACAGGTAAGGCCCTGGCGATCGCAACTATCTCTCTTATATCACCGTTTCCCTTTGTTTTCTCCTCAGTCAACGTAGTCAACTTGGGGTCAACGGGGAACCGTACATCCTTCATCGCCAACAAGGGAGGGCACGTCCGAGAACCACCGTCCGAGAAGGTCACACCAGTCGCCATCGAAGACGGAGGCGAAACGAAACGTCCACATCTCTCTCTTTCCCCCCCTTCCGCCCCCCCCCCCCCCCCCCCCCCTGGCCTCTCTCTCTCTCTCTTTCCCCCCTTCCGGCGGCACCCCCCCCACCTGTCCTCTCTCTCTCTCTTTCTCCCCCCCTCCGACGACACCCCTCCCCCCTTCCGGCGGCCCCCCCCTGGCCTCTCTCTCTCTTTCCCCCCTTCCGGCGGCCCCCCCACCTGGCCTCTCTCTCTCTTTCCCCCCCCCTCCGACGACACCCCACAA
>CM024754.1:18137177-18185999 GCA_014218235.1 Colocasia esculenta | reverse complement strand
CTGCCAATTGCTGCCCATTTTTTAGGACATCCTTTATTCGGATTCCATCCAGTGGTGGAAGGGATATCTTCTCCACATTGGTCGACTTTATCTTTAACCTCTCTTGCAAGAAATCTATCTCTTCTCCCTTATCAATATCTTCAAAGCTATGGAGAAGTGTGTCCAAAAGTTTATCTACTCCTTTCTCTTTGCCATCTATGACACCTGTCCATAGAATCACCTGTCAACCTTGAAGAAATTTAAAATAAGTTTTTGGTAGGTATGCTTTCAACCACCTTTTCTGTCAACATGACGCAAAAATCAGATCCATTTGTTGCTTCATGTGTTGCGGCAGATTGGCTTAATTGCTGTGAAATAGCATTGGAATTTGCATCATGTCTACTCTTGGATGGACTAGATGCTTGATTTTCTGTGTGAGAGGGTACTAGGGCCTCTGTAGTGCTATTGTTTACTGGAAAATGATGTTTGTAACTGGCTTTCCTTCTGAAATCGATACATAGATATTCCCTTGGTGAGTTAAGACAGAACATTGGAACAAAATGGTGACAAGATGTAAAAAATTAAAGGATCTTCATTTAGGATGGTCAATAGAGTTAAGCACCTGTCCTTAAGTTTCATCATTATACCCTATCTACAGCTATGCACAACCACCCTTGAAATTCTTCTATTGACAAATAAGTGGTGATTGTTTAGGACGTACCCTAGAATGCCGGCCTATATTTTCGTGCTGCTTCCCACTGTACATTTGGACTTGAATCTAGAGCAACCTCACCCATTTGCTTCTTCAACTCTTTTCTGGCACCTGAGAGCCAACCAGATAATAAAATAATCAGGAATAATGGCAGATAGTAATTTTATACAACAGTGAAGTGGAAAATTGATTATAGACTCACATTCAATTTTTCAAAGGCCGAGAACAACTCGTCTGGGTCTTCTATATGATCAACACTTGATTTCAGATCCATGTTTAAATGAGAATCACTGCAAAGCAACGATACTGAGGCCTCATGCAAGTTCCCATTACAAGGCTTCGGAAAACAATGGCCGTGTGCCCTGGTGTGGGTGGTGGGTGGTTGTGTGTGTGTGTGTGTGTGGTGGGGGGCTGGTTTACCCAATCTTACCTCACATTGGGTTGAAAGAAAAGTGTGCACGCTTTCGGCCCAATGCTGGTCTTCGTCCCTGCACTTCATCCCTAGCATTTGCAACGCCTGCACTATGTCCATCCTCAGAATGCGGCTTGGAAGGATCTCCGACCCCATTGGGGATATATTTAGCCTCTTTTGCGGACGCCATTGAGCTGCCTAATATCTACAAACGAGAGGACATATGATCAACTTCTGTAGAAAAACTTTGCTATGTTCCGAAGTTCTGATGATGTTTTGCAGCGAGAAAAAACCTATAGACCAATTGCAAACTAGATACATCACTGTTTCGCTTTACATCACAATTTTTAGTCCTCCAGTTACATAACAACAGAGAAGTAAAGGATGAGGGAGTCCAAGTGACAGCAGGATCCCTCTTCGGATGTTGAACTCACACCAGCGTCGAAAGAATGGTAAATTCAGATCCGGAAGTGGATTTCCGAACACTGGCTGACCGATCTCCCGAGTAAATGTCCGATCTCTGTTGTCTAAACCCTATCTAATCATATCAGTTGCGGAAGCGCTACAAATTCGCCACTCGTCCTTGTGCTCGAGTCGATTTCGAGACAAATTTACCATCTAGGCCAATCAAAAACTCTTGGGAACTCATAAACACTGTGCCGTGCGGTTCTCAGAGGATGTGGAGCCTTACCGCCGACGCAAAGAAATCCTCGATGGCTTGGAGCTCCTGCTCTTCTGAGCCCTCAGAGGCGATGGTGGCGACCTTCTTGGATAAGAAGGTGCGGGGGAGGAGGGACAGGGCTGGCCGGTCGGCGCAGGCGACCCCTCCATCGCCCGCCATCTCTCGCACTGGTCTCTGCCCCGTTGCGTCTGCGTGGGGTGTACCGAGTGGCTTCTTTGTGTTCGACTGCGGGGGAAGGGGAACGCATTCAACTTTTTGGGCGGCGTCCGATTTTGGGACAGTATTCGGTGTGTCCTTTTGCCCGACAATTCATGGGCTATCGGTAAGATCCGGGAGTTCGCATTTTAAACTTTTGAGTAAATTATCTGTATACCCCTATAAAATTATAAATTACTATTATAGCCCCTATCTTTATGGAATATATCCCCAACAATTCAAACAATTCTCAATTTCATTCCTACCACTGATGGCATGTCATTGTTACTTACTAGAGTGCTAATCGGAGGTGGAATAAAGTACCTACTCCTAACCAATAGTTGGGGAACTGTGTGACTGTAAACGGATCTGAATAATATTTAGATTTGATTCAAATTTGTATCCGATTAATCAAATATTATTTGTTTAACAATATTCAACGGAGCGAATTTCAGATACAGATATTATCCGATAATAAACGAAGTAAATACAGAAATGTATGATCTGCTCCAAAATGAAGTTATTTTTTACCATTAGATCCTACTAGATCTAATGATCCTTCTATAATGTATAAATATATAATACATTATTAATGTTAATCTTTGTTTAGAGAATGTTTGTGATGTTTATATTTTTAATTTTTTTTATTTTATATCAATTAATGTCTTTTATTAAACTCATGTTTCCAAATGAATAATAATGTATCCGCTTCGTATCTAAAAATTATTTGATTAAATATTCACTCCATATCGGAATTGTATTCGGAGCGAATACGACTTTCTGATTAACTATTCATATCAAAATTGAACAACCTATATATGCTCCGTTTACGACCCTTGTTGGGTTTCACTTGACAAATATTACAAGTTTTGAATGCCCAAAATTGCTCGCCCCTTTTGCCTCCTCCATTTAGGGTTTCTCCTATATGGCTCATGATTGAGAGGTTCCTCTAATGCTAGAATGGAGGATGGAAATTGGCAACGGGGCTCTCATTGACCGATGTGTGAATCCCCCATGTGGGAGAGTGTGGTAGGCAGAAAGATTATCAGTGGTGGAGCCCTCGTTGGGGTCGAAATTGGGAGAAAAAGGAAGAGGAGGCAAGAGAAGACAACGACTATGGGAATAAATCCTTTCTCTGATCTCGTACCTCTATCTGTCTATCCCTCTTGCGTCTTTGTCTAGATTCATCCCTTTCTCCTATGTGTTTGTGGTCCCATAAGGTTGGAAATGTCTTTTATTTGTCTCGAGCAGGAAAGCATAGTTTGTATCCTACATGTGCCCGATAGCAAGTGTAGACACCACTGCCCCACCATCTTCCTCATTGTGACTTTGTCTCAAAGTTTTGTGAATTATTTCATATCATAGTAGAATCCATGTAGGATATTTTGCAAGGCTTAATGTATGAATTATTTAGGACTATTTACTTAATTGTATATTTCAAATTTTATGATAGGTACAATGGACCACACTATGTAATTAAGTTGGTGTAGGCATTGGAAGATGGTGCATGGTCATGATGGGTAGGATATGTTGTCTCCTAGGGGTTTCAGATAGAGGTCCTTTGCATGGACCAAAGATTATGCTAATTTAATAGAGCAACAATTGGTAGCAAGTGGTTATTCACAAATGGGTACAATTGACCAATTGTATTTTGTGGCTAAAGTATTGAATAGCAACAAGGATAGGAAGTATTTGATCTTGGAGACCGATGAACACATCATATAAGTCAGCAATATCAATATCAATATCAATGAGGTTTATGCTAGTCAACAGTATCCAATCATACCCTTAGATGCAAAGCACCTGAAGAAGATTTAAATACTATGGGGATTGATGAAGCACTAGAGGATGCACAGGTTATTTTAGATCAAGTATCAGATAGGGAAGTGAGAACAAATGATGGTAACTACAATCTTAGTTTAGATTCTAATGATGATTATGTAGATGAGCTGGTTGATGATGATGAAGTGGTGACCAATTTGGCAACTTAATGATGCCAAATGTGATTGAAGGAACATTGTATGATAATGTTCAAGTATTTAGACTAGCTCCATCACAGTTTGTCATATTGCATGAATTTGATGTTAAGTACATATGATCAAAATCTTTGCCTGTGACTTGGAAAGCAACCTATTGCAATTGGAATTATGCATGCTTCAAAATTGAAAGATGGTCGCACATTCCAAGTGAAGAAAGTTCAAGGTAAGTGAAATTATGTGTCAAAAAATAGGCGAGGGAACCACATGGGCACCAAGAGCTGGATCGCTAACCAATGCCTTCCATGGTTGAAGAATGAACGAGATCTATGAGTGAAAGAACCTAGAAGAAGGTTGGAGCATATATACCATATAACTCTGTCGTACATGAGCATATACAGGCTAAGGTGGCTATATTGAAGGTGATACATGGCACATGGGAGGACATGCATGCTATGATACCGAGTTTACACTAGGGCTCATGGTGAGGAATTCAGAAAGGTGTATGAATTGGAGGAGGGCACTAGGTGCTTTAAGAGGTTCATATTGTTCAAAGCTTGCATTGAGGGGTTCAAATGGTGTCGGCCCCTGATTGGCCTAGATGGATGTCACTTAAAGTGTACTTTACGTGGTGAACTTCTAGCTGCCACTTGTGTGGATGTGAACAATTGTGTTATTTCCCATTGCTATTTCCATAGTAGAGAGTGAGAACACTGATAATTAGTTTTGGTTTCTACAAAATATGAAGGAGACAATTAGTTACCCTAAAGGGTTGGCATTCATCTTTGACATGGCAAAAGGACTAGATGAGGGCGTAATAATTGTGTACAAAGCTCAAGAACAACGTACTTGTTTGAGACATTTTTACAAGAGATTCAAAAGCAAGTTTTTAGGACCAGTATTGAAGAAGGTGCTATGGTCATCTTCCAACGCTTTTAATGAGAACAGTTTTAAGTTTCACTTGCATGAGATAAGAAAACTAAATGAGTAGGTTTATGTAATAGCTTATTCCAACTTTGAACCCTTAGTTGCCCTTAGCACTCTTTCAGTTATTTTAACCCTTTTTGCCTCAATAACAATTATCCTACGATTTAAATGGGATGAGAGAACTATTATTATCAAGTATTTTGTCAATTACCCTATATGGTCTTAGTTTGAGTTTTTCATTGGAAATTTGTGTTTCCGGTCAAAGTGGAACTTCGTATATGACGAAGTGAACCTTCGACTGGTCAGTTTATCGTTGTCGGTCGAAGTGCAGCTTCGTATATGACAAAATGTAGCTTCGACCAATTCTGTTTATGTAACGACCCGACCTCCCGGGCCCCCGCCAGGGACCCCGAAGGTCGCACCGCCACCCACGGATCCGAAGACCCGGAGGGTTAGAATTTAGTCCAGTGAGATAAGCAATGAATTCAAATAACTATAACAAGATGGTTCGTACATTAATAGGAAAATATGTACAACATGTCCCAAATAAAAGTACATGTACAAAAGAAAGGTGCAGTCCTCAAGGGCATACCCCGAGGACTTGCAAAAGGTCACTCTCAACTCACATTGTACAAAGCTCACACGCTCACAACTCACACTGCTGGCAATGCACAGTGTACAAACCGCCACACGATCGCCGCGAACAACAAACTCCCTCGACACGCGAGTCCCTACCTAAAGAGAATAGGGGGTGTAGCCTCGCGAACAAGGCTTAGTAGGGATAACCAGTCCCTTACCAGCCAGAGCAGCAGGAACTCCAACAAAAGCGGAAGCAACTACTCTAGAAAGCAATAAAGCGAGAAACATCTACTGTAGAGTACTACTACAAAGCAGCGGAACAGAGTAACGCCACGACCCACAACCAGGGTCGGGCCAAACACGACTCCCGCAGAACCAGCAGAGTCAAACATAATTCGAAAGCAACACCTCGGCACGCACCCGTCGAGACAGAGAAGCTCACGGAACACTGGAGCAACCACGTGAGACCAGAGTCTCACGACACAAGCACCCAACATCCCAGACCTCCACGAGGTCAGGAAGGAACAACCAGCTGTCACCACGAGAGACACCGAGCAACCGTGTGAGAATGAACGTCTCACCACAGGCACGACCACCTCAAACCTCCACAAGGTTGAGGGCCCACAAGCAGAACCACTCTAGACCTCGGACATTCCACGTGGTCAGGGAACTACATCCTACATTGCCACCATGAACGGCACCAAGGAACGGGTTACAGAAATCGCAGCTGGGTGCCTACGCCAGGCACCCCGAGAGAACAACGCTGAGCGGAAGCCACTAACACGGTCCACAAGGCCAAACCAACCAAGCCCACGGCACTAGACACGGCTAGGCTACAACCACCGTGCAGGCTTGGGCAACGAACTCACTTGGAAACAATGTGAGAAACTCCGTCTGTAGCACCCCGGGAAATTTAATTACATAAAAATTTAAATAATAGAAAAAATAATTTTCATAATATCAGAGTATTTAAACATACGTATCATTATCGTATGTGCTAAAACACATCGAAAAATTTCGTAAATTATAAATCAACCCCACACATTATTTCTAAGTGTTCCACGAAGAAATTTGTGCAACGAAAAATCTGATTAACCAAGTGTACATCACATGGTGACCGATTATCTAAATAAAAAAAACCAGTCGAAAAACCGTTAACACGGAATACGACGTAATCATAAATTAAATAAAAATGTTGGAGAGACTTTCAACATTATATTTAATGACCCAATATCATAATTGGACAATGGACAACATTTGGCCCAAAAATCAAATGAAGCAAGAAAATGTATGGAAATTCGTAACCTAAATAAGCTGAAATTAGAAATAGGCAATTATGGTTGAATTAGGATGCAATCATGCATTCTTGGCACCCAATTCGTGCCTAGACATCCTTTGGGATTGCTTGATGGCCAAGGTACTTCAATGGAGGAAGAAATCCTCAATTAGGGAAGTAATATGCTGAAACCGCAACTTGGCTTTCATTGTTGCATTAAGACTCCTAAACCCATGGATGCTTAAATACTCTCCACTAAACCCTAGGGACTAGGTGAACATGGTCCGGTTCGGTTCGGTTCACCCCACTTTTGGGTGAACCGAAACTGAACCGAAATTAATTTCAAACCGAACCGAATCGGTTCGGTTCGTTTGAACCGTTAAAAAAAAAAACACAGATTTTGAAGCCCAAGGGCGGACCTGAGTTTCGAACTCAGGTCAGCCCATGGAATGGGGAAGCGCTAGCCCACTGGGCTACGCGCTCCCTTTTAATATATATTATATATTTAATATATTTAATATATATTCGGTTCGTTCGGTTTTCCAATGCAAAACCGAACTGAACCGCCAGACCTCTCAACCCGACCGAACCGAACCGAACTGGCTGGTTCGGTTCGGTTTTACGATTTGAATCGTATTATCAACAGCCCTACTAGGGACGAGTTTTATACCACTTGCTGGGTCATGTGGAGGAGTTCTTGGCGGCTGGGGAGCTGTGGAACGACCACAGAAGGTCATCTTCTTCCCCTGTTCGTCTGCTACGACATGTGCAACCCGTCCACTTGGAGTCGAGCAAAGGTAGGGTAAACTAATCCCATCATGCAAGACTTCCACCCCTGGAAAGAGGGTCAAGTCTACGTTCTAACCCATGGAATGCACAATTTTCATGTAGTACACTGAGAGTATTAGGCGTTCTTCAACAGACGGTCAGAACGAGGGTCTTCTAAAGAACGAAACTTCATCAACCTAGAAGGTAGGTTTTCTTGGGCCAAATATTAACAAATCTATACCATGTGAAGAGAATCAAGTCTAGTTTCATGTCCAATTGTTTCATCAAATTCCAATGAGTAGGTTTTGAATTATAGGCGTTTTGCCAAAGTCGCGCATGTCAGGACTTTTGTCTTCATATCAATTTATTGTGCATCTCGAGGTCGTTTTAATTGTTTAAAATCATAGTTCGAACCTATTCCATGTTCCCAACAACTTTCATGTTGAAACTTTTGTCCGAAAAGCCCTAGTTTAGAAGATATATGTGTTTGCATGGATCGAACCCCTGTGTTTCAGAATTTTCCTGCGTTTTCGGTCTATCTCTGAACCGCGTCCAGTTCAGACGACACTTTTAAAGCGTCTGGAATCGTGTCGCTCGTGGCTGACGCGATTCGGTGAGAGGCCTCCGCGAGACCCGACGCGTTTAACGTATGACGAGTCAACCCGTACGTGGGTCTTCACGCCGCCTGGGAGTCAGCGCCGATTTGAACCACGGCGGCAGGCCCCGACGCGTTCAGGCAGTTTTCCCCGCCCAGCTTTTATAAAGGATTTCCTTGAACGCATCCGTTCCCCCCGACGCGTTTCAGCATGAAGGCGGCCACCAGGGTGGACGCTATTTTGACTTTTCCCTGTTTCACTGGTTTTCACTGTGCATGTGTTTTTGAAGTGCGCCCACTGTGTAGGACGCGCATTTCAATGCTTACCCGAGGTCAGTTTAACAGGTATCAAGTGTGTAATTTGCATATCTTGGGTCTGATCATTATGATGTCGGTTTATGGCTTAAAGTGATTAACCTGTTTAAAAGCTATAATTACATGAACATTATTCTAATTGCTTCTTATGACGTTAATATCATTCATCATTCAAAGAACTTGTGATTCGCTCTTGTTACTGCTCTAGCTTGATTAAAATGATAATTTGTTATCTTAAAATCTTGCAAATTATGATTAGTTAAAGTGCATAGTTTTATGTCCTGCCATCATGTTAATGTTTTTCCGCAAGTTTTGAACCGGTGGATTGTGGATTGAGATGCGTACAACACTACACACACTTGAACATCTAGGCAGCCCTTTCTTGGGATTTGGAAGCTCTCTATCGGTCATTCTAAATTGGTAGACTAGCGACCTTTCTCTAAGACCTCCGTAAATCTCCGTTCTCCGTGGATTCCCACATGGAGACCGAGTTGATTGTGAAGTTCCCTGGAGATAGCGTGCACTTCCTTCTTCTCTTGTTCTCGTGAATGTGATTCAAATCTAGACTCAAGTCATTAATGTAAAGATTTGACTAAAGTATAAATCATACTGTTATGCTGCCAATTTATCTCTTGACCATTGTTATCATGAAATCATGTTCAATTTACTTATTACTTGTTCTCTCATCATCATGAACATGACATTACACATGCTTACTTATTGAAACTCTCATTGGCCATTATTAATGACTGTGTGTATCTACATTAAAATTGAAGTGAGATGCTGACCGGGCACAGCGAGTGTCCAAGGGCTCCAGTCTAGCCCCAATGACGAAGAGTCATAAATTACTGTTAACCATGGGGTATAATAATTACTGGCGTTGCATCTGCGCCGGGAGTCGTGTGTGTCGTGTTTGAATGATAGATACAATAACCACATACACATGTCCTAGTGTGCATTTCAAGGTGGATCTTTCCTTGGTGTACATTAGTGTCTACGTGCCTGATTAGTGTTACATGATCGTGCTCGTGCGTTCTTGCTTGCTTGCTTGCGTGATATGGCCATCCTCATTTACTGCAATTAGTGATATCTTGCATTCTTGAAAGCTATTGACATCAAGTGAAATCTTGCGTGCTTGTATAAAGTGATATATTGCTAGTTCTATCTTGTTATATCCTTCTAGATCTGCTCTATCATGATCACTTTATCTAGCTTGTATCATGTTTTTAATGGATTTTTATTCGTACCTGCTCAATGATAATCTCGTACTTACCTATTCTAAATTGTTAATCACTTATATCATTGCCCGCACATTGAGATATAAATTCTACTGGCTAGTTTGCTCATCCCCTACTTTTAAACCATTCTAGGTGATTATGACAATGAAGAGAAGAGCAAGTCGAGGATGGGAATGCGTCCAAGTGATGAGCGTTCCAACTATGAGTCTAGTTATAGTAGTTTGCTTTGAGTGTTAGATTCATGTAGTAGGAAGTGAGGAATAAATGTACTTTTTCTTTTTACTGAGTCTTAGTCCTGTATTAGTTCCTTTGAAACAAATAGAGATTTTAATACATTTCCATTGAGTTCAATATTTAGGCCTTATGATGATGTATGTTGTTATACATTTAGTGCGTGCTAGCAAGAGGCTTATTTGCCGACTGTTCACATCTCGGTATCGACTCGAATAATCTGAATTAACATCCGCTGCATAATTCTTGAGACGTGACACCGTCACAGCAAGAGCAACCAAACCATCGCCACAGGCAGCTAAGAGGAGGACACAACGTCCACACCTCCAACTCGCCAGCCGCTGACTCCTGCCTACAACCTCCCCGGTAGAGTGAGACTAGTGAGCCACAGTAGAGAACAACCACAACCACCGCAGCCCGGCCGGGCTGCGGCCCCACGCCTAACCTCCCTACGCGGCTCTGAAACCATGCAGAGCGAGGCAGTGAGAATGACTAGCTGGTCTGCACCGAAGAGCGCCACCAACACCTCGGAGACCCAGACCAGGTAAGAGAGCTCTACAAACGACTCTACGCCGTTGTCCCCACCGTTTTCCCCTCCGCTCCAAGTCGGTGACTTTAGCACGGGCCTGCTGTCCGGAGAACTCCTCTAATAGGCCGCGGGGATGGGGGTCCCAGTTACGGTAACAACTTGTCTCACGAACAAGCCCTCAAGTGCCTAGCACTGGGCGAAAGAGAACTGGTGGGGCAACCACCACAGAACTACCACAGCTGGCTTGTACCAAGACAAGCCCAGCAGGCACAGGCACAGCACGGCACCCTTTCGGAAACCCCCCGAAGGGCCATCGGCCAACGCCGGCACACACGGCACGGCCAGAAAACCCTGGTACACCACGGGACAGTACAGAAAACCATTGCTCTTCTAATTCGATTGACAGTCAGCCAATCGATTATAGGCAGACGCGACCTCCTAGCATCGCAGCTAGGACACAAACCACGAAGTGTCACCTTCGGTCACTGAATGCAGCGAGCCAACCTGCCGCGTTCTCCACCAGAAGGTCCTAAGGGAAACCTGCCCTAGGGCACACACCGACACACCAACCGTGGCCACGGAAACACCCGAGGCAAACCAGGTCTTGTCACGCCCTCCTAGCCTGTCGCGATACCATCGCGACGGATAGGGAAACCGCGACACAACCAAGTCGCGACAGGGCAACATGTCGCGACAACAAGATTGTCGCGACAGGAACCCAGGTCGCGACACGGCTCTTATCGCAACAGCCAACTGAGCCGCGATAAGGTCGCGCCCGACCGGGGCGATGCCTCCTCCATGTCGCGACGTGCACGGTGGTCGCGACATCAGTCTGGAGGCAGACCATCGGATGCTACATCCCGGGTCCGCCCACACCCACAAAGCCCCACAACGGGGAGGGGAGCATGGGGAAAGCAGTAAAGCTATCTACCAACACAAAGGGACTCCTAATCACCTGGATGGAAAAGGGCACAAGAGATCCCTACCGTTTTGAAGAACTGAACCCTAAAGGAGGGCCTTCACGACACTCGGCCACCTCCTCCTCGCTCCACGACGCCGCTCCTGCCTGCTCCGTCACGAGCCGCCGCCGCGCCACCACGCTCCACGCCCAGATCGCTAGAAGAAAGCTTTCCCCCTCGGAGAGGAGGAGGGAAAGGAAAAGGAGAGAAAGGGGAAAAGGGACGCCGCCAAGGCTTTAAGCCTTCGGCCCCCAGAACGCAACGGGGCGGGGTGTCACGTTACCAACCTTAACGCGACGGCCATTCACACCGCAACCAGAACACGTCCCTCCGGTACGCTGCGACAACCTGACAGGCCGCTCTGACACGCCTGCCCTTCTGACAGGCATCAGATGACCGAAAAGCAGAACCCTGTCGTGACCCGTTGACCGTGGCGCGACCAGGAAACGCGACACAACAGGTGGTCGCAACCCGATGACTGTCATGACAGGCAGTTCCGTCGTGACACTAACACGTCGTCAAGGCCGGATGTGTTAGTGGCCATCATCCCACACACAAACGAAAGCCGAAAGCCCGAGATGTTACAATACATCCAACAAAAAAATAATTTCATCCTCGAAATTAGGGCTAACTCGTCCCTCGAGAACACAACAGTACAAAGGGACCACTAAGACGTACCACGACTTCCCGGTGTCGCCACCACGACCCTGCCACAAGGGAGTGCCCCCAGACATCCGACAGCTCACAGAGTGCACCCCAACCAGTGTTGAGCACACAATCGGATGTCAACACCTCCACAGGCACGTGCACACCAGCCCCGACCAGAAACACTGAAAACTGTCATCTGGACATCACGTGACTGAGCCCTCACCAGACCATGCTGTCAAGACCAACCGGTCAGTAACTCACTCTATCACCAGTGACTAACAGAGGTCCAGCTACTGACGGCAACCCAAGAAAATGCCAAGAGGATCATCCGCAAGACTCCGCTGAATGGCTCCGCACAACTACAATAGCTAGCACCTACGGCAAGGCCAAACGAGAGCTTCTTAATGGTGACCCAGAACCAAGCAGAAAAACACAGCACGTTGGAAACACCACGGCACACAAGATAGTGTCCGTCGCACCACTAGATCTCACCCAGATCATCCTCGAGTCCGACAAGGACACACAACGACTGTGGAACCACAGAAAGCTACACCAAACGCTCCATAGGCACACGCGCAGAGGCAAAACTATGGAAGACGTCTAAGGCTGGCAAAGCCAAGAGCTCAAGACGTTGGCAACTACACAAAATTGAAACAACCGTAGAGGTCGAGGACAACACGTCGACCTCAGAGGGACCCAGACCAAAGCAGGGTACCACAACCGACACTCTCGCTCCCTAAAGCGAGAGGAAAACCAGACACAGGCCGCGACCAAGAACCTGGCGTACCACCGATAGGGCTACCTAAACAAGGCAAAGCAGCCACCCCACAGCGGTAATGGTACAGCCACAAGGCACGACCAGCACGAAGTGTCCTAGAGGCGAAAAGCTCAACGCCTCGAACACCGGGCAAACTCGCAAATGACGCACGAAGCTCATGATCAAGGAATACGATACACACACGGTGTTACACAGCACCAGGAGCCACCCAAAGTGCATACAACGCACCAGGGCTCCAGACGACACAAAAACAACCACTCGAGCACGAGCACAAGGCGCCACCACCACAAGCACCAAAACCAGCCAGATCCAACACGGTTGCACCAACAGCCGAAACAACACGGCTAACAGGAAGGACTCTCCACAAGAGACTTGTAAAAGCCACCCGCAAGAAGCCGCAAGCCAAAGGACAGAACAGGCCACACCCGCCCCAAACCCTTAAGACACAAAGACACGAAACATCGAAAAGAACATGCTCAAGTTGTATACACAACTGCACAACACTTGAAATGACCCAGGCTAACCAAAAGGACTCTCCACCAGAGACCCACACAAGCAAAGCACGCGGAGAACCATCAACTTCAAGAGCGCACAACACATCGGCTCTAGAAGCACACAAACACAAGCACCGCTCCTCCCACGCAGGCGGAGAGGGCCACACACTAACACAACAAGTGCCTCAAGCACAGCTGATGCACAATAGAAAACACACACCGGACGATGCTGCACAAGCAACAAACAGAAGAAAATTGGTGTTGCCTCACACTGAACATAGGGCACGCTGCCCTACATTGTCTAGTCAGGCAACAAGAAACCACACAGCAAGAGACGACGCAATAGTCCCCACAACCCATCGTGCCACAGGGAAAAGCGCACGAGAGGAGCAACCTGCTCAACCTCAAAATAGCTCAAGGGAGGACCTTCGCCCAAAGGTCGCCACACGGTGCACACCACGACACCAAATGCCATGGTAGAGCACCGCCACCCCGAGCTAACCCACGGAAAGCAAGGAAAAGCACACAACAGGCCTCCTCCTCCATGAGAGAGAAAACCACGACGCAAGGCTAGCACTCCCACAGGATGCACAGCCAGTCGAACACCCACTACGCTCGCCAACAACCATCGGCAAGAGTGTTTCGGCATGGAAATGCAAGCAACCACAAACTCAACCACAGGGACCCACAAGTTGGTCCCGCCGCACAACCAACTTGGAAGCTAACAACACGGCGAACCGGCCAACAGAGCTGCACACAGGGTCAAGGTCCACCCCTTGACCAGAGGCACACAAGCACTGCACGCAATAGTCCAACCCAAAAGTTGCACAACCCGTAAAGTGGCAGTGCAACACAACCACCAAAGAAACCGGTGCACAGCAGAGCAATGCTCATGCCCGCAACCAACAAGAAATGATATTATCTCACGCTAAACCAGAGGGACCCATGCCCCAATTGTTCAGGCAGGTAGTAGAAACAACACAACAACAACGACGCGAACAGGTCCACCGACCCAAGGTGCCACAAGGAAATGCCGTGACAAGGTGAGCAACCAGCCCAAACATCCACGACACTCACCAGACTACCATCTGGCAGAGCACGCAGGGCATGAGAAACGAATAAATCTCCCGACCCACGGGGACACACAAAGTCCCACCAGTGCGGCCGAGAACTCGAAAACGATCAGGAGACAACCTGGCCAGCACCACGGCCAACACAACGGTCAAAGGCACCACACCTTGACCGACAACGCCCAAGCAGACTGTAACACGGACAGTCCAACCGGCAACAACAACAACTTATCTCTACATGGAGAGGGCAGAGACAACCAAAACAAACACAGGGCAGCTCTATGGAGAACCTCCACCAAAAGCGCCAAGAGCCGTCCTGGGAGAACCTCACCAAAACACAGCCCAACCAAACGACACACTTCAAACCACAGGGGCAACACAACGGTAGCCCAAACGAACCTGAGCACTCCTGGGAAGAACCTCCGCCAGAAACGACAAAGGGCGATCCTGGGAGGAGCCCTCACCAGAACACCAATCCAAAACGCCGAACAACACGGACCAACAGAGAGAAACATCGCAGCAAGTAGAGCTGCAGAAGCAATGCAAGCAAGTCCTGGAGAACTCCACCAGAACCACTAAGGCACCGTTCTGGGAAACCCACCAGAACACACTGGCCAACACAACAACAGCATACCTCAACCCTGAGGTAGCAACACAACCGCATAAACAAGCCCGAACAGTCCTGAGAGCAACCCTCACCAGGACAACAGCCAACGTTTCTGGAAAAACATCACCAGAACACAGGGCAACCAGCGATACACCTCAACTTCGAGGGCAACGCAACGACAACCAACCAGACATAGAGACCTCAACCCAAAGAGGCAACAAGTGGAAGACTTCAACAAGCACAAGCATCCCAGAGGGAGAGGAACCCTCACTAGGACAACAACAAAATAGTTTATGGGAAACATCACCAGAACCAAGCAGCCAGCGATGCACCTCAACCCAGAGGGCAACGCCGCAACAACCGAAACGAGCACAACACAGTTCTGGGAAACCTCACCTCCACCATAACCAACAGAGAAGAACTCTAGGAGCACCTCACCAGAGTTCACAACTAGTCATCACAAGGCCGACAACAACCATAGACAGGTGTCGCTGTGCTCACCACCGCGTTGCAACCGACACACAAGCATCTGCTTAGCTCGAGCAAAGATGCCGACTGAGCAGAGCACAGCGCCATCGGCGCACAGCATACAGGCCAAACACACATCCAACAAGGACACACCCTAACAACAGGGACTGCCAACAAGGCAAGGACACCCTTCGCCGGTTTCGTAGACCACAACCCTGCACCGGTGAAGGCCACACACACACGTAGGCTCTCTCAGTCTTTCGCGACACAACCACCCAGACCGCAGGCCTAGGACGAATCCACCTGCAGCACACGAGCGAAACAGCAACCACGCTCGCAGCACGCGCATCAGCAACAGCAGCAACACTCTTCTGCAGTTCAACCCCGGACCCTGCTGGAAAGCTAGCCACCTACACAAGAGCCCAATGCTCACCTAACAAGCAACTCTACACAGACGGGCCAGCAGTGTACTAGTACCTTTCTTTGGACATCCATAGTTTATAACTCATTACAATCTCGTTGGACCCCTGAGCTCTGATACCACTGAACGACCCACCCTCTCCGGCCCCGCCAGGGACCCCAAAGGTTGCGCCGCCACCCATGATCAAAAGACCTGGAAGGGTTTCGAATTTATTCCATTGAGATAGCATGAATTCAAATAACTATAACATATGGTTCGTACATTAATAAGAAAAATCTGTACACAGTCCCAAATAAAATCAAGTACAAAAAGAAAAGGTAAGTCCTTAAGGGGCATACCCCGAGGACTTGCAAAAGGGCCACTCTCACTCACACTGTACACAAGCTCACACGCTCTGCAACTCACCACTACTGGCAACCACGGCGTACAAACCGCCACCACGACCTTTCCGACAACGCAACTCCTGCGACAGCGATCCACTACCTGAAGAGAATAAGGGTTGATTGACGGATCACCTCGGTCAAGCCCGTTAAACCGATAACGTACTTGATCCGAGTCCGCCTCCCGCGAACGGGCCGAAGCCTCGCAAGGATACCAAACCACAGTCCGTGTAAACATAGAGAACACACCACATATTCATATATATTTCACAAGTTTACATAGCCAAATTTTCACAACTAAAAGATGTACAAGAGCCTGGGCATACCCGAGGTACAACTGAAGAAAGTAAACAACTACAAAACTACACTGCTGAAGCTACTCTGCTGGAGGTGCTGACCCTGCACCGCTACGACGCGGTCCGAACTGGACGTCGGACGAGAGACGTCCTCCTCGCTCTCACCTGTGGGGGTAGGGGTGAGCCTCTCTAGTCACTGGCTCAGTAGGGAACTCCCCAAACCGAGCGAAACAAACCCATAGTACGAATAGTAAATAGCCCCAACATTAATATAACAGCTAAGCAGGTAAGTAAGCTGTAAAAGTACTCACCGTCTGCCGACTACGAGAAACAACAGAATATTAAACGGCAAACCAGTACAGGTGTACAAGCTAAAGTAGAGACAGCCAACACGAGCCACGTGAACTGGTTCGCGACACCAGAAACTGACTCGGACAACTAACACAGGTCTACCTCTCAGTCTCGCAGCCACGACGAAAGGTCCAGCTGCCGCTCCACGTAAAAAGGTCAGCAACTGTGAGACCAACTAAACACCACCACCTGCAGACACACGGTCACAGGCCCATGCCTGGCACCTCCAGAGACCCTGGCCTGGGCTCGCTAGAGTGAGGCACTGGAAAAGGACTAGCTGGGGTCCAGTACGTCTACTGTGTCCCGTACCCCAACTACGAGCGCGCTACAAGTGACTAAAAACAACACAAGTGTCACTGTCCCACTGTCCTTTCCCTCAGCCGGACGTACAACTCTAACACAAGAGTGAGGGTGTCCAGGTCAGACGACACAGACCTCGACAGTACAGCACAAGTACCGGGACAAAGCCCCGAGCTAACAGCCTGGCTCACAAGAACCTGGGCACCCAACTGGAGAGGTAACCCGGTAGGCGTCGTACTACTCGCCACGTACACAGAACCACGTGCACGTCACACACAACCACGTGAAACCCCACGTAAACCACAAATAACCACTGGTCCACTACACGTGAACCCACTGACTCGCGTACACAACGCGCAGTCACCGAAGTAAACAACTAACAGCATACCTTGTATGCTAACCGTAAACCAGTGCACTCAGTGCACCTCATGCGTTAACACACATGCATTATCGATAATTATTGTACTTAGTCATTTCTGCTCATATAGAAGTAGGCGGCCACATCGATTGCCGCTTACTGGGAGTCAACGCAAGGTTCCTTGCCGTTAACCTCCTGGCTGAGGACCTTGGCGGCAAGCGATGTTGACGCCAAGTTCTCCGGCCATAAACCCTGCAGAAACCCTAATCCGGCTCTGCGGGTTTTCTACTGTTCTAACTACTGAAAAACATGCAAATGCAATTCTTTAGCATGCTAGAACCCATACAACCCGTTATAACATGATTCGTACATTAAACTACTCAAACCACCAATTATCCCGCTTGGTGCAACTCTATCCAAACATGGATTATCATGCTGTTCAAGTGATTATGATGTGTTTTAATGTTTCTGCGGAGCTAAACGGGTTCGTCCCCTACCTCAGAACGCGTTAGAATCTCCTGCAATCCCCCGGTTCACGCCGAGCCTCCGCGAGCTCCCACGCGAATTGCACCACGCCGCGACGTTCCTCGCGTAATTAAGCGATGTCGCGCGTTCTACGATCGTCCAACTACTCCTCGGTACCTGTTGGAAGCTTCAAAGACTCGGGGGCAGCAAGCTGGGGCAAGAGGGAATGAGAGTGAGCTGGAAGAGCTGCCCTCGGGTGAGCCTATAACCTGTTGAACTGACAGGTTGGCGTCAACCCCCTTGCGCCAACAGCAACCGCCAGCCTAAACGTCCACATCTACTGCCGCCAAGCTCATGATGCAAACGTCCACAATTTGGACGCTACCAGTAACGGCCACCCTGGCCGCCAACTCAGACAGAACAGCAGCAGGTCCTATTCCATTTCAGGACCACCCTGCTCTACACTGGACAATCACACATCCACACCAAGCATTCCACGCAACGACTCACACTGGCCTCACAACGGCCGCCACAACCACAACACACACGATCCGCATGGATCCGAAAAGCACGCGACGTTACATTACTATCATCTAAAAAGAAAATTTCGACCTCGAAATTCATAACACAATTAAGTTAAACAACAATTCAAGTTAAACAACTCATACATACACACATTTACAAGTACTATCATCTAAAAAGAAAATACTCAAACTTATTCAAACAGATAGGGATACCCTTTAGCCATTTCTGCGGCTAACTCCCAGTATCCTCACCACCAACCTATTTTCCCATCTCACTTTAACTAGCTCAATTCTTATTTCTCAGCTTCTTTATCTTTCGATCTGTGATCTGCACCGGATACTCTGGCATAGTCATGTCCGGCCTCAGGTCACCACCTTGATATCTAATTATTTGAGCTGGATCTTCAATACATTTTCTCAACATGGAGACATGGAAAATATCATGCACATCTGCAAAATCAGCTGGCAAATCCAGCCTATAAGCCGCTTCCCCAATTCTTTCAATCACCTGGAAAGGTCCCACATACCTTGGACTCAACTTTCCAGACTTGCCAAACCTCATTATACCTTTACTTGGGGAAACTCTCAGAAAAACAAAATCTCCCACCTCAAACTGAAGTGGTCTCCTCCGCACATCTGCATAACTTTTCTGCCTACTTTGAGCTGCCTGCAATTTTCTTTAATAAGCTTCACTACTTCAGTGGTTTGCTGAATCAATTCAGGACCCACTAATTGCCTTTCTCCCACTTCATGCCAATTCAATGGGGTTCTACATGGCCTTCCATATAAAGCTTCATACGGTGCCATCCCAAGACTGGTATGATAACTATTATTGTAGGCAAACTCAACCATTCCCAAATGATGCTCCCAACTACCTCCCCAAACTAAACAACAAGCTCGCAACATATCTTCAATTGTCTGAATAGTCCTTTCTGTCTGACCATCTGTCTGGGGATGATAAGCGGAGCTATACCTCAACTCAGAACCAATTACTTTCTGCAGACTTCTCCAAAAACCAGAAGTAAATCTTGGATCTCTATCAGATACAATAGTCTTCGGAATACCATGCAGTGGAACAATTCTTTCAACATAAATATTTGCCAACCTGTCCACTGTCCAAGACATACTCACTGCCACTAATCTGCACACCTTAGTCAATCTGTCAACAAACACCCATATTCCATTATGCCCTGAACTCGACCTTGGTAAACCTGCCACAAAGTCCATTGCAATATCATCCCATTTCCACTGTGGAATAGGCAACGGTTGCAATAGACCTCCAGGCTTCTGATGCTCTGCTTTAATCTGTGACAGATAGCACATCTTGCCACAAATTCTGCTATTTCTTTCTTCATATGAGGCCACCAAAAATGCTTCCTTAAATCATGGTACATTTTAGTACTACCCGGATGAATAGTGTACCTAGATTTATGAGCCTCTTCAGAACTCGCTGCTTCACCTCTCTCTCTGCAGGAACAAACAACCTGCCCCTAAGCCTGACCACACATTATCATCAATAGAGAAACTCCTTCCATTTTCACAATTTCAGGTAAACCTGCATCTGCTCTCTGAGCTTCAATGATCTGCCAATATAAAGATGGCTCTACTGCACTGGCAGCTAAAATTGCCCGACGCTGACTGCTGGGCACATACAAGGAATTCTCGCTACTTCTTCATACAACTTCCATTCTTTAATCATCATCAAATTCATATATGCTTTTCTACTCAAAGCATCAGCTACAACATTGGCCTTACCCGGATGGTAAGCCAAACTGAAATCATAATCCTTCAAATATTCAACCCATCTGCGCTGGCGAAGATTCAAATCTTTCTGCGAGAAGATATACTTCAAGCTTTTATGATCTGTAAAAATTTCAAATCTCTCGCCATACAGATAATGCCTCCACATTTTTAAAGCAAATACAATGCTGCCAATCTAAATCATGAGTGGGGTAATTCTCCTCTGCTGGCTTCAATTGCCTGGATGCATACGCTATCACTTTACCATGCTGCATAAGCACTGCACCAAGACCTCTCCTTGAAGCATCAGTATACAGCACAAAACCACCACTCCCTGCCGGCAATGTCAATATAGGTGCTGATGAGAGTCTTTTCTTCAATTCCATGAAACTTCTTGACATTCACCGGACCACACAAAAGGCACTCCTTTCTGGTCAGTCTAGTCATAGGTGCTGCAATCTTAGAAAAATCTTGAATAAAGCGCCTATAATAACTGCCAACCCCAGAAAACTTCTAATCTCGGTTATTGTCTTAGGCACTTCCCACCTAGACACAGCTTCCACTTTACTGGGTCCACTGCTACTCCCTTAGCTGAGATAACATGACCCAAAACTGAATTTCCTTTAACCAGAATTCACACTTACTGAATTTAGCAAACAGCTGGTTATCTCTTAACAACTGCAAGGTAAACCTCAAATGAGCTGCATGCTCCTCTTCAGATGCTGAATAAATTAGAATATCATCAATAAAGACCACAATAAATTGATCTAAATATGGATGAAAAATCTATTCATCAGATCCATAAAACCTGCAGGAGCATTAGTCAACCCAAAAGGCATTACCACAAACTCATAGTGACCATATCTGGTTCTGAACGCTGTCTTATCTATATCCTCCTCTTTGATTCTCAACTGATGGTACCCGGACCTCAAATCAATCTTAGAAAACACCTTTGCTGATTGCAACTGATCAAATAAATCATCTATCCTCGGCAACGGGTACTTATTCTTGATGGTCACATCATTCAATTTTCTATAATCAATGCACATCCGAAAACTTCCATCTTTCTTTTCACAAATAAAACCGGCGCTCCCCACGGGGAATGACTCGGTCTATAAAACCTTTCTGCAACAACTCTTCTAACTGCTTTTTCAATTCTTTAAGTTCTGCTGGTGCCATCCGATATGGGGCTTTAGAAATCGGCATGGTACCTGGCAGCACTCAATAGAAAAGTCCACCTCTCTGTGTGGAGCTAAACCAGGCAAATCTTCCGGAAAAACATCAGCAAATTCCCTAACCACGGGAACTGCTTCAATGGCTGACTGGGCTCTACCAAACTTACCGAGGCTAAATAAGCCACACACCCATCATTTATCAACTTTCTAGCTTTAATTGCAGAAATTAGAAACTTGGAGGTATAAAAAGGCATACCTTGATATTCAAACACTGCACCATTAGGATGACAAAATCTGATCCTTTTCTTTCTGCAATCTAACATTGCTCCATACATCTCAAGCCAATCCATACCCAGAATGATATCATAATCTGACAACTGCAGGGCATACAACCGACCCGGCATCTGGTTCCCTTCAATCATAACAGGAGCTTCATCTATATAGCTCGAAGTGAGTAGAATCAACTCGGACAAGGAACCTCCACCACTAACTCACAAGACTTCTCTTCTAAAGGATGAGCTATGCAATCCAGAAATTCTTCGGAAAGAAAGAATGAGAGGCACCCGAATCAAATAAGACTCTTGCTGAATATTCATAAAGAGGTAAAGTACCTTCTATCATATTTGACGCCTCTGCCTGGGCTCGGGTGATAGCCATAACCCGGCCTCTCCTCGCTGCTGCGGTGCTCCTCTGCCACGACCTGCCTGTGGCTGTGGAACTGCTGAGGCTGCTGCTGCTGCACCTCTCGCCATACCCATACTCTCTTGCATACGGACAATTGCGGATCAAATGTCCCGGCTGATTGCAATTATAACATCTATACCCTGGAGGAACAATAGGCTGCCTGGCAGTTCTGCTGCGACTCCTCCACCTCAGGCCTACCACGGCCCTGCTGCAACTGACGACCTCCCCATCCTCTTCCTTTGCCTTAAATGCTTGCTTTAATTCTGGCCCCATTTCCCGAAACCAGATGAAGAAGGTCCTGCTGGGCCTGCCCTTGCTTGCACCTACTGTCTGCTGCGGTAGCCGAAAACTACCTGAACCTGATTCACCTGCCTGACGAGTACGGATAGACCTCTCCAAAGTAGCTGCCCTCTGCGCTGCCTCTTCCACTGTCCTACACATAAGAGGTACTATCGCATCCTGCAATTCTACTCTCAATCCTCTGATAAAGTACTCAACCATCATATTATTATCTGAAACCACATATGGCGCATAACGGCTAAGTGCCATAAATCTCATCTGGTACTCTAAGACTGAAGAGTTACCTTGCTGAAGAGTTCGAAATTGCTCTCTTTTTACTTGCTGCACTTGGATCGGAAAGAATGTATCGTTAAATACATCAAGAAACTCCGGCCAAGTGATAGCTTCTTCCGTCCTGCCTGCAAAAGTGGTTTGCATCTTCAATCGCCACCATTCCAAGGCAAAACCTCTCAACTGGTAAGCAGCTAACACCACTCTATCCGCTGCCGGACACCTCATAGTTGCAAAAGCTCTCTCAATTTCATGAACCCAATGCTCAGCTGTATCTGGATTCGGCCTCCTGAATAAGTAGGTGGCTGCAATCTCAGAAGCTTTTCAACCTGCAACACTGGTTCTTCCTCTAACAACACTGGTGGTGGCACATGAGCTACAAAAGGCACCTCCACTCTCGGCGGAACTGGAGCAACAGGTACAGCCTCTCCATCCCCAGGTGGCACTGCAACGGTGGTACTGGCGCCTGCTGATCCATTCTTGCCCGAATATCGTGAGTGAGGCCTTCCCAAATCCTTTCTATCATACGCTGGGTGCTTTCCTCCGGATCATCTCCTCCACCACCCCAATCTTCCTATCAGCCATTTCAGAAATTTCTACACACAAAAACACCAGACAAAAATCAAAAACACAAATGATCAAAAACCAGGGTCCCTACCAGCAGTGTAAAAGACCGAAATAAGGCTATGTATCCTTTAATTCCCTTATATTAACACGGACCTTGCTCGATACCAACTGTGACGGATCGCCTCGGTCAAGCCCGTTAAACCGATAACGTACTTGATCCGAGTCCGCCTCCCGCGAACGGGCCGAAGCCTCGCAAGGGATACCAAACCACAGTCCGTGTAAACATAAAGGAACACACCACATTTCATATATATTTCACAAGTTTACATAGCCAAATTTTCACAAAACAAAAAGAAAGTACAAGAGCCTGGGGCATACCCCGAGGTACAACTGAAGAAAGTAAACAACTACAAAACTACACTGCTGGAGCTACTCTGTGGAGGTGCTGACCCTGCACCGCTACGACGCGGTCCGGAACTGGACGTCGGACGAGAGACGTCCTCCTCGCTCTCACCTGTGGGGGTAGGGGTGAGCCTCTCTAGTCACTGGCTCAGTAGGGAACTCCCAAAAACCGAGCGAAAACAAACACTACGAGTACGAATAGTAAACAGCACCAACAATTAATATAACAGCTAAGCAGGTAAGTAAAGCTGTAAAAGTACTCACCGTCTGCCGACTACGAGAAACAACAGTAATAATTAAACGGCAAACCAGTACAGGTGTACAAGCTAAAGTAGAGACAGCCAACACGAGCCACGTGAACTGGTTCGCGACACCAGAAACTGACTCGGACAACTAACACAGGTCTACCTCTCAGTCTCGCAGCCACGACGAAAGGTCCAGCTGCCGCTCCACGTAAAAAGGTCAAGCAACTGTGGAGACCAACTAAACACCACCACCTGCAGACCACACGGTCACAGGCCCATGCCTGGCACCTCCAGAGACCCTGGCCTGGGCTCGCTAGAGTGAGGCACTGGAAAAGGACTAGCTGGGGTCCAGTACGTCTACTGGTGTCCGTACCCAACTACAGAGCGCGCTACAAGTGACTAAAAACAAACACAAGTGTCACTGTCCCACTGTCGTCTTTCCCTCAGCCGGACGTACAACTCTAACACAAGAGTGAGGGTGTCCAGGTCAGACGACACAGACCTCGATGGTACAGCACAAGTACCGGGACAAAGCCCCGAGCTAACAGCCTGTCTCACAAAGAACCTGGGGCACCCAACTGGAGAGGTAACCACGGTAGGCGTCGTACTACTTGCCACGTACACAGAACCACGTGCACGTCACACAAAACACGTGAAACCCCACGTAAACCACAAGTAACCACTGGTCCACTACACGTGAACCCAACTGACTCGCGTACACAACGCGCAGTCACCGAAGTAAACAACTAACAGCATACCTTGTATGCTAAACACGTAAACCAAGTGCATTCAGTGCACCTCATGCGTTAACACACATGCATTATCGATATTTATTGCACTTAGTCATTTTGCTTATATAGAAGTAGGCGGCCACATCGATTGCCGCTTACTGGGAGTCAACGGCAAGGGTCCTGGTCGTTAACCCTCCGCTGAGGACCTGGCGGCAAGCGATGTTGACGCCAAGTTCTCCGGCCATAAACCCTGCAGAAACCCTAATCCGGCTCTGCGGTTTTCTAACTGTTCTAACTACTGAAAAACATGCAAATGCAATTCCTTTAGCATGCTAACCCAATACAACCGTTATAACATGATTCGTACAGTAAACTACTCAAACCACCCATTATCCCGCTTGGTGCAACTCTATCCAAACATGGATTATCATGCTGGTTCAGTGATTATGATGTGTTTTAATGTTTCTGCGGAGCTAAACGGGTTCGTCCCCTACCTCAGAACGCGTTAGAATCCCTGCAATCCCCCGGTTCACGCCGAGCCCTCCGCGAGCTCCCACGCGAATTGCACCACGCCGCGACGTTTCCTCGCGTAATTAAGCGATGCCGCGCGTTCTACGATCGTCCAACTACTCCTCGGTACCTGTTGGAAGCTTCAAAGACTCGGGGGCAGCAAGCTGGGGCAAGAGGGAATGAGAGTGAGCTGAAAGAGCTGCCCTCGGGTGAGCCTATAACCTGTTGAACTGACAGGTTGGCGTCAACCCCCTTGTCGCCAACATCAACCGCCAACCTAAACGTCCACATCTACTGCCGCCAAGCTCATGATGTAAACGTCCACCAATTTGGACGCCTACCAATAAACGGCCACCCCTGGCCGCCAACTCAGACAGAACAGCAGCAGGTCCTATTCCATTCAGAACCCACCCTGCTCTACACCTGGACAATCACACATCCACACCAAGCATTCCACGCAACCGACTCACACTGGCCTCACAACGGCCGCTACAACCACAACACACACGATCCGCATGGATCCGAAAAGCACGCGACGTTACAGGTGAGCCTCGCGAACAAAGCTCAGTAGAGATAACCAGTCTCTTACCAGCCAGAGCAGCAGGAACTCCAACAAAAGCAGAAGCAAACTACTCTAGAAAGCAGTAAAGCGGGAACACCTACTGCAGAGTACTACAAAGCAGCGGGACAGAGTAACGCCACGACCCACAACCAGGGTCGGGCCAAACACGACTCCGTAGAACCAGCAGAGTCAAACACAATATGGAAGCAACACCTTGACACGCACCCGCCGAGACAGAGAATCTCACGGAATACCGTAGCAACCACATGAAACCAGAGTCTCACGACACAAGCACCAACATCCCAGACCTCCATGAGGTCGGGAAGGAACAACCAGGTGTCACCACGAGAGACACCGAGCAACCATGTGAGAAGGAACATCTCACCACAGGCACGACCACCTCAACCTCCACAAGGTTGAAGGCCCACAAGTAGAACCACTCTAGACCTCGGACACTCCACGTGGTCAGGGAACTATACCCTACAGTGCCACCACGGACGACACCAAGGAGCGGGATACAGAAACCGTAACTGGGTGCCTACGCCAGGCACCCTGAGAGAACACGCTGAGCGGAAGCCACTAAACACGGCCCACAAGGCCAAACCAACCAATCCCACGACACTAGACACGGCTAGGCTACAACCACCGTGCAGACTTGGGAAACGAGACTCACTTAGAAACAACGTGAGAAACTCCGTCACAATAAGAGCAACCAAGTCACCGCCACAGGCAGCTAAGAGGAGGACACAACGTCCAGACCTTCAATTCGCCAGCCGCTGACTCCTGCCTACAACCTCCCGGTAGAGTGAGGCTAGTGAGCCACAGTAGAGAACAACCACAACCACCGCAGCCCTGGCCGAGCTACGGCCCCACGCCTAACCTCCCTACGCGGCTCCGGAACCAACGCAGAGCGAGGCAGTGAGAAGGACTAGCTGGTCCGCACTGAAAGAGCGCCACAACAACCTCGAAGACCCAGACCCAGCTAAGAGAGCTCTACAAACGACTCTACGCCGCTGTCCCCACCGTTTTCCCCTCTGCTCCAAGTCAGTGACTTGAGCACGCCCACCGCCCGGAGAACTCCCTCTAACAGACGCACGGGGATGGGGGTCCCAGGTAACGGTAACAACCTGTCTCACGGACAAGCCCTCAAGTGCCTAGCACTGGGCGAAAAGAGAACTGGCGGGGCAACCACCACAGAAACCGACACAGCTGGCTTGTAACCAAGACAAGCCCAGCAGGCATAGGCACGCACGACACCCCTTCCGAAAACCCCCCAGAAGGGCCGTCGGCCAACGCCGGCACACACGGCATGGCCAGAAAACCCGGTACACCATGGGACAGTACAGAAACCATTGCTCTTCTAATAATCGATTGACAGTCAGTCAATTGATTATTAGGCAGACACGAGCCTCCTAGCACCGCAGCTAGGACACGGCCACGAAAGTGTAACCTTCGGTCATTGAACGCAACGAGCCAACCTGCCGCGTTCCCCACCAGAAGGTCCTAAGGGCAACTCTGCCCTGAGGCACACGCTGACATGCCAACTGCGGCCACGAAAACACCCGAGGCAAACCAGGTCTTGTCGCGCCCTCCTAGCCCGTCGCGATACCATCGCAATGGATAGGGCAACCGCGACAACAACTAAGTCGCGACAGGGCAGTGCGTCGTGACAACAAGATTGTCACGACAGGAAACCAGGTCGCGACACGGCTCTTATCGCGACAACCAACTGAGTCGCGATAAGGTCGCGCCCGATCGTGGCGACGCCTCCTCTAATGTCGCGACGCACACGACAGTTGCGACATTAGTCGGGAGGCAGACCGCCGGATGCTACATCCCGGGGTCGCCCACACCCACAAAGCACACCACAACGGGGAGGGGAGCATGGGGAAAGCTGTAAAGCTATCTACCAACACAAAGGGACTCCCAATCACCCGGATTGGAAAGGGCACAAGAGATCCCTACCGGTTTTGAAGAACCGAACCCCAAAGGAGGGCCTTCACGATGCTCGACCACCTCCTCCTCACTCCACGATGCCGCTCCTGCTCCGCCACGAGCCGTCACCGGCGCCACCACGCTCCACGCCCAGATCGCCGGAGACGAAAGCTTTCCACCTCGGAGAGGAGGAGGGAAAGGAAAAGGAGAGAAAGGGGAAAGGGGCGCCGACCAAGGCTTTTAGCCTTCGGCCCCCAGAACGCGACGAGGTGGGGCGTCGCGTTACCAACCTTAACGCGACGGCCCTGCACACCGCAACCAGAATGCGTCCCTCCGGGATGCCGCAACAACCTGACAGGCCGCTCTGACACGCCTGCCCTTCTGACAGGCGTCAGACGACCAAAAAGCAGAACCCTGTCGCGACCCGTTGACCGGGCGCGACAGGAATGCGACACACTAGGTGGTCGCAACCGGATGACTGTCGCGACAGGCAGTTCCGTCGCGACACTAACGCGTCGTCAAGACTGGATGCGTTAGTGGCCAGTCATCCCACACACAAACAGAAAGCCGGAAAGCCCAAGATGTTACAGTTTATATCATTGTCGGCCGAAGTGCAGCTTCGTATATGACGAAGTGTAGCTTTGACGATTCTGTTTATATCGTTGTCAGTCGAAGTGGAGCTTTGTGTATGATGAAGTGGAACTTCATATATGACTAAGTGAGAGTTCGTATATGATGAAGTGAAGCTTCAACTGTTTCTATTTATATTATTGTCGATCAAAGTGGGAACTTCATATATCGACGTCCTTTAGTCAGTAATCGATGTTTTAGTTAGAAAAATAGCAACCGATGTTTCAGCCAGTAATCGATGCTTTGGTTAACATTCGATGTTCCCTCTGTCCTCTTAAAGAACCAGAATTGAGTATAATCTTATAGTGCTTGTGCTTTTGTCAGACTGATGGAATGACCGTCATCATCTGGTTCCTTTGGCCTGCCAACTTTCTGGCATGGATCCCTATGTCTATCTGTACACTTCATACTTTTCCGCAAATCGCGCTGCTGGTCATGTGAAGAACCTTCTACCCATACTACCATCAGTCTCATCCACTGGATTTGTATCTTCCTTTGGTCGGTATGTTATGCCCCCTTAAAATTAAACCCTTATATAGCCTTGGTGGCCACTCCCAACGAACATTTTCCATCTTCTGCTGCTCGGAAATCGAAGGCTTGAGCTTGGAGCCGTAGCAGCTTTCTGGTGGATTTGGCCTCTCAGTTCTCTGTGGACCTTCTGCCGGTTTCCCCACACAAGGTAGGCATAACCAATCCCTCCTTTGACCCCTTTGGAAGTCTCTCTTCATCTCTGTTTATGAATCTGCATGTTTGATCCTTTGTGAAACTTCTGAGAGTCATCCTTCAACTCCTCAGTATTATGCCATTTATGAGCCTGCATGTTTGATCCAGAAATTTGATTGAACTCTTTTTGGGTAACCTTTAAAAATCTTATGTCTGATTGTCGTGGCAAGGTACTTTGATCTTTCTCTTTGTGGTGGTTAGGACTCCTCATGGTTGGCGTCATGCATAAGGGGTCAGCCGTGATGACGATTTCATCCCACAAGTTAAACATGGGTGGTTAGGCTCATTAAGTTGAGCAAATTTGAATATGTATGTATATGTAACATCTTGTTTCGGCAGGTGGTTATGCAAATTTGAGTATGTATGTATATGTAACATCTTGTTTCGGCAGGTGGTTATGCAAATTTGAGTATGTATGTATATGTAACATCTTGTTTCGGCAGGTGGTTATGCAAATTTGAGTATGTATGTATGCATCCCTGAGAGCATTGCTCATGCCATTTGCAAGATTTTGAATCCCTGTCAAACAATCATGTCTTCGAAATATGATTCATGTATATCTGTGAACATGCAACCTATTAAGTCTTCTTGTGATGTATACTTTGTGTAATTTTTGTGCTTCTATAACCTCATAAGTGTGCTTTATACATGCTCCTATGCTTTTCATTTTATTGGTTTATCTACTGGGTTCCTTTGGAATTCATGTCTTCGTTGAAACCATTTCAGATTATTCTTCATGATGTGGTCCTCTCTTCAAGCCAACCCCTTGCTGCACTCATGCTTCAGGCTGGGCGACTTCTAGGGCTTTAAAAAGTTGTTTAAGCTGTGGCTGTACCCTTTTTGTATTCAGACTTTCTGGCATATAAATTTGAACAGTCTATGATATTGTATATATACATATGTGGTGCTTTGCACGGGTGTTTGATGCTACAACAGAAATTTGTATATTTAGTATTTTTACCATGTACAGTTTTTTGTTTGGTCTGCTAATATATTGCATGCAACACAGAAGGTCTTCCCATAACAATGTGTAAGATGTTTTCGTTTAGTTAGTGTGTGTGTGTCGTCTCTTAACTGACCGAGAGGGATGACATGACACTACAATTTACAATTTTATCATGTGTCCGGAGGTGAGGGGATTGAAATGGGCAAGGTCGCAGTTCAACAACTTAACACATTGCATGTATGAGGGCAATGACTTTAGTGAGTCATTCAATAATTACATTGGACATGCCTGCACAAAGCCCATTCTTAGTCGCAATGATCATTGTTCATGAAGAGTTTCCACACTAAGAGGACATCACTATTGCCAAGAGCCACATTATTGCTACCACTAGAGAGTTGAGAGATTATTTAGTTGAGAAAGCCAACTATAGTCAAGCCCAAGTGACTAATCCCACTAAGAGGGCTGAAGTGAACTTAGATATGAAGACATGCAGTTGTCATAGATGGCAAAAAACTAGGCTTCTTTATGTTCATGCATGTGCCTTTTTATCATCCAATAAGGCACTAAATTGGGAAGACTATGTATCTCAGTATTACCATGTGGCCATACATAAGGCTACTTATGCTCTGACCATCAGCACTATGCCTAAAAAAAAAGATGGGTCAAGTTTGATGTGGATATATTTCCACCAAATACAAGACATCCCCTTGGAAGGCTAAAAAAGAATCGCATGCGAGATCCTAATGAGCCAACTAGATTAAAAAGGTAGCAGAACCCACACTTCGGGGTGGGGGGGGGGGGGGGGGTGAACAAACAGATTAACCTCAAGGTGTGCAAGTTAGGGTTTTGAGGATATATGGTTTGAGGATATATGGGTAGATTCCATGAAGATAGGGCTATAATGATAATTCATGAATTTTTTAAGAGTATATAAATAATTTACCTTAAACTTTTTATTGATAAAGTTGACGGATATTAGAAATGGTAAAAACACAACGTGCTACAAAACTTGTTTGATATACCATTAGAAAAAAGCTAGTTGCTCGGTACCGGACAACTAACTAAATCTCAGGTACAATCTTAAGAGTTCAGATCCTCCCAGTACATGGGAGGACCGAGCTCACACAGTCACCAATGGGGGTGAAGATTGGGAGAAAAAATTTCAAAAAAAAAACTAAATAAAAATATGCAAAAGTTAAAAAAAAAGTTTTTTTTTTTTAATTTCCCTCCCATTCTTCACCCCATTGGTGACTGCCTGAGCTCGGTCCTCCCATGTACTGGGAGAAACCGAACTCCAATCTTAAAGGGTAAAAGTCGGCATTGGAGCCCGAGTAATATGGTTGCTCGATCACTGGGCCATATGTAATACTCATACTATTTTGAACACTTGTGATGATAATCTGAGGGTTACACTTGCTAATATAAAACAGTTAGTTGTCTCTCGTTGGTATCTTACCACCTACAAAAACGAGGCCGTGTTTGGTCAGTTATAGCATCATATTTCAAAACCAATTTTCTCTTTGCATGTACATAAATCACATAATCTACGAACTCTGCAAATTTTATTGTTTGACGGTAAAATATGATCATTAAGGGAAACGCGTGCACTCTAGACTAGCACAAGGTGGCAAAAATATGAACGACCACCAGTTTCGGAGTTGGGGAACGGTAATTTTTGTCGTCTTCTTTTTATTATTATTATGTACTAACATTTTTCTTCTCTGATGATACATCTTTTAAGCTTTTTTTCTTTTTTTTTAGATAGGTAAGTGGTGAGGGGAGGGGATTTGTGAGGGGAGGGCTCCCCACCTTTCGGCAGGGAAAGAGGTCGCCGCGCTAAGCGCAGCTCTCACATCTTTTAAGCTTTGTTGCATCAAAATTAAGAACAAGAGAAAATTACGAAGAGGTTCCAAGCAAAAATAAAAGCTGTCGTCTGTACGTCGAAGAGGCGGCATCGAATGCTTGTTTAAAGAAGAGCATATCTACAGAGGACCCAAAACCTCGATGAAAGGTCTCTTGCCGTAGAAATCTCCATCAAAATATGAGAAATGCTTAGTGCAAAAGCACGTTTATATTTCAATTGCAAGAGAGAGCTTTCATTTAAGATGGTCCAATATACTATGACATGTCATTTTATGAATACAAATTAAATTTTATGAGTCCAATTCAAATATTATGAATCCAACTTAAAATTTTATTAACGCTCTTACAATTGAAATTCAAATAAGTTCTTCCACTAAACATTTCTCTTAAAATATGACACAGAATCTACTTTACTTTCAAGGCTATCAAGGCACAGGAGAAGCACTTTTATCAGCACTGCTTATCCAAGTGATCACAATACGAATTACGACGGGAAACCTTGCTGCTTGCTAAGCAAGCGGTAAACTATGACGTCCGAATAAGGAAATTGGTTTGGACCCCCTTCAACAGGCAGCTCACTGGACACTTGTTTCATCTCTTACTTTTTATCCCAAAGAATCTGGAATTATCAAAAGAGACATTAGATTCAGAGAAGAAATCAGATGACATACCTCTCGGCTCTAGGAGACCATCTTCCAGAGTCTGCAATCTTGGCTACATGCTTCCAAGGTCAAGCTCGACCATCACACTTGCGCCGTGTCAGCTCCAGGTGCACAGTTAACTGCGCACCCATTGGTTCTTGCCGCTCTTCGCTGCCCAGCTCTTCCAATTATCCAGATAGGACGGCAATAGAGATCATATCTGCTTTATGAACCAACAGGAAAATCATAGAGGTTGCAATCCAACAAGCACTGGTAGATCAGGTTAACCTACCCTGCAAATTTCCATGACAATCATAGTGCATTGTTGCCATTAAGAAAATTTAAAGGATCCTCAGTTTAATCCCTCCAAGTCCTAATTACCTGAGACAAAGAAGATGAGAGACTCAAAACCCTGCAGCTGTATGACCTTGACAGAATATCCAGGGAGAGAATACAAGGGAAGAAAAATGAAAGAATGTGAAGCGAAACATCTGGACTTAGTTAACCCCAAACCCGTATCCATCAGTTGGGAATCCACATTTGACGGACACAATCACGAAGAGATTTGTGACGTGCAAATATGAATAATCAAGCAAAAGCTGACATCCTCATGCAGAACTTGATGCCTTCTCCAAACACCCATTTACATCAGAGCTCGTCATCATCTCTAATGAGGGCATGCCATTGTGCCAGTTCCTCCCAGGAACATTTCAGATGCAGACAACACAGGAATTAGCTCAACAGGGGGCAGGTGCTGCATCATTCAAATATAATCAATTGACCTGTCCCAATTGCAATCAAGAAGTTCATGATGGCTCCGTCTTTCCAGCTTTCAATTTCTCCAGCTGTTTCCTTAGATAAGCCTGTTTTAGTTTTTCCCTGCGTGCAGCCTCCTGCTCCTGCCTCCGCAACTTAAGCAGTGACGCCTTCTCCCTCGCTTCACTTGCCTGCTCATGGACCTCCCTGGAACATAGAAAATTTTGAAGTCTCAACAGCAAGAACAACTACAAATAACAGGAATAAGTGACAGTAAATGCATCCAGGAGGCTCTGAACAGATCTATTTACTAGAAACACTAGACCATAACTAAGTTATATTTGCCATAAGGAGATGATTGCCAAATATCACCCATGGCCATTGCTGCAATGAATTGCAGAAAGATGAGCACAACTTTCTAAGCCATCAGAAGTTCCCCTAAGACCCAAAAAAAAGTTCAGAAACCTATGTGGTAATAACCTACCATGGGATAACAATTAGCAGAGAGGAATGACTCCAATGAAACAATAAATGGCCTTTCTGTAGTAAAATATAAGAACACAAATCTGCCTTTCCATTCCAGCAAAAGGTCTCAGATCTCAGTATCTCACGAAAATCAAACAGCTGTTCAGAAAGTGACAACAGTCAATATCAAGCATTACTGGGGGCTGGGGGAGGGACATACGAATCAAAAGGGAAAGAGATAGAACAATGCGACAGAGGCACTATACAATGCCGCCCAAGAAACAAATAAGCTTGTTCTCCTTGTCCACTAAAGCATAAATTCTTGTAAATTGGTTGTCATGTGATCATGATCAAACATTTATCTGTTGCATTACAGAAGAAAATGACTTTGATATTTGTCTAAAAGAAGCAATATGGTTCACTTAATGATGAGGAAAATGAGCCATCACTACTAACAAAGAAAAAGTTATTAAGAACAATGCATGGAGTGCATCAACTCCAGATAAAACTGAGGGAAATGGAAAATATCACTCGCCTAGCAAAAGTCCAATCTATTTCTGATCATTCTCGCTGCACACAAAAAAGCGAATCATTTTGCTGGACTGACATAAGTGATAAGCCTTATCCTGAGGATTAGCAGATGATATTCTTTCATGCTGCAACAATCGTAGCCATGGACTTTTGACATAGATATGCTAACAATTAGATGCTTTTCTTTTATCAAATAATCCTTCATCAAGCAGTAGTCATCGTCATAATTAACTGTATGATAGATATGCCGATAATTAGAAGCTTTGTTTTCAAACAAAAGATGACAACCATTTTTTGGAAATCGAAGATTTGCTTTTAATAGTCTTCTGACTACGCATGCAGTTTTTGTCACTAGGCAATACCTTACAAAATGTTTATGTTCATCTTTGTTCATTGTGACACTGGTGCGACCAGGTCCAATTAGTTTTGTAGCTAGGGACACAGCATCAGTTTCATCTTCCTCACTAACTGGTGGTACTCCAGGACTTTCATGAACTTCAGGCAGTTCAGCCTCTTCCTGCACAATGCTCTTGGTGAAAAAATCCACACAGTACTTCTCCTTCTCTCCTCATCAGGAAGCTCGCCTCTACAAAGTTTCTCGTATAGCTCAGCCTTCCTCTCTAGAGCTGCATAACTAACCGATCCATCATTTACTGCCTTCAGCTCCAGCTTATCTCTAGAGTATAAAAACAAGATTATTAGGGCAAAGACAGAGAATTTTAGCAATGACAATGCATTATGTGAAATAGAAGTAAACAACAAATAGGAGAAAATTTTCTTCTATTAGATGATATTAAACAAAAGACTAAGAAACACACACATAACCTCATCTGTTTTCCTCAAGGCACTTATAGAATTAGATGGAATAATAATTTCTCCAAAAACATTAAAGGATAAGGGAAAATGGCACTCCCAATGGTGTGCCATTAAAATGTGAGCTAGAAGCACTTGCTGCAGGGTAACCTGCCAACCTTACTGTTACATCAGAGAAACCATGACGGAAATTGTTGGCAGCCTTTCCTTCTCTTTTTCTGTTTTTTTCCCCAGACATTTATGCCTGAACTTCAATTTTTCACCATTCAATAACTCATGTAATTTATAAAGGGATTTTTGCACAGAAACACTTGTTACATGAAAATTTGTAAATATGTCGTAGTTGCTAAAATATTGTCAAATATGGTACTCGTAAATGGAAAATGTTGCAGATATGCCATCTCGGTGACATGGTGTTACTCCCCATCCATTTAACCATGGGTTTGACTATCCCATGAAAGGAAATCTCTTGTTTGCCCTTGGGTTAAACCAACCTGGCACCAAGGTCTCATTCTCAAAGTCTTTAAAAAAATATATAATAAGGGCATTTTCATCAAAAAATATAATAACTAACAGAAATAACAGATCTTTGGAGTTTGGAGAAATATTTGCTTCCTTTGAACGGAAGTTAACCACAATGGCATATCTACAACATTTTCTATTTAAGAGTAGCATACTTGACAATGTTTTAGCAACGATGGCATATTTGCAATGCTTCATGTAACAATGGTTTCTGTGCAAAAAAGAAACCTTTTATAAATTACACTTAATCCATCTCGAAATTATTGGGGCACCATCACATTCAAAAGCTTAAGGGTATGAGTGTAGAGGGCTCCACTGTTTTATAAACATATTTTCCTTTGTTTCCAGTTGATGGCAGACTATTTTCAACACACCTCTTCATGTGCAGATGACTTAGTATCTATCACACAGAACAAATCAAACACAGATTGTGTGGTCTACAAAACCTGGTTGATACAACATTGTAACTTTCGGGGTTGGCTGCCATGCTCAAACCTCCACTGGTTTAAACATTTTTTTTTCTTTTGTCTTCCCTTAATGAGGGATTATTATCAACAATCCCTGTCACTACTTCATCCACTAGTTATCAATTACCATACAAGATGACTATGATAGAACAAGGACATTGCATACAATATCTGCTGAGGCATTCAGAATCCAGTATGACAATAATAAACAGAAATAGAAAGCAAACTGTGGCAGATATGATTAGTTGTAGGACTACTTTTTCCCATAAACTACCTTGTACTCCTTCATAAAGATGGTGTTACCAAAGCAAAAGATTGGGACCCACTCATCAAAAAGTTTGAACAACGGCTTGAAGGATGGAAGGTGAAATATCTTCAGTGGCTCCTCTCGCTCCTTTGTATGAGAATATCTATGGATTGTCAGTCTATAAGGCAAAGCATTAGATTCATGTTTGAGGGAGGAGGCAGTCGGAACTGGGTATATAGTTCAGAACAGGGTTGGCCAGATGGCCCAGATCGGAATCGGGGGACGAATCGGGAAAATCCTTATTAGCCCCGATTCCCCTGAATCCATCCGATTCGGACTGATTCACATGGGTACAAATAATATGTACATATATATATATATATATATATAACAAATACATAAATATCATATTTGAGATTGATATGATTAATACATATATGTAATATATATCATATTTATAATGCATTATATAAGATATATATTATCTATATATGCAGGGAATCGACCGAGCCGGGCAAATCAGGGATCAGTTTTCCCCTAATTCGCACCGATTCAGGGGAATCGGGTTGATTCGCCCCGATTCGGCAAACCATAGTTCAGAAGGAATCTCAATGAAGTGGAAACCAGGAAATACTTACAATTTCAGAATTCACAGTATCAGTTTCAACACTAAGGACCACACTGGATTACAGAGTATGGGCATGGGAACATAATGGCCAATTTTCTGTCAGATCCTGCACAAGAATATCAAATGATGAAGGTATTAGGGTGTCGTGGTACAAGTCCATTTCGTCCAAAGGGTTACCAACTAAGATCAACATTTTTTTATGGAAGGCTGCAAACAGAAGGTTACCAACTTCTGACAGAAACACAGAATTAAGAAGTTCATCAGCATTCAGAATGGCAAAAGTGGTTGTTAGGGCTTCTTGAAGGAAATGTTAGATTAACTCACCTACTCTTGTGGCGTTGTCAGGGTGGTATGGCAAGTGATATGCAGATGTACTCAAGGAGTGGCCTAGTGGTTAGGCCTCCATGTACACCAGGATGAGGTCTTCAGGTTCAAATCTCAATGGGAGGAGGCTTTTATAAGGAATTTCTACAGGGCAAGTGATAGGCTAGTTTTCCAACCAAAAAACAAGTGATGCAGATATTTTCATTTGATGAGTTCAGAGTCTTGTGGCATTCATGATCTGATGCAATAGTGGACAGCAATCAAGCAACTTATGGTAAAGAAGTTTGGACTACTATATTTGCAGATTCGCTATGGGCAATTTGGAAGCTAGAAATGAGGGGAAGTCTAGAGATGAATTTAAACCAGTATTTAAAATTCTTAAGGAAAAGACGATCAAAACTTCAAATGTGGAGGATTGTGATAGTTTTGCTCTCTTTAGCATCCACAACTGGAAAACTTTACATTGTAAAACTGTACTTTATCTGCACCACTTCATTAGGGCGTCTAAAGTAACAGTGTCTGATGCCTTTTGGTTTTCAGATACTTTCTCTTCCTTCTTCTCTCTCTTTCCTTTCTCGTTCCTTGTTCTGTTTTCCTGTTTTTTTATCAATGCTTGAGGTGATGCGGAAACGGGACTACGGATGATGTGGATCAACGTTAAACGTGAATGTTAGCTTTTGGAAGACACTCTCAAAGAGTCTTTTACTTTTCTTATGTATTTTTCATTTTAGTCTTATTTTGGAGTCAAATGTCAGTTTGTAATAAATTGGGCTGCATTAATATGGGCCTCATAGCGATTTTGGCACATTTTAGGTCCCAGGGCTATTTTGGTCTTTATCTTGTAAAAGGGGTCTTTAGGGTTCACCTCATATAAATATTCTTATAAATCCTTTGGGAAAGGATGGAATGAAAAGACGTCAAAATCAAATCCCGTTTGAACTTCCTTGAGTTGTCTTCCTCTTCCCCATCTTTGGGTGCAAAACCCTAGGCGAGAAGCCTTTTCTTCTCCCATCCCCGCTTCCTCTCTGCTCTGTCCCGCATCAGCTTGGTATCAGAGCTTGCATCAACTTCTTCCACGGAGCCGAAATCCAGCCGCCTTCTTCTTTCTCCCTTTCTTGTGTTGCCCACCTCGTCGGCGGCGCCTGCACATCGCCACACTGCCTCTGCCATGTCGCTCTAGCACCCCCTCCGTGCGCCATCTCCGACGCTTGGCATCGTCGCCCGTGCCGCACCCCGCATAGGGCACCATGTGGCAGCGGCCCCGCGGTCATGGGACGGCCGCACCCCCTCCGCCACTTAGCAGGCCCGCTCCAGCCCTACGCCACCTCCTCGTCGACTACGCGACTCTTCCCCCTCTCTTCTCTCGCCACAAACCACACCCTCTCTCTCCTATTTTGCCACAAAAAAAGGCAACACGACTAGGTTGGCAGTCGGTGCTTTGACATCTGTGTGCACCGACCAGGCATAGGAATAGCCATTCCAGTGCCCGCAGGCCTCATACGAACCTCCTTGTTGTGCCCGGTCCCCCACACAACGCCTGGCGGCCGTTCTAACACCTGCAGACCACATGCAGGTACACTTCGCCGCCTTTTACGAACCAAGCGCCGCGACCGAGACCCCACTCCCGCTGATCTAGCACCATGTGGCCGGCTCCAATGCCAGCAGCAGCACAACAGGTATTCGATGCATTATCCCGCATCAAATAATTCCGCACTTTATCAAATAGAATTCAATTACATGGTCTCTTTGCAGAATGAGAAGCGAGCAAAGATAATCTTAGATGGGTTGTGTCGGTATAATTATATTTCTCAACCTATCATTGATTCGTTATTGAAACGGTGAAATTGTTGTCAACCAAGTTCTTGTGGAGTTCCATCGCAAGTTTGTAAGGGGCACTCCATCAAAGACAACCTGTTATTTTGATGGAGCATGGTGCACTATTACTCAATATGGTTCTTGCATCCGTTTAGGATGAGATTGGATGTTAGAACGACAGGTTATCATAGAACCCAACCAGTCTAGTTGTGTTATTTAGCCACCACATCTGGTAAATTTCATTTTCCAAGCATGTTTCTGCTGGTGCCAATCCCCCGCTTCAGGATGTAATCCATGTAGCCGACCCCACATTGGCAGAAGAGTATGAAGTATAGATGCTAGCACGGTCTATGTTACAAGACAAGTGGGATCAGAGTTTATTTGTTGATTCCGGGTTTGATTTGATAGATGATTGCGCACTAACAAGACTCATCTTTTGAGAGTATTTTGACAGCAATTTTAATGACACTTGGGATCAGAATTTATTTCTTATGTCTGAGTTAGACTTAATTGATGGTGATATATTTGAGGATGCTTCGTCAATTGTTCTAATGTCGTGTTATTTATGGAGCCATCTCTTGGTGATTTGGTATGGCCAGATTTTTGTGAGACGCATATTGGCTGCCAGTTTGAGATCCATGAAATGATTGTTTGCGTGAAGTCTATATGTGCACTCTTGTGTTCAACTCTGCCTACTGCGGCACTTCAAAATTCGAGAACATTTTTTCGAACTGGGGGAGAATGATGTGGAAATAGGACTACAGACAATGTGGATCAGCATTAGACATGAACGTTGGCTTTTAGAAGATGCTCTCAAAGAGTCTTTTCCTTTACTTATGTATTTTTCATTTTAGTCTTATTTTGGAGTCAAATGTCAGTTGTAATAAATTGGGCTGCATTAATATGGGCCTCATAGTTGAATCTTTCTATTTTTCTACGAATTTTGGGTGCGATTTTGGCACATTTTAGGTCCCAGGGATATTTTGGCCTTTCTCTTGTAAAAGCGGTCTTTAGGGTTCACCTCATATAAATATTCTTCTAAATCCCCTTTGGGAAAGGAAGGAATGAAAAGAAGTCAAAATCAAATCCCATTTGAACTTCCCTGAGTCGTCTTCCTCTCCCCCTCTCCGAGTGCGAACCCCGGCAAGAACCGCTTTCTTCTCTTGTCCCCATTTTCTCTCTGCTCTGTCCCCCATCATGAGGACACTGGACATTTGTTGTACTATTGCTCTTTTTCGGGGTGAGGGGACAAGTCGGGATGTGAGCTTCTGAAGGAAATCGCAGTTGCGGCAAATGTTCTTCTGGCACGCCATCTCATAATCGACAGCAGTGTCCGTGGTGGAGACTAAGGTGACAGAGGGAGAAGCGTGGAGGACATCGGAGAAGGCAGGAGGAGTGGAGGGTCGACGCTGGCGACGCCGCCGTCACGGTTGGAGGGTCAAAGTGAGTGCCGCTAAGAGGCTGGCTGAATCCAATGACTAGATTGTCTAGTAGAGAGAGCGAGAAGGGGGAAGGACGTATTTTAACAGGGATATTCTAGTAACATTACTTCTTTTTTAACAGTTCTATTCATGGATGGCAAAGTCGGCCGATCCGAATCGGAATCGGCCTATGGCGACCCGATTTGGGGGGGGGACGACGACCCACCCACGATGTAAGGTGGGATCGGGGTGGATTGAGCAGAATCAGACGAAATCGCCAGTCCGATTCCACCTCAATTCCATTTGATGTAGCCGATTCCCTTAGCTGACCTTAGCTACGTCTGATCCCTCCACTTACCTTATTTACCTGAACATCATTTAAGTAAATGTTATATTGTAGTTTTATTTACTTAAGATATTACATGTAAATAAGAAAGTATCCTCCATTTGAATCTAATAAAAATATCAGAAAAATCATATCTCTAACAAATAAAAAGTCAGTTCTCCCATCCAAGAAGAAAATCGCGATTTCGGTGGTTCCATCAAAATAGCGACTTTCTAATCTTTCATAATTTGGCTTATCTAAAAATTTCATAATTCAAATAAACCCAATATAATATTAAAAATCTAAAGTCCGGTAAAAAAAATCAAACGTTCATATGACTTCTCCAAAGGAGCCACTCTCCTACTGACAGCACTTAGTATGCTTGAGACATCTCAGGATTTGGTCAAACCTAAACTATCATCACCTAAACTCATGAGATTTTTCGCTTTCTATTGAAAAAACTTGTGCAGGTAAATAACGTATCATAATTATGTTGCTCTGTATTATAATATGAACATATGTGCAACTAGACTATGGATATACCCAAAATGTTCTATTATTATATGTTTTTTAAGAGTTTTTTTCTCTATTTTTTCCTGATTTTTCCCTTCATTTTTCACATTTTTTCTTCATGTTTAACTTGGTCAATCCAGGATCGGCCAGATTCCCATGGAATCGGACGGATCCTACGATCCGACCAAACTCAAATCGGGGTCGGTTGGGTCCGATCCAACACCCCGATCTGACTCTGCCATCCATGGTTCTATTAGTTGATAGTGGAATATTCCACATATTCTATGGCCAATTGACCATAGGGATATAACTGATGACTTTTTTTAATTTTAGGGGTACAGAAGATAATAGTACGAATCCAGGGATATACATATGAATACGGTGTGTTGTAGGGGTATGTATGTATTTTTACCTAAAATAAATGCAAGATTCTCAAGAGAGGGACTTGCAAAATGGTGATTGGTAAACTCACTAATAGAAAATCACACAAGGAAATCAAGGTCCATGGACATTCTATGTTACATATTTCTTACCCTTATTGTGAAATCAACAAAAAAGAAAAAAAAGTCGACATCAGTACATTGCATCTAGGAGCTTCTAGTTCGTTAGTCCATGTAAGGTGTAACAAAAGACACTAGCTTCATCACACTAAAACAGAAAGCATGATGGATAACTCTGAATACATGATGATATTATGGGACTTTATTTAAAGGACTGAAAGAGTCCAAACTGAACTATGTTGCAATGGACACAGATGCACACTTTGAATTCTCATTGGTCAATTAATTTACTATAAAAGATCAAAAGCCTAACGGGTACCTGGATTTGTAGCAATGGCCTCCATCATTCTATGATCTTGTCATGTATTCACTCACAGTAATATATGTAAAATTGACCTTAAAATGTTATCTATGTCATACAGATATAACATTAATAATTCAATCTGAAAAGTATAAAAATCCCTTAAAGTGGTGGAACAATCATAAAAGTTCAAGCTGTTTGATATGCAATCTTTCAGTTGAGTAAAAGTTCCAGTTACTCAACAATACTATCAAGAAATTCGATAACACTATCAAGAAGCTGAATGCAAAAACTGAGTAACACTTGGTGACTTCATTTGCAGGAATTAGCATGGGTGATGGTGCAAATGCAATGCACAAACTAGAGTTCTGTCCCATCCGCAGACTAGCCTTGAGGAAAAAGTTAGTAGGAATGCATTAAAAGAGGTAAGGGGGAGTGCCTTAAATGATTAAGAGAGAGAGGGCGAAGGGGGGCACATTAAAAAAGGGAGCGGTGCAGAAAGTGGGGGGAGGAGGGTTTATTTTTCTCTCTTCTTCTTACCAACATGGGGAGGGAAAAAAAGGGGGGCATGGGAATGGTCTTTTCTTCTTCTTCTTTAACCACCTCTCATTATTATTATTATTAATGTTTTATGATTTAAAAAAATCTTCCAGTGGATCAGCTGATCCCAATCTGACCCGTGATCCTTGGGCTGATCCGATGCCTTTTTCTTTTCCATGAATCTCTTACACCTCAATATCTTCAAAATCCAATAACCAGAGTTGTTATACCCCTTAGATTTCAATGGTATACAATTATACATGTACTCCTCTACAGGTAAAACATAGGGAATAGGTCAGTATTACTCAGGTCATGTTTGGTATTTGGACAAGGTGGGGTTAGGAATGGGATATGCCCATTACATGTTTTGTATGGCTATTGTAGATGAGAATATGGGGGTTAAGGGGATGAGGAACATCCTCATTTTTGGGATAGAAACAACTGTAAGACATTCTGCAGAAAACATGCAATGCCTTTGTAGCAACCCGGATTTTTAAAATATAAATAAATAAGAAAAAGCATTATCACATGTGGGATATCACAATGGAATTAAACGAAAATTTATGTTCGGACACTAAACAGTAAATTACAAAGAGTGATAAAGAAAGTGAGTCAAGACATGAATAATTGGGTTGGCCAACGCTGAACAAAGTTTTAAGACAAATAAATCCGATAACGATAAAAGTTATTATCGCATGTGTAAAACCAACTTGGAATCATACGAAAATTTAGGATGACAAAATAACTAAGGAGATACAAATAATAGTAAAGAAATTAGAGTCAAACAAACATGTTTGGGTTAACAAAATCGTGAACTCCGACTTAAGGTGATAAAACCTGATAACATCATAAACATGTTATCACATGTAACTAACTCATGTGAAACAGATGTTTGAGGCATGGTTGGCCAAACCGCACCGTACCATGGCTCATCCGGTCGGGTCACCCCAATGGGGTGACCCGGGCGTGCCGCAGCGGCACGCCACGGTTTGCCATGGGCCGGTACGGTCCGATCCGTGGCAGACCCTTTTTTTTTTTTACTTTCCTTCTCACATCCGGTGTATCTAAGGGGTCTATATGGTGTCTAATTGAGGTGAAATTTTAAACATAAGCTAATTAAGAAATGATACAAATTATAGTAATTTTAGTTTAATTTTTAAATTATTTTTCGTCAAGTAAAAATTATACCAAAATCATTAGATCGACTTAATCTCAACATCTAAGGGATCTAAATGGTGTCTAATTGAGATGAAATTTCAAACATAAGCTAATTAATAGATGATACAAATTATAGTAATTTTAGTTTAATTTTTAAATTAATTTTTTGTCAAGTAAAAATTGTCTCAAAAATCATTAGGTCGACTTAATCTCAACATTTATGCATCAATAACTCATGATATTTATATTTTTAGAATCAGTACATTTTCTAGTAATTATGATGACTTCAGATTTGACTTTATTTTCGGAACCAAATGTCGTCCTGTTGAAGTGCACAGAGAGTTCGTCGTACAGCGACAAACCCTGTGTGCACTTAAGGGGTCTAAATGGTGTCTAATTGAGATGAAATTTCAAACATAAACTAATTAAGAGATGACACAAATTATAATAATTATAGTTTAATTTTAAAATTAATTTTTTGTCAAGTAAAAATTATCTCAAAAATCATTAGGTCGACTTAATCTCAACATCTATGCATCAATAATTCTTGATTTTTATATTTTTAAAATCAGTATATTTTTCTAGTAATTATGATGACTTTAGGTTTAACTTTATTTTGGAACCGAATGTCATCCCATTGAAGTGCACACAATCAAAGATAGTATCAGAATTATATTAATAATATAAAAATATTCTAAAATTAAAGATAATTATATTTTATATAAGTGATCATGTCTTACGTATAATTTACTATCTCGTTTAATTTCTTAGTGTCATATTAATATTTTATTATACATTTTAAGACGTTACAGTTTTGTTTCTGTTTTCGGATTCTTTGTGTTGATCTAATGGAATACATTGGTCATATCATGAACAACTTTCATGAAGAGCCCAAAAATTAGATCACCCTCGTTCAGGCTGTAGAGAGGTCGTACTCATTACTAGTTTGGATCGCGATACGAGAGAGAAGGTCAAAAATAATCCACTATCTTTAAGCACAGACATTCATTTGATGTGATTCTAGTTAGAACTCGTAGAGAAAGTCGTGGGGAACAACTTTCATGAGGAAGTCTTGAAGAGATATACCCCCGTTTGAGATGTGGAAGGCATGATAATCATGTATATGTAGATCATGATATGAGAGAGAATATGAAGAATAATCTACTATAACTTTGGACATAGACCACCAATTGAGGTGATTCCACTTTGAGGACAAAGCTGAAAAAGAATAGAACAACTTTGATGAAGACCTCGTGAGCATATCAACCCCTTTTCAGGCTGTAGAAGGCGTGATATCCCTGATAGTTCTGAAGGATATGAGAGAGAAAGGGGAGAGAGAAAGGATGCATGTATGAGAAGAGATGGAAAGTCTATCTTGAGTTTGGATGGAGAGTCTTCTTTTGAAATTTGCTCATTTTAAATATTCATTAAGTCACAAAACTAAAAAAAACAAATCAAACAAGCCATTTTCCCACCGTATCTCAACGATACGGTATGGTACGATACCGTACCATCCCACGGAGAACGCGACACGACCGATCCGAGCGATACGACGAACCTTAGTTTGAGGTCCAATTATATTTATTGAGCTCAATAGGGAGCCAAATACATGAAATTAATATTTAAAATTCATGTTAACCCAATAGCCACCCATAAAATGGGTTAATTACGCATAAAAATGTGTCAAATAGGCCATGGTATAAGTTTAAACCCTAGCCCAACTAGGGAGCACAAATTTGCTTCCACTTACCATTTTAGTTGGGGTGGGATTAGAAGGAAATAGCCATAAAAAGGAGCCATAATCGTGGTAGGACTCCTATCCTCAAGATTAGGAAACTTAAACTTATTTTTGCACAACCCTACCCTTATAAATACATCATAAACCCTCAATGGCCACCCCCAACCTTGCTAGACGTAGGTGGACTGGCTAGGAGCAAGAAGAGGAGCTCCCGGGCAAGGATTTGTGTGTTCTTCATCAAAAAATGTGGTTCTTCATCCCCTTTGTAAGAGACAACCAAAAGGTAAGTAATCTCGCGCCAAACTCTAATTAAACTTGTTCATAAGTACCTCTCCATGTCCCAAGCATGTCAAACAAGTTTTTTCCAATTTATATCATGATACACGTCGAATTAAAGCCCCAAAGTTTTAGTTTTATGTTCATACAAGTTACACCTTCTTGATATGTATCTCTAAACCCCTAATCCAAACTTCATGAAACTTTGACAGAAGATTTTTTTACATGTTAGGAACAATTCCCCTCTATTTTCCCCAATTTTTATGCAGTGGTTTGATCGTATTAAATGTTTTATAAGCATGCTGGAATTAGGGCTTCTTGAGCATAAAATTGAGATTCACACATCCTTAGGTCAAATTGATTCAAATAAAAATATAGGGATCTTCTCCATCTTGTTTATAACATGGTTTGTCATGGCGGGGCGAATCGGCCCGATTCCCCGAATCGGAGCGGATCAGGGGGAAACCCGATCCCTGATTCGCCTGATTCGCCCCGATTCCCTTTATATATAATATAATATATATATAATATTATATCATATATGTAATACATATATATCTGCAATATTATATATCATATTAATATATTATATATAATATACCCATGCGAATCGGTCCGATTCGGACCGATTCGGGGGGAATCGGAGCGAATCAGGAGCAACCCGATTCGCCTTCCGATTCCGACTCGGCAAACCATGGTTTATAACAAGTTTCATGTTGAGAGTTTTACCTAAAAATGATTAGAAACATGTTTTTAAAGCATAACCAAGAAATCACATTTTCTACTAAATCTGGTTCTTGGGTTGGGCGCACAGCACCCTGAATACTGCCAGTCCCAGCCGGCGCAACGCACCGCCTGCCTTTTTGAATTTTTAAAAATTCCGCCAGAATTCTCTCCTGGCGCACCGCGCCCCAGTGGCCACTCCCCTTACGGAGGCGCACTGCGCCCCTATACTTCTTGCACCCTCTCCGATGTAGTAAACTGAGCCCTCTCCTTGGTTGTTTTTTTTAATTCTTTTATCATCTTTTTGCACAGAGGCCCCTGACTACTGGTTTTTGTAGGACAGGTCGACCAGTAGTGTTTTAAGCCCTTAATAAACCTGATTAAGTTTGATTTAGTCTGTAAACCTAATTAAGTCTTATTAAACCTGATTAAGCCATGTTTATGTTTGATTAAGCCAGATTAAGTCTGTTTAAAATCTGATTAAGCCAGATTGTCTTATTAAACTTAATTAACTCCTATTTAAGTCTAATTCAGCCAAATTAAATCTAATTAAAGTCTGATTAAGCTTGATTAAGGGTTATTAAGTATGATTAAGTCTAATTACACCATAATTCAGTCTGATTAAGTCTCGTTATGCCTGATTAAGCTTGGTTAAGTTCGATTAAGTCATAAGCCCGATTTTCATACTTCCAACAATATGAAATTTATTTAACCTATTTGTAAAGTAGTTAAAAACTTGAATCTTATTCTAATGTTCCTAATGACATAATCATCTCTCTTTTACTATACAATTGTTCTTTGTCATTCTCTTACGTTCAACTTCATACTAAAATGATAACTTAAACTCGAATGAAATTGTCTTGGTGATAATGGCATATAGAGGACCTTACCTTAATCATGCATAGCCTTTAATTACCCACTTTGTCTCCATGTTACATGATGATCTTGCTTATTTGGACTTTCTAAAATTTAGATTTGTATTATTTAAACTTTCTTAATTTTAAACTTGCCTTATTAATTACTTTCCAGTTTCGTCATAATTCTCTTGCTATCTATCGCACACTTGATTTGCCAAGTTTCTGATACACGTTACACCTATACACTTACACAAGTTAGGCAACCCCTTCTTGACAATTTGGAACCTCTCCGATCGGATATTCCTTCTCGTAGACTAGGGACCTTTTCGATAAGGCCTCCGTAAGTCTCCTCTGACCGTGGATTCCCACACGGCCGATAAACAGGTTGTACCATTACAGTTTCCTGAAGTTAGTGTGCACTTTCTTCTCATCTTAATTTCTCGATTGTACTTGAAGAATATACACATTGACAAATCACTAAATGAAATATGGAAGTGAACTAAAGACACGCCGTCATGTAACCCGTTTGTCTCCTTAACAATCGTGTTCGTGACATGATAGTCTCGAACTCACTATTTTTGACATGATCTTACTAGTGTTCCTGAACATCTTGACGTGACATTTTTGAACTCTTGAAAGTACATTATTGGCTACCATTGAGTTGTTATTGCTCATACTGTTCTGTTCAGTCTAGCGCTAAATGGGTCTTGTGACTCATACTGGACTAAAATGCATACTGACTGCGATCGGACACAGAGAGTGTCTAAAGGGCTCCAATCTAGTCCTGGGGGCAGAGAGTCCCCAAAAATACTTGTAGAGGCTAATAACGGTGTTTACATTTGCACCGATTCTGACTGATTTAGCTAGGCATCTAATTGTTAATATGTGACACTGTAGTCGTTAATTTAGACCTTATGTTCTGCTAATGTTAATCTGCTATATGTGGATTCGTGACTGAAATAAAATACATGCTCGTCTAGTGAAAAACACATTCTTGATCTATGCTCGATTGATAGTGTCTATTCGTGTATTGCTATTGCTAGTTACACAGCAATAGCCTGGATCTACTGTTCCTGCTACGCTCCTGCCTTCATGATATCATGCTAACATTTTATCATAGGTTTTATGGTACTTGTGATTTAGTTTGTTATACTCATGCCTGCTTGAGTAAAATGTTAATCACTTATATCATTGTATGCACATCAAGATATAAATCTTAATGGGCGAGTGCGCTCATACATGCTTTCCCTAACATTTTCAGGTAGTGAGGATGAGGCATAAAGTTTAGTGATGGGATTGGTGTGCCGAGTGTGAAGTACACCATAGAGAGTCATCATTTAGTAGTTAGTGAGAGATGATCATTATTGTAATTTTTACTTTTCTTTGAGAGTAGATAGTGTGATGCGGGACGGGCCTATCGGTGCACAACACACGACCTAACCGAG
>CM024754.1:18108931-18137077 GCA_014218235.1 Colocasia esculenta | reverse complement strand
TCTGTCGTCGAGTCTGCAGTGGTTCTTGCTTGGAACTCTTCCAGCTCACTGCACCTCCGTTTAAGGTGAACACAAACCCAGATGTAGACTTGCTATCATCTGGATCTGACTGGAAACTCGAGTAGATTGCCGAAGTTTCAAGTCCCCTCCTCCATAAACCAAAATATATCCTTAGTCCTTCTCAAGTACTTAGAATACATTTCACTGCCATCCAGTGTGTTTCACCTGGATTGCCTGATATCTGCTCGTAACACTTAGAGCAAATGCTACATCAGGCCTTGTACATAGCAGGCATACATGTAACCCTATAGCCGAGGCATAGGGGACTCTATCCATGACTCCCTCTCTTCAGGAGTCTTAGGAGACGACTCCTTAAGAGATTAATCCCAGTCTCATTGGTATGAGACCTCTCTTGGAATTTCCATGCCAAACCTTTTGACAATGGTATCTATGTACATGGATTGGGTCAAGCCAAGCATCCTCTTAGATCTATCTCTATAGATACGTATTCCCAACGTAGGATGCCTTCTCCTCAAATCCTTCATGGAGCGTTCTTTGACAAACCAACCTTTACTGATGATAACATCCTACATCATTCCCAATGAGCAAGGATGTCATCAACGTAAAGTATGAGAAAAGTGATACACTCCCACTGATTTTCTATTATACCACATGGTTCATCTTCATTCTTAATGAGTCATAAGATTTGATAGCCTCATTCAAACCTTATGTTCCAACTACAGAAGCTTGCTTCCAATCCATAGATGGACCTTTGAAGCTTGCATACTTTATCTGGACACTCTTTGATGCACAACCCTCAAGGCTGTTATCATATACACTTCTTCCTCAATGTTTCCATTGAGGAAAGCATTTTTACATCCATTTGCCAGATCTCGTAATCAAAGTATGCAGCAATGGCGAGAAGAATTCTGATCGACTTTATCATGGCAACTGGTGAGAAAGTTTCGTCATAGTCAATTCCTTGCCTTTGACGATACCCCTTGCCACCAACCTTGCCTTATAAGTGTCGATCTGTCCATCTGCACCGATCTTTCTCTTAAAGATCCACTTGCCCCAAATAGGTACAATACCTTCAGGCAAGTCTACCAGTTCCAAACTTGGTTGGTGTACATGGACTGCATCTCAGAATTCATGGCATCTCGCCATTTCCCTTACTGAGGACTATCAACAGCCTCTTGGTAGGTCTTTGGATCATCATCCTCATTATAAGACATGCCTTCACTGATATGTCCAACATATCTTTCAGGCTGTCTAGGTACTCTACCAGACCCTACGCTGAATGTGTTATATCCTAAATGGTTCCGGAACCGATGTTTCAACTGGTGGACTTTGCACAGTTTGTGGATCTAGAACCTCTTCTAGATCTACCTTACTCCCACTGTCCTCTTGGGTAAGGTACTCCTCTTCCAAGAAGACAACTCTCCTGGCGACAAACACCTTTGTTTCACCAGGATGGTAAAGTAGTACCCAAACGTTTCTTTTTGGGTATCCAACAAACCTGCACTTATCGGTTCTGGATTCAATTTATCTGGGTCGTGTCTCTTCACATGGGCAGGACAGCCCAGATTTTACATGTTAAAAATCAGGCTTTCTACCCTTCATATCTCATATGGAGTAGAAGACACAGATTTACTGGGAACCCTGTTCAGTAGATATGTCGCTGACTCTAGCATATCCCCATAGGGAAACTGTAAACTGTGAACAGCTCATCATGGATCGTACCATGTCCAACAAGGTGCGATTCCTCCTTTATGATACACCATTCATCTATAGTGTATAGGGAGGAGTCCATTGAGAAAGGATACCATTGTCCTTTAAGAATTGTGTGAACTCTGTACTCAAGTAGATATGGAGTCCATTGAGAAAGGATACAATTGTGTTAACTGTGAACAGATTTACTGGGAACCCTGTTCAGTAGATATGCCGCTGACTCTAGCGCATATCCCCATAGGGAAACTGGTAACTGTGAACAGCTCATCATGGATCGTACCATGTCCAACAAGGTGCGATTCCTCCTTTGTGATACACATTCTCTGTAGTGTATAGGGAGGAGTCCATTGAGAAAGGATACCATTGTCCTTTGAATTGTGTGAACTCTGTACTCAAGTATTCACCTCCTCGGTCTGACCGTAGGATTTTAATGCTTTTTCCAGTTTGCTTCTCAACTTCATTCTTAAATTTGGAACTTCTCAAACGCTTCAAACTTGTGCTTCATTAAGTAAACAAATCCGAACCTTGAGTAGTCATCCGTGATGTAATGAAGTATGAGTAGCCACTCTTGGCTTGGGTAGACATTGGACCACATAAATCCGAGTGTATTAGTTCCAATATGTCCTTGGCCCTATCTCCATGTCCACTAAATGGAGATTGGTCAACTTACCCATTAAACAGGATTCACAAGTTGCATATGATTCATAATCAAATGGATCAAAGTATCCATTCTTATGCAACTTTTGAAGCCTATCTTCGCCATGTGACCAAGCCTACAATGCCACAAGTAGGCAGTGTTCACACTATTCTTACTTCTCTTAGGGAAACATCAACATGGAGATTTTCATAGAAAAATCAGTAGATACAAACCATTTACCAAATTTGCTAAAGCAACTAGTTATTTCTCAATAAACTGAACAACTATTGTTCTCAATGGTAAACTTGTATCTAATTCTGTCTAAACAAGAAACAGAAATAATATTCTAATAATGCTAGGCACAAAGTAGCATCATCTAATGAAAGAAAATCTCATGAGGGTAACTTGAGCTTCACTGTCCCCACAGTATGTGCAGCAACACTTGCGCCGTTTCCAAGCCTCAAGTTCACCTCACCCTTGCTCACTTCCTTCTACTGTCAACCACTGCATATCATTGCAGACATGAGAATCACATCCAGTGTCTAAAACCCAAGATGTGGAATCTCTAAGAGACAAGTGAAGATCTATCATATAGATACATGAAGCTTCGCCAAACTTTTGCTTCTCCTGAGCCTTTATTGCAAGGTAGTCTTGCAATTTCTTTTCCAGTGCCCCTTCTCCTGCAGTGGAAGCACTCGCCCTTTTCTGCTCCTTTGCTTATGTCCTTCTTTTCTGTTACTTGGACTGCTTCTTTGGATTGCCTTTCTTAAAGGCTTGCACTGCTCTCCTCTTCTGGTTGGACTTTCCAACCACGAGAACAGTGGGCTTTTCCTTCTTAAGGTTGCCCTCAGCAGTCTTCAGCATGTTCAACATCTCAGCTAAACTCTCCTTCCAGGACATAGGCAATGCGCTCAACCTGAGGACAATCTTCAGGTTCCTGAGCCAATCCGAGTAGTTCGGGCCTTCAATTTGTTTGGCATCCAGTATTGACGGAACGCCTCGTCCAAGCCTGTTAAACCAGTAACGTGCCTGACCCGATTCTGTCTCCCGCGAACGGGCCGAAGCCTCGCAAGGGATACCACACACTAGTCCGTGAAAACACAAAGGACACAACCATTGCATTATAATATACAAGGGTTTTACATAGCCAACTTCCAAAAAGAAATAAAAGAAGTACACAAGTTTGGGGATACCCCCCGAGGTACAACCCTGTACAACTGAAGAAAGAAAAGCTACACTGCTGGAGGTGCTGGGCCAACACTGCTACTCGCGGCTCTGAACTGGATGACGGTAAGAAACCTCCTCCTCGCCTCGCCTGTGGGGAGTAGGGGTGAGCCTCGCTAGTCACTGGCTCAGTGGGACTCCCCCAACCCGAGCAAACAAACACAAGTGCCGAAAGCAGTAAACTAGCTAGCAATTATAGCACAACTAAACAGGATATTAAAGCTATAAACAAACTCACTGCTAGCCGACTGCATAAAACAGCTGTAATAAGTAAACAAAAAACTCCAACACGTGTACGAGCTACGGTAGAGACCGCCACACTCGAGCCACGTAGACTGGTTCACGACACCAGCAACAGACTCGGACAAACTAACACAGGTCTACCTCTCAGTCTCGCAGCCACGGACGAAAGGTCCAGCTGCCGCTCCACGTGAAAAAGACAAGCAACTGTGGAGACTAACTAAACACCACCACCTGTAGACCACACGGTCGCAGGCCCATGCCTGGCACCTCTAGAGACCCTGGCCTGGCTCGCTAGAGTGAGGCACTGGAAAAGGACTAGTCGGGGACCAGTGTCGACAACTGGTGTCCGTACCCTCAACTAAGAGCGCGCTACAAGTGACTAAAAACAAACTTAAGAGTCACTGTGCCACTGTCGTCTTTCCCTCAGCCGGACGTACAACTCAAACTAAGGAGTGAGGGTGTCCATGGTCCACGACACAGACCTCGACGGTACAACAAAGTACAGGGACAAAGCCCCGAACTAAAGCCTGGCTCACAGAGAACCTAGGGCACCCACTCGGAGAGGTAACCACGGTAGGCGTCTACTACTTGACACGCACACAGAAACCACGTGTGCACCACACAAACACGTGAAACCCCTCACGAAAACCTCGTGTACTGACGGTCCACAACACGTGAACACCACCTATGTAACGGACCAGGGATTTATGCCCATTAAGGCTCCATATCCAGATCCGCCTCCCGCGAATGCACCCGAAGTGTCGCAAGGGATATCTCACACAACTGTCCAGTAAGAGTATAAAAAGACAAACCACAAGATATAAGACACAAGAAAGTACATGTGCTCATATCTTTTCACAAATTGTACAACTGTCCCATTACATTAATACATGTCCAATTAAAGAGTACAACTACCTGGGGCATACCCCGAGGGAGCACAAGCTCACACAACACTAACTACTACACTACTACTGGTGGTACAAGTCTGTCACAACACCGCTGCAAGCCAAACACACGGCAAGCCCTGAAAAGAACTGTAGGGGAGTGAGCCTCAACAAGTCACTGGCTCAGTAGGGCTACCCAAAACAACACTGTAACAACACACCTCAACCCCAATGGTTTCACTGGCAACAACAATAGCCAAACCATTTCATGCTCACATCATTACAATAAATAACAATTAAACATGCTCATGATAATAACATAACCTCAGAAGAAAAGTAGGACTACAGGACTAACATAATATCATTAGTCAGCCCAACTACTAAAGTGCCTAAACCACAGTCTCACTGGCACACTGCTACAACAACTGGTTGCCTAAGCTATAGCCACACAGGCAAGTCACTGCCTAGGCTGCAAGCTTCACAGGCGAACCTCAAACACTTGAGTAACAGGACTGCTAACAAGAGCTGGTCCTTTATACTCCAAACCTCACTACGACAGAAACTACACTCGAGGCAATAGGAACTGCTACTACGAAGCCAATCCACAACACTAAAACTATAATTGGATCATACCTGGAAGAGTAAAACTTAACAAGTGGAAGGTCTCACACGGCCTCCACGGAGCATAGCTTTACTAAACCACAATATGCCTAGGCCACAGCCTCATCGGCAAATTACCCACAAAGGTAACATAATTAATAATCACAAACTAATCCACAATAAATTATAAACAAAGATCTACTTAAAACAGTTAGATACAACAAGTGGCAGGTCAAACCACAAGACCTCCACACACACAGTACCCAAAAGGTGGTATACAATGTACCACCACAAAACTACAAGTAACCCACGAAGGATATAGTACCTGCTACTCTGAGGTACCACAACACAAATACCCGAACAAGGGTACAAGTAGGTGATAACACCACACTGAACCACAATTATATTATACCTTTATTTAGGCACAATATTACAAGTAAACCCTCAACCGCAAGTCACACAAACCACAACTTAATCACAACTGTGCCAACACCAGGGCACACCTCGAACTGGTCAACCTCGACCACGAGTCCACTCACAACTACGACAAGTAGCAAAGCACGAGTCAGAAAGAACGACGCCACACACACGGGAACGGACTACTGGCTGATCAGGCCAGTATCCAACCCGACAACACAACACAAGAACAACCTCTCAGCCTCGCAGTCACGGACGAAAGGTCCAACTGCCGCTCCCAAGGAAGAAGTCAAACAACTGTGGAGACCAACCAACACCACACCTGCAGACACACAGCTACAGGCCCATGCCTGGCACCTCTAGAGTCTCTGGCCGGAGCACTCTAAAGTGAGGCACTGGAAACAGACTAGCTGGGGACCAGTGACGTCTACTGGTGTCCGTACCCCCAACTACGAGCGCGCTACAAGCGACAAAAGAACAAACTCTGGGAAGTCGCTGTCCCCACTGCCGTCTTTCCCTCAGCCGGACGTACAACTCAAACACAGAGTGAGGGTGTCCGGAAGACGACACAGACCTCGACGGTACCACACTGTACGGGACAAACCCCGAGCACAACAAAACCACGTGCCTGGCTCACAAAACCTGGGGTACCCGACTAGAGAGCATTCCGGAATAGGCGCCGGACCACCACACTCGGTTAGCACAAAACACGATACTTACACAAACACTTTCTGTTACCGATCACGGTACACAAATCACCATTAAAGATAGCTTGTGACTAGGACAAGCTAACTTGCACAACTAGACATACTAACCATATTAAAAATAACACCGCAATTTGTCATTGGTCACACGGTGACCTACAAGCTGACTCACATTAACACATACATGAATCACGATAGCCAATCATATTTGACCTATCTTTAATCATTGTGACAATGAAGTCACATTAAACACAATCACGATAATCACATTAATATTTTACTAATTATCCATCTAGGATAATCTATAAAAGATTCTAACGAATCAGGGCTAGGTTCATGTCTGAACCTCATCGCCACAACACCACAATAATCAACATATAATAAACATGATAACATACGATGTGCCATGAATACACAAACCATATACATGGCATCCAACCTCGTAGACAACCACGTGTATAATACACTCTAGTTAGTGTACCAACGCCAGTCACGCAAACCACATGTCCAACACATGGACGACATGCACATACTTAAACCTCTACGTGCAACACACATTATTCACGTAAACCATGCCCATTACATGAGCAATATGCTCCAAGAGCATAATAAGTGCACTGGCTCACACCGGTCATCGCCATGCACCACACAATCACGTAATATTCATAACCAGAAAAGCTACGTAAACCACACTGCATGGATACATGCACAAGTTGGCGGCAACATCGACTGCCGCTATAAGAAGTAAACGGCAAGAGATCTAGCCGTTTATATCCCGGCTGGTGAGCTTGGCGACAAGCGATCTTGACGCCAAGTTCTCCGGCCTTAAACCTTGCAGAAACCCTAATCCGGCTCTACAGACTTTCAACCATTTAAACTACAGAAAACATATAAGAGCAGTTCCTTTACATACTAGAACCCAAAACAACCCAACACAGCATGCTTCGTTCGCTAAATTACTCAAACCACCATTAACCCCACATGGTGCAACTTAATCTGAAAATACAATAAAAATGCTGGTTCAAGTAGTTAAGTCATGTTTTAATGTTTCTATCGAACTAACTGGGTTCGTCCCCTACCTTAGAAACGCAATTAAACTCCCGAAGAACCTCGCTCACGCCGAAAACCCGAGAAACGTCCCACGAATACTGCGCTCCAATCCGTCATTCCCCGCCCGAGATCAGCAGCTACCACGCGCACCGCAGCCTTCCACGAGCTCCCGCCAACCACCAGAACTCGCGAAGAAGCTTAAGCGTGAAGGTGGGGAAGAGGAAGGAGAAGGAGGAAAGAACAGAGCTCGGGTCTGCCATAAAAACACAGGCATGTCAGGTTACGTCAACCCTTGGGCCGTTTACCGACCGCCACAGCTAGACGTCCACAAAGCTCGACGCCAAGTTCAACAGACTCGACGTCCACATCGATGGACGCCAACACACTGCTGGTGTCCGCAAGCTGAACATCAACACAGACCCAAAACCAAACCCGGTAAGGGTCTAATAAGAAACACACAATACTAATGGGCCTCACATTGGCCACCAAAACCCACTAAACCTGGATCCACGGGGATCCGGAAAACGCGCGACGTTACAACCTGCCTCGTGTGAACACTATGTCCACAGGCAAACTACTAGCTAGCTATGTAACCTGTGAGCTAGCCTCGAAAACCATGCGCTTCCCAGAGCGCCACAAGTGCCAATGCACTGCTCACTAATACTGAGCGTACCGATAACGATAATCGGATAATCACATGCGTAAACCATGCACACACAGGGCCTCTCGGGCCAAGTCGCGACAGCCCATTGGGTCGCCTTCAGAAGGCGTCGCCACGACATGTCGCCTTCATATCCAGAACGCGACCTACTTACCTGTCGCCTCTTGATCCTTAACGCGACACATCGCTGTGTCACATTCAGAACGCGACATAGGGACCCGTCGCCTTACTAGGCGGGAACCCTAATCCGGGCTCTCTCCATGACAACCCATTTCCACAATACAAACTACCCTTATTCTTCGTTTTCATGCTTTTGTGAATGCCTAAGCATGGTATCTATTGTTAGAAACGCATAAACTGATTATGTTGGGCGGCATGCTGCGAGGCAGATGCGCGTGCCAGCGTCTCACCCTGGGGTGACCTGAGAATGAGGGTGTGGCGGAGGCCGGGTTGGCCAGTCATGCCTTGGTCCGGGTGTGGACCTGCCTGCGGGTGTTGCTGAGTTGTCCAGCAGGGGGACTGTACCCTGTGGGGGTTATAAGAAGGATGGTATCCTTACACAACAACTCAAGTTTTGGCGTAACGGCAATGCCTGAGATCCTATATACCTGGTATCAGAGCAGGTCGCGGGTTCGATTCCCAGGGGTGCCGCTGGGGGGGAGATTGTTGGGCGGCATGTTGCGAGGCAGATGCGCGTGCCACGGGTAAGCAAACTCGAACTTCATTTAAACCAAGAACATTGTTTCTACCTCTCGGCCTTTGCAACTATTGCATTTGGATTTATTTGGCCCGACAAGAACTGCTAGTTTAGGAGGTAAGCGCTATGGTTTTGTAATAGTCGATGATTTTTCTCGGTTACATGGGTTTGTACTTAGCTCATAAAAGTGATGCATTAACTAAATTCATAAAGTTCTGTAAAAAGGTTCAAAATGATAAGGGTTATGTAATTAATGCTATCCGTAGTGATCATGGTAAAGAATTTGAAAATCTGCAATCCAATTCTTTTTGTGATGATAATGGGTTCAGTCATAATTTTTCGGCTCCGAGAACTCCTCAGCAAAATGGTGTGGCTGAAAGGAAGAATCATACTTTAATTGATATGGCCCGAACTATGCTTTGTGAATCTGTTTTGCCTAGATATTTTTGGCCTGAGGCTATTAATACTTCATGTTATATCACTAACCGTTGTTTGATTAGACCTTTGTTGCTAAGACTCCTTATGAACTATATAAAAGCAGAAAACCGAACATCTCTTATTTCAAGCCATTGGGTGCAAGGGCTTCATCTTGGTAAATGGCAAAGAAGATATAGGTAAGTTCGATCCTCGAAGTGATGAATGTATATTTGTTGTTAATTCATCTCACTCTAAAGCTTTCGTGTTTTTAAAATAAAAAACATTGGTTGTTGAAGAATCGATTCATGTAATCTTGATGAGACTAACCAAAATGCTAGAAAAAGAGATGATGATGATGATGCAGAAATCATGAAAGAACCAGATTTACCACTAATGTCATAGATCTCACGAGCCTAGTGAAGAAGCAAGATGATCCTACCCAACTTGTTGGTGATGAAAACGAAAAAGAAGATCCACCACTTGAAGATCGCGAATTTCCTCTCCAAGTGATGAATTACCTCGAGCGTGGAAGATATGTCAAGTGATCCAATCGGTAATGTGATAGGTGATCTCATCCCGTATGCGCACTCGGAAACTCATATCAATGTGATTATTTGCTTTCATTTCTCAATTTGAACCAAATAATGTTGATGAAGCCCTTCTTGATGAACATTGGTCTATTGCTATGCTTGAGGAACTAACCATTGTTTGAACCCTTTGTCTTTAATGATCACAAAACACTTGTTATGGTTGCTAACAAGTTGGTAAGATTGTATGCAGAAAACAGGGCAATTTGTAAAGGTGAAATGGCCTTAAAAGAGGCTCACTTTGAGGCAAGATTGTTGGAGTCGACCCCAAGGTTCTAAGGGAGTCGACCCTGGTGAGGCTCAGGTAGGAGGAGTCGACCCTGAGTTTGCAGGAGTCGACCCCGGAAACCTCAGTTTTCCGGAGTCGACCCAGCTCTTTAAGGGGTCGACCCCAGTTCAAAAGGGCCAGTTCTGCATGCAAGGAGTCGACCCTGGATTTGCAGGAGTCGACCCCGAAATCCTCAGTTTTCCGGAGTCGACCCTAGCCTTCCAAGGGAGTCGACCCCAGTTCAAGTTGAAGCATTTTGCTGAACTGGAGTCGACCCCCAATTTGTTCTGGAGTCGACCCTGACTCTTCTGGAGTCGACCCTAGCTAAAGTGGAGTTGACCCCGGGTTGCAGAACTTTTGAAAAGTGCTTTTTGAACACCTTTTTAACCAAGACCTCTTTCCATATTCTCTCAAACGGCTATCTTTGGAAAGGGTATATAAAGGACACATGGGGGAAACCCTAGGCAAGGATTTTCGTGGAGAAGTGTGCCTCCTTCAGAGTTTCATTCAGAGCTTCTTCTCCAAGCTTTTTTTCTCTTGCTTCTAAAGCTTCCATCTGCTGCATCCTTGTAGAAGGCTTCTTTTTGAGGAGATCTTTGCTTCATCAGAGCTTCATCAACATCTGAAGATCATCCTCTCGAGCTTGTCATTGTGTTTGCTTGTTTATCTTTATCTCTTTCAGTTCTTTAATGTGTTGGGTGAGCTAGGCACCACATAAACAGCTGTGTGTTGGGTGAGCTAGGCACCGCATCAACTAGCTGTGTATTGGTGAGCTAGGCACCGTGGCTAACTAGCGGTTTGTGGTGAGCTGGGCACCGTTTCAACCAGCGGTGTGATCATCTCTTAGTGAGGGAAATCTCACCGTGTTGGTGAGGACTGGACGTAGGTAGACCAACGGGGTCTTACCGAACCAGGATAAATCTGTGTCTCTCTTCGTGTGCTTGCATCCTTCTTCCCTCTCAGTTCTCATTGCTTTGCATTCATTATCATTTCTGCATTAGTTTCCGTTGTTCATTCAAGACAAATTTTAAAGCCCTATTCACACCCCCTTTAGGGCCAGTCATAGTCTAGATCCTTTCATTTGGTATCAGCAAGGTCACTAGTTTAAAGGGTTTCACAACCTCTAGTGTGGATTGACTATGGCTGGATTTGGAGAGCAGAGTGCTTTCACTGAAGGCAACTCTACGAATAGACACCTATGTTCAATGGCAATAACTATAGTTAGGATAGCTAGGATGACTATCTTTCTGAAAGCTATGGATTATGAGCTATGGAATATTGTGGAAAAGGGTCCTTATGTTCCAGGAACCTGAAAAAGATTGGACTCATGAAATCTGTAAAAAGTTGTCTATGAATGCCAAGGCAATTAATGCTTATTGTGCCTTAGATGCTAATGAATTTAATCGTGTTTCTATGTGCAGCAGTGCTAAAGAATCTGGGACAAGCTTCAAGTGACATATGAAGGAACTTCTCAGTCAAAGAAACGAAGATAAATCTTCTTGTTCACAAGTATGAGTTGTTCAATTGGAAGAGAAGAGACCATAACAAGATGTTCAAGCGGTTCACGGACATCACGAATGGCTCAAAGCCCTTGGTAAAGAATACTCTATCCTTGAACTCAATAGGAAATTTTAAGATCTTTGCCTATGTCTTGGAATCCCAAGGTGACGGCAATTGAAGAGGCAAAAACATCTCAGAAATTTCTTTGGATGCTCTCATAGGATCCTTAATGACCTATGAGATCAATATATCGAGGGACATAGATGACTCTAAGAAGAAAAGAGTCTTGCCCTCAAAGCTACTAATGTGTTAAATGAGTGTGTCAGTAAGGATAGCAATGAAGAGATCGATGATGAAGAAATTGCCTTAATGACAAGGCAATTCAAGAAGTTTCTGAACAAACGTCGATCCAACTTCCAACCAAGAACAGAAGATTTCAGAAGAAGAATCAGCTAAAGGGGAACCTCCAAGAATGAGGAAGTTACATGCTTTGAGTGCAAAAGCCGGGACATATCCGGCCTGAATGTCCCGAGCTCAAGAAGAAGAAGGCATACACCAAGGGAAACGGTAAGACATCAAAGAAGAAGGCTCTTGCTGCTTGGAGTGATGAAGATACCTCCACAGAAGAAGAAAGTGAAGAGGAAATCGCTAACCTATGTCTCATGGCCAAATCTGACCAGGAGAAGGTAATTTCTGAAACCTTTACGTTAGAAGAACTTCATGAAACCTTTAATGAATTATACGAAAAGTTCGTTGAATGCAAACTTGAAAATAAAAGTTTAAAAGAAGAATATTGATTTAATGACTCAAGAATTGAACGCATTTCGTTTACATGAATGTGAAAACGTTGATACAGTAGTAACGAGAATGCATTGCTTAAGGAAAAGTTGAAACATTGGAAGAACAAATTCCTAGCTTAAAAAATGATTGTTCTAACCTTCAAAAAGAAGTAGATAGATTAAAAGGTGCCTTGTCTACATTTGTGCGTGGTCGTGATAACTTAGATGCTATTCTTGGTAGCGCAAAAGGCGTGTTTAGAAAAGAAGGAATTGGATTTATTCCTCACAAATCAAAGCATAAATCTGCAACATCTTTGTTGGGGCTAAGTATCTAGTACTCCTTTTGCTACATGCAACTATTGTGGCAAGAAGGGCATAAAATTCAGAGTTGTTGGTTCCGAAAGAACATCCACAAGATCAAAACAATGTGGGTGCCAAAGGAAACAACCAAAAGCTGGACTAACATGGATGGACCCAAGCAATTGGGTACCAAGAAATCAAGTGTAAAATCTCTGTTTTTGCAGGACCACAGTGGTTCGATGAATAAAGAATGGTATTGGATAGTGGTGCTCTCGGCACATGACGAAGACAAATCACAATTTTCTTGTCTTGAAAAGAAAGCGGTGAAGTGTGACGTTTGGAGACAATAGCAAAGGAAAGGTAATAGGCATTGGTAACATTGGTAAAACTCCCTCTACTAGCATTGAGCATGTGTTATTTGTAGATGGATTAAAACATAACTTGCTTAGTATTAGCCAATTGTGTGATAAAGGTTTTAGAGTTATCTTTGATGCATCTCATTTCATGTTAACCGATAATGTTTCAAATGAAATCAAGTTTGTAGGGAATCGAAATGGAAATGTTTATACCGTTAATTTGGAAGATTTGAATGAGAAGGAGATTTGCTTTGTAGCAAATAACTCCAGCCCATGGCTTTGGCACCGAAGGTTAGGCCATGCTAGCTTTGGAATCATTTCAAATTGTCTAGACGTGAGCTTGTGGTTGGTTTGCCTAAAATGAATTTTGATTCAATGGAGTTTGTGATGCTTGTGCCAAGGGTAAGCAAACTCGAACTTCATTTAAACCCAAGAACATTGTTTCTACCTCTCGGGCTTTGCAACTATTGCATTTGGATTTGTTTGGCCCGACAAGAACTGCTAGTTTAGGAGGTAAGCGCTATGGTTTTGTAATAGTCGATGATTTTTCTCAGTTTACATGGGTTTTGTACTTAGCTCATAAAAGTGATGCATTAACTGAATTCATAAAGTTCTGTAAAAAGGTTCAAAATGATAAGGGTTATGTAATTAATGCTATCCGTAGTGATCATGGTAAAGAATTTGAAAATCTACAATTCAATTCTTTTTGTGATGATAATGGGTTCAGTCATAATTTTTCTGCTCCGAGAACTCCTCAGCAAAATGGTGTGGCTGAAAGGAAGAATCGGACTTTATTGATATGGCCCGAACTATGCTTTGTGAATCTGTTTTGCCTAGATATTTTTGGGCTGAGGCTATTAATACTTCATACTATATCACTAACCGTTGTTTGATTAGACCTTTGTTGCATAAGACTCCTTATGAACTATATAAAGGCAGAAAACCGAACATCTCTTATTTCAAGCCATTTGGGTGCAAGTGCTTCATCTTGGTAAATGGCAAAGAGATATAGGTAAGTTCGATCCTCGAAGTGATGATGTATATTTGTTGTTTATTCATCTCACTCTAAAGCTTTTCATGTTTTTAATAAGAAACATTGGTTGTTGAAGAATCCATTCATGTAATCTTTGATGAGACTAACCAAAATGCTAGAAAAAGATGATGATGATGATGTAGAAATCATGAAAGAACCAATTTAACCACTAATGTCATAGATCTCACGGAGCCTAGTGAAGAAGCAATGGATGATCCTACCCAACTGTTGGTGATGAAAACGAAAAAGAAGATCCTCCACTTGAAGATCTGCGAATTTCCTCTCCAAGTGATGAATTACCTCGAGCGTGGAAGATAATGTCAAGTGATCCAATCGGTAATGTGATAGGTGATCCGTCATCCGGTATGCGAACTCGAAAACTCAATATCAATGTGATTATATTGCTTTCATTTCTCAATTTGAACCAAAGAATGTTGATGAGCCCTTCTTGATGAACATTGGTCTATTGCTATGCTTGAGGAACTAAACCATTTTGAGAGGAACAAAGTGTGGACTTTGTCTCCTCGTCCGAATGACCATCCCGTGATCGGAACCAAGTGGGTTTTTCGAAACAAACTTGATGAATCCGTGTGGTATTTCGGAACAAAGCACGTTTAGTTGCCCAAGGATACTCTCAAGAAGAAGGGATATATATGATGAGACCTTTGCACCGGTTGCTAGACTTGAAGCCATTAGGATTCTATTAGCATTCGCTTGTTCCAGAAATTTTAAATTATTTCAAATGGATGTTAAAAGTGAGTTTCTTATTGGTTTCATTAAATTAAAGTCTATGTAGAGCAACCTCCTGGGTTTGAGGATCCAAATTTCCCAAACCATGTCTTTTGTCTTCATAAAGCTCTATATGGTCTTAAGCAAGCACCGCGTGCATGGTATGAGAGATCGAGTCAATTTCTTGTTCAACATGATTTTAAGCATGGTTTTGTTGACTCAACTCTATTTATAAAGTGTGTGGTTCAGATATTTTACTTGTTCAAATATATGTGGATGATATTGTGTTTGGATCTACTAAAGAAAAATTGTGCAAGGATTTTTCTGAGTTGATGCAGGGGGATTTCGAGATGAGCATGATGGGTGAGGTCAACTTCTTTCTCGGACTTCAGATAAAACAAGGTCAAGATGGCATCTTTGTGAGTCAATTGAAATACACAAAGAATTGCTAAAGAAAGATGGATTCAGCAACACCAAGCCTCTTCCAACCCCTATGTCTACAACAACAAAATTGGACAATGATGAGCTTGGTAAGCCTGTTGATTCTAAACTTTATCGAGGTATGATGGAGTCTCTACTTTATTTGACTGAAGTAGGCCCGATATATTTTTAGTGTTTGCATGTGTGCGAGATTTCAAAGTTCGCCTAAACAATTACACTTAATTGATGTTAAACGAATTTTTCGGTATCTTGCTTCATCGGTTAATTTTGGTTTATGGTATCCCAAAGAATGTTTCTTCAACTTGGTTGGTTACACCGATGCGGACTATGCTGGGTGTAAGGTTGATCGAAAGAGCACAAGCGGAACATGTCATTTCTTGGGAGGTTGCCTCATTTCGTGGTCCTCCAAGAAACAAAATTCCGTTGCTCTCTCAATGGCCGAAGCCGAGTATATCGCAGTCGGGAGTTGTTGCACACAAGCACTTTGGATTAAACACCAAGTAGAAGACTATGGGATATGTTTGTCTAAAATTCCGTTGCTTTGTGATAATAAGTGCCATAAATTATCAAAAAATCCTGTTCAACACTTTCGCACTAAGCACATTGAAGTACGTCATCATTTCATTAGAGATCATGTTTCTAGGGTGATATTGAATTGAATTTTGTTGACACCACACACCAATTAGCAGATATTTTCACTAAACCATTGTGTGAAGACCGGTTTACATCTTTGCGCCGTGAATTGGGCATGTGTTCCATTTCTATATAAACATTACAAAAAATTGCCCAACTCAAAATGATGATGAGAAAGAGCCTTTGAATTCATTCCTATATTCCTTGAATTATCCTTAAACTCCTTTGGTCTATCCTTCAAACCTGCCTTGTAAAAAAAAAAAAAAACTGCTTTAGGCGGAGTCGACTCCACCTTATGTGGGAGTCGACCCCCCTTTTGGCCGAGGTCGACCTCCACTTTTTGGAGTCGACCCCGAAAGGGCTAGGGCTTCTTAAAGGGGGGGGGGGCTCCTTTTTCTTTCCCCCTTTCCTTCTCTTCCTCTCTCCCTCCTTCAATCGCGTCGCCGCCTCTCATTCTCTCCCTCTCTTTCTTTCCCGCGCAAGGAGTAGTCATCTCCTTGGCTTTGGGGGGCCGACCCTCACCTCATCCTCCTCTTTCTCTCCTCTCCATCCTCTGTTTCTCTCTCCCTGCCACCGCCCCTCTCTCTCTCTCTCTCTCCCTTGCGGCTGCTCTCTCCTTCTTGCGGATCCCTTTGTGATGGCTCCTCCCAAGCACACCGACAAGGGCAAGGGCAAGGCAACTCCCTCCAAGAGGTCCCGCACCAGTTCAGGCTCTCATGGTGAAGGCTTTGATGGTAACCTCTTTAGAAGCCTTGAAGCCTTTGAGTTTTACTCATCGGATATAGTTGCTAGAAAAGTTCATATGGGCAAGATGATCGATTTTGGTTTTCTTGCGGCTGCCGGGTATTATGATCTTGAAGGGTTATTGAGGCTTTGGGCTGGGTTCCCTATGTCTCCATGAATGAGAAAGTTTATCCTCATCTTGTCAACTTATTTTATTATGCAAATCTTGTGGTGAGTGATAAGAAGATTAGCACATATGTGAAGGGTGTGCACATTCCTCTCAGAGTATCTCTGCTTTTTGAAGTTATGAAATTCCTGTTTTGCAAGAAGTTCACTATATTTCTGCTTTACACATCGGACTGAAGCTTACCGCCGTATCTTAGAAGCCGATGTAGCTCCTCAGCATATTGAAAGAGTTAATGCAAATTCTTTTCCGGCTCTTCATCATTTTCTGCATAAGTTGGTTTGCTCCATTTTAGTCCCTAGAAGTGGAGCATGGATGGTGTTACAGATGATCACATTTTGCTTATTCAAGCTCTTCTAGATGGATCTCATGTGGATCTCCCGAACATCACTTTAAATTATATTCGGGATGTTGTTGTGTGCCCAAAGATCACTTATTTATGGAATGCTTATCACTAGAATTTTGAGAAAGTTTAAGGTCAGTTTTTCTGGAGAAGAAAGTAAGAGCTTGTCTGGTTTTGATGTAATTGATGGTGGCACCTTGGCACGTATGAAGATGTCCATTCAGGATGGTGTGTTTGTTCGTACTGGATCTCATACTCCTCAGAAGGGACAGGGTCCCCCTGATGGCGATGGTGATGATTTTGTTCTATCCACTCCGGGCACTACTCCGGGTCCTTCTAGTCCTCTTGCTCCTGATGATCAGTTGTCTCAGCTATTCTCGGAGTTTAGCTCCTCTGTGTTTGCTCGATTTGATGCTTTGGATACTCGCCTGGATGGTATGGATTCCAATTTGATGATCATTTGGGTCTTTGGAAAACAGAGTTGATGACCTTCGCACCGATATTCACGTGTTCAAGTTGCAACAAGATAGAATTGAGCAGTTTGTGGAGTATGTTGCCAAGAGTCAAGCTTTGGTGCTGGGAAATCATCAAGAAGTCAAGAAAGATCTGAAGGACCTAGCCGGAGCTGGAAGAATTATATGGGACTCCCTCACTCAGCCTCCTTCTCCACCTTCTCTTTGACCTCTCCCACTTCTGCCATTCCCTCCTCTCCTTCATCCACTCTCATGGCTCTTCTTTACTCATTCACTTTTTGAACTGGGCTACATTCTCTCCTCTTTTTTTTGACGATGACAAAAAGGGGAGAACTTGTGTGTATTGATGTTAGTTAAGTGATGTGATGGCACTAGAACTTTAACTTTACTTTTTTTTTGTGAATGACTTTTAATGGTGCTCATAGTTAGGGGGAGATATCATGTGTATCTTTTTGTAAGGAAGATAATACTTGTATCTTTTTGAGTTATGAATGAATATTTGACTATCCTTGAGCAATTTGAATGAATTGATGTTTTGATTTTTTATGTTTTAATATGTTGAGAATTTTGTGTGAAGTTGTGTTTTTGACTTATATGCCTTATTGTGTTTTGGTATCATTGATAGGTTAGACATAATGATTATTTTTGTGTGGGTGTTTTGTCATCATCAAAAAGGGGGAGATTGTTGGAACCCTTTATCTTTTGATGATCACAAACACTTGTTATGGTTGCTAACAAGTTTGTAAGATTGTATGTAGAAAACAGAGCAATTGTAAAGGTGAAATGGCCTTAAAGAGGCTCACTTTGAGACAAGATTGTTGGAGTCGACCCCAAGGTTCTAAGGGAGTCGACCCTGGTGAGGCTCAGGTATGAGGAGTCGACCCCGGGAAACCTCAGTTTTCCGGAGTCGACCCCAGCTCTTCAAGGGGGTCGACCCCAGTTCAAAAAGGGCCAGTTCTGCATGCAAAGGAGTCGACCCTGGAAATCCTCAGTTTTCCGGAGTCGACCCCAGCCTTCCAAGGAGTCGACCCCAGTTCAAGTTGAAGCATTTTGCTGAACTGGAGTCGACCCCCAGTTTGTTATGGAGTCGACCCTGACTCTTCTGGAGTCGACCCCAGCTAAAGTGGGAGTCGACCCCGGGTTGCAGAACTTCTGAAAAGTGCTTTTTGAACACCTTTTTGACCAAGACCTCTTTCCATATTCTCTCAAACGGCTATCTTTGGAAAAGGGGTATATAAAGGACACCTGGGGGAAACCCTAGGCAAGGATTTTCGTGGAGAAGTGTGCCTCCTTCAAGAGTTTCATTCAGAGCTTCTTCTCCAAGCTTTTTCTGCCTTCTAAACCTTCCATCTGCTGCATCCTTGTAGAAGGCTTCTTTTTGAGGAGATCTTTGCTTCATCAGAGCTTCATCAACATCTGAAGATCATCCTCTTGAGCTTGTCACTGTGTTTGCTTGTTTATCTTTATCTCTTTCAGTTCTTTACTGTGTTGGGAGCTAGGCACCGCATAAACTAGCTGTGTGTTGGGTGAGCTAGGCACGCATCAACTAGCTGTGTATTGGTGAGCTAGGCACCGTGCTAACTAGCGGTTTGTTGGTGAGCTGGGCACCGTTTCAACCAACGGGTGTGATCATCTCTTAGTGAGGGAAATCTCACCGTGTTGGTGAGACTGGACGTAGGTAGACCAATGGGGGTCTTACCGAACCAGGATAAATATGTTCTCTTCGTGTGCTTACATCCTTCTTCCCTCTCAGTTCTCATTGCTTTGCATTCATTATCATTTCTGCATTAGTTTCCGTTGTTCATTCAAGACAAATTTTAAAGCCCTATTCACCCCCTCTAAGGCCAGTCATAGTCTAGATCCTTTCAGATTAGAACCCTTATCCCATACGATTTATACCCTGAAAACCGGAAGAGTTCACCTACCTTCGCGAAGAACGCGCTATGCAGCGATCTCCCGGCGTTTCCCCTGCTTCTCCCGGACTCATTGCAGCGAGGACACGCCGAAGACGCCAAATCCCAACTGAAATTGCCACAACACCTCCCCCTGGCCGAGCAGAAACCCTGAGCATTCTGCTTGGCTGGGGTTATTTAAAAACCTGCAGCAGTTCGAAACACGACGGATCGTGGCATCGCGACCAGGTCGCGACGGACCTGAGCGTCGCCTTCCCAATGCCCGCTGCCCTGGGCGCTACACCTGGCGCACATGCAGACGCTCAACGCACCAAGGCGGCCACATGAATGCGACGGCCACCTCTGTCGCGTTAAGAACGCGACAGACCTTCTTGTCGCGATGACAGGCTGAGAAATAGGGTACTGCAGGCCCAAAACGTCGGCCCAGTCACACACACACACACACGACACACAAGCCACATTGGTCACCACAAGCGCTAAACAACGATCCACGAGGATCCGAAAAATGCGCGACGTTACATTACTATCATCTAAAAAGAAATTTCGACCTCGAATTCATAACATAATTTCACATACAATGTACACATACATTTACAAATACTATCATCTAAAAAGATTTAAAATATTACTCAAACAAGTAAGGATATCCTTTAGCCATTTCATCGGCTAACTCCCAGGTATCCTCACCACCCAGCCTATTCTCCCATCTAACTTTAACTAACTCAATTTCTTTATTTCGTAGCTTTTTCATCTTGCGATCAGTAATTTGTACCGGATATTCTGGCATGGACATGCCCGGTCTCAAATCACTTCCTTGATAACTGATTATCTGCGCTGGGTCTTCAATACACTTCTTTAACATGGAGACATGAAAGATATCATGAACATCTGCAAATATGCTGGCAAATCCAGTCTATACGCTGTCTCCCCAATTCTCTCCAACACCTGGAAGGGACCTACATATCTCGACTCAGCTTTCCTTTCTTACTGAACCTCACAATATCGTTGCTAGGAGAAATTTTTAGAAAAACATAATCTCCAACTTCAAATTGAGTGGCCTTCTCCGATTATCAGCATAACTTTTCTGCCTGCTTTGAGCTATTTGCATTTTTCCTTAATAAACTTTACCAACTCTGTAGTTTGCTGAACTAACTCAGGGCCCACTAACTGCCTATCTCCCACTTCATGCCAATTTAAAGGTGTTCTACATGGTCTTCCATATAAAGCTTCATACGGTGCCATCCCAGGCTGGTATGGTAACTATTATTATAAGCAAACTCCACCATACCCAAAGGATGCTCCCAACTACCACCCCAACTAAACAACAAGCTCGCAACATATCTTCAATTGTCTGGATAGTCCTCTTTGTTTGACCATCCGTCTGCGGGTGGTAAGCTGAGCTATACCTCAACTCAGTGCCTACAACTCTCTGCAGGCTCCTCCAAAACCTGAAGTAAACCTGGGATCTCTATCAATACAATTGACTTCGGAACACCATGAAGTGGAATAATTCTATCAGCATACACTTTTGCTAATTTATCCACTGGCTAAGACATACTTACTGGCACTAATCTGCACACTTTAGTCAGTCTATCCACAAACACCCATATTCCATTATGACCTGATGTTGTTCTCGTAAGCCTGCCACGAAATCCATAGCAATATCATCCCACTTCCACTGCGGAATGGGTAACGGTTGCAATAGACCTCCAGGCTTCTGATGCTCTGCCTTAATTTGCTGACACACAGCACATCTTGAAACAAACTCAGCTATTTCCTTTTTCATATGAGGCCACCATAAATACTTCCTCAGATCCGGTACATCTTGGTACTACTTGGATGAATAGTGTACTGGGATTTATAGCCTCTTCTAACACTCTCTGCTTCACTCTCTTTTCTGCTGGTACAAATAACCTGCCTCTGAGTCTAACCACACAATTATCATCAAGGGTAACTCCTTCCATTTTCACAATTTCGGCTAAATTTGCATCTGCTTTCTGAGCTTCAACAATCTGCCAATACAAAGACGGTTCTACAGTACTACTGGCTAGTACTGCCCGTCGCTGACTACTTAGCACGTACAAGGAGTTTTCTGCTATCTCCTCATACAACTTCCATTCTTTAATCATCATATGACTTACATAAGCTTTCCTGCTAAGGCATCAACAACAACATTGGCCTTACTCGGATGGTAAGCCAAATTAAAATCATAATCCTTCAAATATTCCACCCATCTATGCTGGCGAAGATTTAAATCCTTCTGAAAAGATATACTTTAAACTTTTATGATCTGTAAAATTTCAAATCTTTCGCCATACAAATAATTCTCCACATTTTCAAAGCAAACACACTGCTGCCATTCTAAATCATGGGTGGGATAATTTTCTTCTGCTGGCTTCAATTGCCTGGACGCATAGGCTATCACTTTACTATGTTGCATTAACACTGCGCCCAGCCTCTTCTAGATGCATCTGTATACACAACAAATCCACCTTTCCTACCGGTAGTGTCAATATCGGTGCTGTAGTAAGCCTTTTCTTTAATTCCATAAAACTTCTCTGACACTCCCTGGACCATACAAATAGCACACCCTTCCTAGTCAGTCTAGTCATGGGTGCCGCGATCTTAGAAAAATCTTGTATGAAGCGCCTATAATAGCCTGCCAGCCCCAAGAAACTTCTAATCTCTGTAATTGTCTTAGGCACTTCCACTTCATTACAGCTTCTACCTTACTTGGATCAACTGCCACTCCATCTGCCGAGATGACATGACCCAAAACTGAATTTCCTTTAACCAGAACTCACACTTACTAAATTTAGCAAATAAATGGTTATCTTAATAACTGAAGAGTAAATCTCAAATGAGCAGCATGCTCCTCTTCAGAAGCTGAATAAATCAGAATATCATCTATAAAGACCACAATGAATTGGTCTAAGTACGGATGAAAAATTCTGTTCATCAATTCATGAAAGCTGCAGGAGCATTGGTCAGCCCAAACGGCATAACCACAAACTCATAGTGACCATATCTAGTCCTGAAAGCTGTTTTATCTATATCCTCCTCTCTGATCCTCAATTGATGGTACCCTGACCTCAAGTCAATTTTAGAAAACACTTTGGTTGACTGCAACTGGTCAAACAAATCATCTATTCTTGGCAAGGTACTTATTCTTAATGGTCACATCATTCAACTTTCTATAATCAATACACATTCGAAAGCTTCCATCCTTCTTTTTTACAAATAACACCGGTGCTCCCCACGGGGAGTGACTCGGCCTAATAAACCCATTTTCTAGCAATTCTTCCAATTGCTTCTTCAACTCTTTGAGCTCTTCGGTGCCATCCGATAGGGCGCTTTAGAAATCAGCATAGTACCCGGCAACAACTCAACAGTAAAGTCCACCTCTCTGTGTGGAGCTAAACCAGGCAACTCATCTGGAAAAACATCCACAAATTCTCTAAGCACGGGAACTGCCTCAACTGACTTACTATTTTCTATCAAACTTATAGAAGCTAAGTAAGCCACACACCCCGCATTAATCAACCTTCTAGCTCTAATTGCAGAAATTATAAACTTAGAGGTACAGAAAGGCATACCTGATATTCAAATACAGAACCATTGGGGTGACAAAACCTGATCCTTTTCTTCTTGCAATCTAGCATAGCTCCATAGGCCTCAAGCCAGTCCATTCTAAGATATATCATAATCGGTTAACTGCAAAGCATATAACCGACCTGGCATCTGGTTCCCTTCAAACACAACTGGAGCCTCATCTATATAACATGAGGTGAGCATAAACTCACCAGAGGGAACCTCCACTACTAACTCACATGATTTTTCTTCTAAAGGATGAGCCATACTATCCAGAAATTCTTCAGAAATAAATGAATGCGAGGCACCTGAATCAAATAAAACTTTTGCTGAATATTCATAAATGGAATAGTACCTTCTATCATATTTGATGCCTCTGCCTGGGCACGGGTGATAGCCAATACCTGGTCCCTACCTCTCTCCGGTATGCTCCTCTGCCACGACCTGTCGTGGCTGCTGAGACTGCTGCGGCTGCTGAACACCTCTACCATAACCATATTCCCTTGGATAGGGACAATTACGGATCAATGCCCCGACTGATTACAGTTAAAACACTATAGCCTGGTGGAAGGGTAGGCTGCCTGGCGGTACTCTGCTGCGATTCCTCCACCTCCGGCTTACCACGACCCTATGAACTTGCTGACGACCTCCCCATCCTCTTCCTTTACCTTTAAATACCTGCTTAATTTCTGGCCCCACTTACCAAAACCAGATGAGGAAGGTCCTGCTGATGCTTTGCCCTTACTTACACCCCGCTGACTGCTGGGGTAGTCAGAAACTACCCGAACCTAACTCGCCCACCTGACGAGTCCGACTGCTCTCTCAAGAGTGGCTGCTCTCTGAGCTACTTCTTCAACTGTTCTACACATTAATGGTATCACTGCAGTCTATAATTCTGGCCTCAAACCATGGATAAAATATTCAACCATCATAGCATTATCCGTGACAACATAGGGGGCATACCTGCTCAGTGCCATAAACCGCATCTGATATTCTAGAACTGAAGTCCCACCTTGCTGCAAGGTCCTGAACTGCTCCCTTTTTGCCTGCTGCACTTGAAGAGAAGAATGTATCATTAAACACTTCAAGAAAGTCAGGCCAGGTAATAGCACCCTCTATTCTGCCTGTAAAGGTGGTCTGCATCTTCAGACGCCACCATTCCTGTGCAAATCCCCTCAGGTGAAAGTAGCCAGCGCAACTCTGTCCGCTGCCGAACACCTCATGGTCATAAAGACCCTCTCAATCTCATGAATCCAGTGCTCCGTATACTGGATTCGGCCACCAGAATAAGTAGGCTGCTGCAACCTCAAAAATCTTTCAACTTGCACCACTGGCTCTTCTGCCGCAATCCGGGTGGTGATGGTGGTACTGGTGCCACAAAAGGTACCTCCACCCCTGGCGGTGGTGGAACTGGGGCCACAGGTACCGCCTCTCCAGTCACTGGTGGTACCGGTGCCTGCTGATCCATCCTCATCCGAATTTCGGTGAGGCTCTCCCAAATCCTTTCTATCATCCGCTGAGTCGACTCCTCAGGGTCATCTCCTCCACCACCCCAGTCTCTTGTATCGGCCATTACAACTGCCTACACACACAACAAGCCAACCATAGGTAAAACAACGAGTCATTACAAAACCAAGGCCAGCTACCAGCAGTGTATCTAGAAGAAGATATGGCTATGTAACCTCTTGATTCCTTTATATTCACACGGACCTTGCTCTGATATCAACTGTGACGGAACGCCTCGTCTAAGCCCGTTAAACCAGTAACGTGCTGACCCGAGTTCGTCTCCCGCGAACGAGCCGAAGCCTCGCAAGGGATACCACACACTAGTCCGTGAAAACACAAAGGAACACACCATTGCATTTATAATATACAAGGTTTTACATAGCCAACTTCAAAAGAAATAAGGAAGTACACAAGCCTGGGGCATACCCCGAGGTACAACAGGTACAACTGAAGAAAGAAAAGCTACACTGCTGGAGACGCTGAGCCAACACCGCTACGTCGCGGCTATGAACTGGACGACGGTAGAGACCTCCTCCTCACCCTCGCCTGTGGGGAGTAGGGTGAGCCTCGCTAGTCACTGGCTCAGTAGGGAACTCCCCCAACACCGAGCAAACCAAACACAAGTGCCGAAAGCAGTAAACTATGCTAGCATTTATAGCACAACTAAACAGGATATTAAAGCTATAAACAAACTCACCGCTAGCCGACTGCGTAAAACAGCTGTAATAAGTAAACGGCAAAACTCCAACATGTGTACGAGCTACGGTAGAGACCACCACACTCGAGCCACGTAGACTGGTTCGCGACACCAGCAACAGACTCAGACAACTAACACAGGTCTACCTCCCAGTCTCGCAGCCACGGACGAAAGATCCAGCTGCCGCTCCACGTGAAAAAGACAAGCAACTGTGGAGACCAACTAAACACCACCACCTGTAGACCACACGGTCGCAGGCCCATGCCTGGCACCTCTAGAGACCCTGGCCTGGGCTCGCTAGAGTGAGGCACTGGAAAAGGACTAGTCGGGGACCAGTGTCGACAACTGGTGTCTGTACCCCCAACTAAGAGCGCACTACAAGTGACTAAAAACAAACTCAAGAGTCACTGTCCCACTGTCGTCTTTCCCTCAGCCGGACGTACAACTCAAACTAAGGAGTGAGGGTGTCCAGGTCAGACGACACAGACCTCGACGGTACAGCACAAGTACCGGGACAAAGCCCAACTAACAATCTGGCTCACAGAGAACCTGGGGCACCCAACTGGAGAGGTAACCATGGTAGGCGTCTACTACCTGACACGCACACAGAAATCACGTGCGCACTGCACAAACCACGTGAAACCTCATGAAAACCTCGTGTACTGACGGTCCACAACACATGAACACCACCTGTCTCGTGTGAACACTATGTCCACAGGCAAACTACTAGCTAGCTACATAACATGTGAGCTAGCCTAAAAAACCACGCGCTTCCCAGAGCGCCACAAGTGCCAATGCACTGCTCACTAACACTGAGCGTACCGATAACAATAATCGGATAATCACATGCGTAAACCATGCACACACAGGGCCTCTCAGGCCAAGTCGCGACAACCCATTAGGTTGCCTTCAGAAGGCGTCGCCACGACATGTCGCCTTCAATCTAGAACGCGACCTACTTACTTGCCGCCTCTTGATCCTTAACGCGACACATCGTTGTGTTGCGTTCAGAACGCGACATAGGGACCCGTTGCCTTACCAGGCGGGAACCCTAATCTGGGCTCTCTCCATGACAGCCCATTTCCACAATACAAACCACCCTTAATTCTTCGTTTTCATGCTTTTGTGAATGCCTAAGCATGGTATCTATTGTTAAAATGCATAAACTGATTAGAACCCTTATCCCATACGATTTATACCCTGAAAACCGGAAGAGTTCACCTACCTTCGCGAAGAACGCGCTATGCAGCGATCTCCCGGCATTTCCCCTGCTTCTCCCGGACTCCTTGCAGCGAGGACACGCCGAACGCCAAATCCCAGCTGAAATTGCCACAGCACTCCCCCTGGTCGAGCAGAAACCCTGAGCGTTCTGCTTGGCTGGGGTTATTTAAAACCTGCAGCGGTTCGGAACGCGACGGATTGTGGCGTCGCGACCAGGTCGCGACGACCTAAGCTTCGCCTTCCCAACGCCCGCTGCCTGGGCGCTACACATGGCGCACATGCAAACGCTCAATGCACCAAGGCGGCCACATGAATGCGACGGCCACCTCTGTCGCGTTAAGAACGCGACAGACCTTCTTGTCGCGATGACAGGCTGAGAAATCTAGGGTACTGCAGGCCCAAAATGTCAGCCCAGTAAGTCCCAGAAACACACACACACACGGCACACAACCCATTGGCCTCACATTGGTCACCACAAGCGCTAAACACACGATCCACGAGGATCCGAAAAATGCGCGACGTTACACAGTATGCCACGGAGTGGGTTACCGACGACATTTTTGCCTATAAAGGAAATGTAAACACAACTAGAAAATGTCATAATAATAATTAAATCTAGATTGGACTTTAATCAAGATTAGCTCCCACTATTTTCCGACAGACTGTATAACCCTCAGATATATAGAATGGGGGAGACTCCGACGGTCTCCTAGCGGGGATCGGAATCTCATAGACTCATAGCATGATCTTGTGGATAGCACAACAACATACTATGATCTGAAAGCGGTCAACCCTTGACACTTGCAACTCTTGCAATATCCGATCTTATTTTGGCCCCTGAATTTTAATGAACTTGTGATAGCACAACAAGTCATTAAATCTAGTTTAAGCAGTACCATCATTACGTACGAGCATAGATTTGGATGTAGCCTTTGTGGATAGCACAACAAAACTAAACCTCGTTCCTCTACCCCCGTTTAAGGCATCACCATGCCATAGTTTTAGTCTGTCATCAGATTTGGCAAGCCTTGTGGATAGCACAACAAACTTGCCGATCTAATGGCAATCTAAAACTATAATGATGGAGGGCCACGTATTCATTCTTAATGATTAACGCTACGGCTTAAATTTTAAACGAGGAGGGATTTTGACATATTTTATCTTGGTCTCTATATCTGCGTGCTATTGATATATAAATTTAGAATATCATATATTTAATTATATATATCATAGCACATTCCACATATTCTATATATGAAGAAAAATGATGGATGATCATGGACTTTAACCTAGAGTGGCATACCAGAGCTAGTTGGTAATCCACAAACATGGCAAACATATGGCAGCCCCGCATCGTATGCCTTGCTCGATGTAACTCTATCTGCATGAAGGTCTTGCATGGTACTTTCCTCCATCTCCGCCAATCCGCTTCTTAAAATTACAAGTAACATTAAATTGGGCTCGCATGCCCATAATATACATAAGATAATAATAGAAACCTTGAACAAGTCAATGGGAGTACATAACAGGCGAGGGAGATAGAATGTACAACCCGAATTTAATAGAGGGAGAGAGGGAGGCACGCAGTCCTCATAAATTACATC
>CM024754.1:18018826-18108831 GCA_014218235.1 Colocasia esculenta | reverse complement strand
GTGTCTTCTCACGGACGAGCGCAGGAGGGCCCGAACGCAGAGGAACAGAACACGACAGGCGCCAAGGACTTTCTCCCTAGCACGTGCGGCATATTTAAGCTCGCGCACGTAAGGCTCTCGGAGAGACCTTCGGGGGCATGCGATTTGTCGATGTGGTGCCGGCCTCTTCTTGGCGCGCTTTTGCAATGGGGGTGTATGCCCCGGCGGGGTGTTTATGCCTCCACCGAGCAGCATTGCCTCTACGTACGTCGTTTGATGACGACGGAGGACTTAAATATGTGCCTCAACGAGTGTCGTTTTATGACACCGGACGACTTAAATATGGGCCTCGCGGTGTGTCGTTTTATGACACCGGAGGACTTAAATGAAAACGCCGGGGTCATATGACAACCTGTGGTGTCTTCTCACGGACGAGCGCCGGAGGGCCCGATCGTGGAGGACAGAACACCGACAGACGCCAAGGACTTTCTCCCCAGTACGTGCGGCCTATTTAAGCTCGCGCACGTAAGGCTCTCGGCGAGACCTGGCATGCGATTTGTTCGCTGCGGTGCCCGGCCTCTTTCTTTTTGGCACGCTTTTGCATGGGGGTGTACCCCCCTATTTATAGGATTTCAGGGGGGCATATCGGCGGGGGTACCCTCCCCGGCGGAGGCCTCGCGGGCACGAGCGTCGAGGGCGCGAGCGCGCGAGCGTCAAGGCCGATGGCGAACCGGCGGAGGTGCCCACGCGAGCGGGCTGACTGGCGGAGGGGGCCGCCAGTCAGGGGGCCTGACCGGCGGCCCCTCCTGGCTGGCAGAGGGGGGCCGCCAGTCAGGGGGCCTGACCGGCGGCCCCTCCTGGCTGGCGGAGGGGGCCGCCAGTCAGGGGGCCTGACCGGCGGCCCCTCCTGACTGGCGGAGGGGGGTCCGCCGGTCAGGGGGCCTGACCGGCGCCCCTCCTGCTGGCGGAGGGGGGTCCGCCGGTCAGGGGGCCTGACCGGCGCCCCTCCAACTGGCGGAGGGGGGTCCGCCGGTCAGGGGGCCTGACCGGCGCCCCTCCTGCTGACGGAGGGGGGTCCGCCTGGCGCCCCTCCCTGCCTGACGGGGGGGCAGACGGGCTCCCCTCCATGCCTGGCGGGGGGGGGGGGGGCAGACCGGCGCCCCTCCCTGCCTGGCGGGGGGGGGGGGGGGGGGCAGACCGGCGCCCCTCTTTTCCTTGGCCATTTCCAGGAGGATTTCTGGGAGTTTTGCTGGTTTGCCATGGCACGTGCCGCACACGTGCACACACAATGCCCGCATGTATTTGACGTGCATTCAACGTGCGTTTTTGCCCGTTTCACGTGCGTTTGACCCCATTTTCGGAGGGCGTGTGCATTTCACCTTTTCGGACTCATCCGAGTCGTACGCGATCTTTAGCGCGAGTCCGGACATTGAGTTTCGGCTGTCCGGGGCGCGCATTTCTGCTATTGACGGGCTTTTTAAGCGTCATCCTCCGACTCGTTCTGGGTGGACATCCGAACTCAAACCCATTTATCTCAGGTGTTCGAGTGGGGGAGGCCGGGGTTTATTCCCAGCCTTTCTTGGATTTCCGGACGAGTTTGCCACCCGGGACTTGTTTAAATCCCGATTTTTTCGGGTTCAACAAGCGCACGCCGCTTCATAGAAGTGGCGTGGGTCCTGCTCCACCGGGCCATGCAAATGGTATGAGCCAGGCCTCTCAGTCATTTCTTGACTTTTCCGAGTGGTTCCGGGTATTTCCGTCATTGATTGACTTTTCCGGATAGTCCTGCCATTTATCGGATTGCTGGACTTCTCCGCCATTTGTTGACATTTTCCGAGAACTCCCAATGTGTCCACCTTTAAGTCACACCCAAGAGAGTGCACGCCGCTTCATAGGAGTGGCGTGGGTCCCACTCCACCGGGTTGGACAAAAGGCATGAACCATCGGGCTATTTCTGCCATTTTCTCTGCCGCAGGGACGTATCTTCAATTTCCTGGACATCAGGGGTATTCTTGTACTTTTTCGGACAACAGGGGTGTGACGGCCCTCTATATCTAATAAGGCTCCATATCCAAGTCCGCCTCCCGCGATCGGACCGAAGTCTCACAAGGGATATCTCACATAAGTGTCCAGTAGGAATATAAAAGACAATCATAAGAATAAAAGACACAAGAAAGTACATGTTCTCATATTCATTCACAACACATGATACTGTCCCAATACATTATACATGTTCAAGAGAAAAGTACAACTACCTGGTGCATACACCGAGGGAGCAAAGCTCACACAATACTAAGTACGACTCAACTGCTGGTGGTACAAGTCTGCCACAACGTCGCTGCGAGCCAACACATGGCTAACACCTGAAAAGAACTATAAGGGAGTGAGCCTCAACCAATCACTGGCTCAGCAGGGACCTCCTAAAAACAACACCTAGAAAGAAAGAGACCTCAACCACAAAGAGCTCACTGGCTACACCGATGGCCAAACCACAACATAATTGCATTAGACATAATGAACTACAATTAAATAAAATTCACTATCTAGCACAATCTGCAGAAACTACAGAAACTGGGAGGCCTGGTACAGAAACACCAGACCACAACAACAGCAGCAATGCCTAGGCCACAACCCTCACAGGCAAAACCACCACAACAACTGAACGCCTAAGCCACAAGCCTCACAAGGCAATCTACCATGTAGGGTAATAGGATTGGCATCAGCAAGCCAATCCACGACACATTAAACCACGCTCTGAAGCTTACCGAAGAAGGGTAAAATATAGCCAGTGGAAGGTCACACCACATGACCTCCACGAAACACAAGTTCACGTTAACACCTGAAGAGGTTGGTACACGACGTACCACAACACAAAGCTATCCACGAAGGGTAAGGGTACCTACCACCACAAGGTACCACCACGGAGCCACAACCACAACGGTAAAACCTCAACCAGCGAGTCACTACACACAAGCTACAATGTGGCAAAGCACGAGTCGGAAAGAAACGACGCCACCACACGGGAACGAACTACCGGTTTATGACGCCAGTATCTAACCGGACAACACAGCGCAAGAACAACCTCTTAGTCTCGTAGCCACAGACACTCCTGTCCAGCTACCGCTCCACAAACACACAGAGTAAGCCAACCAACAGTGGAGACCAACCAACACCACACCTGCAGACCACACAGCTACAGGCCCTTGCCTAGCACCTTTAGGGACTCTGGCCTAAGCTCTCTAAAGTGAGGCACTGGAAAACATGACTAGCTAGGGCTCAGTACGTCTACTAGTGTCCGTATCCCCAACCACGAGCGCGCTACAAGCGACCGTACACCCATAAACACGAGTCGTTGCCCTCTGTCATCTTTTCCTCAGCCGGACGTACAACTCAAACACAGGAGTGAGGGTGTCCAAGAAAACGACACAGACCTCAATGGTACACATAGTACTGGGACATGCCCCGAGCACAATGTGCCTGACTCACACAGAACCTGAGATACCCGACTGGAGAGGCATTCCGGAATAGGCGCCGGACTACCAAACTCGGCAAACACATACCAGTCATTTAACATTACCATAAAACTTATATCACGGTACATATACCATAATTAGCTCGTCACTGGTCACCATGTGACCTCCAAGCACCCATACACTTAACAAACGTGAACCACATAAACACCTAATAACCTTGCCTGTCATGGTCATCTCATTACCTCTATAGCAACACACTAAACCATAATGCACATTAACCACATAATTAACATAATTAACTTAACTCACTGACCATTCATAATCTAAATCACTAAGCCTATAACATGCTTTATTAATTATGGAGACAACTTAAACACCTTAACAACATCTTAGAAAACCAGGGCTAGGTCAACACCAGACCATCACAAAAACACACCTCGGAAGCCAAATCGCGACGAACACAAACATCGCCTTTAAGAATGCGACGACCTACCCCGACGCGATTCAAAGCCTAACGTGACAGGGCCTAGTGTCGCGACCATATGCGACGGTCCGATACGTCGTCTTTAGGCAAAACGGTCAACACTGACAGTCAAAGAGCAAATTGCGATGCAACGACACGTCGCGACAAAGACCACACTAAACCGTACACAAAATCGCGACGGACCACACCGATGCGTTCAACAAGAACGCGGGGGTCAAGTGGTCGCGTCCAGACCAGTTGGTCCAACCCAATCAGAACACATGAACGCGACAGCCCAAGGCATCGCATTCCAAACTAAAATGCGACGGTTCAATTCGTCGCCTTCTCAGGCAAGCGGTTGAACCCTCCTTCCTCTTCCAGAAACCCATTCCACACACCATACCATTCATACATAAGCTTATAAAACGGAAGCTAAACTACCACATGCCATTCTATCATGTTTTAAAAGCTATAAGCCAATTAAATAACACAAAATAAAAGAGGAAGTCTCCCAACCAACTCGGAGAGCCCGCAAAACGCAAAGAACACCACACCACCGGCGCACCCACGCTCCGGACACCCTTCTTGCGTGGAAACCGCGCCGCACGAACCACCTGAAATCGCCAAACGCTGCACAGCAACCTCCCCCTCACGCGGACAGAGCTCCTCTGCTCTGTCTAGCCAAAACAGAGCAATTAAACACTCAGTCAAAATCGCGACGGAGGCAGACGTCGCATTTAAAACACTTTAAACGCGACAGACCTGACCGTCGCCAATCGCGCCGCGCACCGGAAAGGCGGTTGGTGAATCGCAACATAGGAAGCCGTCGCGTTCAAAACGCGACGACACACCTCGTCGCCTTCTTCACCAGAAAACCTGCGGGCTAAATGGGTTGAGAGCTAAAGCCCACAACGCCCACGCAAGGCATAAAGGCACGAACAAGGCTCTATGACCCCACATTGGTCATGAGCACCACACTCACAACCCGTTAAAATGGATTCGAACGATCGCGCCGTTACAAGGGGTATTCTGCAATTTTCCAAGACAGCAGGGGTATTCCTGCAAATTTCCCATGATAGGGCATATGTGTAATTTAATACACACATGCACAAACTTTATATCCTCAGGGGTCTTTGTGTAATTTTACAAAAATTAGACCCATATAGGGGTCTTCATATTTGAAGAACAAACATCTCCCCCAAAGGTGGGGGGGGGGGGCTTCATCTCCCAGCAAAAGGCCTCTTCCAGCCCAAAAAAACCGGTTTAGCCCAGCCAAAAAATGTCATCTTCTTCATGGCCTTGGCCCCTATTTATAGAGGTTTGAGGGGGCCAAGGGGGCTAAAACCTCCCGTGGGAGGGGGTGCTGCGGCCTCAAAAAACCTCCCGCTGGGGGGGGGGGTGCTGCGGCCCAAAAGGGGCCCTGCGGGGCCCGGTACAGGAGAAGAACCCCCAGCGGCAGCGGGGGGTTCTGCGCAGGGACCACCCCGCAGGGGGAGGTCTGGCACAGGAACCACCCCGCAGGGGGTGGCCCTGGCGCCAGAACCACCCTTCAGGGGGTGGCCCTGCGCCAGGACCACCCCGCAGGGGATGGCTCTGCGCACAACACCCTGCGGGGGGGCGTTTGGCGCAGGAACACCCCTGTGGGGGTTCTGGGGCTGATCTTTTGGCAAATTGGGGGGATTTTTCTTTTATTGTTTAATTTTTGTGTCAACATTGGCCTATACTTATATATTTTTTTCTATTTTATTATATCGGTGCTACCACCCACCTTTCAAAAAACAATATCCATGAGTCGTAATTTATACTTCTAACTTGATGAAGAATGGAAATGCAATTAACCCTAGCAATGAATCATATTTATCACCAGTGTATGGTTCTCTTAAAACAAATTGAATTTTGTATTTTTTTCCCACTCTTTGCATGTTAAAGCTCCATACTCTTTTCCAATTTTCCCTATAAATTTCTTTTACTTCAAGTCAATGCTGTATCTTGCAATAGTGTTGGGGTCTGATGACCAAAACTTTTGTGGTTAGGTCTCAGATGGTACCATTGAAGAAAACCAACAACCTACATACTTTCGATCATTTGCCTTCTTGATACCTTAGCATGTTCTTTGGAAAGAGCTGCCGAAGAAAAATCTGTATTGCTTAACAAGGTACCTTTTTTTGAATTTTTGTGGAACTTTCATATTTTATGGTTATATAATCATGTAGTACTTATAGTTATTATTGTCTGTGGTATTTAGATTGAGAACATCAATGAGTTATCAAGACAGGAGGTTGATGAAATTATTAGGACATGCAAACGGGAAGACTGCATCACCTCATCTGACAATATTAGGAAAAGGTAATCCTTCTTATATGTGCTTGCTTATGTTCCCCCTTTCAGGATGAGCCAAATTCCTATAGTTGGTTTGTCTGTTCTTGCTGTCTCAAGTGCTGCTGTTCTCACTGTTCTTGCACATTTAGTTGCCCTCTTAGTTGTTACCATGACAATCAAGATGCTATTCATGTCAAGGACCTAAGTCTTAGCATGATTGTGGTATGAACCCCTTCCCAGAACATGAAAGATTGATTTGCATGAGCATGGCATTCTCCTTAAGCAGTGTTAAGCTTTTCTGAAAATGTTTAGTGCAACTGCAAACGTTCATTAAGAAAAGTAGAATGTGTATAAATGTAAACTGTAAAAGAGAGTATACCTCAAAGAGGCCCTTGTAAATTAATTACAACACCATCCTCTCCAGAAAAAAAAACAGCTACTTGCAAAGGGCCTATCCCCAACAGCAGAAAATTAGTCACACAAAGAAAGCATGACTGTACCACGTTCAAAAGGAAAAGGGAAATGTACCATACTATGTAGAGAAGATCCCAAGAGTATCCGAGAAATAGTCCTGTCCTGAAGCAAAAGCAGCCTGGGAGAGCAGCTGATTTCTTTCATTTCTGATAGAGTATTGTGGCTATTGCCCATATGGCCATATTGTAGCATGCAGAACTATTAGTTATCTTCTCTAAAACTCCAGGCTTGACAACATATCCAAGGACAAAATTCTACAACACATCGATGGTCTTGACAGTTTGGAGGAGGTAGGGCTGTTGGACTAGGAGGACAGGCTTCTTAGGGTCTCATTGAAGGAGCAATATGAGAAAATTCTTTGCATGGAAGAGATATTGGAAGCAGAGATCCAAAGATAGATGGATTAAAGAGGGGGACAGAAATATGGCATACTTTCAGCAAATTGCATCTGGGAGCATGGTTTGCCAAATCGGGGCGAATCGGCCTGATTCAGCCGAATCGGTGCGTATCAGAGAAGAGTCTATCCTTGATACGCCTGATTCGGCTCGATTCGCAGGGTTCCATGCTGGAAGCCCTTCCTCCCCTTTGTTTCCCCCATTTCCCTCAAGAAACCTTGGATCTCCACTCCAAGACTTAGGTGGAGCCTTTCTATGTAGATTACAAGGTGTTTGGAGGCAAGATCCACTTGTTCTTGCTGTTGTTCTTCATCCATTAAAAAATAAAAATGGATGTTTATGTTCAAATCATGGTTCAAAATAGCACTAAATGGCATAAATATCGTCCATTATGCATGAAACATATTCACATGAAGAATAGGGCGGGATCCAAGCGAATCAGCTCAAATTGAACCGATTCAGCAGAATCGGGGCAAAACATGAATTTCTCGATTCGCCCCCTATTCCGATCCTGCCAACCCTGTCTGGGAGGAGGGTTAACTCCATCTCTAGTATTAAGATGGGGGATCTTTCCTTCTCGGAGGATGAGGAGATCAGAGGCCAGGCGAGAGACTTCTACCCCATGCTTTTCTTCGAGGAGTTTTACAGACCATCAATGGTGGAGAATCTTCTCCCTCGGCTTCTTCCATGGGAGAGTGATGCCATATCCTGGTCTTTTTCTGAGGAGGAGGTTCACTAAGCCGTTTCATCCCTCATTGGTGATAAGGCACCTGGACCCAGGGTTTGCCATGGTGGATCGAATCGGTCTGATTCGGCCGAATCGGATCGAATCAGAAGAAATCCGATTCACCCGATTCCTATCAAATTGGACCGATTCCATGTGAATCAGCCTGATTCAGGCGAATCGTGGTGGATCAAGACAAACCCGATTCGTCTCGATTCCCCGATGCGGCGAACCCTGCCTGGACCAGATGGCTTCCTTTGGCTTTCTTCTAGTGGTGTTGGCTAATCATTAAAGGTGATTTGGTGGCAACGGTGAGTGAATTCCCAGAGCGGAGAGCACTTCTTCTTATTCATAAGAAGGGTGTTTAAGAGTTTCAAGAATTGAGGCCAATCAACCTACTAAATGTTACTTACACGATTATCTCCAAGGTATTGGCAGGAAGGCTGGTTACCATTATGGACAAGCTGGTTGACCACTTTCAGCCTTCAGGGAGTTTTTATTAGGGGGAGACACATTCTTGACAATTTTTTAGTGGCCCATGAGTGTCTGTTCGCATTGAAGCAGCACAAGAGGAAAGGGTTGGTTCTGAATTGGACTTTTAGAAGATTTATGACAACGTTAATTGGTAGTGTCTGTTTGATGTCGTAGAGAGGATGGGTTTTGGAAACAGAAGGAATGGTTGGGTGAGGGCGTGTATCTCTTTGGCTTCTTTTGCTCATCAATGGGAAACCTTTCTCTTGGTTCCACAGTGGACTTAGGCAGAGAAACCCGTGTCTTCTCTCCTTTTTGTTCTTGGTTGCTAGTATATTGAGCATGGTATGGTAGAGGGCGGAAGCGGCAAATCTTTATCTCAAGTTTTCAGGGTGTTAGAGGGAGCATGTCTATCTAAATGATGCCATCTTGTCCTGGGTAAGGGTGAGTAGCTGCCCCTGATGGCTAGGTTCATGCTGGGTTGTTGGAGGTTACAAGGCATAAAGTCAACTTCAACAAGAGCCTCCTCGTAGGGATGAACCTCGAGGATAAGATTGTGGACGGATGGCTTGTGGTTGGGTTGCAAAATTGGAAATTCCCAATATCTTATTTGGCGCTACCTCTTACTCCGTGTGCTATCAGGTGTGCTGATTGGTGGTCCGTTATTCACAGGTTTGAGACCAAGTTGGCGGGTGGAAATGGAAGGCAAAATCGCCAGGATCGACCAGAATCAGTCGATCCTGGATCGGATCGGCGGCTATGGATTCGATTATGGGGGGGGGGGGGGGTGGGGAAGTCCTGAATCGGCAAACTTCCAGCTGGATCGACCAGAATTGAGTTGGATCGGCTGGATCAAGCAGGGATCGACGATTCCAGACTGATCCAGGCCGATCCAGACTGATCCAGGTCGATTCTCTTACTTATTTACCTGAATATCATTTAAGTTCATTTACTTAAGATATTACATGTAAATAAGGAAGTACCCCCCATTTGAATCTAATAAAAAATATCAAAAAATCATATCTCTTACAATAAAAAGTCAACTCTCCCATCGAAGAAGAAAATCACGATTTTGGTGATTTTAACGAAATGCTAACTTCTAATCTCTCGTAATTTAGCTTTTCTAAAAATTGATAATTCAAATAAACCACATGGAACACTAAAAATTTAAAGTCCGGTAAAAAAAGTCAAACGTGCATGTTACTTCTCCAAGGGAGCCACTCTCCTACTGACAGCACTTTAGTCTACTTGAGACTCTCAGGATTTGGTCAAACTTAAGTTATCATCATCCAAACCTCTCAGAATTTGGTCAAATTAAGCTACCATCACCCAACTCATGACACTCATGAGTTTGGGTGATGATAGCTTAGTTTGACCAAATCTAAGAGGTCTCAAGTAGACTTAATACTGTCAGTAGGAGAGCGGCTTTCTTGGAGAATTAATATGCACGTTTGATTTTTTTGTTGTGGACTTTAGATTCTTAGTATTTTATTGGACTTATTTGAATTATAAAATTTTAAATATGTCAATTATGAGAGATTAGAAAGTTGCTACTTTGATAAAATCACAAAAATTGCGATTTCTTCTTGGATGGGAGAGTTGACTTTTTATTAGTAAGAGTTGTGAATTTTTAATATTTTAGGATTCAAATGGGGGATTTCCTTATTTACATGTAATATCTTAAATAAATGAAACTACAAATTTTAACATTTACTTAAATAGTATTCAGGTCAATAATACACTAAGTCTTTAATATTTTATACTTTTCTTGTATTATTATAGTAGTAATAATACAAAATCTTATGTTTCATATATTATGAATGCATGTATGATTGGTTTTTATGCAAATATTAGTTCTTTCAATTTATCAGATTTTCCCTCATTTTTGCTGTTTTTTTCTGTTTTTTCCTGAATTTTCCTGAATTTTTTCCAAAAAAAAAACCATTTTATAGACTGGCCGATCCAGGATCGGCCAGACTTCCCTTGAATCCATGGGATCTTGCGATCCGATCCGATCCAGGATCGGATCGAGCTTGGTCGATCCCGATCCGATTCCGATTCCGATCTTGCCTTCCAGCGTGGAAGGCTAGGACTTGTCATATGGAGGCAGACTTGTGTTGTGTAGCTCCACCTTGGATAGCCTGCCGACATATTTCCTTCCATGTTTAGGGTGCCAAAGACGGTGGCGAAGAAGATTGAGTCTATCTAGTGTAAATTCTTTTGACATGACGGTGGGGAGAGATGCAGGGGTTGGCACGATATATATAGCGTGGGAGGTTGACCAGTAGTAGGATACAAGGAGGCCTTGGTCTCAAGAACATCAGGGAGTTCACCTTGCCCTATTCTGCAAGTGGTTGTGGAGATTAAGGAGTGGTGAGGAGGGGTTATGATCCCTTTCATCAAATAAAGATATTCCAAAGAAGCAGACTTGGGACCTTCATCCTTCTTCTAGTGCCAGTATGTCTCCGCTTTAGCGAGGCATCAAATTGTATAGGGATGCTATCTTCTCAGGAGCTAGGGTATGCCTTGGGAAGGGTGACAAGGTTCGCTTCTGGAAGGATACATGGTGTGGGGATTTCTCGCTAGAGGCTCTATTCCCTACACTTTTCCTTGTTTCCGCAGATCCCCTGGTCTCTATTTCCCAGGCTTTCGTCAAGCCCTCAAGAAGAAGGGGCATGACGACAATATCATAACAAGTAAGAATAAAAGGAGAACATAGGGTTTAAAACATGAATATTCATTAACTATGTAAAAAGGGATTATAGGACGACTCTAACTAGTCTTGCATTGCATGGGTACAATCGCTCAACACACTTCTCACCCGTATTAATTTGTGTTTGGAAATTAACTGAAAAATTAGGAAAAAACAGGGTGAGCAATAAGCCCAGTAGGAATTACCTCTAATCACTCTAAATCATTTAGTCAGCAGTTAACTGGTTTAACAGGAAATATAAATAACAGGAGCATGTATTAATAGGTAATAGGCTCGGCAAGAAATGTAGCAGGTTAGAACAAGTGTTTGAGGATTCAATAAAGAAGTCAGGGCAATTATATAAGAATGAGACGTAAACAGTAGAGTATTTAATCAGGATTAAACCAACTCATTCAGGAAAATAAATAGTAAACAGTCTCAACCATGATAAACAGGAAACAGTCCTAAGCAGAATAAGTAGTAAACAGTCTCAGGTAGTCAGGTATGTTGGATAGTTGAATTGTCAATCCAGTAAACAGAACAGTTAGGCAGTGAGTATGGTGTCATGCCAAATACTGATCTTTGTCCTTCGCGGCATTCAGTTAGAGCATTCGGGTGCTTCTCCCGGGGCCAGATAGGGGTCCTATGGCACAAGCATTAGTCTAGGTGGTGGGTCTAAGACCCTAGAAAATTACTTTCATGACAATTCAGTAATTTAGAAAATGACAGGAATTTCAAGAAGGCAGTTTAGAGCTTTAGCAAGAAATTCAAGGAATAAAGCCAGAAAATTAGAGTAATTATCAGGATGAGGACAGAACAGTTATATGCCCACAAGCTGTTACTAAAACGAATCAATGAAAAACTCTGAACTAATGACTAGTAGAACAGGGGATTAAGACTTATGCACACTTAATAGGAGTTTAATCAGAGGATTTAAATGACAAACTGACAAGTGTCATGATAGGTTAGGAATTAAACTAAACAGTAAACACTAATTACATGCTAGCAAGAACACAAGAAGAGCTTCACTAAATCACATTAAATCAGGATAACTAACACTTAATAAGGACTTAATCAAGGATTTAAATCACAAATGATAGAGTTTCAGGATAGAAAATGACTAAACTAAAGTAAGCTAAGTACTAATGACAGACTAACAGGAACATCTTAAAGAAAGACACTAAGCTATACTAAAAGAGGAAATTAACATACTAATGACCAAGAGAAGATTAGTGGAACCTACCTTCAACCTGAAGACTGGAGAAGCTTGGAAAACTTGAAGCCTCCTGGAGCCTCCATCCTACTCCCCGTGCTTGAGCACCTTGAGCTCTTCTTGGATGGGAGGAGGTAGGGCCCTATTTATAGGGGCTTAAGGCGGCTAGGGGACAAGGGGCTAGAGCGGTTCCAAAGGGGGTATGGTGATTTGGGGTGTGGGGCCCACCAGGGGTTTTTAAGGGATTGCAATAATTGGGCAGAAATTAAAGTAAAACGTCAGACTTTTTGAATTGCAAAGATACTCTTTCTGAAATTGTATTTATGTCTCTACTAATTTATGGGGTGTTACACCCTCTCACTTAAAAAGAATTTGGTCCTCCAAATTCACTCTCTCTGTCAGAAAACAAGGACTAGCCATTGAACAATTTAGATAAAAGGACACAAGTTCATATTTACTATATATATATACAGATCAGTTATACAGTCTTCGGATATAAAGTCGAAGGAAGTCTGGCAACCGACAGAAGTCTTTTGGAACTCTTAGTGTCAAAAAGGATGGGTGAACATCTCGACTCTCGATCCAACCTCTGCGAACTCTGGTCTTGATTCTTTTTAGTCGTTGGATGGCTTCTTTATTAGGCAGGCTAAGACTCTATGTTCAAGGCTTCCACACCTTAAACAGCCAAACAGGCTCCAGTCTTAAACCTACAATCTTCAGTTGTATGACAAACTTGTGACAAAACTGCAAAACTTCTCTGATTTTTGTACTATACTCATGCTGCTTAATCTTCTTAATTTCCTGGTTACCTCCCGATTCTTCCCTAGAATGTTTCTCTATGTCATCCTTCCTTCAAATTCTATTGATTAGCTCTGAGGCGCTTTCTAGTGCTTGGGCTCTCTTCACCATATCCGTATAGGTCTGGATCAACATGGGAGTCAGCTGGGTAATATACTTGGGCATTAGACCAGGTAAGAACCTTCTTGCTTGAGCTTCTCAGTGGAAATGAGGTGCGGAGCATATCTGGACAGCCTGGAGAACTGGGCCTCATATTCTGACACCATATTCTCTGCTTCAGATTGGTAAACTCGGGCCGCCTTCTTTTCCTTACTGCTTCTGAAAAATACTGGTCATTAATGAGAATTCTGTCCATGTAGTGCTGTAACCTTTCATGGTAGCTTCTGTTGCTTCCCACCAGGCTCTAGCATTCTTCTCTACTTAGAATGTAGCAAGTCTGACTTTATCCATCTCTGAGCATTGTGTAACCTCAAAAATTCTCTCTCTCTCTTTTATCTTGTATTCTGCCTCATCAAGGTAGGTGCTTCCACTGAACTTGGGAGGATCCATATTGCGAAAATATCTATATGCATCTCCTTTACTCGGCTTGTCCCCATTTTGGATGATCATCTGCAAGGCGTTGATCAAACCCAAAACTGTGCGCTGCATTTCCTTCCACTCTTCTCCTTGACCCTCCATTGCTAGTTATAGTTAATCTGACATTGTTTAGTTATAGCAGTAAATGGGGTTAGCAGACACAGGTGGACAAAACTAATTTAGCTCAACCCCAGGTTTCTACTAATCCTCACAGATCAACTACATGATCTTGAAGGCTAATAATCTTAGATTACTAGTCCTCCAAATCAGGATCTAATACCACTCTGTCCAAGGTTGGCTCATCACGATTCGGGTCGAATCGGGTTGTGCTTGATTTGATCCGATTCGCCCGAATCGAACCGATTCGGTTCGATTCGCATGGATTCGGCCAGAACCATGGTTTCTGGCCCATTTCTGGTCGATTCCCTTGAATCTGGCCTTTTTTTGTATAATTGTTTGGTTTAGGCCTCTTGGAAATGTGTTTCATCATATTCTATGACATTAAATATCATGTAATTGCTATACACACATGTATTTTCAATCAAAAAAAAACATTAGAAGAGTGAAAACAAATTGAAACTCATTAATAGAAAGATATTTACATTGCACAAAGTAAATACAACAATCAAACTCTGAATTCCAATACAGAATACAATGACTTACTCTAATATCCCCAATGCCCTTGTTGATATGGATCGTATGCATTCCATTGGGATTGGATAGGCACGAACTTTGACTCATCTGACTCTGAGGGAAGCTCTCCAATAAGGTGATGACCTTTTGTTCGAGACACAAAACTACGATACTCATCCCATGTCATCATGGTATGGTATCTCTGACGAAACTGACTTAGATAATGGTCCCACACCTGGCTGCCGGGACGGATTACATTCAGTTGTGTCATCTGTACATCCTCCACAGGAGCAAAAACTTGAACTGGAACATGAACAGAAAATGCAGGAGGGGATACATATATGGAGATGGACCAAGATAGCCTGCTGTGGCAGTGTACCCACTGTACGGTCGTACCCACTAGAGTAGTCTGTGCTAGTGGACTCGGGGTGATAGCTATGGCCACCATAGGATCCAACATACTCTTGTGTATCATCCTCTCAAAGTCAGTGATATCATAGGTCATAGCTATGGGAATCCACTGGTGAACCTCTTGCTTGACTGTCAGGTCTAAACTTCTGCCTTCTATTGTACCGCATTGGGACACCATGACACTATCTTGTGTTGCCCCCATAAAATTGCTCCTCTGTGAATTCCATCCCACCACCTCCTTCTCCTTGATCATCGTCACCATCTCCTCCTCCCTGACCACCGTCACTACCTCCACCTCCACCGTTACCACCACCGTCACCTCTAGCATCTGAAGAAGAACCACCTGCAAATGCAATATAATTTAAGATAGGTTAGCATAAATACAAATACATTTGAGGTAATGTGCAATACAAAATGAGACCTATCAGTAGTCATCGAATCATGGGAGGCGCTATTGGGCAATCGTGGTGAATCCAACGGAGACGGTGTCTCATCCTCTGCATTTAGATCCAAAGTCTCTGCATCGGCAATGTCAAGTGGGTCTTTCAACAATGGTAGCAGCTTTCTTGCCTTTCTTGGATCCCCAACCAGAAAACCAACCCTTCTTTTTTGTACTGGGGGAGGAGGTGGCTCTCGTATAACAATCCTTTACTTGGCCGGGACTCTGTTGCACCAGTTTTTTTCGGCGGGATTCTGTTGCTATTTGTTTCCCTTTTGCCAATTGAGATGATGTGGGAGCCCTTGTAGATTGTGAGGGAGGGGGATCCTGGGTAGATGACCCTCTCCTTCTAGATTGTGTGCGGGGGAGGCCTTCCATTAACCTCTCAAAATCAGCATCATCGTCACCATGTCCTCCACCTGCAATAGCCCCCAACATGATACATTAGCACAAATGTAATTGATACAATATGTAAGATGAAAGAAAGAAATTACTCGCTGTTGAATGAAAAAATTTGTTCGAATGCCACAAACACTTGTTTTAAATATATAGAGCAAGTGTTTGAGAAGGAAAATTTGTCTGGGGTTCCGGATAAAAGTAATCCTCAAACCCATTTATTCAGAATTTTCAGAATGAATGAAAGAAAGAAAAGAAGTTATTTATTCTGGATTTTTGGAATAAATAACAGCAGAAAACAGAAACATTTTCTACACATCTTTGAATTGTGAATAGGGCCATTCCGCATTAAATTGGGGCTGAAACCTTATAACCCCCAGTGTTTTCGGAATAAAATACCCCTGAGAACTTTATTTGCATTAGAAAACGCTTGTTTCAAATATCGGGAACAAGTGCACGAAAGGGAAAATATTTATCCGGGGTCCCTGGTAAAGGATAACCCTTGAAGTTATTTATTCAGAATTTTCAGGATGAATAAATAAAACGAAATCATTTATTCTGGATTTCGGAATTAATTAATGCAGAAAGAAATATTTCTGCATATCCCAGAATGTCGAAGAAAAATCCTCGGGGTGACCCAAAACAGAAATCAGTCAATCCCACGTTCCGGTGTGTTCGGAATCAGAGCCAATGCCGGCGAATGAAATTTAATGGCCCGAGATATCCCGGTGGAAGGCGCCCTACGTGGCGTTCATTTTTCAAGTGTGGGAACCCCACCGGGGTGTGTGCCCAGTGGGAGTCCTACCGGTGCCCTTGTGGGTCCCGCATCCCTGGTGGGACTCCCACCGGTGCTCTGTCTCAGAAAAGAAAAAAAAATGCATGACAGAAATAATGCATACCTGATGGGCTCCGTCTCCGGTGGGCTCCGACTCCGGAGGGCTTCGTCTCCGATGGGACAAAACCCCGGTGGGATATCCACCCCCTTGCTCAACCCCTATAAAAGGGGACCCAATGCTCCAAGAAAAAGGTCGGCGAGAAGAAGAAGTTCCAAGTACCAGGAAAGCTCAAGGAAGAAGACTCCAAGAGCTCAGAAATCCAACAGTTCAGAAATCCCTTTTTTTGAACTGCTCTGTGCGTTGCTGCCTTGCCTTGTATCATACAAGGCTAGATTGGAAACTTGCCATTTTTTGTTTAAGGCAAGTACATGTTATGTAAAGTGAGAACCAGTCCTCACAAGTTTAGAAGGAGGACTCCATGGACTGTTCTATAAAGAAAGAAACAAATAAATGAGAGATTCACGTAATGTGCTTGGGCATAGTATTATTTTCTGCAGGAGGAAATTACAAAAGAACCCTGTATCCCTTTTATTTTGCATAAATGACCAAAATAGGGAAACCTTTGAATTAATGCTCCCTGCGTAAAGGGATGTCATGTCCATTCTAAAAATTCTGAAAGCTCAGAAATGATGTCCTAAAGGGATAAGACCCAGAAAAATTCATAAAGTCACCCTATTCATCAGAAAAATTACAAAAAAAAACCCTCACATGACCAAAGAGTTATAAATCAGTCCTTAATAAAAGGTCTTTTTGTCAACCAGTCCCCATTATAAGGGATATTCGACAAACCAATCCTTATTCTGAAGGAAATTTGTAAATCAGCCCTAAAAGACATGGAAAAAACACAAATCAGTCCCCAAATATGGAGAAAAATGTGGATCAGTCCATGTTTTAAAGGGGGGGATTTCGCAATCAGTCCCTATTTTGGGGCAAAATCGCCAATCAGTCCCTAGAAACACAGGGAAGGATGAATCAGTCCCCATTTTGGGATGAAATTATAAAACCAGTCCCTAGAAATGCGGGGAATGACAAATCAGTCCACATGTTTGGGGTGAAATTGCAAATTAGCCCCTAGAAGTGAAGGGATGACAAATCAATCCTCAATTCACGAAGAGTGAGGCCAATCAGTCCCCATTATAAAGGAGATCTTTGTGAAACGGTCCTAAAAATGGGAAAACATGATAAAGTTGTCCCCGTTTTGACAAATGTTTCTAAAACAGTCCCCGATGTGGATAAATGCAATGATGAAACGGGCATAACTCCACATAAAAAAATGAACCCCATATGAATGGGATTTTTCATATTATGTTTTCAAATAATCAGGTCTAGCAATGTATCAAAGGTATTCGAGTTCTTCTCGATGTAAATAAAACGTCGAATTATCGACGGGGAAGGGTCCAGTACACGACACCCAAATCGCCTGATACATGAATGAAATGTCTGTTTTAACAGACTGGCACGTCCGTAAAATAGATAAATATCAAATTAATCTTTTTCTTCAAAAATGACAAAAGATTTTGAATGAAATTCTTCGCGTGTTAAAACACTCGCCCACCTCTCTGTGCTCATGAAGCTCCAGTTCTATGTCCCCAAGAAGATCCACCTCAGCCTCTGGATCATCTCATAATGAGGGGAGTATGGCTGTCCCACATTCCCACGATCTCCCTCCTCCTCTGCTGTTGCTTCTGCTATTGCCCTTGCTAAGAAAGTGTTAGGGCGAGGTGGATCGTCAGGATCATCTGCCTCCTCATCTAACTCATACTCCCCCGCCTGTTGTTGCTCGTGCAACCCATGAAACCATTGGGTCTTCTTCATCTCGTAGGAACCCAATATCAACAGGATCATATTCCACCTCCCCACGTTGCTTTGGATCTTGTGTGAGATGTTTGACCCTCAACCTCATATTGTAGTGCACGTACACCAATTGGTCCAAGCGCTATATGACAATCTATTCCGCACTTGGGTGTATCAATGCAAACGTACTCCAGTTCCTCTCACATCCACTAGATGAGAAAGTCTGTGATAAGATCTTCACTGCAATTTTCTCAATGTTGGCGCAGTATGCCCAAAGTTGAACCACCAATCAGCTGCAACCAAATTCAATTAGCTCAATCAGACCTCAACCATCAAGTTGCATTATAAAAAATGAAATGGGAAGCATATTACCGCCCTCTACACGCTCCCGACCAGCAATGGCAGATGGCTCAGCAAAGGTCCCAATGGCCTCTCGAAACTCTTCATCTGCATTTATTAAATTGATCATCATACATATGAATTCACGTATTTGTTTGGATGGAAGTTGATAATCCTATACTTGCCTCATCAACGGCATCTGCCGTTAGCACATGACTTCTTGACAATCTCTTAACAACCCTTGTAAAAGCAGCCGTCAAGTCATCCTCATATGCTAGCTCGTGTGCGTAATGGTATGCAGGGTGGAGATAGTATGCTGCATTGACGTATAAAATATCATCAGTTGTAACATAGAATAATATTAAGTGCATTACAAAAATAAGGTCTGTTCCTTACCCGCCATATGTAGATCTCTACTTATCTGCCGGTCCCATCTATCCTCAACAACATCCAAGACCAAGTGTGCATGCCGAGGTGAGACTTCACGGATCTTTTCGCGGCTTCAAGCTTTGCGTATACCAATCCTAAGATGGTCTCCTATCCCATCAACCACCCTCAACACCTCATATAGGTTCAATGATCTGAACCAATTTGAACACCCGATCCCAAAAATTGGAGCTGTTGACGATGCCTTCCACCTCTTTCCATCCGATGTTCCAGCAAAATTGCTTTGCAAACATTATCACCCCTGAACATACGTTTCATCCATCCTTGTGCTTCAATAGGCTTTGTAATGCCACAAAATTATTGCAAAGCGCGTGACAGCCGGCCTCAACAAACTCTCCACCAGTGGACTCTCTCATCCACGCCAACACAACATGATGATTGTAGATGAAACGTGTTATCTTTGCCCTGCATCCACGACCATTTTCACGGGTTGCAGTGTCCCGATGTCTTTAGCATAAATCAACACAGTGGGCAGCACATGGGGTCCAGTTAAGATGAGGGGAAATCTTCATCAACTGGGTAGCAATCTTATTCACCACCTCCCCTGCTTTTTTGTACGCAGATTCATTATCTGTCACCACCTGCACAATGTATTGCTCACCTATCTCCTTAACAATCCCGCATCAAAACCAAATGTATTCAGAATTCTGTATTCTATCGGATGCGTCAACAGATTTGTGATAGAAGACTTGTCTATCATAATACACGAGGAAGTTAATGAGGCTGCTCCTGGTGATGCCTGACCAACATCACACATCAATGTGATACCATACTTCTCTCATTTCTTCTTAAAGTTGTCAATGTAAGACTTGATCTCATTAATTTCATCCTGAAGATATTTCCCAGACAAGTCCCTAGCTGTAGGAGGCTGCACATGTAGCCCTCCACGTTGAACCTCCTGTATAATAGTTTGTAGTAAGGACTGTTTGCTGCATTGAATGGTAACCTGTATGGTGCCACCACTTGCAATTGCTCGACCAACCTTGTATTTCGGTCCCTGCTGGTTGTATGCATCCTCAATCCTAGTCTGCTTGCCATGCTCCCTAGGATACACATAAGGGTTCACGTCCTCAATTTGCACACCTGTGGGTCTCTTGCTATGCTTGTTCTGGTAGTTGTGTTTGTGTGGGAGGGGCCCGAGTGAAATAATCCCCCACATTTGAAAATCGACGGGACTGAGTTCCGCGGGCCCCCTACCGCTGAGCCACTTCCACTGCCACTGCCAACCTCATGCTGAGCTCCATGAAAACTCACTCTGTGCACTGCCTTTGATCACCTTCCCATGCCTCAGCCCTGCTTTGTGCTCTGGCTCGCCTTTCCTGCACATCAGGATCAGGCATATATTCTGCAAACATTTCAACTTCATCATCAACATCTTCATCTCGTTCCCTTCCTGATAATCCTCTCTTGGATCTCCTTATCTGCCTTCTTTCTTGCTATCTCTGCTCGAACTGTTTAAGGTGGTTCAATCATAAGCTTCTTAACTTCTCTTGGCACCATTTACACCCCTGCACGTCATGGTAGCTTGCTAGTCGACCACCAGCAAGGTGCTTCTTCAAACGGGAGACCCCACCTTCCTTGTCCCGTAAAACCACAATAATTGCACTTGAAGTTGTGCCTATTTCCAACATGATGCCATGCTGTCACCCAATATCATCAGAGCCCCTTTCGGTGCCATCTACAAGGACAAAATAAATAATTTAATAAATTTACAGTGAATTCATTTAAATCTCAGAATTTGAACACTAAAAGAAAGTGTTCTTACTTCTTATATGATATTTTGTTTTTATACATGAATCACATGATCACAGAAATCCATTCACACCTCCAATACATTTTCTGTAATTTCAAGCTTTATTAATTTTTTTAATTTTAAAAAATTATTAATAAGCGAGAACATAAATTAATTGTAGCTCAACTTCTTATGGAATCAACTTCTAACCATGATATAGAAGCTATACAACACATTCCTATCAATTTTTGGTTGTTTACAATTTTTTAAGATTTTTAAAATTATTTTCAGAAAATCATATTTTAGGAAAATCTTCAAATCTACATGAAAAGCTTGTAGATCTTGATGAGAAATGGTTGCAAGTGTACACCAATCACTGCAACATCATTTCCTAACAAGATCTAACCATACACCAAGAAAAAAAACAGAAAAATGAAGAAATATGGTGGCTTACCTTCAAAGCCCTGTAGAACCTCCAAAAAAACTTGAAGAACAAGGCTTGAATGCCTCCAAATCCACCTCCAAATGGATGCAAACTCACGTAGGAAGCCTCCACTGTGGATTGGCATGCAAATCTAGGGGTTTTTCTTGAAAAAACCTGAAAACGGGGGGGGCGGGGGGGGAGAGGCTCCCGGCCTGCTGCGCTGCGAATCGGGACTGTGCAGTCCCATTCGCAGTGCATCGCTCGACACCCTTAAGGGTGTCGAGCGAATCGAACCCGATGTGCCAGTATCGGGCGGATCGAGGCGCATCGGGTTCGATCCGCCTGGTTAAACCAGGTCCGCCTGCATCGCCCCGAATCGCGATCGGATCCCCTGTGATCCGATGCGATCCGCTCGAATCGGGCGGCTCGATCCGATGCGCCAAACCTGCTTCTGTCATGCCCCAAATGAAAGGGCGTGACCACAATATCAGAACAGGCAGGACGGACAATATTAGAATGGTAGGATAAAAGGAGAACATAGGACTAAAACACAAATATTCATTAACTATATACAAAGGATTATAGGACGACGCTAACTAGTCTTTATTGCATGGGTATAGTCGCTCAATACACTTCCCTCCCATGTTAATGTTAACTGGTTTAACAGGGAGTATAAATAACAGGAACAATATTTAATAAGTAATAGGCTCGACAAGAAATGTAGTGGGCTAGAAAGGTGTTTAAGGATTCAATAAGAAGTCAGGGGAGTTATATATAATGAGACGTAAACAGTAGAATATTTAATCAGGATTAAACCAACCCATTCAGGAGGATAAACAGTAAACATTCTTAACTAGGAGACATAAGAAACAATCTCAGGCAGGATAACTAGTAAACAATCTCAGGAAGTCATGTAAGCAGGATAGTTGAATGTTAATCCAGTAAACATTAACAGTCAGGTAGTCAGTATGATGTCATGCCAAAAACCTGATCTTTGTCCTCCGCGGTATTCAGTTAGAACATTTGGTGCTCCTCCTGGGGCCAGATCGGGTCCAAGAGGGTCTAAGACCCCAGAAAAATACTTTCATAACAATTCAGTAATTTAGAAAATGACCAGGAATTTCAAGAAGGCAGTTCAGAGCTGTGAGAATTATTTTTTAACATTTTAAAAAGATTTAAATTTAAGTTGGGATTTGATTTTGATTATTTGGATTTTATTTATTTATTTATTTATATGGACATGGTCTTGTTTAGTTCATTTGACCTCCCCCACTAACCGCAGTTAGTGTTAATTATATCAGTGCAAAAGACTGAACACCCTTGATTAACCATCAGACAAACCCTTTGAAATGAAAGAACATAACTCACATTTGAATGAAATGAATCACACACGAGAGAAAACATGGTTGAAGACATGCAATCTATTTTTTTGGAATTTTATGATATTTATTTCACTTTTTATTGATTTTTAAATTCATTTTCCCATTTTTTGGTATTTTAGAATTATTAATTTCATTTATTTAACTATTTTCGTTTTTATTTATTTAAATTAGAATTACATGAATTAAGTTAATGTTTTCATTTATTTAATTGGTTTAAATGTGAATTAACTTAAGGTGGATTAAAATTGATGTGAAACATAACTTGTTGTTGATTTATGTTATTGAAAATTAAAGAATAATAGTTGGAAAATATTTCGTTAACAACTGTTGAAAACTTGGTTGATTTTGGTTAAGAAATTAAGTAGTGCAGTCTTTTAAATAAACGTGACACTACGTGAAATAATTCGTATGACGTATGATTAAATGATTAGAAATAGCCCAATAGGCCCATTAAATCACATATGAGAATTTGTCAAATGTTGGCCCAATAAGCACATAATATCTCAATTGATTGCACGGGAATACAAGTCTGGCCCAATAAGCAGTCCCAGGCCCAATAAGAAATTGGCCCAATAAGATAAGCCCAATAGACCTTTTATGAACTTGAGAGAAAAGAATCGTGCCTTGCACGATGATCTTTAGGGTTGCCTTGCAGACCCTTTTTTCAGACTGCCTTGCAGTCTTTTTCCCGAAGCCTTGCTCGGGTTTTCTGGCTCAGAAAAAGCTCTCCCTCCCTGGGGCGCCCCAGGGCTTCTTATATAGTGGTGGGCAAAAGACGCCGACCGGAAGGTTTGCGCACCCTCCCCGGAGGTCTGCGCGTTTGTCCAGGGTTTTTACGCAATTTTTAAGTTGCGTATTTGTGCTTTAGTCCCTCTCTTTCTCTTCTTCTTTCTATTTTCCCTTTCTTCTTTTCGTTGGGGCCTTCCCAGTTTTGCTCTGTGCGAAACAGAGCAGGGAGGAGAGGGCGGCTCGGCGATCTCCCTCCCCCTCTCTTCCTTCCTACCGAGAAGCAACAGCAGCGGTGGGGAAGACTGGCGCAGCGACAGCGATAGCAGCCCCGGAGGGGGGACCCACGTAGCAGCAGCGCGCGCGAACAAGGGGAGGGGGCTACGGCGGCCCTGATCGGCCGCAGTGCAGGCGACCGGCTGGGTGGCCGGCGGCGGCCAGGGGAGAGGGCAGCGGCGGCGACGGCGGCGCGAGGCGGCAGTGCCGGCGACGGGAAGAGGCGGCGGCGGCGGCGCGGACCCAAGCAACAGCCGCGGGCAGGGGCCCTCAGCAGGGACCCGCCCTTCTCTCCCTGTCTCTTGCAGGCAGCGGCTGAGGAGGAGAGGGGTGAGGCCGGACTTCCAGGTATCTCTCTCTCCTGTGTGTATATATCTTTCTCCTTGGGTTTGCTTGTTTTACTTACCCCTTCTGTTCCGTTCCCCCCTTCGACAGTAGGAAGCCAGAAAAAAAATGGCACAACAAGAGCTTTAGCAAGAAATTCAAGGAATAGAGTCACGAAATTAGAGTAATTATCGGGATGAGGACAGAACAGTTATATGTGCTACAAGCTGTTACTAAAAGGAATCAATGAAAAATTCTGAACCATGGTTTGTTGGAGCGCTGATTCAGGGCGAATCGGATTCGCCCTGATTCGATCTGATTCGGCAGGATCGATTCGGTCCGATTCACATGTGTGTATATATATATATATATATATATAATATACATTGTATATGTATATAATGAGTATATATATGTATATGTAAGGCATATATGCATGGATATATGTAACATATGTATGGCAGATATGAGAATGAGCTCAATGATTCACATGGGATGACATGGAACTCATATCTTATTTACATTTCATATATTTAAGTAAATGTTAACATTTACTTAATATATTACATGTAAATAAGGAAGTACCCACCATGTGAATCCAATAAAATATCAAAAAAAAAAATCTCTTACCAATAAAAGGCTCGACCACAATATCAGAACAGGCAGGATCGACAATATCAGAACAAGCAGGAATAAAAGGAGAACATTGGGTTTAAAACATGAATATTCATTAACTATATAAAAAGGAGATTACAGGACGACTCTAACTAGTCTTGCATTGCATGGGTACAGTCACTCAACACACTTCCCGCCCGTATTAATTTGTGCTTGGAAATTACCTAAAAAATTAGGGAAAAACAGGGTGAGCAATAAGCCCAGTAGGAATTACCCTCTAATCACTCTAAATCATTTAGTCAGCAGTTAACTAGTTTAACAGGAAATATAAATAACAGGAACATGTATTTAATAGGTAACAGTCTCAGACTCTCAGCAAGAAACATAGAGGGCTAGAACAAGTGTTTAAGGATTCAATAAAGAAGTCAGGGCAGTTATATAGAATGAGACATAAATAGTATAATATTTAATCAGGATTAAACCAAGTCATTCAGGAGTATAAACAGTAAACGGTCTCAACCAAGATAAATAGGAAACAGTCTCAGGCAGTCAGGTAAGCAGGATAGTTGACTTGTCAATCCAGTACGCAATAATAGTCAGGTAGTCAGTACAGTGTCAGGCCAAACACTGATCTTTGTCCTTTGCGGCATTCAGTTTGAACATTCGGGTGCTCCTCTCGGGGCCAGATCGGGGCCCTATGACACAAGCATTAGTCCAGGTGGGTCTAAGATCCCAGAAAAATACTTTCATGACAATTTAGTAATTTAGAAAATGACCAGGAATTTCAAGAAATTCAAGGAATAAAGCCAGGAAATTAGAGTAATTATCAGGATGAGGACAGAACAGTTATATGCGCCACAAGCTGTTACTAAAAGGAATCCATGAAAATTTTGAACTAATGTGACATGGGATGACTAACACACAAGCTCTCACGCTAGCCAAAACACTAGATCAGCAATGTACAACACAAGATTGCAGTGTTCAGCGTTCACACGCACTTTTGCAGGCGTAGCAGGAAAATAAATACGTAATTTAACATGCAACTACTTGAACAAGCCGCCCCTCTCAGCAAAGAAGCACTACGGACCGATGGTAATGAGAACTACCGATAACCTTGGGCCACAATTTCATGCTCAAATATCGCAATCTTGGCACTACGATTGGGTTCTCACATCACACTTTCAGCAGTGAATTTTAAACCTTTAAACAAGCTAGACTTCCTAACTCACACATGCACGGGATCAGATTTAAACATATAATAACAAGCAAGGTGGGACGAGTCTATAGCGACTTACTGACCTGCTGAAGAGCGGGGACTCGCTCCGAGCGTAGGGGTAGGTGACACGAGAAGGCGTCTGCTGGCCTCGACTGCCTCCAACAACAAGCCAGCAAACTCGGTGACCACCGGGCCCAAGTGACGCTCACGTGGGGGTGAGACAGTTGGCCTTCACAGGTGTCGGCGTGGGGGTGTCCTTGAGTGTCGTGGTTGGCTAAACTCGTGCGGATATATGGGAAGGTACATGTACAGATGCTCCGTCTCGTTGATAGCCTCAGTTTCCTGATGGTTCATCTGCGATGCTGGCCTTGTGACTCGACAATCGGGGCTGGAAACGGCAGCAGTTCGCGAATCGCAAATGTTCAAGGGGTGCCGAATCGAGCTTGAAGAAGGCACTGGCGCGATGCGATTGGCGCTCGTGGGAGGACGTAGGTGGACACGCGGGGAAGGGGAAGACCCCACGCGTGGGTGCGGCGCAGTTGATGCGGGGACCTTTTGGGGAAGTCAGCCAGGCTTTGCCAGGCACGAACGACGAGGGGCAGACCCACCGGGCGGTTGTGGGGAGCTTTTAGACGATCGTGGTGGCGGCTCACGGGTGCTCCTGCGTTGGGTTTGTGGATCGCACACACAGCGAGGGAGAGAGAATGGCGCAATGGAGAGAGAGAGATTTACGAGAGGAAGAGGGGGGAACAGGGACTGAGAGAAAGAGGGGGGGGGGGTAGAACAGGGGAGGACAGTGGGGCTTCTCACCCTCCCTTCACGAGATCCCCATGCACACAGGCTTCTGCAACTCCAAAATTGTCCCAATTCTCAAGCGTCGTTTCTTTCTTTCCATTCATGCATCATCACCACCAAAAGAGAGTTACACCAGTTTATATAGAAAGTATATCCTGGAACCCAAAAGACAATATGCTAAAAAGCCCAAAATACCCTCATGTGTCCAGAAAATATACAAAAGCACACAAAATACTAGAAAATAGAAAAGTACAATATGGACCTAAAATGGGCCATCCCACTCCAACAAAACACAAAAACAAGTGTCATGATGTCTTAAAAAGAATCCTCCACTGCCTAGTCGGGCCACATGGGGACCGGCTGAGCTGTCCGACGACGACGGTAGACTAATGTTGATCAAACCGGCCACGCGTACGTGTGTCCTCACCATAATGACTAGTGGAACAGGGGATTAAGGCTTATACACTTAATAGGAATTTAGTCTTGGGCTTTAAATGAAAAATTGACAAGGGTTCATGATAGGTTAGGAATTAAACTAAACTCTAATTACTTACTAGCAAGAACACAAGAAGAGCTTTGCTAAATCACACTAAATCAGGATATTTAGCACTTTACAAGGACTTAATCAAGGATTTAAATCACAAACTGACAGAGTTTCAGGATAGAAAAGGATTAAACTAAACTAAGCTAAATACTAATGACAGACTAACAGGAACATCTAAAAGAAAGACTCACTAAGCTATACTAAAACAGGAATTAACATACTAACTAATGACCAAGAGAAGATTAGTGGAACCTACCTTAAACTTGAAGACTAGAGACGCTTGGAAAACCTTGAAGCCTCCTGGAGCCTCCCTCCTCCTCCTCCTCCCTGTGCTTGAGCACCTTGAGCTCTTCCTTGGATGGAGAAGGAGGGGTGGGGCCATATTTATAGGGGCTTAAGATGGCTAGGGGACAAGGGGCTAGGGCGATTCTAGAGGGGGTATGGCGGTTTGGTGTGGGGCCCACCAAGGGTTTTAAGGGATTAAAATAATCAGGCAGAAATTAAAGTAAAACCTCAGACTTTTTAGAATTGCAAAGATACTCTTTCTGAAATTGTATTTATGTCCCTACTAATTTATGGGGTATTACAGCTTTTGACCCTCTTTTTCCGTGAGGGATTTGGTCTCCGAGCTTCAGGATGGACCTCACACATGATAAGACGACACAACTTCAGGACCTTCTCTCTTTCCCCTTGCCTTTCCACCTCTCAACAGAGAGGATGGGTGGATGTGGAGGTGGTAGAAGGGAGGCTCTTTCTCAGTGAGATCAGCATATCGCATTATCTCCGATGGAGGAACTCTCCCCAGCCTGCATGATCAAGTTTGGATCCCAAAAAGCCCATTGGAGGTGAATGTTTTGGTTAGGAGAATTGCTCATCAGAGACTTTCCATGCGGGACAGGTTGCACTGTTTTATCCTTGATATTCAGACTTGTGCTGCTGTATGTGGGGAGGAGGATGAGTCCATATACCACCTTTTTGTAGTCTTCTCTTATGCACAAAGTGTTTGGAGGGAGGCTGCTAGGCGGACACATTGTTCCATCTGTCAGCATAGGGATGTCCGACAGTTGTTCGAGCGGTGGGACAAGTAGTGGACACTCAAGCGATAGGATAGTCTGGTGGCTCATACTTCATGCTACCTTATGGATGATGGGGGGGGGGAGTGGAACACAACCAAATTTTCAGAAGAATTGTGCGGGATGGGGAAGCTTTTTTTATTTTGGTTTTTGAAAGGTTAAGGAATGGGCTGCTATTGGGTGTAATGTGGATTTTTCCACTTCTCTTTGTGCTTTCTTGGGGTGTTAGGTTGTTCCGCATGTCCTTAGTGTGGCTCTCCTTTAGATAGGCGTTTGAAGCAGGGTTTGCTGGAGCGGCAATTCGCACCGAATCGGGTTTGCCCTGATTCGGTCTAATTCCGGTCCGATTCGCATAAGATTATTATTATAATATATAATATAACACATATAATATATGTATATATATAGATATGTATATATCACCCATGGAAACACATTTTGTTCTTCATACTTATTTACCCGAACATCATTTAAGTAAATGTTAGTATTTATAATTTCATTTACTTAAGATATTACATGTAAAGAAGGAAGTACCCCCTATTTGAATCCAATAAAAATATCAAAAAAATCATATCTCTTGCCAATAAAAGGTCAACTCTCCATTGAAGAAGAAAATCACAATTTTGGTGATTTTATCGAAATGCTAATTTTCTAATCTCATAGTTTGACCTATCTAAAAATTTGATAATTCAAATAAATCACATGGAACACTGATTTTTTTCAGTAGAAGAGTGGCTCCCTTGGAGAAGTCACATGCACGTTGATTTGTTTTTTACTGAACTTTGAATTTTTAGTGTTCCATGTGATTTATTTGAATTATCAAATTTTTAGATATGCCAAATTATGAGAGATTAAAAGTTAGCATTTCGATAAGATCACTGAAATGCGATTTTCTTCTTCGATGGGAGAGTTGACTTTTTATTAGTAAGGGATATGATTTTTTTATATTTTTATTGGATTCAAATGGGGGGTACTTCTTTATTTACATGTAATATCTTAAGTAAATGACACTATAAATACTAACATTTACTTGGTATTCATGTATATAAGTATCAACATAATAGGGTGTGTAAGTATGTATCCATGCAAATCGGAGCGAATCAACCGAATCACGGATCGGATCTCCCCTGATCCGATCCGATTCGGCCGAATCGGGCCAATCTGATTCGCCTTGCAAAACCATGGTTGGAAGGTGTCTTTTGGGGTTTCTTTTGCCTATACTTGTGCATTCCTTTTTTAGTAATATCTTGTGGTACTGTCCACTAGGACCACTTTCAGAAAAAAAAAAAGAACTCCACAGGCTGTGCCAACCATGAATCAGCTTTTTCACATGAGAAATGGGGCTCCATTGAACCTCCTCTTAGTGTGCTGGTATGTCCACACTGTCTAAGGGAAGATATACTGAACAGACAAGTGATCCGGGCTCTCTTCCTCATCACATTGTAACAAGCCATTCTTACTGTAGATAAGGAGCATGGCATTATACTGAATAGAATTGCTGCTCTTCACATCGGCAATTGAACTTTCAGTGTGGCCGTTAAGCTTCAAATCTGAGGGAAAAAGGAAAATCTCTTACCTTGTCAATAACCAGTCTATACGTGGACTTAGGAAAAGGAGCCATCTCTCTTCCATAACCATGTCTACCTGTCAACTGCATGCTGCTGTCAAGGATGGCAATGCAGGGAAGCAGCAACATCTCAAGTATCTCTTTCTCAAGTAGGTTTCTTCTATAAGTTGGGCCTCACTACCTATTTTCATTGTTTTTTTTTTAAATCACCAACTACTGTGTTTGTGATTAGGCAAAAATACTTTCTTAGTTTGTGTATCTTAATTATACATGCATTTTCTTTACTAGATTTGTGTATCACATATACAAAAAAATGTGTCTTTCTCTTGTTACTGTATCTTGCAATGGTAAATGTTTACTTTTCATATTTACCATTTCCCCTATAACTTTGGTTGTCTTTCAGGAGGTACATTGCAATGGTGGAGATGTGTAATATAGCTGGGGAGAGAGATCAGCTTATTTCTCTGTTACTTCAGATTGCAGAACATGCCATTAACATTGTGTTGATTCATTTCCAGGAAGAGTATGCTGTTTCCCTTCCTCTTGAATCATCATGCTTGGATGATTGATTTTTGTTTACAGATTATTTAGATATCTTTCTGTAAAACAAACACATCTATAGAAATATTGTATGGTTCAGCAAGATGCAAGTTAACAGGTTTCTTAAACCATTTTATGTTACAGTAAAACAGATACGGAAGATACCCTTTCTCCATTGTGGGGAAACTATTTCCAACTCTGGGAAGACTTGAACAACTGAGAGAGGTATGCTTTTTCTATGATTTCAGATGGCATTATGTGTATTAGGTGGTTTTACATTCTCAATGTAAACATACAGTTGATCATCTTCTTTTCATCTAAAATTGTTTCCTTCACATCTATAATGATGTTCACATTTTACATATTTGTCGAATTAATTTGCTTAGCCAAAATAGTGGGCAGGGCTCATGGATCATGGAATCAGCTGATCCAAATTAGGATTGGCTGATTGCGTATCCAATCGGCCTAGGCTTATCCGATTCCATGGAGTAGTCCCCTGGATCAAAGAAATTCCGGCAAATCAGCTGGAATCATATTACCCAATCAGTCTGGATTGGCCGATCTGGCCTATTCTGCAAAACAAATTTTTTTCTTCTATACATTCAATAATACATGCATTAAACCATCATTTCACATATATAAATTAATACACTTGTATATATATACACAATTAATATGTCTAATATGATTGTGTACATTAATTTACATATTTATGTATGTAAGAGTGCAAAACACATATAGACATATATATGACATATGATATATGCATTCTATATCTATATCATATTTGACATATATATATATATATATATATATATATATATATATATATATATATATATATATATATATATATATATATATATGATTACACATTCAAATATATATATTTATATATGCATTACATATATGTATACATTCATTGTATATGTATGTACATACTATTATTATATTTACATTAATTTATGATTGTATGTATATGAACAAACATATATATGTATCAAGTTCTCATTAATATGATTTACATACTGTCAGTTGTCATGGCATACGCCTACCTGGGCGGGAAGACATTTTTTAGGGCGAGATGGGGCCAAGGTGCCACCTAGGCTTATGCATTGGCTTACTTCATTGCTTTGGTGGATGCCATGACCCAAAGACCCAAAAAGCCATCCAAAACCACCAATTTTGGATCCAACTTAAGAAGGCCCGTTCACAATCCCTGATCGTAACCCCCCCATTCTCCACCTCTTTTGGCTGCCTCCCTCCCCTCTGACTACAGTTTCTCTCCCTGGCTGCTCCTGCTGCAACTGACATTGCCACCTCCTCCGGCCTCCACTACTGATGCCTCCCGCCACTGCCGACGAACCTCCGGCCACCAGTGGCCTTCAGCCAAGTATTCTCTCTCTCTCTCTCTCTCTCTCTCTCTCTCTCTTCTGACCCCACAAACCTCCCCAGCTCTCCTCTTTCTCTCTGTGGTGGGCCAGCAGCCCTAACCCTGGCCGGCAGTGGTTGCCCCCACCGTCAGACCCCCCTTCTCTCGGTGATAGGGGTGCCAACAGATACCCGATATCTGTTAAATCGACCTATTTCTGATTTTTTTATCAGGTGTCAATATGTTATCGGAATCAGAAACGCATTTGCGAAGCTATCAGAAACAGAAACAGTCATTTCTGTATCCGTTTGTCATTTTTGTTTCTGGTAATGTATATTGTTTATAAAACATTTAAAAAACTCTCATTACTCCAAAAACCAACCTGGTGGCCCTTCAGCCACTGCCCTCAACTTGTTGATGACCCAGCCCCTGCTCATGCTGCCTCTTGAGCTGCCTGCTGATGCAGCCACCTCTCCAGGCACCCATTGCCACCATCTCTTGGCCAGCAGGGCATTGACCTCAGAGCACTGTCCCCCCCCCCTCCCCCTCCCCATTCCATCCCCCTAAAAACAATTCCACCTGCTACCCACAGCTGCTACCCACCACTGTGGCCACGGCTGTCCTCCCCACTGTGGCCTTCGTCACTTGCAGTAGCAATTCCTCCAGCAGGTACGAGAGAGGAAGTCACAGAGGGGTCGTCATCACAGGGAGGGGGTGTGTTTTAATAGTTTTCTATGCATAAGGAAAGACCAAATGGTAAAGAGAAAAGTGGGCCCATCTTACCTTTTTTTACAGAAATGTTTTGAAGGGGAAGAGGGAAAGAGAGGTGAGAATGTATTTTTTGGGAGGATTAGGCTTTCAATGCGGGAAAGAGGGTGAAAGAGGCTGGGTTTGTTTTGTCTTTCCTCCCCCCCCCCCTGTGTGGAGACATAGATTTACTTTTTCTAATGTTTTCAAGAGAATTTAATTTAATTTTCTTTTAAAACACAATATATTAGTTTTATGGTAGGTAACTAAATTAGTTTAGTTGACAAAATTATTTAAAATTAATTCAGTTTGCAATAAGATTAGTTTAAATTTTAGAGATTAAATAAAGGTAATAGACATTTAGTTATAATTTTTTTTCTTAAACACAACTAAGTCCAAACATATGTTAGGGAGATGCTCAATGAGGTAGATGTCCTTTTGATGTGCTTGAGAAGGATTTGAGGTGGGTGTTCTCTAAGATTTACAAACGTTGCAGTGTGAGCATCAGGGGGGGGGGGGGGAATCCCACTCGAGAGCGGGTAGGCGTAGTGAGGAGGGGGAAGGAAAGGGAGAGGGTCCACTATCTAGCTATGAATGAGGATCCTCTTTTGGAATGTGAGTGGGTTAAGAGGGGCTAAGAAGATGAGGGCTGTGAGGGAGCTAATTAGGGGATGCAAGATTGATATTTTATTTTTACAAGAAACGAAGTGGGAAGGGGATGGTAGTGATCTCCTTAGGGAGATTGGAGGTGCCCGATTATCCCAGGGTGTGGTCTCCCGACTCTCCCCTATTGTGGGTAGGTCCAGGGGGATTATCGTCTTTTGGAACACTTTTGAGGGGGTGGAGCAGGTTTCTCAGGAGAGGGTCATTACTAGGTGGGCTATCTCTTTGCACTTTAGGAGTATCCGAAATAGCTTCCTTTGGGATTTTTAGGGTGTATGACCATCAGCCCAGAGAGGAGAAGCGTTAGCTTTAGGAGCAGTTGATCTAGTTCCATGTTTCTTCGGGTTATCCGTGGTCTCTCGGAGGAGACTTCATGCAGTTGTAGCTGCTTGGGAGAGGACAAGGGACAATGCTTCGAGCCTCCGATGAGTGACATGGATGATTTCTCCCATTTTATCTAGGAGGCAGCTTGGTAGACTTAGGTATGTCGCAAGGGGCGTACACTCGGTCCCACATGAGGGCTAATGCTGCTTGCTCTAGACTGGACAGGTTCTTGGTCTCCATTGATTGGGAGGATCATCTCCTATAGGCGCAGTGTTGGACTGATGAGATCAACTTTTGACCATAAACCCATTCTATTGATGACTTAAAGGTAGCCTGGTAGATCAGTTGATTTTAGGATCGAGTAGGTCTAGCTTAGGGAGCTTGACTTCTTCGACACAGTCGTAGGGGTTTGGAGTAGCCCGATTACCTGTTCCTCAATTGTGGGCACCACTTGTGTAGAAGCTGAAGCACATTACTTACATTCTTCTGGGGGGCAGATAAAACCCTCCTAAAACATGGAAGGTAGAATCGGCCGTTTTGGATCGGGATCGACTGATTTCGGATCGGATCAGCCATCCAGGGGGGGTAACCCCCTTAGTCAAAATCTTGGCCGAATCGATCAGAATTGGGTAGAATGGCTTGGATTGTTTTGGATGGCCGATTCTGCCATACATTTTTTTATTATATATATTAATTAATATTTGTACTAAATGTACGTTAATTTATGTATTTATTATACATACATGCATTAACTATATGTAGATATATATGCATTAAATATACATGTGCTTGTTATTAAATTTACATTAATATATGATTGCATGTACATTAACATACACATATTAATATATGATTGATATACATATTAATTATGTTTATACATTAATATTTGTACATTAACTATATATATATGTGCACATTGTTATTATATTTACATTAATATATGATTGCATGTTCATTAACACACACATACATTAATATATGGTCGATATTCATATTAATTATATTTATACAACTTCTTGATAATATCGCATCATCTCATTTTAGGCCTCCCCCTAACTCTTTTGCTAGCCACTTTGATTTGGTTACATCTTTTAACCGACGCCGAGTTAGGGCGACGATACACGTGTCCAAATCACTTGAGTCTATTTTCTCTCATTTTTCTATCAATTATAAAAAATGAGAGAAAATAGGCTCAAGTGGTTTGGACACGTGTACTTTCACCCTAACTCGGCGCTGATTAAAAGATGTGATCAAATTTTAGTGGATGCCAGTGAAAGAGCTAGGAGAAGGCCTAAAATGAGATGGTGCAATTTTATTAGGAAGGACTTGGACATCTCGAGTTTAAATATGAATATAACACTTGATAGAAATCTTTGGCGGAAAATGATTCATGTAGCCAACCCCACATACTGGGATAAAGTTCTGATGATAATGAATATATGTACATTAATATATGATTGATATACATATTAATCATGTTTATACATTATTATATGTGCATATTGTTATTATATTTACATTAATACATGATCCTTTGTACATTAACACACAAACATTTTAATATATGATTGATATACATACTAATTATGTTTATACATTAGTATATGTACATTAAATATATGCAAATATTGTAAACATTTCCCCATTTTTTCTGTTTTTTATGATTTTTTTTCCTGTTTTTCCTTATAATTTTCAAATAAAATTAATTTTTTAATCTAGTCGATCCACTGATCCATCCCGATCTGGATCGAGATTAGCTCGGGCCGATTCAGACCCTGATCCGATAGGAAGTAGGTCTTATGGCAGAGGAAGATAGATCAGCGAGGGACTCCTTTAGATATCAATTGATGATTTACTGGCTCGGGAAGAAATTTATTGGAGACAGAGATCCAGGGATAGACAGATTAAAGAGGGTGACAAGAACACTATCTACTTCTAGCGGATTGGCACAGGGAAGAGAAAGGGTAACTCCATCTCTATCATCAAGGTGGGACATCACTACTACTCTTCTCAAGTGGAGATTAGAGATCAAGCACGAGTCTTCTATTTCTCCTTGTTCTCAGACAAATCTATTTATAGGATGAGGATTGCTGCCGACCTCCTACCTAGTCTTTCCACTGAGGAGAGAGAGGCTATGCCACTCCCTTTCCTAGAGGAGGTCCGTTAGGTTGTTTTTTCTCTTGTAGGTGACAGGGCCTCTGGTCCTAATGGCGTCCCCTTATTATTCTATCAAAGGTGTTGGGGTATCATTAAAAAGGACCTCATTGTGGCATCAATGGAATTTCATGAAGGTAGAGCACACTTGGGGATATCGATAAGACTTTTGGTGCTTATTCCTAAGAAGTCGAGTGCCAAGGACTTTAGGGATTTTCGGCCAATCAGCTTACTCAATGACACTTACAAGATCATCCCCAAGGCCTTAGCAAGGAGATTGATATCGGTGATAGATACTTTGGTCAATCATTTTCAGGGAGCTTTCATTAGAGGAAGACATATATTGGACAAGTTTTTGGTGGGGCATGAGTGTATCTATGCTTTTAAGTAGCATAGGAGGAAAGGAGTGGTTCTGACGTTGAATTTTAAGAAGGCTTATGACAAGGTTAGTTAGTGATGTCTCTTTGATGTCCTGCAGAGGATGGGGTTTGGGGCCGCTGTGGACACCGGAATTTTCTTCGCTCGATTTTATTCATTCATTTCGTTTCATTTTGGTTTCAAGGTATTCATTCATTTCACATATTTTGGATTTTAGTATTTGCAGGGCGTGCCAATCTGTCTGGTAGACAAAAAAGTCCGCACAATGCGGAGGAAAGGTTTTGGTGTCCTTGAAATGGACGAATGGGGTGTCTGTAAAACAGACAATGAAAGGTGTCCGGGAAACGGATGGGTGCGCCGTAATTTATCTGAACTTCTTGAGTCCCGTATCTATACTCATCAGATGATTGGAGTAGCATGTGCTGGACCTCTGTCTCCATCGATTGGGATCGATGTTACATTTACATCAAGTTAAAATCTTTGGTGTTATTTGGCACCGGTCTTAACTCGAATACCATTCATAGAAGGATGGGAACGTATATGTGTAAAGAATTTAGAAAGTTCTAATATGATATTTTCCCCCTTTTTATTGAAAATGTATTTTATTATTTTTTTTTTTGAAAATGTTCAAGTTTGTTTCATTTTTGAATAGTATGAAATGGTGTGACTGCCTATTTTCTTTGAGTGTAAAATATGATTGAAAATGGAACGGGTATACATTCATGGACCCGTTTGAGGTTTGAACTGTATGATTTGAACTTTGTTCGGAATGGGTATACACCCGCAGGTTATTCCTGGGTTTATGCGTATTGAGAATCTGGGCAGTACTTCCACGGATTTGCAGATCCCCCCTTTTTATGAATATCCTCTTGAATGGAATCTCCGTTTAAACAGAGTTTCTGTCAATAAATTGAAATCTCATGGTTATGCAAGAGTGTTCCTTGACAGAATTCCACTTGGACAGAGTTTCCCCAAGAATACATACGCATCTAAGCATATATTCGTAATTATATGGATATGTTTCTTTTGAGTAAAGATCCTACTCAAATGGGAATCTTGCTAAAGAACGTATACGCATAAACGCAAATTCCCATTGCCTTATGGATATGCTTCCGAGCTATATTCCCGCTGAGGCGGGAGCTCCCCAGAGTTTCCTCTGGAAAAGGGATTTCTGTCCGGGCAGAATTTCCTTTAAAAAGCATGTACATATGAATGTGAATTTGCGAACATGCAAGTACGTTCTTGGGCAGAATCTCCGCTTGGGCAGAGTCTCCACTAAGAAACATATGCATATAAATACGAGTTTATGATTATATGAATACATTTTTAGAAGGAACTTTGACATGGGCAGAGTTTCCTTCCAAGAAACATATATGTATAAGCATAAATTTGAGTTTTATAGATATGTTCTTAGGCAGAATCTCCACCTGAGCAGAGTTTCTTTTAAGAAATATATTCATAAAAACACAAATTTGTGAATATACGAATACGTTCTCGGACAGAATCTCCGCTTGGGCAGAGTTTCCCCTAAGAAACATATGCATATAAGCACAAACACACCATCCCAGAGACTTAGAACTTGATGGGAGGTGGCATATATGCATCTGGATGCGTAGCATTCAGAGCACGAATTTACAAAGGTATTTAAACACCATATGTTCAAAGATGGACGGTATTTAAAACTATAGCCCATGTGGGCCGGTGCCGTTATTACAGACTTATGACGATGAAGCTTGCGATGTCGTATGAGGATGATCCCTGAATTTGATACCTTCACACCCAAGAAAGGAGATTGGGGATGAGACGGAGAATTTGGGATTTTCTATTCCTTGGAATTTCAGGAAGGGGGGAACAGCAATGGGGCTTCTTCTCTTTCTCCCGTCTCCCTCCTCTTCTTCTCTCTTCTTTTTTTAGGGGGAATGGGGGTGCCTTTTATAGAGGAAGGCCCCCCTTACAATGGTGGGATGGGGACCCCTAACCGATGGAGTTCCATCGGTTAGAGGGAAAATTCCCTCTAACCGATGGAAGTCCCATCGGTTAGAGGGTTAGGGCCCCTCTAACCGATGGGAGTTCCATCGGTTAAGGGCCGGTTAAGGGCCATTCCCTTAACCGATGGAAGTTCCATCGGTTAGAGGGAGAATCCCCCTAACCGATGGAGGTTCCATCGGTTAGAATGGGGAATCCCCCTAACCGATGGAACCCTCATCGGTTAGAAGGGGGAACTCCCCTAACCGATGACAGTCCCATCGGTTAGGGGAGAGGCCCCGTAACCGATGACAGTTCCATCGGTTAGGGGACCCTTCTCCCCTAACCGATGGAAGTTCCATCGGTTAGAGGGGAGTTCCCCTCTAACTGATGGCACTACCATCGGTTAAGGGGAAAAGTCCCCTTAACCGATGACAGCCCCATCGGTTAGGGGGAAAAAACCCCCTAATCGATGATGCTTTCATCGGTTTAAGGGAGGGGGAATTTCTATAAATAGGCCTTCCCCCTCAACATTCAAAGGGGTCTTGCCATTTTGCCATTCTGAAATCAAAATTTACGTCTTCTTGGAGCCTTCCTGGGCGGAGAATTGCAAGTCTTTGAAGCTTTCGTGGCGGACTTGTTCCTGTATTTACTCTTCATATTTGGTCTTGTAGACCTTGTGATGCCGGAATTTTTCCGTGCCGTATCTTATACGGAGATTATTCTCCTCGGCATCTCCACTTGCTTGGGGTGCTTAACACCACTTGATAGCTCGAACGGCTTTTAACAAGAAACTTGGATTAAGTTATGACTTTAAGTAACCTTGGGGTTACCCTAATCATAACCGTCTTGTCCCCCTAATCAGGCCGTTAAACCAGTTAGGTGAGGTCAACATTTTACCGGTAGTTACCAACTCCCGGTTAGGTAGCCACCTTCCTTTCATAGGCTAACTAATTGATTAGTTGCCCACAAGTGAATGCCACCTACTTGACTTGTTGGACCACTATATAAGGAGCATTGGTACTCCTCTTAACAAGCATCCATCATATACACATATATATATTTTCTGTTCCAACAAATGCCCCCCACGGGGTACGTGTCGGAGTTGGAGTGACGGCGCGTAGCCCGTGCAGATTCCATATAGCAGTCTCCTTTATAGCTTGGACTGCCCTTTAATTGTCAATTTCTGACTTTGTTCTTGTACTAGGTCAATGCTTTTGCTCTCTTCCTATCTTCCTTCCCTCCTTTTTTTTCGGAGGAGAAACGATATATGACCCATAGCAATCTGCCTTTTATTCCGGACTGCCTTCTAGCTGTCCCTTTCTAATTTCATTTTGCGGGTAGGTTGAATTTCAACACCCTTTCTTTGGTTCTTATCCTCCTCCCTTTTATGTCCTTTTTTCAGGTCTTCAAAATGCCTCAGGGACGAGGATACTTGAGCCGTAATGATTACGCCCAACGAACCCGTGACAAGGTGGTTCTTCTCGACGATATGATGCCGAGCTTAGACGAACCACGTGTTACAAGCATGAACTCCTCTTTGCTGGATAGTGGAAATAACAATGTAGCAGAGGTGGACTCTGACAATTTTCTTGCCAAAGGCGGGGTAGAGATATCATGCATTAGCCGCCTGAAGGGTGCTTATCATTACTCACGGGAGGAGGATTACCCAGAACATCTTCCGACTGACCCGGAGTTATTTAGCTTCATTCAGAACTTTGTTCCCTCACATATGGCTGCAGGTGACCCTTGCCTGAGTGCAGAGAGGCGGTACCTGGAGTCAGCTATTCTGAAGTCTCGAGACAGCCTTCTTGGCACCTGTGCTTTTTCATATCCCAGTTTCCCTCTGGGATTTGCTGTTCAGCAACGACTTCCTCCAGTTGCCGACCTGGGCCCATTCAGCCATGATCTGAATAGCTATACCCGGCCAAGGAAGATCTCTCCAGCAGTTTGGAGCTTGACGAATCGTCACCAAACAAAGCCAGAGACTGATGGGTTGCAGCTAATGCCTTGCGACACCAAGTATGTATCTAGGAATTATGACAATCGGTGTCTACTGAACCGAATTGTTGATCTGACCAGTCCTAGCTGGTACGGGAGTTGGTCGGTCCTTTCTTCTCGTGTTTTCCACTTCGGTGCCACCGAGTGGCTTATGGGAGTCCTTCATCATTATGGAGAGATTTTGAAATTGTTTGGTATTTATGAAGCTGTTGAGGCGGCATTGTATGACTACCCATGCCACACAGGACTTCTTCAGGCATTAGTAGAGAGATTCAATGCCCGATGGAACACTTTTGGCACTGCCGAAGGTGAAACTTCTATTGATCTGTGGAGTTTCCACCGGATCTCTGGACTGTCGATATCCGGGGGCTTTTATGAAGAGATTGTTCTGGACGACTTGCATACTTATCGCAGCAACGGCGCTGGCCAGTATATTCTTCCATATAGCCTTCGTTTTCTCACAAAGGTATGGAGAGATTTGGCCTGATTGGGAGGAAGGATGACCCGGATTCCCCTCTGTTAAATTTGAGGGTAAGTCAGAATGCTTGGCTACGCTATTTTTATAACGGGCCATTCTGCTTCTTTGATAACTTTGCAACAGAAGGCCGCCGCCTGGAGGAATATAATCAACTAAATGTGAGAAAGCCCCATCATGGGAGGTATATCTTTACCCCCGAGAACACAGGGTGGAACCCTCGCCGGCTACCAGATCGCACTTACTTGGCTGCATATTTGGTATACTGGCTATCTTCTTTTGTCATTCCTTATGGTGAGGAGGAGTTAATCGGCCAGGTTTAATTTATCCTGCCTGCCTTTTGGCAGAGGCCATAAGCTTGCTATAGCCCCTGCCGCCCTTGCCATATTTTTCATGGGTTGGGCTCATTGAGTTCACATTTGAGTCCTCGGGATAGAAAAACCCTGCTTCCCACTCATTACCTGAGTGCCTGGCTGGCCTTCTGCTGCCTGGGCTTTGCCAAATTGTTGACTTGCCTCGGCCGACGGCTCCCTTGATTTTATTATTCAGGAACCGACCCTGCGAGGATTTAGTGACCCAACTGACAGGTGCTCGCTATAGTTTGTCTTTCCTCCCGAACGGCAAGCAATATCTTCTTCAATTTGGCCTTATATCCCGGGGGGTCCGACCTTATAGTATTCAAACTGCTAATGGGGTCACTTACCATCTTCCTTATGGCGGGGGTTTCGGCCCACTTTTGTATAAAGACTGGTTATTTTGTATTCGGCCGAGTGTGCTGGTATACCGCCGGGGATCAAGCCTTGTACTGGAGCCTTACTATCCCTCAAGGTTTGCTAGGACTTTGGGTATGACCAGTCAGCTCCACCAAGTGCAGAATTTCCATTGGCTGTACGCCTTTTCCACGACCATTGCCTTCATATGAATGCAGCAAGCTGGTGGAACTACTTCTGTCGTGAAGAAGTGAATTCAACATGTATTCTTCCGTCACCTGAGGCGATCGGGCGCATAGATTTATTCTACGCCCGATGGTGGTTTGACAGAAGCAACATCTTTCGGCTCGTTCCTGCGAAGCTGAGGAAGTTTGAAGAATCCCGTTTAAAGAAAAAGGGTTTGCCTTTGATCTTAGTAAACGTGGAATTCCTTAAAGCACACTTCCGAGGATTGATGCGCTCGTATCTCAAGCGCTATAATTCCAGAACATCCAGGAAGAACAAATCTGACTCCGGCAGGCAATATTATCAAGGGGAAATGCCGCTTCTGGAGCCCATTGAGCTTTTCGGAAGGAAGACCACGGATATTCATGGTAATCTCCCAGAATATGATTGGTGGGGGAATTTATTGTCCGATCTCGGGCATTCCGCTGAGGTTGCCTTATCTGTTAGACTTCCTCCTGAATGCGTTAACCACCCAGGTTGGGTGCGCTGGGAGAGGCACCTCACTATTGCCATCGGCCATGCTGGGCCTTTAGAATTCTTACCTCGCCTTGAAAATGCCAGGACACTTCATGATGTCCGCAACATCATGCAAAGAGTGGGCAAGATTTGCAAGGCTGATTTTCTATGGCTAGTGCCTGGACCTCCATCCAAGTCAACAGGTATATTATTTTTTTTTACTTCAAGTCTCTCCTTCCATTCCCTTTTTTTTATACATATTTTTCTACCTGCATTTGTGGATTCTTCAGATACCTCGGCTCGGAGAATTGGCGGGGGGAGGAGTAATGAGGGTCACTCCCTCCCTTCTCGAGGAGGCAGGGTTGACAAGGGTAAGGCAGTGGAATGTCCCCCTTTGAACGGTATATTCTTTCCCCTCCTTTTTTTTTATCCTTACTATCCACAATCTTTCTCTCATCTCATCACCATCATCATTTTTTTAGTGATGAGACAGACGGAGAAGACAACGCCCTTACTTTTTCAGATGACCAGGGCTCTTTACTTGAGGGCTCTCCTCCTATTCACAGAGAGGAGTATGGAAGTACTTCACAAGCATCTGCCGGTATTTTGCCGGAGAATGCATATTATGAAGTTCCTCCCAATTTTGAATTTTCCGAAATAGCTGCAGGTGATAACAATCCGAGGTTCACATTTGCTGAACTGGGAGTCTTATCGGGGCAGTATTCCTCTGTCCCAAGTGAGGTTTATATTCCAGTGCCCGTTGAAGAACCCACAGTGGCAGCTGAGGCCCCTCTGGTAAGCTCGTCTTCTCAAGCCATCATGTATTTTTTTTGTCTTCACTATTCATATTTCTCTTTTATCCTTGTCGTTCCTGGAAGGACAAGAGTTTTACAAACAGCTTTTTTGCGGCGGGGACGATAGATATGTGTCCGACACTAGCAGCCGACCCTTTTCTCTCGCCTTAGGGAAATGTCGGGAATCCATTTTTTAGGCAACAATCTCACTCTGCTTTCCAAGTGGATGGAGTAGCAGGCTGTAGCGGAGGGTATCAGGAGACAGATGAACCAATGAATTATAATGTTGACCCATCAGCTTTGCCACCAAGAAGTTTCGCTCCCCATACGGTTGACTTCCCCTCTTCTTCCCAAGGATTTTATTCAGGGGAACGGGGCTTTGTCCAACCGCCAAACTCTGGGATGGAGAATAGGGAAAGGAACCCCTCTCCAGGTGAGATGTTGATGGAGTTGAAATACTTTCTTTGTTTTCTCGCTGCTTGGTATTTACTGAATGCTCTTTATAATTGCTTGTTGACATCCTGGCAGGCTTTGTAAATTCTCCAGCATTGGAGATTGGCGCCTCCTCTGAGCATAATATCACTTGACCCACCGAAGCTCGGCCAGATTCGAGCTCTGATGAGGAAGACAATGGTGTCTGGAACTACCTTGTTGGTAAAGTCTAGACGGTGGTGAACTCAGCAAATCCCCCGCCAATTGAAGCCGTTAGGCGGGTATTAGAGAAGTATACCACCAGGGCCTTTACCATGGGCGTCTCGCGCGACCGCTGGATGGCTTTGTCAGACTATTTGGGACAAAGTGTATAGCCTTCATGTTGATATGACTTGGGCCCCTTATAATCAGCGGCTTCAAGTCCTGGAAAGCGATATATGTTCCTTGTCCAGCGACATCGATGAAAGTGACTCTCGAGTTGCTGATGTACGCAAGCGTCGGAAGACACGGGAGCTGAGGATGGCCACAAGAGGCGAGAATATTGCCCGGCTGGAACGCGAGCTTGGCAAAGAGAGATCTTCCCAAGCTCGAGATGTCAGGGATGAAGTTAAAGATTCTGAAGAAGAGGCCGTCCTTATCAGGGACGGGGATGGTTCTCGCCGGGTTAGATCTTCCAAGATCAAGAAGCTGAACGGCTGAAGAGGAAGCAGCCTTCCTGTCTCTGTTTTCCATCATAATACTTGTATTTTGAATTTGTTGTCTTGATTCCCTTTTCTTCTTGTATGTAGTATCTGTCACCTTCTATGGACTTGCAATGGTGACTTTGACTTGTAATTTTCATGAATGTACAAATGAAGGACAAAGAAATCCTCCTTTTCACTTTCATTTCCTTATCTCCTTTTTTTTTTCTACCAGTCTCAGTGCCCTTTCGGGTTTTCACCGAAACTAGCCACCCTTTAACTTTTTCCAATGCGCCCTCTCGGGTTTTCACGTTGAGGGGTTATCCTTGATGGCTTAGTTCCGGGATAGGGGATCTTCAATACAACATTCATGTAGCAAGCTCATTATTTTGCTTTCTTGTCCGGCTCGCCTGTAGAGTGATTTGTGATTCTGTAAATACAAAGTGAAGGATGATGAAAGTCCTCCTTTTCATTTTCCTTTCTCTTTCTTCTCTTTTTCACATTACCAATCCCAGCGCCCTCTCGGGTTTTCACTAAGACTGGCTCCCTTTAGCTTTTTCCAACATGCCCTTTCGGGTTTTCATGTTGAGGGGTTATCTATTTTTGCCTGAAGCGCCCTTTTTTTGGGTTTTCGCCTCAGCCAGATTTTTCGATCTTTTTACCCTCAAGTATATAGTGAATTGTATACTTGAGTCCATCGGGGTATCTCTATTTTTAACCCCTTTTTCTTTCTTCCTTTTTTTGACATTTGAGTATTCAGGTGGTTTGGATAGTTGAATAGATAAGAGTCTAGCTCTGGAATGGATGAATGGACTCTAATGTGGTTTGGAATTTGAGTTTGGATGATGATTGGACATTCAGATTTTAATTTTAAATTTGGATTTTGGGACCTCTTTTTTTTTAGTTTGAATTTGACCCACCCTTCATGACTTAGGGTAGGGATAAGGGATTTGTAATCGGATTTGTATTGAATTTGAAATTAGATCTGTTTCTGGATTGGATATGGACATGTGATGGGGGACCGGGATACAGAGGAGGAAGGGAAGGAGGAAGAAGAAGGGAACTGGCGGGAAGAAGGGAAGGGGAGACAGGAAATTGGGCACGCCGAACTCACGTCGTTTCTTCCTTTCAAATCTTTTCTAATCTGTCATTGCCCATCCACATGGATATGGGCATACATATAGCAGGGAATGGGTTCACAAATGACCAAAATACCCATTTCCCTCAAAATATACAATAAAAGCCCAACATTACATAAAAATAAGAAAATACCAAATGGCACCCAAATGGGCCCAAACAACATATCTTGGCCTGCCATAAAATGCGCTAAGTCCTCAAAAGTCATGTAGAGTGCGTCGTCCAACCAAAGTGACGTCGGCTCCGCACGACGACGCCGGTAAACCCGCGACGGGTCAAAACGGACAAGTCCTCGAGTGTCCGCACCAATTCCCCCCGGCTGGGAGGAACTCGACCCTGTCGAGTAAGGGTCCTGTCCACTCTGGTATCTCTCCAACAAGTCTGGGTCAAGCCGCTGCAACTCCTCTCGGGTAACCCAGGTGTCCTCGGTCGGTGGCCGCCCTCTCCAACGGATCAGGTAGCGCTGAAAAGCTCCGTCCCTGGCTGTCACAATCTGCTCATCTAATATATGATCAATGTGCTCTCGTCGTGCTGTATCTGGGGCCGGAAGTGGACACTCTGGTGTAGGGTCACTCACAAGAGGGGAGAAAGGCTCGAAAGGCTCACTGGGTATCACTGCTGGGTCCCGATATGCTACCAAATCCGAGACATTGAATGTAGAACTGAAGCCAAAGTCTGGTGGTAAGTCAACAACATACGCATTCGACCCAATTCGCTTTAACACTTTAAAGGGCCCAGCCCCTCGAGCTTGCAGTTTCTTCACGACTCCCGAAGGAAGCCGTTCAGGTCTGACCCTGATCATAACGTAATCGCCCTCATGGAACTCCTGTGGCCGCCTATGTGCATCTGCCGCTTTCTTATAGTGCTCATTGCTGATTTCGATTTGACGACGAATGCTATCATGCAGACTCCTAATATGCTCGGCCAAAGACTGTGCAGACTCAGACACTCGTGCAGAAATGGGTAAAGGAACAAGGTCTATGGGTCCTCTAGGCCTAAAGCCGGTGACAATCTCAAATGGGCTCATGCCAGTAGACCTATTGACCGAATTATTATATGCAAACTCCGCATGTGGTAACCTGGTCCCAACTACGCTCACGCTCACCAACTAGACAACGCAATAAATCGCCCAAACTCCTATTAACTACCTCGGTTTGCCCATCGGTTTGGGGATGATAAGCTGTGGAGAACTTGAGCTTCGTACCCATCAGATGCCACAAAGTTTTCCAAAAATAGCTGACAAATCGCACGTCCCGGTCTGAGACTATGGTCTTCGGTAGCCCGTGCAAACGCACAATGCCCTCAAGGAAAATATGAGCTACGCGAGACGCATCAGAGGTCTTCGAACAGGGGATAAAATGGGCCATTTTGGAAAATCGGTCAACAACCACTAAGATGGAATCGTGCCGTCGGATGGTTCGTGGCAAACCCAAAACAAAATCCATACTAACATCCTGCCACGGACGATCAGGCACAGGAAGGGGGGTATACAAGCCCGTATTCTGCTTCCTTTGCTTTGCCAGAGCGCATGTGCGGCAATGAGCAACAATATGAGCCACATCGCGCTTCAAGCTAGGCAAAAGAAGCGGTGCTCGACTAACTCAATGGTCTTGTTCCGGCCAAAGTGGCCAGCAAGACCCCCAGCATGGAGCTCCCAAATCAAAAAGTCGCGAACAGAGGTTCGCGGAATGCACAACCTAACTCCACGAAAAAGATAGCCCTCCTGAAGGATATAATCAGGGTGCTCTCGAGAGGGGCCAGACTGAAGGGCAGTGAGGATCACACCAAAGTCAGGACAACCCACGTATTCATCACGAAGCCTCTCAAAACCCATGACTTCCGCGCCGACAAGGGATAAGAGAAAGGTACGTCGACTCAACGCGTCTGCCACTCGGTTTTCCACACCCGCCTTGTGTTTAAGGACGAATGTGTAGGCTTGAAGAAACTCAACCCAACGACTGTGTCTAGGGTTTAGCTTCTTCTGGGCGTGGAGAAACCTGAGGGCCTCGTGGTCTGAGTAAAGGACAAACTCCTGCGGTAGCAGATAATGTCTCCATATCTCAAGGCCTGCACTACCGCATAGAATTCCTTATCATAAGTGGAGTACTTCAGCTTGGCATCATTTAATTTCTCACTGAAGTATGCAATGGGGTGGCCCTCCTGACTCAAGACCCCACCTATACCGACACCAGAGGCATCACATGAGACCTCAAACACCCTCGAAAAGTCCGGCAATCGGAGAACTGGCGCCTGGGTCATGAGTGTCTTAATGTCACGAAAGGCTGCGGCGGCGGCTTTAGTCCACACAAAAGTTTCCTTCCGAATGCAGCCTGTGATCGGGGCCATGATGGTGCTGAATCCTCGAATAAATCGACGATAAAAAGTGGCCAATCCATGGAAACTGCGCACGTCGTGAATGGACTGAGGCTCAGGCCACTCGACGATCGCTCTGACCTTCTCAGGATCAGCAGAAACGCCATCGCAAGACACAATGAACCCCAAGAAGACAACTCGATCAGTCAGGAAAGCACACTTCTTAAGGTTCCCAAACAAACTCTCTCGGCGCAAGACTAGGCATACCTGACGAAGGTGGTCTAAATGGTCATCCTGGGAGCGGCTAAAGATGAGAATGTCGTCAAAGTACACGACCAAAAATATCCCCATAAAGGGCCTCAACACCTGAGTCATGAGCCGCATGAAAGTGCTAGGGGCATTGGATAGCCCAAAAGGCATGACCAACCATTCATAAAGTCCGTCCTTCGTCTTGAAGGCCGTCTTCCATTCATCCCCAGGTCGAACTCGAACCTGGTGATAACCACTCTTAAGATCTACCTTAGAAAATACAGTGGCTCCCGCCATCATGTCTAACATGTCGTCCAGACGGGGAATGGGAAAACGGTATTTCACCGTGATGCGATTGATGGCCCTGCTATCAATGCACATCCTCCAAGAGCCATCTTTCTTCGGAGCTAATAATGCAGGGACAGCACATGGGCTCAAGCTCTCACGAATGAAACCTCTCCTCAGGAGCTCCTCAACTTGCCTCCGAAGCTCAGCAAACTCTGCTGGACTCATACGGAAGTGGGGCAAGTTGGGCAATGTGGATCCCGGAACCAAATCAATGGCGTGCTGGATGTCACGCATGGGCGGCAATCCGTCCGGGAGATCATCAGGGAAAACATCCTGGAACTCCTCTAAGAGGGAGGCTAACTCAGGGGGTGTGTCACTCAGAACATCGCCCTCAACAGGCCTCACCATCAACACATAGAGGCACTCCAACTCCTCGAGCTCCTGATGAAGGTCATGAGCACTATCAACTGTAGGGTCACGGGAGGTGATGTACCAAGGATAGAGACAGTGGCCGTGCTCGTACTCCCTGTAGGGGTGGGGCTAGCAGAAGGAGTGGGGCTAGCCAAAGGGGGCCTAACCCGTCGCTGACTGGGTTTAGAGCACACAGAAGTGTTCTCGAGCTTCGTGTCAATCATCGGTGGAAGGCCTCCAAGAGGAACTGGGGAAGGGACAGGGGTCAGGAAGTAGAGGGCCCATGAGTAGTGGGCACAGGAGGGGTGGGGGCACGATCCCGAGCTGAACTATGAGATGCCAAATCGTAGGTCGGGAAGGCTGCAAAGTGATAAGGGTACCCCCGTGGGAAAACTCGCATACATTGGATCGGCCGCAGAGAACCGCATCCACGTCATATATCCACGGTCTCCCCAAGATAATGCTCCCGACCTCCATGGGCAAGACATCACACCAAACCCTACCAGAGTATGGGGGAAAAGAGATCGGAACATGGCACATCATCCGAATCGGAATGGAAGTAGAATCCACCCATGAAACACGATATGGGCGAGGGTGGTCAACCAAAGTCAACCCAAGATGGGCGACCGCCTGAGAAGAAATGGCGTTAATACAACTTCCACTATCAATGATCACCTTGCACACCTTTCCATCCAGACGAATGTAGGTGTGAAAAATGGAAGTGCGACGCCAATCATCACACTCAGTCGGCTGAGCTAGAATACACCTGACAACTCCAAGCCTGCCCTCATCGACAAGCTCCTCCCCATGGCCTGCAGGGGAATGCTCGATCTGAGTATACTCAGTATGCTCTCCATCAGCATGAAACTCTGCAGCCATGTCATCTCCTGCCTCATAGCTCACATGATGTGCCGCCGGGGTGGCCTCCTCAGGATGAGCACCCTCTATAGTCAGGGACCTAGACGGACACTGGGCAACAAAATGACCGATCCCTTGGCATTTGAAACAACGATCCCGAGATCCACTGCCACGAGAGGACTCACCCACAGCTGGGGCTTTCCCCCTATCCTCTCGCCTACCAGGGGGAGCGCCCAACAACGAACGATCATGTGAAGCAGGCAAAGCGGGGGCGGGATCCCATTGAGGTGGTGGCCTAATGGACGGTCATGACGCGGGGGGTCCAAAGGTCGAGAGGTAGGGCCCCTCGGGGGCAGCCCAGGAATGACACGCTGATCCATCGGGCGCTGGTAGGTAGGTCTAGTCTGTGGGGGTAATCCTGACCTCGGCTCGAATTGCTCCACCTCGCGCACGACCTGATAAGCATGCTCGATGGTCGTCACATGCTGGCGGAACAACTCCTGCTGGTACACCGGCGGAGACCCTTCCTGAATCGGGATAGAGTCAACGCACTCTCCTCACGGGCCCCACACCTCAATAAGTACTCATCAAACTCAGCAATGTATTCCGAACAGATCGGTTTCCCTGCATGAGGTTCTGCCAATGATCAATGAGGCGATGTCGGTAAGTCGAGGGAAGATATTTCTCACGTAACTTGACTTTCATGTCTTCCCATGACTCAATGGGCTCCAACCCACGCTGCTCAAGAAGAGCCTCGACATTCAGCCAATAAGTCTGCGCCTGGCCTATCAACTTCATCATGGCAAAGCGTGCACGCCGGGCGTCAGACATTCCCATCCAATCAAAATAACGGTTCATGTTGGCCTCCCAATCGAGATAAACTCTCGGATCCAAGGACCCGTCAAAGTGGGGGCGTCAGCACGAACAATCCGCCGGTCATCTTGATCTTCTTGATGACGATGGGGCCTCCACTCATCATAATCCTCACGGTCCTCCCGACACCTAATCTCCTCAGCCCTCCCCTGTCCTCTCTCTCTGCGCGACGCAGGGAGGGGATAAAAAGGGTGGAGGGCGCCGAACCGGGCCAACCCGGTTTGGTCCGGCCGGCCACTGTAGCAGGCCCGCTACAGTGCCCCGGCTACAGTGCCGGCGGTGCACCAGATCTTATCGCACCGCCCGTGCGGCGGAATCATCCGAGCTCCGTTTGACGATCCGTTCGCGTCGTTGCGGTCGTCTTGGCGGGCCCTATCACCTGGGGGCTCTTTGACCACTACTGGTGCCCAGATGAACCCGCGCAAGTTTGGAGTCGACGACGACGCGACCACTGTGTACCTGTACGCACCGGTGTTCCCGCACGAGTTCGGTCAGCCTCGACGTCCTCGGACCCCACCACGCCGGTGCCCACGACGACCTGCTGTCTCGCCCCAGCGTGGACGTAGTTGGGAGCCAGTGGCCGCCCGTTTTGCCGCCTTGACGTTGACACCGACCGACGCCAGCGGACGCCCCTCTACTTCGTCACCCCACACCCTCGGTGCGGATCCCCGCTCTTCAGTGGGTCAGTGAGTGCTGCTAGCTCTTCTCCCCCAGATTTCTGCTTTCTAATATATGGTTAAATGTGTTCCCGTGCTTTGAGAGTTAGGATTGTCTAGCCCGTTATAAAAACTCATGCTAATCACTGCTGCTTGAGAGTTGAGCGAACCTACCTGTAGCTCTAAATTGAGACATTTGAATGTGATTCTGTTGCTTTAGACTCTTGGTTGTCTTCACTACTGTTGGCCTGTTTCGCTTTGACATTGTGAGGAACAACTCTCGAGCTTAGTTTCTTGTTCTTTAATGTAATTATTCTCATGAAATTATTGTGAATGCCTAAATGATACTTCAGTAGTCGCTCATTTGCTGATTTTCGATCTAATGCATACATGTTAGAGTTGTTGAGTCGGTCTCATCTTGCATCAGTTTGCACACACTGCCACTTGTTAGAGGGTCTTTGCATTTAGTTTGCGTCATGCCCTAGCTGTGAGTCCTGTTTGCATGCCCACGCGTAGCGGTGCTGAGTACCACATCTCGGCACTAATGTCGGAGTCCCGGGCAAATGCTCATGTAGATCCCGTAATGATGGAGAGGCTCAACCAACTTTTTCTTCGCATGGATCAGATGGAGCGTCGAGCTGAGGAGCGGTCACTGAGTCAGAACGTACAGTCCAAGGGATGGCTAACCGCCTAGCAGTTTTGGAGAGATCGCCCGCCCCTCCCCCTGTTCCAGTTCAGCCCCCTGCCCCTAGAGATCCCCCTAGGACAGACCATGTTGTTGATCGGCTAGAGGACGACCACGAGTACGATTCCTTTGGCGAGGTTGAGGGTGTCTATGGGGGACCGGGATACAGAGGAGGAAGGGAAGGAGGAAGAAGAAGGGAACTGGCGGGAAGAAGGGAAGGGGAGACAGGAAACTGGGCACGCCGAACTCACGTCGTTTCTTCCTTTCAAATCTTTTCTAATCTGTCATTGCCCATCCACATGGATACGGGCATACATATAGCAGGGATGGGTTCACAAATGACCAAAATACCCATTTCCCTCAAAATATACAATAAAAGCCCAACATTACATAAAAATAAGAAAATACCAATGGCACCCAAATGGGCCCAAACAACATATCTTGGCCTGCCATAAAATGCGCTAAGTCCTCAAAAGTCATGTAGAGTGCCGTCGTCCAACCAAAGTGACGTCGGCTCCGCACGACGACGCCGGTAAAACCCGCGACGGGTCAAAACGGACAAGTCCTCGAGTGTCCGCACCAACATGCCAATTTACCTTTGTGGTATTCTGAATGGGGTATGAGACTTTGATTTTTACTTTTATATTTGGATGTAGGATTCAGGTTGATTTGGTTCTAGACTTGGTTTTGGTTTTGGTTTTGGTTTTGATTTTGATTTTGATTTTGATTTTGGTTTTGGTTTTGGTTTTGACTTTGGTTTTGTTTTTGCTTTTGGTTTTGGAATTTCGGACTTCTATTTGGTTCAGCCTGTCTTGATGGTTTACTGACTATGATTTGGGATTGTATTTGAATATGACTTGCCTTGATGGCTTTGAGATATGAACTTGGGATTTGAACTTGACATCACCTACCATGGTGGTTTGCTGGTGGGACTTTAGGGTTTTGAGTTGGCTTTTGATATATCCTGCCTTGGTGGCTTACTGACTATGACTGGGATTTGGATTTGATATAGCCTACCTTTGTGGTTTGCTGGCTATAGGTTTGAATATGGCCTATCTCGGTGATTTTTGGCTATGGATTTGGAATTTTAGGTTTGGTATAGCCTACCTTATGGTGTGCCAACCTTTATGGTTTTCTGGTTATGGTTTTGGTTTGAATTGATATAGCCTACCTTTGTGGTTTATTGGCTATACATTTGGGATTTGATTGACATAGCCTATCTTTGTGATTTACTGGCTATGGTTTTGGAATTTGGATTTGACATCACCTACCATGGTGGTTTACTGGTGGGACTTTGGCTTTAGGATAGCCTACCTTTATGGTTTGCTGGCTATGAATTTAGATATGGCCTACCTTGATGGCTTTCTGGCTATGGATTTGGGGTTTGGATTTGGCATAGCCTACCTTTATGGTTTGCTGGCTATGGATTTGAGATTTGAATTTTGCTGGCTATGGTTTCGGTATTTCGGATTTGACATAGCCTACCTTTTGGTTTGCTAGCTATGGTTGATATTTTGGATTTGACATAGCCTACCTTTGGTTGTTGGCTATGGTTCCGGTATTTTGGATTTGACATAGCCTACCTTTTGGTTTGGGTTATGGTTTTGGTAAGGTTTCTGATACAGCCTACCTTTGTGGTTTACTGGCTATATTTAGAATTTGATTTTGATGATGAGAGAGATATACAAGACAATCTTCTGATTTTCATTTTCCCATTTATTTCTTGGGTCTATACACAGAGCATCCTAGCTTTATGCTTCTACAGGAATTTGGGGGTGTTGAGGGTTTGGTTGACATGATGAGCAAACGGAAATTTGATTCCTTTGTCCCTATCTATGGCAACATTCTGGTTACATATGATTCTTTTCGACTTCTCGCCCTTTTGGTGTGACTAGGTCTTGGTTGAGGTGGTTGGCCAGGAATTCACCTTCTGGAGCATAGTACAGTTTCAAGTGCTTCCCATTGAACGGAGGAAAAGGCACATCACCTTTGTGGTCGACGAGTCTGTATGCACCTCCCTCGTATGCTAAAGTGACAATATATGGACCGAGCCAAATGGGTTGCAATTTGCCACTTGGTTTTCCGGCCATTGCTTCTCTGCATTTGACCATAACAAAGTCTCCCTGTTTGAAAGCTCTGGGTTGCTAGTTTGTCAAACGCACGAACCATTCTGGCTTGATATACTTGGAGGGATTTGTAGGCTTCAAGGCGCTTCCCTTCTAGATTGGAAAGCTCTTCGAGTCTTCTTTCCATTTGATCTTGGTCTTGGCTTTGAAATTCATTTTGAATTGCCACCCGATAGGATGCCATTTCAATTTCTATGGGAATCATGGCCTCAGCTCCATAGACTAAGGAGAAGGGTGAGCACCCGGTAGGGGTCTTGTATGTAGTTCGGTAAGCCCATAAAGCTTCGTGAACCTTTTCTCCCCACTCCCGCTTTCTGTTGCCAACTATCTTGGCAAGTAACTTGCAGAGAGTTTTGTTAAAGGCTTCTGCCAACCCATTAGCTTGTGGGTTGTATATTGAAGATGTCCTCCAGTCAATATGAAATTTTGCCGCTAAGGAATATATTGTTTTGTTTCTGAACTGCGACCCATTATCAGATATAATTCTGTGAGGAGTACCGAATCTGTATATTATGTTTTGCTTGACAATTTGGCGACTAATTCTCCGGTTACCTCCCTTAATGGGATAGCTTCAGCCCATCGAGAGAAATAATCTGTAGCAGCCAATATAAACTTGTGGCTTTGGAGGAAGGCGGGAATGGTCCCACAATATCCATACCCCATTCAGCAAAGGGCCATGTTGGCGCTATGGGGTTTAGCATATTTGGTGATTTTCTCGGCATAGGGCCAAATGCCTGACATTGATGACATGCACGGGCATATTGGATACAGTCCGCGTACATGGTAGGCCAGTAGAAGCCTTTTAGCTTGATATTAATTTTCATCTTTTCTCCTGCCTGGTGTGCACCACACAGCCCGGAGTGAACTTCTTTCATGATGATTTTGGCCTCCTTGAGAGATAAACACCTAAGAAGGACTGACCCTTTCTTTTCATGGACCACCTAATAGCTGACCCGCTACAATCTGATATGATGTAGCCCTTCGCAGGAGTTGAACTTTTTGAGCTCGGTCAGAAGGTAGCCAACCTTTCTTAATTTTGATGATCGGCTCACGCCAATCTTGAGGCTCATTTGTGACATCTTGCTCTGTAGTATATACCTCTTCGATCATAATATCAGACTCAGCGTCGAAGACACTCGGCATGAGTCTTCTGTGACGGACCATTATGTCCACCTCTCCTTCAGGAGGCAATTTTATGGCAGAGGCCAATTTGGCCAGAGCATTTGCCTGGGAATTTTCATTTCTTGGTATATGGGATATATCAAAAAAGTTGAATTGTTCTTTAAGCTTCATGGCTGTATGGTAATATGGAAGTAGTTGTGGTTTACGGACTTCATACTGGCCCAATATTTGTCTGACGACCAGTTGTGAGTCTCCATAAACTTGTATACCTTTGACCCCCATTTCGAGAGCTAATCGAAGTCCAATAATTAAGGCTTCATATTCTGCTTCATTATTTGTGAGTTGTTTCATGAGAGCACATGAATTGTATAGGATTCCTCCATATGGGGTGACAAAGACATTCCGGCTCCAGTAGAGACAGAGGTAGAACCATCTGTATATTGAAGAATTCGAGAAGCCCCATCAAAATATAGTTCCCATGAAGGTAACTCAATTGTGGCAACTTCTTCGGAATTTAGAGTTCCCTGAACTTGATCTCCTCTCATTTGTAGGGGAGAGAGTTCATCTTCCGGAAGATCTTTAGATAGAGGGGAATCTTCTGTTATGGATGAGCGGCTAAAAATTCAGCCAGACCCTGCCCTTTGATGGCTTTTTGTGGGATATATATGATATCAAATTCCATAAGGAGCAGGGCCCATTTCCCGAGCCGTCCTGATAGTACGGGTTGCCTCAACAGGTATTTGAGTGGATCATACTTGGAGATGAGTTTAACTCAGGCCAGCCAGATAATGCCTCAATTTCTTGACGGCAAATACCAGTGCTAGGCACACTTTCTCCATTGGAGCATATCGGAGCTCTGGCCCGATTAGCTCCTGCTGAGATAATATAAAGGTTGTTCTTTGCCTTCTTCATTTGCTTGTGCCAATAGAGCCCCAAGGGAGACATCCATAGCTGCAATATAGAGTATAAGATGCTTTCCAGCGATAGGTGCCCCCAGCACTGGTGGAGTGAGAAGATATTCCTTGATTTGTTCAAAGGCAATTTGACATTCTTGATCCCAGACGAAGGGTGCATCCTTCTTCATTAATTTGCCGAACGGCATACATTTTCCTGAGAGATTAGATATGAATCACCTGATATAGGCCAATCTTCCTGAAATGACCTTAGCTCTGTTAAATTTTGAGGAGGTGGCAATTGCTGGATTGCCTTGATTTTATCGGGATCTATTTTATGCCCCGATATTTGACGACGAATCCCAGAAATTTGCTGCTTGAAACCCCAAATGCACATTTCATAGGGTTCATTTTCAGTTTAAATTGACGAAGTCTTCCAAAAATACGGCGGAGATCACATAGATGGTCCTCCTGTTTTTTGGTTTTGACGACTAAGTCATCACATAGCATTCAACTATATCATGAATCATTTCATTGAATATTTTGGTCATGGCCCTTTGATATGTTGCTCCTGCATTTTTCAAGCCAAAGGGCATCCTTTTATAGTTGAAGATACCTTTGGGTGATCTGAAAGTAGTATGATCTTTATCTTTAATTGCCATCCGGATTTGATTGTAGCCGAAGACCCGTCCATAAATGACAAGGCTTCGTGGCCGTGGTCATATCCACCATTGTTTCAGTAATTGGAACTGGGAATCATCTTTGGGACATGCTTTATCAAGTCTTGTAGTCGATACATATCCGATTTGACCATTCTTTTTCTTCACAGGAACAATATTGGCGAGCCAGACTGGATATATGCAGGGCTCGATGAAGTCTACTTCGGAGAGCTTGTCGACTTCAGTTTTTACTTTCAATTCCAGTTCATACCGCATACGTCTTTGAGCTTGCTTGATAGGCTTAGCTGTATGATGTATGGATAACTCATGCTCGGCAACCGATGGTTCCAGTCCCGGCATTTATTTATAATTCCATGCGAAGCAATCTTGGAATTCCAGTAGGAGAGCTTGATAAGCCTGTCTTTCTTGTTTACCAAGAAGGGCACTAATAAAAATAGGCGGGGATCTTCTTGACTCCCGAGATTAAGTTCAATCAATTCATCAATAGTGGTTTGTCCGCCATCTTCAATCTCTTGAGGAGCTGGTTGCAGATCTATGAAGTCCTCTTCGTCATCAGAATTGACGATGCAGACATCATGAGTACTTATGGCTTCAGAATTTATAAGTGAAGATTGCTTGTCAGATTCATCTGACGATTCTTCACTTGATGATTTTTTCGTTGAAGAGAAGATAATATCTTGAGCATTGGAATTGGAGCATCCTTGGCTATTTTCTGTGCTGTAGATTTCTGGCAATAGCCCAATAGTATTAACTGTATAAAAGGACTCGACATTATAACCTAATCCTCTGGTATCCTTTCCGGAGAATGGAAATTGTCCTCGGACTTGAGAAGGTTCCCATAGATGCTTGAAGAAATTGCTTCGAGAGACATCTTGTGCCTGCGGGATGTTCTGCTTTTTGCACATCTCCTTAATTTTTTCTGGCATATCAGCCATTTCTTGTATCAGTTCAAAGTTGTTGTTGGGCCTGTCTTCCAAACAAAATCATCCCTTGGACATATTTGAGGAATTGATTCTCCTTTATAGAAGAGAATTGGCTTTGCTGCCTTTCTGCATCTTTCTTCCTTCTTTTCCTTGATAAGTGACGACGAATGTTTTTAGTCGCCGAACACTTTGCTCTTGCTTCAGAGAGTGGGTTTGCATGCAACTGGGTGGTAAAGGAATACCCCCATTAATGACTTGACTTACATGATCAGCTTCATAACTGATATTTCGCCGTTCTGGGCGAATTTCTTTGCTTTGAGAATTCTCTGCAGATGATTTGGCAAGGCTTTTGTTTATCACAAAAAGCTCGCCAGTTTCACTGTCTTCATTTGAGCATTTGATTTGCTTATCCTTCTGCTTAGACAGGGAGAAGGTTGAGGATTTGTCCTTCAATATATAAGAGGGCATCAGTCAAGTTGCATTCATCCTCCCGAAAGGGGGCTTGATCAGCAAAAACTGTATAATGCTTCCCTCTTTTGCGTATTTAATGCATTGATGGAGAGTGATGGGATGACCCAATTTTCATGCAGCCAAGGTCTCCCAAGCAGGACTTTATATGTTGTATTGCATCAATAATGAAGAAGGTCACCCTGGTGACGAAAGTCCCTAGAGCCAAGCTGACGGTGACTCTCCCACTGCTTTTTCTGAGTTTTGATTGAATCCCGTGATCTTCACGTCTTTTACCTTTTGCCAATAGGGCATGAGATAGAGAGATTGAAAGGGTTTATAAGGCATTAGATTGATAGATGCCCCCGGATCGATCAAGATCCGATTTAATTGAATGCCGTTGATCTTCCCCTTCATATATAAGGGACGATTATGATATGGGGAAGATAATAGCAGATCTTCATCAGTGAAAGTGACATTTGCTGCCAGTGCTTCATATGCTTGTGCTTGAAAATTTGCCATATGAGCTTCATAAGTTTCTGGTTCTTGGAGTATTTTGACGAGAGTTTCTCTCAGGTCTTTACTCCAGGCAATCGCTTCCCAGACAGTAATGTTGACGGGAAGTGATTTTAATTGCTGAAGAATTCTGTCGTCAGCTTCAGAGCGTATCTGGTCCAAGTGGGAGGATTCCCTTGATGAGGACCCAGAAAGCTCTTTTGACTTGACGGGTTTCTTTTGAGAAATAGAGCCATATGTAACGTCGCGTGCTTTTCGGATCCATGCGGATCATGTGCATGTGGTTGTGGCGGCCGTTGTGAGGCCAGTGTGAGTTGGGTGTGTGGAATGCATGGTGTGATTGTGTGGTTGGACCAGGTGAAGAGCAGGGTGGGTTCTGAATTGAAACAGAACCTGCTGCTGTTCTGTCTGAGTTGGCGGCCAAGAGGTGGTCGTCGACTGTTGGCGTCCAGGTTTATGGACGTTGACTTCTTGAACTTGGCGGCAGTAGTGGTGGAGTTTATGCTGGCGGTGCATGTAGGCGACAAGGGGGTGACGCCAACCTGTCAGTTCAGCAGGTTATATGGTCACCCGAGGGCTGTTCTTTCAGCTCACTCCCATTCCCTCTCGCCCCAGCTTGCGCCCCCGAGTCCTTGAAGCTTCCAACAGGTACCGAGGAGTGGTTGGACGATCGTGGGACGCGCGGCGTCGCCGAATTGCGCGAGGAAACGTCGCGGCGTGGTGCAATTCGCGGGGAGCTCGCGGAGGGCTCGGCGTGAACCGGGAGTTTGCGGGAGATTCTAATGCGTTCTGAGGTAGGGGACGAACCCTGGTGCTCTGTAGAAACATTAAAACACATCATAACTACTTGAACCAGCATGATAATCCATGTTTGGATAGAGTTGCACTATACGGGATAATGGGTGGTTTGAGTGTTTACTGTACGAATCATGTTTAAACGGGTTGTATTGGGTTCTGACATGCTAGAGGATATGCATTTGCATGTTTTTCAGTAATTAGAACAGCTCGAAAACCCGCAGGACCGGATTAGGGTTTCTGCAGGGTATAAGGCCGGGGACTTGGCGTCAACATCGTTTGCCGCCAAGCTCTTCAGCCAGGAGGTTGACGGCCAGGGACCTTGCCGTCTACTCTTTGTAAGCGGCAATCGATGTGGCCGCCTACTGTTTATGGACAGAAGGCTATTTATGGTGTTTTATCGATAATGCTGTATGATGACACATGATGTGCACTGAGTGCACTTGGTTTACGTGTTTAGCATACAAGGTATGCTGTTAGTGTTTACATCGGTGACTGCGCGTTGTATACGTGAGTCAATTAGGTTCACGTGTAGTGGACCAGTGGTTACTTGTGGTTTACGTGAGGTTTTACGTGGTTTGTGTGTGACGTGCACGTGGTTCGGTGTACGTGGCGAGTAGTACGACGCCTACCGTGGTTACCTCTCCAGTTGGGTGCCCCAGGTTCTTTGTGAGCCAGGCTGTTAGCTCGGGGCTTTGTCCCGGTACTTGTGTTGTACCGTCGAGGTCTGTGTCGTCTACCTGGACACCCTCACTCTTGTGTTGAGTTGCACGTCCGGCTGAGGGAAAGACGACAGTGGGACAGTGACAGTTGTGTTTGTTTTTAGTCACTTGTAGCGCGCTCGTAGTTGGGGGTACGGACACCAGTAGTCGACACTGGTCCCCAGCTAGTCCTTTCCAGTGCCTCACTCTAGCGAGCCCAGGCCAGGTCTCTGGAGGTGCCAGGCATGGGCCTGTGACCGTGTGGTCCGCAGGTTGTGGTGGTTTAGTTGGTCTCCACAGTTGCTTGTCTTTTTACGTGGAGCGGCAGCTGGACCTTTCGTCCGTGGCTGCGAGATTGAGAGGTAGACCTGTGTTAGTTTGTCCGAGTCAGTTTCTGGTGTCGCGAACCAGTTTACGTGGCTCGTGTTGGCTGTCTCTACTCTAGCTTGTACACCTGTTTGGGTTTGCCGTTTAGTTACTACAGTTGTTTCTCGTAGTCGGCAGACGGTGAGTACCTTTACAGCTTTACTTACCTGCTTAGCTGTTATATAAATGTTGTTGGTATGGTTTACTGTTTCGTACTTGTGGTTTGTGATTTGTTCGGCTTTGGGGGAGTTCCCTACTGAGCCAGTGACTAGAGAGGCTCACCCCCTACCCCCACAGGTGAGGGCGAGGAGGACGTTTCCCGTCCGACGTCCAGTTCAGGGCCGCGTCGTAGCGGTGCAGGGTCAGTACCTCCAGCAGAATAGCCCCAGCAGTGTAGATTAGTTAGTTGTTTACTTTCTTTTGTTGTACCTCGGGGTATGCCCCAGACTCTTGTACATCTTTTTAGTTTTAATGGAATATGGCTATGTACATTGGAAAAAAATTATATATGAAATGTGGTGTGTTCCTTTATGTTTACACGGACTGTGGTTTGGTTTCTCTTGCGAGGCTTCGGCCCGTTCGCGGGAGGCGGACTCGGATCAAGTGCGTTATTGGTTTAACGGGCTTGGCCGAGGCGTTCCGTCACAGTTGGTATCAGAGCAAGGTCCGTTAATATAAGGGAACTAGAGAGATACATAGCCTTATTTTGGTCATCATACACTGCTGGTAGGACTCTGTTTTTGATAATTTGTGGTTTTGATTTTTGTCTGGTATTTTGTGTATGTAGAAATCTCTGGAATGGCTGATAGGAGAGATTGGGGTGGTGGAGGAGATGATCCGGAGGAGAGTACCCAGCGGATGATAGAGAGAATTTGGGAGAGCCTCACGGACTCGGGCAAGGATGGACTAGCAGGCGTCGTACCACCAGTGCAGTGCCACCTTGGGAAGGAGAGGCAGTACCTGTTGCTCCAGTTCCGCCGAGAATGGAGGTACCTTTTGTAGCACCTATGCCACCACCGCAACACAGTGCAGTTAGTTGAAGAACCCGTGGTGCAAGTTGAAAGATTTCTGAGATTGCAGCCGCCTACTTACTCAGGAGGGCGAATCCAGACACAGCCGAGCATTGGGTTCATGAAATTGAGAGGGTTTTTGCGACCATGAGATGTTCAGCAGCAGATAAAGTGGTATTGGCTGCTTATCAGTTGAGGGGTTTTGCCTTGGAATGGTGGCGATTGAAGATGCAAACCACCTTCGCAGGCAGGACAGAGGAAGCCATCACTTGGCCGGAGTTTCTCGAGGTATTTAATGATACATTCTTTTCGATCCAAGTGCAGCAGGTGAAAAGAGAGCAATTTCGAACTCTTCAGCAAGGTAACTCTTCGGTTTTAGAGTATCAGATGAGATTTATGGCACTCAGCCGTTATGCACCTTATGTTGTTTCTGATAATAACATGATGGTTGAGTTTTTTAGAGGATGAGAGTGGAATTGCAGGATGCAATAGTACCTCTTATGTGCAAGACAGTGGAAGAGGCAGCTCAGAGGGCAGCTACTCTAGAGAGGTCTATCCGGACTCGTCAGACAGGTGAGTCAGGTTCAGGTAGTTTTCGGCTACCGCAGCAGACAGTAGGTGCGAGCAAAGGCAAGGCACCAGCAGACCTCTTCATCAGGTTTGGGAAGTGGAGCCAGAAATTAAAGCAAGCACTTAAAGGAAAAGGAAGAGGATGGGGAGGTCGTCCGCAGTATCAGCAGGGCCGTGGTAGGCCTGAGGTGGAGGAGTCTCAGCAGAGCACTGCTAGGCAGCCTATAGTTCCTCCAGTTACAGGTGTTATAATTGCAATCAGCCGGGACATTTGATCCGCAATTGTCCTTATGCAAGAGAATATGGGTATGGCAGAGGTGTGCAGCGCAGCAGCAGCAGCCTCAGCAATTTCAGCAGCCACAGGCAGGTCGTGGCAGAGGAGCACCACAGCAGCGAGGTAGAGGCCGGGTTATGGCTATCACCCGAGCCCAGGCGGAGGCATCAAATCTGATAGAAGGTATTTTACCTCTTTATGAATATTCAGCAAGAGTATTTTGATTCGGGTGCCTCTCATTCTTTTATTTCTGAAGAATTTTTGGATTGCATGGCTCATCCATTAGAAGAGAAGTCTTGTGAATTAGTGGTAGAGGTTCCTTCAGGTGAGTTTTTGCTCACTTCAAGTTATATAGATGAAGCCCCTGTTGTGATTGAAGGAAACCAGATGCCGGGTCGGTTGTATGCCCTGCGGTTAACTGATTATGATATTATTCTGGGTATGGACTGGCTTGAGATGTACGGAGCAATGCTTGATTGTTGCAGAAAGAAAAGGATCAGATTTTGTCATTGATGTTGCGGTATTTGAGTATCAAGGTATGCCTTTCTATACCACTAAGTTCTTGATTCTGCAATGAAAGCTAAAAATTGATAAATGCTGGATGTGGGCCTATCTAGCCTCAGTGAGTTTGGTAGAGGCTAGTCAGCCAGTTGAAGCAGTTCCCGTGGTTAGGGAATTTGCTGATGTTTTTCCTGAGGAATTGCCTGGTTTAGCTCCACATAGAGAGGTGGACTTCACCATTGAGTTGCTGCCGGGTACCATGCCAATCTCTAAAGCCCCATATCGGATGGCACCAGCAGAACTCAAAGAGTTGAAAAAGCAATTAGAAGAGTTATTGCAAAAAGGTTTTATTAGACCGAGTCATTCCCCGTGGGGAGCGCCGTTTTATTTGTGAAAAAGAAAGATGGGAGTTCCGAATGTGTATAGATTATAGAAAGTTGAATGAAGTGACCAAGAATAAGTACCCATGTCGAGAATAGATGATTTGTTTGATCAGTTGCAGTCAGCGAAAGTGTTTTCTAAGATTGATTTGAGGTCCGGGTACCATCAGCTGTGAATCAGAGAAGAGGATATAGATAAAACAGCATTCAGAACTAGATATGATCACTTTGAGTTTGTGGTAATGCCTTTTGGGTTGACTAATGCTCCTGCAGGTTTTATGGATCTGATGAATACAATATTTCATCCATATTTAGATCAATTTATTGTGGTCTTTATTGATGATATTCTGATTTATTCAGCATCTGAAGAGGAGCATGCAGCTCATTTAAGGTTTACTCTGCAATTGTTAAGAGATAACCAGTTGTTGCCAAATTCAGTAAGTGTGAATTTTGGCTGAAAGAAATCAGTTTCTGGGTCATGTTATTTCAGCTAAAGGAGTAGCTGTGGACCCGAGTAAAGTGGAAGCTGTAATGAGATGGGAAGTGCCTAGGACAATAACTGAGATTAGAAGTTTTCTGGGATTAGCAGGTTATTATAGGCGCTTCATTCAAGATTTTTCTAAAATTGCGGCACCTATGACTAAGTTGACTAGAAAAGGAGTGCCGTGCTTTTGTGTGTCCGGTGATGTCAAAGAAGCTTTATGGAATTAAAGAAGACTTACTTCAGCACCTATATTGACATTACCGGCAGGGAGTGGTGGTTTTGTGCTTTCTATGACTGATGCTTCAAGGAGAGGTCTTGGAGCAGTGCTTATGCAGCATAGTAAAGTGATAGCCTATGCATCCAGGCAGTTAAAGCCAGCAGAAGAGAATTACCCCACTCATGATTTAGAGTTGGCAGCAGTTGTTTTTGCCTTAAAAATGTGGAGGCATTATCTGTATGGCGGAAGGTTTGAAATTTTTACAGATCATAAAAGCTTGAAATATATTTTCTCGCAGAAAGATTTAAATCTTCGCCAGCGCAGATGGGTTGAGTATTTGAAGGATTATGATTTCAGTTTGGCTTACCATCCGGGTAAGGCCAATGTTGTGGCTGATGCCTTGAGTAGGAAGGCATATATGAGTTATTGATGATTAAAGAATGGAAATTATATGAGAAGTGGTGGAAAATTCTTTGTATGTGCCCAGCAGTCAGCGTCGGGCAATTCTAGCTGCTAGTGCAGTAGAGCCATCTTTATATTGGCAGATCATTGAGCTCAGAGAGCAGATGTCAATCTGGCTGAGATTGTGAAAATGGAAGGAGTTTCTATTGATGATAACTTGTGTGATCAGGCTCCGAGGCAGGTTGTTTGTTCCTGCAGAAAGAGAAGTGAAGCAGCGAGTTCTAGAAGAGGCTCATAAATCTCGGTACACTATTCATCCGGGTAGTACCAAAATGTACCATGATTTAAGAAAGCATTTTTGGTGGCCTCATATGAAGAAAGAAATAGCAGAATTTGTGGCAAGATGTGCTATCTGTCAGCAAATTAAAGCAGAGCATCAGAAGCCGGGAGGTCTGTTGCAACCGTTACCTATTCCACAGTGGAAGTGGGATGATATTGCAATGGATTTTGTGGCAGGTTTACCAAGGACAAGTTCTGGACATAATGGAATATGGGTGTTTGTTGACAGATTGACTAAAGTTTGCAGATAGTGGCAGTGAGTATGTCTTGGACAGTGGACAGATTGGCAAATGTTTATGTTGAAAAGATTGTTCCACTGCATGGTATTCCGAAGACCATTGTATGTGATAGAGATCCAAGATTTACTTCTGGATTTTAGAAGTTTGCAAAGGGTGATGGTTCTGAATTGAGGTATAGCTCCGCATACCATCCCCAAACAGATGGTCAGACAGAGAGGACCATTCAGACAATTGAAGATATGTTGCGAGCTTGTTGTTTGGTTTGGGGAGGCAGCTGAGAGCATCATTTGGGTATGGTTGAGTTTGCCTACAATAATAGTTATCATACCAGTCTTGGAATGGCACCATATGAAGCTTATATGGGAGGCCATATAGAACTCCATTGAACTGCGTGAAGTAGGAGAAAGGCAGTTAGTAGGGCCTGAATTGATTCAGCAAACCACGGAAGTGGTGAAGCTTATCAAAGAAAAATGCAAGTAGCCCAAAGTAGGCAGAAAAGTTATGCAGATGTGCGGAGGAGACCACTTCAATTTGAGGTGGGAGATTTTGTTTTTCTGAGAGTTTCTCCGAGTAAAGGCATTATGAGGTTTGGTAAATCCGGAAAGTTGAGTCCAAGATATGTGGGGCCCTTTCAAGTGTGTGGAAAGAATTGGGGAAACAGCTTATAGGCTGGACTTGCCAGCTGATTTTGCAGATGTGCATGATATTTTCTATGTCTCCATGTTGAGAAAATGCATGAAGATCCAGCTCAGATAATCAGGTATCAAGGTGGTGACCTGAGGCCGGACATGACATGCCAGAATATCGGTGCAGATCACAGATCGAAAGATGAAGAAGCTAAGAAAAAAAGAAATTGAGTTGGTTAAAGTGAGATGGGAAAATAGATTGGGAGGTGAGGATACCTGGGAGTTGGCCGCTGAAATGGCTAAAGGGTATCCCTATCTGTTTGTATAAGTTTTGTTTTCTTTTTAGATGATAGTGCTTGTAAAGTTATGTATGTTTAAATCGTTTGACTTTGTATTGTGTTATGAATTTCGAGGTCGAAAATTTCTTTTAAGATGATAGTAATGTAACGTCGCGTGCTTTTCGGATCCATGCGGATCATGTGCATTGTGGTTGTGGCGGCCGTTGTGAGGCCAGTGTGAGTTGGGTGTGTGGAATGCATGGTGTGATTGTGTGGTTGGAGCAGGTGAAGAGCAGGGTGGGTTCTGAATTGAACACAGACCTGCTGCTGTTCTGTCTGAGTTGGCGGCCAAGAGGTGGTCGTCGACTGTTGGCGTCCAGGTTTATGGACGTTGACTTCTTGAACTTGGCGGCAGTAGTGGTGGACGTTTATGCTGGCGGTGCATGTAGGCGACAAGGGGGTTGACGCCAACCTGTCAGTTCAGCAGGTTATATGGTCACCCGAGGGCTGTTCTTTCAGCTCACTCCCATTCCCTCTCGCCCCAGCTTGCTGCCCCCGAGTCTTTGAAGCTTCCAACAGGTACCGAGGAGTGGTTGGACGATCGTGGGACGCGCGGCGTCGCCGAATTGCGCGAGGAAACGTCGCGGCGTGGTGCAATTCGCGTGGGAGCTCGCGGAGGGCTCGGCGTGAACCGGGAGTTTGCGGGAGATTCTAACGCGTTCTGAGGTAGGGGACGAACCCTGGTAGCTCCGTAGAAACATTAAAAACATCATAACTACTTGAACCAGCATGATAATCCATGTTTGGATAGAGTTGCACTATACGGGATAAGGGTGGTTTGAGTAGTTACTGTACGAATCATGTTTAAACGGGTTGTATTGGGTTCTGACATGCTAGAGGATATGCATTTGCATGTTTTTCAGTAATTAGAACAGCTCGAAAACCCGCAGGACCGGATTAGGGTTTCTGCAGGGTATAAGGCCGAGGAACTTGGCGTCAACATCGTTTGCCGCCAAGCTCTTCAGCCAGGAGGTTGACGGCCAGGGACCTTGCCGTCTACTCTTTGTAAGCGGCAATCGATGTGGCCACCTACTGTTTATGGACAGAAATGGCTATTTATGGTGTTTTATCGATAATGCATGTATGATGACACATGATGTGCACTGAGTGCACTTGGTTTACGTGTTTAGCATACAAGGTATGCTGTTAGTTGTTTACATCGGTGACTGCGCGTTGTATACGCGAGTCAATTAGGTTCACGTGTAGTGGACCAGTGGTACTTGTGGTTACGTGGTTTGTGTGTGACGTGCACGTGGTTCGGTGTACGTGGCGAGTAGTACGACGCCTACCGTGGTTACCTCTCCAGTTGGGTGCCCCAGGTTCTTTGTGAGCCAGGCTGTTAGCTCGGGGCTTTGTCCCGGTACTTGTGTTGTACCGTCGAGGTCTGTGTCGTCTGACCTGGACACCCTCACTCTTGTGTTGAGTTGCACGTCCGGCTGAGGGAAAGACGACAGTGGGACAGTGACAGTTGTGTTTGTTTTTAGTCACTTGTAGCGCGCTCATAGTTGGGGGTACGGACACCAGTAGTCGACACTGGTCCCCAGCTAGTCCTTTCCAGTGCCTCACTCTAGCGAGCCCAGGCCAGGGTCTCTGGAGGTGCCAGGCATGGGCCTGTGACCGTGTGGTCCGCAGGTTGTGGTGGTTTAGTTGGTCTCCACAGTTGCTTGTCTTTTACTGTGGTGGAGCGGCAGCTGGACCTTTCGTCTGTGGCTGCGAGACTGAGAGGTAGACCTGTGTTAGTTTGTCCGAGTCAGTTTCTGGTGTCGCGAACCAGTTTACGTGGCTCGTGTTGGCTGTCTCTACTCTAGCTTGTACACCTGTTTGGGTTTGCCGTTTAGTTACTACAGTTGTTTCTCGTAGTCGGCAGACGGTGAGTACCTTTACAGCTTTACTTACCTGCTTAGCTGTTATATAATGTTGTGGTATGGTTACTGTTTCGTACTTGTGGTTTGTGATTTGTTCGGCTTTGGGGAGTTCCCTACTGAGCCAGTGACTAGAGAGGCTCACCCCCTACCCCCACAGGTGAGGGCGAGGAGGACGTTCCCGTCCGACGTCCAGTTCAGGGCCGCGTCGTAGCGGTGCAGGGTCAGTACCTCCAGCAGAATAGCCCCAGCAGTGTAGATTAGTTAGTTGTTTACTTCTTTTGTTGTACCTCGGGGTATGCCCAGACTCTTGTACATCTTTTTAGTTTTAATGGAATATGGCTATGTACATTGGAAAAAAAATTATATATGAAATGTGGTGTGGTTCCTTTATGGTTTACACGGACTGTGGTTTGGTTTTCTCTGCGAGGCTTCGGCCCGTTCGCGGGAGGCGGACTCGGATCAAGTCGTTATTGGTTTAACGGGCTTGGCCGAGGCGTTCCGTCTTCCAATATTCCATTTCTGTATTGAAACATGCCAACTTTGAATTTCTCAATATCAGCCTTACTTCTATGTTGTCCATAGCCAGCTGGTGATGATAATACTCACATATATCTTGATATTGTGCTTGGAATTCTGGACTTGAATCATATATTGTGATGAAGGGGTTAGAAAATTCCTTCTTGATCAATTTCTCCCTCCCGGATCTTTGTCTCGATCCAATCATGGAGATCTGGACAATCTTGGTAGAGTGTATGACTTGGCATGATATTCACAGTAGAGATGTGACTGCCTTTCCGTTTCGGAAATATAAGGTCAGGGTCATACACTTTTATCAACCTCTGATTTTAAGTTGATTGAATATAGATTGAGTATCCTTCAGAGCAAATGAGCGTTGATGTAGAGGATGCCAATTATCATACCATCGGCTAGATAGATATGGATTTGTCATAGATGACTGCCCTTCCGATTCAGGAAGACCAGAGAATGATGCATTGATGACATTCACCGAATGAGGTCCTGAATTGTCTGGTTCACCGGTGGAGGGTGCATATGAGGTTGTGGAGGATTCACCAGGAAGTTGCCCATATTGATTAGTCCTTGCTGGATCATTTCTTCCACTTCTGCTTTGAAGTTTGGACAATCTTCTATGACGTGACCCAACAGTTGATGATATGGGCAATAGTTGGGCCTTAATTCTTCTGGGACTAGATAATCCATATATCATGATCGCAAACAGAGCCGGAAGAGTGGCAATGTATGCTGCCGACGGAAAGAATATGGCCTTGTCGGCTCAACAGAATTTGGAGGATTTTGTAAAAGCCACTCGATTGGGTCTTGAAATGGCGACATAGGAGGAAACTCCGGATATATTGGTGGATAAGCATGACCAGCTTGTGGAAGGTAAGGTCCCTGAACAGGAACATCCTGGTGCCCTCCCATACTTGCATAATTGGATCAACTCTTGTTGTCCTTGTTGCAGTTGATGGAGTTGCCTTTGAACTCTTTGCATTGCCTTGTTTGTACCTCGACGTTTGGATCCTGGCGGAGAATGGGCTCCAGAATATCTTGAGGTGGATTACATGAGGGTCCCGCCTCAGGATTATTTGAGCTTGTGGCGGGCTCAGCCGCGTGTATAAATTGACCGATTGCTCTGGCCAATCCCAAGCATGAGGCTGCGGGGGATCAACCAGACCATTCTGCATAGATATGCGGCCTTTGAATTATTTTCTGAGCTTCATTCTTGAAGACATAACAATCTTCAATTAGATGCCCCACCATACGGTGATACGGGCAATAATTTGGTTGATTGACCTTGCTGATATCTGTTGGCTTCTTTGGTGTTGGTAATGATATTAACTGATTATCCAGACAGAGATCAAATAATTTTCTGGTATGCTCTTTTTGAAAGAATAGGGAGCTTTCATGCGCTCAGCGAGTGTAGGCAGAGGCACTTTTGGCTCTGCTTTTTTCTTTGAGGAAGTGGGGATTGCTGCCCCCTTGTTTCATTGCCAGGCAAAAGTCAACAACATTAACTTCTTTTGCCGGCGGATTGCGCTCTTTAGGGAGCTTACCCCTATAAGGCGCATGAGCTGTTTGTTCAGCCAAGAATACCTCGATTTCTGCGACGGCAGAATTCAACTGATCAAAGGTTCTAATATTTGTTGCCAAGAGCTTCTCTTTAATGATGCAATGAGGCCTCTTCGGCAGATGGTTACTGCATCTTGTTGCACGGGAGGATTATCACACCCCATGCTGAGCTCTCTCCATCTTCGGATGAAGTCGATTGCCGATTCCTCCTTCTTTTGCTTAAGGGAGCATAGCTCGGCAAGAGAGACTTTTCTTTCAGCCGTTTGAAAACGGTCATAAAATTTCTTCTGCATATCAGCCCAGTCAGTCACTGAACCGAACTTAAGCTTTGAATACCATTGGAATGCAACTCCTGTCAGAGAAGTTGCGAAATATCTGAGGAGATATGATTCATCAGATGCAAGATCGCCCATGGCAATCGTAATGTGCCACATGTTCTTGCAGTGCCCCACACCCATCATATTGGGCAATTTGGGGACCTTGGAGATGCCTCGGGCAACTTCTTGAATTGATGATATACCGGGAACGGACAGAAATATGTCCGTAGAATGAATACCTTCGCCCTGCTGGGCAAACATATCCTCGACCATCTTCTTTATTTCATGCCGTTGTATGGCAATATTTTGAAATGCGTCCATTTGAGGAGGCATAATATTAGATGGGTCATGACATCCGGACCCATAACTGAGGGAGAAGACCAGTTGAAGAAATTGTTGGATTATTCAGGGAAATAAACCCATCTGGATGCTGGCTTTGTTGGTGTCGAAGAGAGACCGGCTCTATAGATTGCCGATGACTTGTCGTTGCCAAGTGCCTCATTTTATTGAGAAGTGAGGTCATTTCAGACCGCCATTGTTGTATAACTTCATATTTATCATCATCTGACAATGCTTGAAAAATTTCCTTGTTGGCAAGTCAATGACGGGATGCCCAGCAGAGGCAGAGAGGGTCCACTTTCCTCGAGTTGAATATTTGTTTCTTCAAGGGAGGGAATTTGGGAACTTTCATGCTGAGTGTCGAGATGGTGGGAGAACTTGGCTGGATGTGCCAACTTGCCCACCGAGCTGACGAACTCTCCTGGCGAATTGCCGAGTATTGGGGGGGGTAACCCCTGTGGAAATATTAGGAGTGGCTTCTGCGATTTGCTCCGCGACTTCGCCGGACTCCATTCCAGTAGCATAACAGGAGAATATTATAAGCCTGGGCTTTTCCTGAGCTGTCCAAGTAACACGTCGTCTTTTTGACGGACGGACATTGGCGCTGGAGTTGCCCTTAGCTTATCAAATACTGGAATTCGCGATATACGGTCAAAACCGATATGCGAGCTTTGGACTGCTGAGTTGAGGTCTGCTTATCTACCCGGATATTCTCCGAGCCTTGAGAGATGTAGTTTGATTTTCTATACATGCCTTTCCTCTTCCGTCCTCTGGAGTGTTCAAATCCAGCATCTTGGGGAGGATTATTCTTGACATTCTTCTTTCTCCAAACCATCTTGGATGTATTTGCTTGATCTTCAAACTTCTGAGTTTCCTTTTTGGAACCTAGATTTTCTTCAGCTTGGTAAAACGCCGCGTCTTTTGTTTGGCGCCGGCTTCTACCATAGAGTCTTCTGCTCCCCCGGAACCACCATAGAGCTGAGAAGCGGTTTGAGGTTGGAATATTTGAAACATACCTATCACGAGGAGTGGTAGGTGGAGTACCATCAAGGCGCACTCGCACATCCCCGACCATAACGGACTTGCCGGATCTGGAGATGGCAGCTGGCGGCCTTTTGTTGTTGCGATGTTTATATTGCCCCCGCTGTGAGGGAAACGGGAGTGACAATGGTAGAAGAGATCATATGGACCGAATAGGTCCGAACTTGAGTTGAATGGGGTTTGCCCCTTTGACAGCATCATTCTTCATGGGCATTTGAGTGCCCTTATTGATAGTAGCGGAACGCGCCTGACACGTCCATTGTTGTTGCAGTTCTTTTTGTTGATTTGTGAATAGGGGATCCTTCAATGACATCTTCCTCTCGGTGAGCCGGAACGACTCCCAAGAAGAAAGGGGATCCGATGACTGGGGAAAATCTCCAAATACAATCAGAGTCGCCAAGTATCCGAATTGGCGTGGTTGTTGACGACGAGCGGTCCATAAGTGACAGCCATCTTTAACAATTTATGATTTGCTCTGCTCCTTGTACCTTCAAAAAAGACATCAACATTAGGACTCCTTTTTTTTCTTGTAATATACTCATACATGCCTCATTCTTTTCTATGAATGGTGAGAAGAAGTTCCACGGGCGTGCCAATTGTGGACACGGGAATTTTCTCGCTCGATTTATTCATTCATTTCGTTTCATTTTTGGTTTTTTCAAGGTATTCATTCATTTCACATATTTAGATTTTGGTATTTGCGGGGCGTGCCAATCTGTCTGGTAGACAAAAAAGTCCGCGCAATGCGGAGGAAAGGTTTTGGTGTCCTTGAAATGGACGAATGGGGTGTCTGTTAAAACAGACAATGAAAGGTGTCCGGGAAACGGACGGGTGCGCCGTAATTTATCTGAACTTCTTGAGTCCCGTATCTATACTCATCAGATGATTGGAGTAGCATGTGCTGGACCTCTATCTCCATCGATCGGGATCGATGTTACATTTATATCAAGTTAAAATCTTTGGTGTTATTTGGCACGGTCTTAACTCGAATACCATTCATAGCAGGATGGGAACGTATATGTGTAAAGAATTTAGAAAGTTCTAATATGATATTTTCCCCTTTTTATTGAAAATGTATTTTATTATTTTTTTTGAAAATGTTCAAGTTTGTTTCATTTTGAATAGTATGAAATGGTGTGACTACCTTTTTCTTTGAGTGTAAAATATGATTGAAAAGGAACGGGTATACTCATGGACCCGTTTGAGGTTTGAACTGTGATTTGAACTTTGTTCGGAATGGGTAACACCCGTAGGTTATTCCTGGGTTTTATGCGTATTGAGAATCTGGGCAGTACTCCACGGATTTGCAGATCCCCCCTTTTTATGAATATCTCTTGAATGGAATCTCCGTTTAAACAGAGTTCTGTCAATAAATTGAAATCTCATGGTTATGCAAGAGTGTTCCTTGACAGAATTCCACTTGGACAGAGTTTCCCCAGAATACATACGCATCTAAGCATATATTCGTAATTATATGGATATGTTTCTTTTGAGTAAAGATCTACTCAAATGGGAATCTTGCTAAAGAACGTATACACATAAACGCAAAATTCCCATTGCCTTATGGATATGCTTCCGAGCTATATTCCCGCTGAGGCGGGAGCTCCCCAGAGTTTCCTCTGGAAAAGGGATTTCTGTCCGGGCAGAATTTCCTTTAAAAAGCATGTACATATGAATGTGAATTGCGAACATGCAAGTACGTTCTTGGGCAGAATCTCCGCTTGGCAGAGTCTCCACTAAGAAACATATGCATATAAATACGAGTTTATGATATATGAATACATTTTTAGATGGAACTTTGACATGGGCAGAGTTTCCTTCCAAAAACATATATGTATAAGCATAAATTTGAGTTTTATAGATATTTCTTAGGCAGATCTCCACCTGAGCAGAGTTTCTTTAAGAAACATATTATAAAAACACAAATTTGTGAATATACGAATACGTTCTCGGACAGAATCTCCGCTTGGGCAGAGTTTCCCCTAAGAAACATATGCATATAAGCACAAACACACCATCCCAGAGACTTAAAACTCGATGGGAGGTGGCATATATGCATCTGGATGCGTAGCATTCAGAGCACGAATTTACAAAGGTATTAAAACACCATATGTTCAAAGATGGGCGGTATTAAAACCTATAGCCCATGTGGGCCGGTGCCGTTATTACGGACTTTGACGATGAAGCTTGCCGATGTCGTATGAGGAGACCCTGAATTTGATACCTTCACACCCAAGAAAGGAGATTGGGGATGAGACGGAGAATTGGGATTTTCTTCCTTGGAATTTCAGGAAAGGGGGGAACAGCAATGGGGCTTCTTTTCTTTCTCCCGTTCCCTCCTCTTCTTCTCTTTCTTTTTTTAGGGGGAATGGGCGTGCCTTTTATAGAGGAAGGCCCCCCTTACAATGGTGGGATGGGGACCCTAACCGATGGGAGTTCCATCGGTTAGAGGGAAAATTCCCTCTAACCGATGGAAGTCCCATCGGTTAGAGGGTTAGGGCCCCTCTAACCGATGGGAGTTCCATCGGTTAGGGCGGTTAAGGGCCATTCCCTTAACCGATGGAAGTTCCATCGGTTAGAGGGGGAATCCCCCTAACCGATGGAGGTTCCATCGGTTAGAATGGGGAATCCCCCTAACCGATGGAACCCTCATCGGTTAGAAGGGGGAACTCCTAACCGATGACAGTCCCAGTTCCATCGGTTAGGGGACCCTTCTCCCCTAACCGGGAAGTTCCATCGGTTAGGGGGGAGTTCCCCTCTAACCGATGGCACTACCATCGGTGGAGGGGTTTGCCCCTCCAACCGATGGAAGCTCCATCGGTTGAGGGGAAAAAGTCCCCTAACGATGACAGCCCCATCGGTTAGGGGGAAAAAACCCCTAACCGATGATGCTTTCATCGGTTTAAGGGAGGGGGAAATTTCTATAAATAGGCCTTCCCCCTCAACATTCAAAGGGGTCTTGCATTTTGCCATTCTGAAATCAGAAAATTTACGTCTTCTTGAAGCCTTCCTGGGCGGAGAATTGCAAGTCTTTGAAGCCTTCGTGGCGGACTTGTTCCTGTATTACTCTTCACATTTGGTCTTGTAGACCTTGTGATGCCGGAATTTTTCCGTGCCGTATCTTATACGGAGATTATTCTCCTCGGCATCTCCACTTGCTTGGGGTGCTTAACACCACTTGATAGCTCGAACGGCTTTTAACAAGAAATTTGGATTAAGTTATGACTTTAAGTAACCTTGGGGTTACCCTAATCATAACCGTCTTGTCCCCTAATCAGGCCGTTAAACCAGTTAGGTGAGGTCAACATTTTACCGGTAGTTACCAACTCCCGGTTAGGTAGCCACCTTCCTTTCATAGGCTAACTAATTGATTAGTTGCCCACATGTGAATGCCACCTACTTGACTTGTTGGACCACTATATAAGGGAGCATTGATACTCCTCTTAACAAGCATCCATCATATACACATATTATATTTTCTGTTCCAACAGCCGCTCGACCTAGATTGAGTGGGTTAGAGTCTGTGTCACTTCAGCTTTCTTTGTTGTTCTTATAATGGGAAGATGATGCCATGGTTTGATAGTGGTTAGGGTCTGCACCAAGGGGGTCCTCTGTACCCCCCTTCTCTTGGTGTTGGTGGCGAGCGTTGTTAGCAGGGTGTGGCAGAAGGCTGAGACTTCTAGTCTGATCAATAGTTTTTTGGTGAGTAAAGATGGCCCCTCACTCTCTCATCTTCAGTATGTCAATGATACTATTTATTCCTGGAGGATGGGGGCCAATCCTGTGTTATGGCAAGGCTTTTGTTGGAGCTTTTGGAGGTCACTGGTGATGGTTAATTTTTATAAAAGGTCTTGGTCGGGGTGAATATAAAGGAGAGATCTTTATGGAGGGCAGCTACATTGTTGGGTTGTGCTATTGGAGAGTTCCCTATCTCATACCCAGGTCTCTCTTTCACCGGGATTGACAGCCCATTATTTAGCGGCATGAGTCCAGGCTTGTGGGTTGGAAGGTGAGATTTGTTCTTATGGGGGCCATCTTACTTTGTGCAGTTCAGTTTTGGATTGTCTTCCCACCTATTTATTTCCATGTTCCGCATTCTGAGCTTCGTGGCTGGGAAGCTTCATTCTATCCAGTGTAGATTCTTTTAGCATGGTTCTGGGATAGGTGTAGAGGTAGAGAGTGGCACGACATTTCTTGGGGTAGGAAAGAGGCAAGTAGGTCTTGGGTTGAAGAATATCAAAAGTTTCAATTTTGCTCTCTTGGGCAAGAGCTTGGAGGTTGGGGAATGGGGAAGAGGTGTTATGGGCCGACATGATTAGGTGCGCTGCTCCTCCTCCTCCAGAGGTTGGGACCTAGATCCTTGCCCCTATCATAGGCAAGGTTTGGTGTATTGGGGACCCGACGACCCGAGTTTTCCCTAGTATGATATGGTACCAGGAGTTTCATAGCATACTGTAGTGGTATGCCTAAGTCTCTCCAATAAAGCCTTTGATAAAAGTAAAAAAAGTAAAACATGCAATTTTTACCATCAGTGCCAGGGATTGGATGTACCCTAGCACAGTATGAGTCGGCCATGCTACATCGGTATGGTGTGGCACGGCCAACTCGAGACATTAGGACCTCCCTTCTTTGGCGAGATATCTCCTCCTGTCGTAACATTATTGCTACTGGGGTCCGGGTGAAGCTAGGAGATGGCCATAATGCATCTTTTAGAAGGACATGTAGTGTAGTGACTTCACTTTGGAGTCCTTGTTCCCTCACCTCTTTGCTATTTCGACGGCTTCCAATGGTTCTGTGGCACAGACTTTTCATTAGTAGGTCCCAGGTGGCTCCTAAGCTTCGACTTTAGGCGTGACGTCTATCAAGAGGAGTTGGAGCAATTCTAGAGTCTGCTGAGTTTGCTCTTCCCTTTTCACCCGCAAGATGGGGAGGATGCTTGGATCTAAAGATGGGGGGAAGGAAGACATGTTCTCAATCAAATTAGCTTATATTAGCTTATAAAGTTTGCTCGGATGGGGTTGTGCTTTTTGGTTTGTTCCAGAAAGTGTGGAGGCCGACCTGCCCTCTTAAGGTTATGATCAGTATGGATGATTGCACATGAGAGACTTCCCACTAGGGGCAGATTGGTCCATTTTTTGCCAGATGTTAGTCCTACTTGATGTCTTTGCGATGTCAAGGAGGAACCGTTAGATCAACTTTTTGTGGGTTGCTCCTTTCTTAGGGGTTTTGGAGTGGGATTGCTCGGGAACCGAATGTACTAGCACCTTGTGCGGTGATGTCTCCTCTTTGCTTTGGGATTGAGATAGGCCTTGGCTCCTGATGCTGGACAGCTTGGTTTGGTGGCTCATCCTTCATGCCACCTTATAGGTGGTGTGGGGGGAGTGCAACCACCGTATCTTCCGGAGGGAGTCTCATGTGGAGATAGTAATATTATATTGTGTTTGGAACAGGGTGAAGGAGTGGGCGGCCACTCTCTAATGTAAATTCAGCTATTTCTCATCTTTTGGTTTCTTGGGAGATTTGATGTCTTGCACCATCTTGGGGTGCTCTTGATGTATTGGTGTTTTGGGGTTGATTTTTTTTTTTTGGGTTTTGACCCACCTATTGGTACATTCTCTTCTTTTAATATATACATGTGGTACTATCCACCTTTAAAAAAGTACAAACACAACTGCATACTTTTTACCCTTATTAGTGGTTTACATAAGTCATTATATTATCAAATTTGAGCTATCTCATAATAGAAATGCATAATCCACTGTGTAGTCTTGAATACATTTTATTTACCATCCATTTTATTTAAGATTGGCTACTATAATCATTCGTAAAATACTGCGTATTCCACAAGCGTATGGTAAAATATTACTCCTAACACCTCTTTATTAACATCTTATTTATTGCTTAAAAAGGAAAGAGTATATAAACTATAGAGTTTATGGATGTGTGGATTTATACTTGTGGTATTCAGAATAATCTTATATTAACTTATTTATAATTTTTGAATCTATAAATTTGTATTAGCTATCTAAATATGGTGTTAGTAGATCACATGATTATGCAGTTTTTAGATCTATGGGTTTGCATTTGAATTGTGTAGCTGATCTATGTAATTTGTGGATCTATCACTTTCTGATAGCTATCTAAATATTATTAGAGTTGAAGTAATTCTTTATTAACTTATTTAAAGTCTCTTTAACTATGTAGCTACTGTTTACTAAAGATGATCTAATAGATACGACTATATAATTTGTAGATATATACATTTACATTTGAATTGTGTGGTTTTGTATCTATGGATTAGTTATATAAATATAATTGCATCTGAATTTCTGTTTTCATTTCCGTTTCCATTTTCCGATTCAAAAGTGGAAATGGATGCGGAAGCAGAACACTCTTTTCCAATTCCGATTCTGTTTCTGAAATTTCTTATAAGATGCGGAAACAGAAATACCTATTTCCAATTCTGACTCCGCCTGTTGGCAGCCCTACTCGGCAGTCACTTCCCCCACCAGCGGACCCCCTTGCCACTCTCTCTCTCTCTCTCTCCTCTCTGCACAGTGACTCTGAGCCCCTGGACGACTCCTTTTTCCCATTTTCACCACCTGCGTGCTCCTCCCCCCTCCCTCTATCTCATTCTTTCTCTCGGTTGTGAGCCTGTGACTGATCACAGTGTGCTTGTGCACAATCTGATGTCCATGTTCACAGTCATTATTCACAGTCTAATGACTATGAACACAATGGTTTATATGAAAACTCTGTATTATTGTCTCAGAAAATATTGTTAATGTGTTGTTTGAGAGTTTAGTATTTGATATTGTCATATTGTGTCATAGTATTATTTGCAGATTCTTGAAGAACAATTTTACAAATTAAAAGGATATTGATTTTATGTTTGATATTTCATTGATATACCATGTTAATTTCCTCTTATTTTATGATATGCCATGTTATTGCAAATTTGCAATGAAACATTCCTTTTACTTTTAATTATAAATTTGCAATGTGTCATGTTATGACCTTTTTTATTGGATTGCTATGATCATTGTATATCTTTAGAGATACTTGAGACAGTCCACATTGGACACCATCTTGGACTCCCTAAACACCGCTTAGCACCAAGGGACCCCAATAATGCCTTGTGTCACCTTGATGCTATGACAACTGTGTATACTATAAGATATAGTTATCAAGGTTCGCCACATTGCTGATTCGCCCCAAATCGTTTTTTTTTTTCCTGATTCGCTTCGATTCGGGAGAATCGAGCCGATTCGCATGGGAATCGATGGGAATCGGTCCGATTCACATGGGAATCGGGCAAATCGGGAATCCCGTGATACGCTCCGATTCGATCCGATCTGTCAAACCATGATAGTTATGTCTATGCATTAATGGATATGTATATGATTACATGTATGTTGTATACATACATGAATGTGTGAATTTATGCATATGATTACATATATCATAAATACATATGTATATAGTATATATGTATAATATATAACTATATACATTAATACATATCGATATATGTATAATGTACACATTTATAAGGATCGACATATTATTATGTTTGTACATTAATATGATATGTATATATATATGATTACATATATCATAAATATATATGTAAATATTAAATACATTTTTTCATGATTTTGTTTTCTGATTTTCCTGATTTTTCCCCTCAAAATGTTTTTTTAATCTGGTCAATCCAGGACTGGCCAGACTTTTGGCAGATTGGCCGATCCGATCCAGATCAGGATCAGGCCGGCCCAGGGCAATCCTTAGGCCAATCCGATGCTTATTCATTTGGCAGGGCTGTCTCATCCTCAATCAAAGTAGGATCAAGCTCATTCTGCTGATCCGGCTGATCTGGCTGATTCAGACAGATTTTAGCCTACGCCCTATTGAGCTGAGCCTGATCCATCAGTTGGATCAGATTTCCTTGCAAGTAACTTTTGTTTTTTCTAGAGTTATACCCTTCACTATTAGAATATACATCCAGTCCTAGTCAGTGGCAGCCGGAAGTGTAACTGCATAGTTTTGCTGTCTTTCTTTCCTTTGTTTTGTTCTTTCTTTTCTCAGGACATTCTCTTCTGTAAAACCATCAAAGTTTGAGTCCTGATACACCTGACCAAAAATACAAGGAATATCATTAAGTGAAGCTTTTGCCAGTATGCATTTGTCAAGAAACTTCAACTTGATGCACCGTGCACTCTGAAAAGGAAAAAGATAACTTGCATGCACTGTGACTTACCAAAGTGGTCTTTTTAATTCCAATCCAGTTTGTCTGGTTTCTGGTCAGGTCTGCCTGCATGTTTATTCTGAGAGGAACCCTATACCTATAGTGCCACTCTTATCGGCCACCTTCTTTGCCAGCTTTCCAATTCAGGAGCTTAGAAATTAAGTTATTCACGTTGACCGTCCAATTTTAAATTAGGTGGCCAATGTAAGAGTTGCAAAAATGTGTGGCAATGTAACATTCCTCTTATTCTGATATCCTGGTTTTCGTAGTTAACTTTGATTTTTTACTGAACATTGAAACACCTTGGGAAACGTCCAATGGCATTGCACCTTCTAGGGTTCTATTAGTAGGTACCTTTCCATTCCGCAAGAAATTGGCTTCCTAGACAAGTGATGTCTCCCTAAGATATATGTGCAAAATGTCACATGCTAGCCTTTCCTTGATACTCATGTTCGTGTCAAGAGTGCTATGTAGTTAGAGGCGACTGAGGCGATCAAGGGGTCACCTCAGCCTCAAAGGCCTAGGCGATTGAGACAATATATTATAAAATAATATACATTTAAAAATATGAATATCACCTAAATATGTGCATGAAACTAGTATATTTCATAAAATTAGTCATTTATATATGTCAAATTATTGTATGACTTACTAAATCTATTCATTTCTATATGTAAAGTAACTAACATTTAAGAAACTAATTGCAAGTAAATAAATAGGCCAAGTGGGCCTCTTTATGGAAAAATATATGGGCCGAACAAGGGCAAAAAAGGTGGAATTGGTGGTTTGAAATCGTCGAGGCGAAATGGGTCGGGGCGAGGCGATCTGAGGTCGCCTTGCTTCATAGCCTAGGCGATCTGAGATTGCGTCGCCTTTGATAACATAAAACCCTGAGTATTAGAATTTGTTACTAATTGATATTAGTTGTGCCGTTGGAGTTGAACATGAATGTGGAAGCATTGGGAGTTCTCTCTTGCAAATAACTTATTCTATACCAAGGTGCGTCGTGCCGCCGCAGTACCGCATCGTGCCATAGCTCTTACGAGCCATGGCACGGTCGGGTCACCCTACGGGGGTGACCTATAGCGGATCAACACGATCGGTTTGGATCGGTACGGTCCGAGCCGGATCGCATCGGTATGGTACCTCCCCACTTTAAAAAGTTAGGTAATTAAATAGATTTTAATTATTCTAAATTTATTTGGTCCTTCAATTTAGTACCCAAAGAATATCCAATGAAGATGAAATTTCGAACACAAGTTAATTAGAAGGTAATACATTTTATGGTGATTTTAGTTTAATTTTTTAAAATAAAATTTTATCAAGTAAAAATTATACCAAAAATTAATAAATCGAGTTAATCTCTATATCATGTCTAAAAAATTCTCGAGATTCATATTTTTTAAAATCAGCACATTTTTCTGGTACTTATGGTTGTTTCAGATTCAATTTTGGTATCAGAGTCTGATGACGCCCTGTTGAGATGTGTAGTCGAAAATGATATTGACATGTGATAGCAAAACGGTTAGTCGTGCCTCACTGTGCCAGGACTCCAGTGATTTTATTATTTTAATATGATTTTGTCATGTTTCACCGTGCCAGGGCATTAAAGTAACAATTATTATATTATTTTAATATAATTTTATCATGTTTTTAAGTAAAGTCAATATTTGATGATATGGAATGAAGAGAGATAAATCCCATGAGTTTTTTTAGTGATTATTACACGAAGATTATGTTTCATTTTAATGGTTAATATTTATGTCAACTTGTTAATATATTTTGATGGTTTACATTTATTAATATTTCTTTCAAGATAATTTATGCACAAGCAATAGAAGGTTTCTATTGATTAGTGAAGAAATTGACTTCATCATACGTAAATTATTTTCTACTTGTCAATCGAAGAGGGACTTCGACTGAAGAAACTTGTCAGTCAAAGTGGATTAAAGCATAAGTCGAAGTGGGACTTCGATTGATGAAGAAGTCATATGTTTCAGTTGAAGTGGAACTTCGACTGTTGAAGAATCCCTACGTGCCTGTCAAAGTGGGACTTCAACTAGAGGAGCTTGTTAGTCAAAATGGAACTTCAACTGATGAAGAATTCTTATGCGTCAGTCGAAGTGGAACTTCGTCTGTTGAAGAAGTCTTTACATGTCATGACGGATGTTGTATTTTAAAATGTTAGTCGAAGTGTTGACTTCGACTAGAGGAGTTCTTAAAAATGTCAGTCGAAATGAGACTTCAATTGAGAAGTTTTTAAAGTCTCAGTCGAAGTGCTGATTTCGACTGATGGAGTACTCTTTTCAATGGAAATGGGACTTGATAGTGTACATACAATAAATTTGATATTCTTTTTATCATACAAGTATAAATGAATTGAAAATATTGATTACTAAGCAATAATGATTTATTATCATCTAAACTAAATGGAGTTTCTTATATTTTTCAACCTCTCTATGTAATGTTTTTATGTTTTGTTCATTTTCATTTGAAGTTTACTCATTTTAGATATTAATCAAGTCACAAAACAAAAAAAAGAAATCAAACAGGTCTCTTTTCCACTGTATCTTAACGGTACGGTACTGTATTATACCGGGCCACGAAGAATGCGTCACGGTCGATCCGCGCGATACGACCAACTTTGTTCTATACTAACATGATTTTTTTTTTCTCTTGGGTTCAGGAGTTGTCTGATTATTTCTGTTATCTTTCATTTGTCTTTTTTTTTTACTCAGGATAAAACCGGGCATAATCTAAAGGTGTTCCAAGATCAGTCAGCACACTCAAGGAGATGGCTGTTAGGAAGCTAGCCGTATGAAGACGTGTGATTTAAAATACGGAATGATATCACGTGGAGCGAATAATGAGAATCAATGTAAAATTGAGAGCAGGTGTATAGTATAACATAAGGAAATATTGTTGTATATAGAATGCTCATATTGTGTTGCTGAGGTGCACCTCTTGCCACGGCCCTTCCCCTTGAAGAAACGTTGCAGGCAATGCATGGAGTTGGGTAACTCGGTGTGGAAGGCCTGTCATGAGGTCGCAAGAAATGTGGTATGAATGGGTGCAGTTTGATAACTCGATTGGTTAAAGACCTTCCACGAGTTCGTAAGAGTGGTCTGCTGTTTTCAGCAGCCAAGAGGAGACGAGATCACCTGGCCCATGAGTGCTTCATGTCAGCCCTCTGGCGGTATTCTATTGTTCTGTCTATCTATAAGCATTTGAGGATTTGTATCATCCTTTTGCACCATACCAACCAAAATGACAGGCGAAGATTATGAGACATGGAAGTCGGCAGCTGTGACAGAGTTGGGAAGCCGACATGACGACCTCCTGTTAATTTTGTGGATGTTCCCTTTCTTGTGAAAATGTAATCGAGGAAATCTAGAGCACTGAATGGTGGATGCCAGAGTCCTTAGTGACACTTTATTGTGCAATAAAAACTAGTTTGAGGATTTGCTTGTTTAACGTTCAGGGTCTACTTGCACTCTATAGCGGTGCTCGTTTCCAGACGGAGAAAGGCAATGTAAGTGTTGTTTGTAGAGTTGAGCATGGACTACTATTATGGGAACGGTCTGTCAAGTGAAAACACAGAAAGCCTGAGTCATGAAATATATATTTCTATTTCTCTTTCCATCAACATAAACTTCTTTGTCAATTCTTCATTTCACCGTTTCTTTGGCCACGGAGCAGAAAGACATAAATGGTGTTTTTGGTCGGAGTACAAAACATCATCTTCGTTGCTGCAACAAAAGGTACGGTAGAACAATGAAGTTGGCGCCTGTGTACGCTCGCTGGCCGTCGCCTTCCTTTCACTTATATAGTTTAATTGCATTTTTAATAATACTCCTCTGGGAACTCTCAGTTCTATGAAAAATACACTGATGAAGTGATTTTTAACTTTATGATATTACGTTCATAGTAAATCTGTTATCAACTATCAGGTCATAACATGGCTGAGCTTACACTAGATGTAACGAGCTTCAATGGAGCCAACACGGATATCTATGCATCTTCATGTACCTTTTTTTTTTTGGTGATGGAAAACTTAATGTGTGAATACGCCGAGAGGGAGAACATTTTCCATTTGTTTTTGGGAAGATGCAGCTAAGTTGAGAGGCTGGCATGTCTAAGATTAAATTACATGTTAAGCCAGGCAAGGAACTGTTGGTACTACTTGATCTTTTGTCCATCCTCGAGCGTTGTAGCAGGACGACGACGTCGGCTTTCCCCGGACGGCGGACCTGATGACGACGTTGTCGAGCAGGATGCCCGTGCAGGGGACGTTCTTGCTGCACTCGAGCCTGATGGCTTTGTTGCTCGCGGATGTGCCCGCCAACCCTACGTACCGAACGTTGCTCACTTCAACGGCAGACGCCTTTTAGCATTCGAACGGCACAAATGGGAACTGTAGTTAATTAATGACAAACTAGAAGATGGAATAGAACGAATTAATTTAGACTACACACGTTTAATTAACTATGGTTCCTGATGACCACCTGTTTGGACAACCAGCTGCACCCCCACAGTAATACTGGTCGATGATGACGGGATATTGGACGGCTGTGAAGGTGATGTGCTCGAATGAGATTTCCCTGGCAAACCCGGACCCTCCCTGTACACGCGCATGCGTGCTGTTAGCTCAGGCATGTACAATGCATAGAAACAGCACGTACCATAGCACCACTGGAAAGACTCTGGATACATATAATAGGTGGTGGTGGGTGTACGTGCAGGGGAGAGGCATGTGATCGGGTCTCTAATTTTCTGAATGATCGAGTTCTTACCGGCCATGTCTTGATCCTCGCACCGAACATGGTATTGAAGAAATTGCAGGAGCTGACACGCACGTTTTCCACCTCGGCTCTGGAACCCCCTCCTCCCAGACTTCCAATGCTGAAAGTTTTGCCAGTGAGACCAAATTAGCCTCTAGATTACTAAAATGCTCAACTACCAGCTTAGGCACGCAATTTAGATGCAAAGAAGAGAGGGAGCCGGTTACATATACAGTGACATCTCAGATGGGACTTGGAGAGAGCAGTGTAAGGGTCGACACAATCGCCAACAGTTATCCTTCAAGGGTTATTAATTACCTGATACCGTGGCCGGGGCCGCATGTAATCTGGCTGATGTTGACGTCAGATGAACCCGTCCCGATCGCCACACAGTCGTCTCCTGGTATTATAATTACAGTTGATGACCAAGTCTGTCAATGCATTGTGGCCAAGTCTGTATACAGTGAGAAAGATTCGAACTATATATATATATATGTGTCATCAACGAAATGTCCACCTTAAAGTAGCATTAATATATGGGTGGGAAGCTAGCCAACATATCATCACTTTATTCCCCACTAAACAAAGGCAAGTTGATTCAATTAAGCAGGGCAGCTCGTCACCCATATTCCCCGTTCTGCCGTGCTCCGCGACTTATCCCTTTTAAGCCTAATCCTGCTCACTGCCTTCCCAAAATTCTATGTTGTGGGGAAAGTGCACGGCAGATCCTCGGGAAGGTGGCATGCTGTGGCCTCCTTGCCCTGCTTGGATCATCTTGCAGTCTCTTTCTAGGGGAAATCATCATTAGCTTGTTCCAGTTCTTGCTGTATTTTTTTCCATGGTTCATGAGCAGTCGCCTGATTATTGGGGTTGTGGGCGCCAAAACACCCCATATATGATGCAATCATATGCATACCAAGAACCATAATTCAGATGAAGTACGATTACACATCGATCGAGTATGGGGTTCGATCCATTACCTGAAGCGAAGGAAGAGGATGTTACTTGGACGTGCTGACACTGTTGAATGAGAAGGCCGTCGGTGTTGGGGCTGTCCTGTGGGGACGACACCGTGATCCCATCGATCACCGCCCACTGGCTGCCAAACAGCGTCAGATGTTTTGAAGGGCTGTTGGCAAACGTTACCCCGTACAGACGGAATCCGTCACAAAACGCCACTCCCACAGACTGCAAATAATGTGTTAGCACACTAGTCTATATGGCGAAAGGCCCTTAGTTTTGACGCACTGTAATGTCGAAGAAGAACAGGGCACTTACGTCCGGTGCAGTCGAACATCGCTGTATACGTGGATGAGCGTACATATTTGTCGTGAAGATGACAGAGGCAGGAGGAAGATTTGTTAGAGATTTATTAAACTAAAACGAACAGAATATACATAGAACGTCGAGATCATATATTTTTAGTATAAATGTGGTGTTCCACGATTAATATGCAAAGATATGTAAAATTTTAATATCTCACTCTCAAAAAATATTATCCCTTATTCGAGATTTTGTCATTTTTTTGAAAAAGAGCTGGTCCGGAGAGAAGAGACATATATCTTGTTTATAATACCATGTCTCTACAAACTCTCCCTTAGCGTGCGGGTTTTGTTGTGATAAAGTATCTCTACACAATTTCTTTTAGTGAGAATAAGGGGTGTGAGTCTTGTCCTGATAAAACATCTCTCCACAGCTTTTTTTAATGATGATAATAGTGTGCGGATTTTGTTGTAATAAGATGTTCAGACAAGACACATAATCTCTTATTCAATTTTCCACAGATGATGTTATTAAAGATGCGTGAATTTCAATCTATCCTCCCAAAAAATAATATCTTTTATTCGAGATTTTGTCATTTTCTTTGAAAAACACTCGAGAGAGAGAGAGAGAGAAGACGATTATGTCTTATTTATAAACACGCACTTATTTTACTTATCTCTAATATAAGACTAAATTATACGACTATAAACTATAGCTATGTATGATTGGCAGTACTACTTACACGACTTGTCCTGCAGGCCCACCAGTCGAAACCTTGGCCATCGAACTTTCCCGATCCATAAATGGAGAGGCCGCTGATGTACCTGAAGCTAATCCATGAAGAGGTTACATCCGAGGTCCACAAGCCTCTGGGTGCTACAACGTTGCCGGCGACCTGCATTAAATGAATTTTGCAACACACATAATAAATACGTATATATCTATATATGTATCACACATCAGCAACATCATATGTAATTAAGCATGCAATTCCAGATTGGAGAAGGAGGCCAATATATATAAGAATATGGATAGGGGACGCCGATGCATGTATGCATGCAGAGGTACATGGAAGAGGATGGTGTTGGACCTGCATGGCCCAGAGAAGATGACCTGCCTTGGCAGCAAGAAAGTCCCCGGCGATGGCACGAGGAACATCGGCAGCGCTTGGGCATCCGAGCAGGTCGCATTCCATGCACTTAGAAATGCCTGCAAATCGGGATGTGAACATCGACGTCTTGTCGTTATATATATATATATAGTAATTAACACGATGAAAGAGTTCACCGATAGCCGGGGCGGGGGGTGGGGAGGCGAGAGAGAGGAGAGAACAGAGACCCTGATTGTGCACACACAAAGACACCATCTTTTATATTTGACAAATATATATAGAGACAAAAAGAGATTTCATACTTCTGGTAATTTGGGGGAGTTTAAACTTGGTACCTCTTCATCTTTGTGTATATGGAGGGCTTATCAATATGCCTTTTCCTGAATACCTAACTTGAGTGTTGCATATGCTTTCACACACATACATACATAGAGAGAGAGATGGAGAGAGAGAGAGAGAGAGAGAGAGGAGAGAACCATGGTGTTATCAGTCCTGCCGTCCCCAACAGCTCCGAAATCGACAACATTGAAGATTCGCTGCATCAGAGCAGCACGCACTAGTGTCAAAGATGACACCCAAGAGAAAATCGACAACCTACCCTGCATATATCAAAATGTATCGAACCGATGAGGACCGACCTGCATATGTTAACAGAAAGGGAATGCATGCGTGGATGAACTACCATGATTGGACAGAGATACATAGTTAAGAAAAGAGAACTAAATATGTTCAAGAGAATACATATGTAGTAATCGAGTCTTGAGAAGAGATAGAGAGGAAGGATGAAGATGTGCAGATACTACGTGCAATGTCGATCGAAATGCCAAATCAAAGCTAGTTTCTTTCTCACCATAGTTTAAGCGCCAAGGACTTTTTACTCTGTGCAGTAAGGCGCGCCCCCACCTCCACCTCTAACCCCACGCTAGAGTAAGAACGTGAACAGATCAGGAATGAGGGAGGTTGCTGGAAAACTCTGGTCCTCATCCCTTCCCATGGGAGTCGTTTTATACGTGGCGTTACAAACTATTCTATACAAGGCACACGTAGACAAAACGTCAGAAGATATTACAAGGAGAAGATTTCTCAAGATTTGGTGGCCTTGATAGTGTTAATGGGAGGGCGGCGACATTTGCATGGAAGGCAAAGGTGCCTATGGAGTAATGATCGATCAGCATGTAACGGAAGAGAAGGTTTGCTGCCTCTCTCTCTCTCTCTCTCTCTCTATCTGTTTGTTTGTGTGTGTCCAGAGTTGAGGGTGTTCTTGCATCTTAACTATTTAATGCAGAACTTGTCAAGTGAATCGATCAGTGCAGATTTCCGGACGTTATTGTTGTTTTATAGGAATAGCCTTGATCTTAATGTGGGTTTCCTTCTCCCTCCCAATATAATTAAGCACTTGTGCGTACGGGTGGATGTAGCCAGTCGCCGTTTTCGGTTGCCTTACGAGGTTTCTGCCGTTTTCATATACATAAGTGTAAGGTCCAAGGGAAATGATTTCTAGAGGGATCGAATCATAAATAAAATTATGACTTTACTTGATATGTTAGAATTAGGGTTTAAAATATTATAACTCATCATAGTCCACTCCAATTAAAACGGGTCCAGCAAACTCTTTTTTTTTTTTTTTGATAACGAGGAAATCCCGCCCCGTGTGGTTTTGTGGGCTCAAGGATTGGTGTTCGTGAACTCCAAGGTCAGGACTTGGCAGCTCCTACTTTCCGTGTACCCGTATTGCCCTTACCCCCTTGACCGGAAAAACCCCGGATTTACACACCTCGAGGATTGCATGTAAATCAGGTAACCCCCCCCCCCAGGAAGGGTCCAGCAAACTCGGGTTGGCTTATGGTTAAAGATGCGAGTCATATTGATATGAAATGAGTTTACGGTAACTATATCTATTTTTTATCTTATCTCTATCTGAAGAGACGTGATTAAAGTGGCCTCCCAAGAGGTATTGTCCCCATGTTGGGGTTTTGTCCTTTAAAAGGCCCTCTTGGGAGAAGAGGTGAGACTCTTGCTGATAAGCACACATTGTTCTCACTATCTTTCAATGTGGGACTAAAGAATACCTTTACACAGCCCCCAGTGAGGATAAGGGTGTGCGGTCTCATGAAGATGAGACGCTCGGGTAGGGCGCATGGCCTCTCGTTCGTTCCCACAGACGGCGCCAATGAAGAGACGTGAATTTAAGTGTGCCTCCCAAGAGGTATTGTCCCCATGTTGGGGTTTTGTCCTTTAAAAGGGCCCTCTTGGGAGAAGAGGTGAGACTCTTGCTGATAAGCACACACTTGTTCTCACTATCTTTCAATGTGGGACTAAAGAATATCTTTACACTATCAAATAGAAAGTGAGCGGAAAATGATATGATACTAAAGTTACTCTAGGGCCATTTTGGTAAGGAGGATAAGAGGGGATAAATTTTTGGTTAAAAATTATTTTTACTTTAGACTGGTTATATAGATTAATAAGAATAATTAAAATTATCTATAGATAAAGAGTGATAATTCTCTCTCTTCCTATAAAAGAGATAACCAGACAATTAGAGATAAAGCAGGATAAGAAGAAAAAGATGTCAAAGTGAGATTGCTTAAGTTCACGGTTGATTTCTACAAGGATAGATTATGTCTGTATAAATTATTCAGAAAATAAAGAAGCTCTCGATCTTCAATCATATGACTTTAACCTATTCTTTCAGGAGTCAGATTGTGTCAGTCGAAGGTACGAGTTAGGTTCTCCCAAATTCAATCGTCACTTCGTCGGGAATGTGAGTGTACACCTGCATTTTTAACAAAAAGCAAGTTCTTATGGCTATTGATGCTTGGATGTATTTGCATGCATGCAGATATCTTTCTAAACCAGCAGCACAGCTGACAATTACCCATTGACATGGAAGATTGTCAAATCCCATGCATGGAACCCTTTTCCATTCTCCACTCTTTCGTTTTGGATTTTCTTCCACATAAAGCTCTATCCTCGGCTGTATCCTGCATGATACAACGGCGGCAATATCCTTACTAATTAGGCTGACAGGAAGCAACATCAAGTTTGAAGACTCTTCTCTTTGGAAAGGTTAAATGATCAATCATCATGGTTATATACTTGGGATGATTCACCTAAAATCTCTACGTTATCCCTTTGCATTGATGAATGCTTCGGCATAAGGTAACCTATTCACTGGCTAATTCCTCCATGTGGAGTACAAAAAACAGTGACCCTATCTTTTAGGTGTTGCAATATCCCTTATTTATAACACAATGAATGTTAGAAGAGCAAGGTCGTCAGTTAGCTAGGTCTTTCCCAACTGCATCTTCCTGTAGAAGCCAAACACTGCTCTATTTGTAGTAGGATTTTGTTTGGGATATATTTGGGTGTTTTGAATGATCATCTTTTTCTTTCCCCCTTCTCTATCAAGGTGGTCATTATTTACAAATTAATCTCCCTTGTTACTTTTCTTGTGGGCTCACCAAAACTTGACCACAAGTTTTCAAAACAAATTTGGTTAATTATCTCTCCCTACATGCAGTATAGGTAGCGAGATTTGATTCTAGAACCATTGTCATGGAGGGAAAAGCCCTACAATATTGAGCCACAAGCTCGTTAATTGTACAAGCTATCATTTTTTAAGCCAAAAAGAAGGCAACCGTAGAGCTGGTAATAGATCACCAGCTGTAATTGTAGTCTTCAAGGTTATATACTGAGGATAATCTAAAATTTTGAGTATATCTTCGCTCTATTCTCGATCTATCTCGATATCAAACTGACTCAAGTGATTAATAAGCCAAAGATTGGCTGTCTAAAAATCTCCAATTTTCTATAGATAAATTGACAACATCTGTTTGGAAACCAAAGTTTGGGGGCAGGTGCTTGTTGGCTCTTCATTACGTCTTGCCTGATCCAGCTGTAGGACGGTAAATACGCTCGCTGGCTCGTGTGATGGCCCAATGGACCCCAGCTTCCTACCTGGCTAATTTATTAAGCTAGCACTTGCTTTGGTTCAAGCTTGGAGCTGGGATATTTGGGCAAGTATGGGTGAGGCATCAATTGGGTTTTCGTTGCTTTTTATTCTTT
>CM024754.1:17937330-18018726 GCA_014218235.1 Colocasia esculenta | reverse complement strand
CAGCTCTAAGTCATGGACAGATAGTTAACCTCATGTGCTTCAATTGCCTTGAGGAATAAGCGATCACGTTCTCATTCTGCATTAATACGCAGCTAGACCGATTCAGATGCATCAGTGTAGACTGAGAATCCTGCTCCTTCGACTGGTAATGCAAGGACAGGTGCAGATGTCAGCAATTGCGTGAGTGTCTGAAAGCTCTTCTCGCACTCCTTGCTCCAGACATATGGGTTTTCCTTCCGCATAAGACGCGTAAGAGGTATAGCTATCTTGGGGAAGTCTTTTATGAACCGTCTGTAATAACGCCAGTCCAAGAAAAATCTTATTTTGGTGACATTGGTCGCCTTTCCGTTCATCATAGCTTCTACCTTGGAAGGGTCGACAGCGATACATCCTTGGAAATGACATGGCCTAGGAACGACACCTCCTCGAGCCAGAATTCACACTTGCTCAATTTGGCGTAGAGTTGGTTGTCCCGCAAGATTTGCAGAGCGATCCTCAGATGCTCCTCGTGCTCTTCTTTGGTCTTGGAGTATATGAAATATCATCAATGAATACCACGACGAACTTGTCGAGGTAGGGCCGGTAGATGCTGTTCATTAATTGCATAAAAGCTGCAGGAGCATTGGTTTCCAAAAGGCATGACTACAAATTCGTAATGACCGTACCTGCTCCTGAAAGCTGTCTTGTAGATATCTGCATCTTTAATCCTCATTTGATGATATCCCGATCTAAGGTCAATCTTAGAAAAATACTTTGCTCCTATATCTGATCAAATAATCATTCATCGATACGCGGCAGAGGGTACTTGTTCTTGATAGTGAGATATTCAACTGCCTGTAATCGATGCATAACTCATGGATCCGTCCTTCTTCTTGACGACAACACTGGTGCTCCCCAAGGAGAAGTACTTGGCCTAATAAAACCCTTTTCTAGAAGTTCCATCAGTTGCTCTTTCAACTCTTTCATTTAGCAGGGGACATCCTGTAGGTTGGCGTGAAACCGGTGCAGCTCCAGGTACGAGATCAATTGAGAAATTCACATCTCTCTCAGGTGGAATGCCTGGTAGCTCATCGGGAAACACATCAGGGTATTCTTGCACTATGTGGATGTCTGATATCTTAACTACTTTCTTTTCCACTACGATGGCGGCAAGAAACGCCATACTCCCTTTCCTTATCATGTTCTGTGCCTTTGTAGCAGAGACAGGGACAAGTGTCGCTTGTGCCTACGTCCTGTGAAGGTCAGCTTAGGGATTCACTAAAAGAAATTTTCTCTCTTCTACAATCCACCACGATAGCCCCATACGGGGATAGCCAATCGGCTCCAGAATGACATCATAGCCCTCCATGGGCATACAGATCAAGTCAGCTCTAAGGTTAAGTTCACCAACCTTAACATCAGCTAATGGAAAATATTTATTTAATTGAGCCTTTTCTCCTAGTGGTGTTGTGACAGATAATTCAAATGTCATAGATGCAGGTTTCTCATTTAGGTATCAGCAAATGCTTGTGATATGAACGAATGTGTTGCGCCAGTATCGAAACAAAACAAATGCTGATTGAGAAAGACTGGTAGTGTACCTTCTACAACTCCACCTTCCTCGGTGGTCTCTACCTCTTGCATGGCTTGGAGTCTGCCTGGCTTCTTTGGTCCCGCAGGACGCTTCTCATTCTCCTCAGTAATGGGCATTCGGGAATCCGATGCTCTCGGCTCCCACAACGAAGGCATGCACCTGCCTTCCTCCAGCATTCTTCTGTAGTAGGCCCAGCTTGTCACAGTGTTTGCATCTGGGCTTGTTGTTTGGGGCAGTAGTAGGAGTAGGGACTTTGGGCTTTCGCTCTTTGGCTTGCCCATCAGTGATACTTAATGGTCTTTTCTTCTTGTTAGTAGGCTTGCTTGGTGCTCCAGAAGTCAGTTCCTTCTTTACCATTCTACCCTTGATGCGATCAGTGAACTCGGTCACATCCTCCAGTAACTGTGCTCTTCTGACCATTTCCGGATAAGTTTGAATGTCCATGGGTGCCAACTGTGTAATGTATGCGGGCCTGGAGCCCATTAAGAATCCTTTTGCCTTCATTTGTTTCTGTACTGACCAGATGATTGGCTTCGAGAGAACTGTGCTTCTATTCAGCAACTGTCAAGTTCCTCTTCTTTAGTGCGGCAACTCAGAGGCCTTCCTCTCTTGGACTCTGCAGAGAAATACTTGGAGTTGAAATGCTCCTTGAATTCCTCCCAAGTAAATTGTGCATCCTCTCTGGTTGCCTCAACGGACTCCCACCACGCACGGGCGTCCCGCTCTAACTGGAATGTAGCTAGTAGTATCTTGTCTCCATCCGCGCATTGCATGACGCGGAAGATACGCTCAATCTCCTTGAGCCAGTTCTCGCCTCATCAGGGTCTGTGGTACCACTGAATCGAGGCGGATTCAGGTTGCGGAAATTTCTATGTAAATCACCAGCTGCTCGGTTGTTGTTATTATTGTTGTTGGCTCCAGCAGCTTGAAGTAAAGCTTGAGTGAGTTGCTGAATCGGGTGTTGCATGTCACGGAGTTGAGCACGCTCCGCTGCCATTATTTAAGTTCCTTCAAAAGAGAATTTAAAATGTAAGTGGTTGGTTTGCACTAAGTTGTGCGTGTGTGTATCCATTTTATCTTATTACCCACGGTTCTACCCATCTAACATAGGTATATGAATTTAGACTCTAAGTCAAGTCAAGTCAAACCTAGATCATCCTATACTTAAGAATAACCTAGGCTCTGATACCACAAAACTGTAACGCCCCGATGCGGAATATCGGAGCGGGATTACAGTTATTAAATAGTACAGAGCGAGAAATAAATGACAAACCATTACACAATGGAATAATACCAAACAACCTCATATTTCTTAATAATCCAACAATCTCCATTACATTCACTAATAACTCATCATCTTCATAAATTACTAATACATCAACGTATCAGAGCCAAAACTAGGCCCAGAGTACTTTATTCAAAATCATACTATTACATTATGACTAACTGACTCACTAACTCATAACTACTACATACTACTACTAGACAGCACTGGTTGCTGAATGGTCACTCCTGAGTCTCCTCATCAGTCCCATCCTCGTAGTGTGGTCATGATCCGACTCACCTGAAACACATTAAATAAATACGCAGGATGAGCGAATAACGCCCAGTAGGACTTAATATCTCATGAACACAAGCATGCTTTAAATAGTTAATGTTTTAATGGCAGGCTAACTAGAGAGTAAAGTCATGTAGAGCATGTCATGATAACAGAGAACAATAGCAACTGGCACAGGGAAAATAGTACAACGAGGATAATAGAATGGCCATGTAACGATATAACATGTAAATTGCACAACGGTGCACTAGTAACGATCACGCTTGCACTTGTAGAGATAGCACTTTGATTGTCATAGATTAATCTAGATAGTAAACTGGCACTGGATGCATGCCGTAACACATCCTTGATCATTTTAACTCCCATGGGCACTAGCACTTTTCGGGGCGCTCCTCCCAGGACCTGATCGGGCCCTATTGCGCTGGCATTAGTCATTTCTTTATCTTAGACAATCACACGAATGGCCAATAGAGTACCAAGAGAGATAAGAGAGTACTAGACGAGGTAGATGAGAGTGTAGAGAGAACGTGAACAGATGAGAGGATATAGATAGTAGATGAGATAGGGACATTCCGTAAAAACAACGTAAACACACGATAGTAACGGTTGCACGACACTAGGTCGAGTACCGGTAGTCTGGTAGAAGTCACCTCCGCCCCTTAGCCGTGCTGTGTACACGGGTCAGGTGGTCCGGCGTGAACTCAAGATGAGAAGAAATACACTAAGGTTTGGATCGTACTGATCCCTAAGAGTGTAACGGTTTTGGGGGTACACCAGCTCATTGACTAAGGACGTGCGCCAAAGCCAAGAAGACTTACGGAAGTCTTGACAAGGAGTCCCTGGTCCAGTCGAGAGTATTCCCGTGGAGAGGTGGTCCAAGTCAAGGGAAAAGTGTGTAGAAAACGGGTATGTCGGGCCTCGAGTGCTCGAAGGCCGAGGGAAAACGGTAACGGTAGATAAAATGCGTGAGTAAAATGGAAACAATTGTATTTAACAAATAGGGTAATTTAGTCATTTATTTGATAATTTACCGAATACATTATTGCATAATTTATCGGGGTCAAATGACATTTAATAATGTTGTGTGTGTGTAAGTGTAATGAAATCTTGGAGGATATGACAAGTCGTGCAATTGTCTTTTTTAAAATAATTAAATTTATAGCATTAATGTCATTTATTAATTCACCAAGTCGAATTAACTATAACATGGTTAATCATGGTTAATTAGGGGTATATAGCTTAAACAACAGGGTATTGCATAATTTTCTTTTCTGTTGGATTCATGAAAACGCGGCAGACATACCCGTCGCGTTTCAAGTTGCGACGGGGCGGTCGGGCGCGACAAGGGACCTGGCCGGTCTGCCCGGTCCGGGGTGAATCGCGGCGACTTATGTCGTTGCGTTCTTGACACGACGCCATCGGCTGATACAACCCACTGATATCGCGGCGGATCGCGCCGTCGCGATAACTGTGGGTTTGCCTTTTTCCCTTTTTCCCAGGCTAGTCCTCTGTGATACAGGGACGTTCTAATTCCATATAATAGTACGGTGCTCCAAAAAGCACGAAACTAGTTTTAAACAGGTTAGACATGTACATCTATCAACATGTACAATTAATTTGAAAATAGGCAACATTTATATATGCATTGATCGGTTACTTTTTGGTGACCTAAACAGGCGCAGTCATGGTTCAACGAATCAATTAGGGATGTACATGATGAACAATTACGAAACCAAGGGCGTTCAAAAGCTAACATGATGTAGTATTTTTTAGATTTTTCTCATAGTAGGGCATCAAGTATGCACGAAGTTTAAAAGTAAACTTGAAGAGTCAGGTACATGCAATAGACAGAGATTCAAAGATTTAATTCTCCCTCATGGGAGGTCAAAATAGAGCAAGACCAGGGGAATTTGAAAGCTAGTATGATGTAGTATAACTGAGAATTTTATCATGGCATGGGAACAAGTACATGCAAGGAATTAGAGAAAACATGAGATTTTGGGTTCATGGTACAGCAGGGCTTCACGAATTAAATTGGCCCAAATGGATGAATAGAATACCACGAAACCATAGGGCTTTTGAAGAGGTACATGAACTCTACCTAGGGTAATTATTTCACGATTTTAGCTTGAGAGATTGCCACCTTTTTCGTGAAGTAAGAAAGCCCTAGTTTGAATGACGAAAATAAGAGAACCCTTCTTGCTCCAAGCCTTCTCTTCCTTGCTCTTGGGCCAAATCTTCTCCTCTTTGTCTCCTAAAGTCTTAGCACGAAATTGTGGGGTGCTAGGGTCAAATGGGGGGTGTTTTGATGGCTTATAGAGTTCTAAATCACCTAAAACTCTTTCTTCTCATCCAACTCCGAAAATTGACATTTATCTCCCACTTTCTCTTATTTATCTACATAATAGGTTGGGAAGGGTTCCATTTCGTGGGTAAGGGTTTAGGGTAAGTGTAGGACTCTTTTTAGGATATATATGACTTTTTTTAATAGTTAATTTGACCCTTTTCTATTTATTAATTAATTAGGTACGAATTTACCTAATTACTTCTCCTCTCAAGATGGGCTATCACTAATTGGGCCCAATCTATTGGTTTGGGTTATAGAGTAACCCATTAATAATTTAGCTTAATGGGTATTGCATTAATTCCCTTTTATTCCATGTATTCTCCCTTTATTATAATTAAATGATTTATCTATTATTAAATAATAAATTTTATTTTTCGATTTTAAAAATCAAGGGTGCTACAGGTCCGGAGGACCCGGAAGGGCTATGGATCGGTCTAACAAGATATGTAACATAATAATAAAAACAAATGTACTAAAGTGCACCACAAGTGAATGAAGAGTGTCCAACACTAAGTAACAGTCTAGTATAGTCCCAAAGTAAATGAAATACAAGTGCTGAAATAAACGGAAGGAACACGTCCCTTAGGGGCATACTCCGAGGGTGAAGTACAACTGCTGGGGGAAACACTGCCACTAGAGACGCCGACTACTACGGGCCCGTCTCCTTAGTCCACCGCGGAGGGGAGCTGCTGTGAAGTCTCACCTACAAAACAGGGAGTGAGCTTCACGAAGAAGCCCAGTAGGGACTACCAATCTCCCATGGTTCTAACAGCAGATAGAACTCAAGTGCAATAAATAAATAAAGCAGTAAAGTCTATTCTACTAAACAGAGTCAAGTGCGGAAGCGTGAAAGAAAAATACACGGTCGTCGGTCTAAGCTACATAGCGGACCGGAAAAACCCATGTAAACCAAGGCACCACAAGAACCCAGCTGTAAACACAGACAGTGGACACTGCCTGGACAAGCACACTAGCTATAGAACACTACACTAGTCAGTCGGTCAGGTGCGCCACGCGCTTACCCTCGACCAACAGTCCACGTCTAGCACCTCCCGTCGGAGTGAGACGCGAACTAAGAACAATCACAACTGCCGCAGTCTAGCCGGACTACAGTCCACGCCTGACCCTCTAAATGGTTCTAGAACCACGTAGAGTGAGGCAGTGAGAAAGGACTAGCTGGTCCACATCGTAAGAGCACCACACTACCTTGGAGAACGAGACCAGCTAAGAGTTCTACAAACGACTCCACGCTGTTGTCCCCACCGTTTTCCCCTTCTGCTCCAAGTCCGTGACTTGAGCACGCCCGCAGCCCGAAGAACTCCCTCTAACAGACGCGCGGGGCTGGGGGTCCCAGGTAACGGTAACAACCTATCTCATGGACAAGCCCTCAAGTGCCGAGCACGGGCGAAGAGACTAGAGTAGCACTGTACTAGGAACAACACTGGTGCCAAGAAACAGGTCGCAGCATAAATGGAAACATAGCAGGTCGACAGTTAGCTCTCTATCAGAGAGGCGACGTATCGACCCGTCACGACCAGAACGCATCGGTTCTGCCTGTCGCGACAAGGAAAACACGAAGGCGACCCTAAGCCCGTCGCGATAAGATCGCGACGGGGTAGGGCGCCGCAACAAGCCTGAGTCTTCTGATTGCGGACACGTACCCCTTCGCAATCTAATCGCGAAGGATACGGAGGCCGCAATCAGATAGACCCCGAACTCCAGAACGCTGACCATGACCCGTCGCGTTAGCAAGAAGCGGCGGGTCCAGGGTGCGTCAAAAGAACGCGACGCACTGATACGTCGCGACCTGGTCGCGACTGGGAACCCATCGCAACCACAGACGAGTGCCTAACAAGGCAACCTCACTCTCTCCAAAAGCCACAAACGGTACAAGCACGGAGAGGGGAGCATGCCACACGATGAAAACATGATAATTAACACCAAACCACCCTCAAGAAACCCCATGCATGCCAAGGAAGGCACATCACTCTCACATGGGCCTCACACAACTATGAAACCTCAAACAACCCCCTAATCAACCAAGCATGCAAACATGCAAACCACATCATGCAAACCTCATAAAATCATAGGAAACCAAGAAACACCTAGCTTGATTCTAGGCTTAGAAGGGGGAGGTTTGCCTAGTATGATAGAACTAGGGGGATGGTTTGGGGGTCCCTACCTCAATATGAAGATCCACCCAAGATGGGCCTTCTCGTAGGCTAGCACCCCTCCACCTCCGAGCTCCAACACTCCAAGTGCCGCCCACGAACCGAGCTCGACCTCCTCCTTCATGCACCAAGAGAGAGAAGAGAAACACCATGCAAGAAGAAGAAGGGAAGATGAGGAAGAAGCACAAACACACACAACCATGCAATAGATCCATGTACTTACCTACACATGCAAACACACCCCACAAGCCTTCCCAAAACCCCCACGGAGCCACCAGCCTTCTGAATCGCTGGAGTGAAGAACCAAAAGAAAGGCCAAAGGGGGTTTTGCTCTCGGCCAGAGCAACTTAAACACAGACAGTAAGAACGCAATGGAACTGGGCGTCGCGTTACCAATGCTAACACGACATCCACCTACGTTGCGATCTGAATAGTCAGCCAGTCAACCACCCAATCGACGTGCATGCAAAACTGACAGCGAGATCGCGACGGCCAACCATGTCGCATTCATGCATGCACTTCGACACATGGTGCAAACTATCCTGATAGCAAGACAACAAGGAGACAGTCTGCTGTCAGGGTCCTGTCGCAACAGGGGTGGCGGCGCGTTCCCAACAAGAATGCGACGGTCACCTATGTCACGTTCAGAATGCGACGGGTCGCTATGTCACGACCCCAGCCGAGAGGGCTAACCCCTAAAGGTAACGGGATGTTGCAATAACTAAGGGGTCACCTAGGTTGACCAAGATGCCTTGACTTTAGACGCGGTATGTACAGACTCTTCGGCCTCCTACATCGGCTGAGTAGATGCTGGGTGGGGAAACGATCTCCATCTTCTCTTGAGGATTCTTGGAAGGCCGAGAAGATGTTGGTCCCCCAAGGTCAGAATGCTGGCACGTGGCCTTGAGGGAGACTTTCCCTCGTCATCCATCTCTCTATAAAAAGAAAAGCACATGGTAGTCTTCAAATAGTACAAATGTTACAAGGATGGATTGTTGGTGGAAGGGTGGCACAACCTCGGCTGGATTTGCTGATCAACTAAAGGAGCTTCTCGGACGGCTTGTATAGGTCGGGGCCCTTCACCACTCAGGTTAGAGGCATCTACTTATGAAGCCGTGTCGGCCAATGAATCAACTCAGCAACATGAGTTTGATGCATCGCTCTATAGCACCTTCAGAATGTAGGAGCCAGTTGTGATGTGGAAGGACACCTCCCACCTATTAGAGGTCTTCAAAGCGTTGCCAGCCGACCCCTAGGTACACTACAAGAAAAGGGCTTATTAGGGATGGGGTATTGGCGACGGCTCTAAAAAGTCGTCGCTAAAAAGGGTCACAACAAGAAAAAGTGCTATTTCTAACAGACAGAATCCGTCGGAAATCCGTCGGCAAATGCACCTGCCGACAACTTTCCAGCAAACGACCGTCGGAAATCTTCCGTCAGAAAAATACCGTCAGAAATTACCGACGGGCAAAAAAAATCCGTCGGAACTTCCGACCAAAAAGTTCCGTCGAAATGTTCGTCAGTATATCCGACCGAAAGTGGTCGGCAAATTTTGTCGGAAACTTAGTCGGTATATTCGATAGACAATCTGTCAAAAAGTCCGTCAGAAACTCCGTCGGAAATTCCGTCAGATACGTTCTGTCGGAAAATTCCATCCGAAGTTCCAACGATTTTGCCGATGATAAGTTCCGTCAGCAGTCTGTGTGCCGACGCTATTTCGACAGATAATATACGTCAAAAAAATTCATCGGAAATAGCCAACTTATTTTTAAAAAAAAAACATACTAAAATTAACGATGATAAATTACAAAACCTGCTAAAATATTCATACATTCACAATAATAAGTACTAAAAATCAAACATAAAAATCATCAAACATAAAAAATATAAAATCATACACAATAATAAGTTCTAAAAATCAAGAAAGGTCTGGGATCGTCCGGTGTCCCCGCCTCATGATCGTCAGGTGCCGGAGGATCCTATATTAAAAAAAAACAAATATGAAAAACATAAATAAAAAATAATATACAAATATTATTTTCAAAATTTTAAATTTAAAACATGTGATATTCACTAAGTGTAATTAGAAAATATTTTGATCCTTTACACTTAGGTTTTTTAAGATAAGTGATTTGAGCGCCGATCCAAACCGGAATCTGATTAGGATTCCGTCAGTTCCCATACGTCACTTTCACCCACCCGGTCGTGTTGGAGCGAACGCCACGCCGATCGTGTCCCTATTTGTGATTTTGGACTCCCGAGTTGCATGTTGATCCTTTACACTTAGGCTTTTTTAGATTAGTGATTTGAGTGCCGAACCCAAATCAGAAATCCGATTAGGTGATAATTCGGCTTACTGTGATTTGTTTTGAATGTCGAGGATGACATTCCTTTTTAGGTAATAAAATGTAACGTTGGGTAATTTTCAGATCATCGCAGATCCTTGCATAGTGGGTTTAGTGGCCAGTGTATGGCCCATTCGACTGTGTTTCAGGGGTACACACAGTTGTGAGGCTTCGTGGGCCGGCTGATTGGGCCCAAAGCTCTCACAGGTTTTCTGCCTGTGAATGCGACAAGGGTCTGCATCGCATTTTGAACCCGATGGCCTGGTGGTCGTGTTCCTGTTGCCGCTATTTTGGGTTGTCATCTGCATGCGCGCTGCGTGTCGCACGCTGGGCGGCCATGCTGACATCGACAGTGGGAAGGCGACGGTCTCCTATGTTGCGTTTAGGTCACGACGTAGGGCTACGTCACATTCCCAAACGCTGGGCATTTTTAAGTTGGTTTCGGTTGGACAGAGCTGTGGCAAGCTCTGCTCGGCCAAGGGAGGTCGCTGCGGCGGTGGTTTTGTTGGGCGATTCGACGGCTTGGCGGTCGTTTGGGTGGTCTCGCCCGAGGGACTAGTGCGGAGCGGGGGAAACGCCGGGAGTTGTGTTCTTCATGGAGGTAGGGAGAATCCACCTTGTTTTGTTGTGAGGATTGCATGAAATGATGTATGATTGGTTTTTGGCATGAAGAACAGTAGAGTAGATACCATGTTAGGATTCATGAAAGCATGAAAAACGAGAATTTAACGTGGTTTGTATGGTTTGGGGTGGAAATACGGAGAGGGTTTCCCAGTTTAGGGTTTCGCTGTGAAGACGACAAACCTTCTGTCGCGACCAGGTCATGATAAGGCCGACCTGTCGTTTTAAGGTTTCCTAACACGACATATCGGGTGTCGCGTTCTGAACGCGACATTACCCATGGTCGTGACCTCAGTCGAGAGGTCCTGTGTGCATGATTTAAATGGTGCGATTATCTAATTATCGGGGTTTACGTGCATGGCTAGCGTGAGTGGTGCATTGGCACCTGTAACGCTCTTTAAGCTTGCTTGTTGGCGTGATGTGTGTCATGAATGTGGTTACGTGGTTGATGTACCATGTGCAGGGTTTGCATGTTTTGAATGGTGTTATAAAGGTTGGTTGTGGTAGTAGCGGGGCGGTGAGGTTCCAGTGTGGACCTAGACCTCATTGTTGATGTTGTTTAGAAATGGTTTAAACGTGGTTTATGTTTAATAAAGCATATGTAGGTGTAAAGTGTTGATGGTTAGGAATCATGTGATTCCTATTAAGTATGTTAATATGGTATGTTAGTGATTGTCGTGGTGCTATGGTTTAGTGTGGCTATGGAGGTCATGAAATGACCTATGATAGGCCGGTTAAGCGGTTTACATGGACTTTGACGTCGTGTGGCTTGGGGGTCATATGGTAACTCGTGGCAAGCCTGTTATATTAAGTATATCATGGTATAGGTTTTTACCGGCATGTTAAATGATCGACGTGGTTTGTGTGTTGCCGAGTGTGGTGGCGGCGCCTATTCCGAAATGCCTCTTCAGTTGGGTGCCCCAGGTTTTGTGTGAGCCAGGCACGTGAGTGCTCGGGGGCTGTCCGGGTACTGTGTGTGTATTGTTGAGGTCTATTGTCTGTCCTGGACACCCTCACTCCTGTGTTTGAGTGTACGTCCAGCTAAGGGAAAGACGACAGAGGGCAACGATTGTGTTTGTGGGTGTGGGGGCGCTTGTAGCGCGCTCGTGGTTGGGGGTACAGACACCAGTAGACATACTGGTCCCCAGTAGTCCTGTGTTTTCAATTGCCTCACTTTAGGGAGCTCGGCCGGAGTCCCTAAGGGTGAGGCATGGCCTGCGGGTGTGTGTGTGACCTGTAGGTTGTGGTGTTGGTGGTGCTCCACTGTTCTTGGCTACTGTGGTTTGGAGCGGCAGTGGGACCTTTCGCCTTGGACTGCGAGACTGAGAGGAGTCTTGTGTGTGTTGTCCGGGTAGGATACTGGCGTCATGAACCAGTAGTCCATTCCCATGTGGTGGTGTCGTTCCTTCCGACTCGTGCTTTGCCTTGGTGTAGTTTTGGTTTGAGAGTGATGCCTCACCGTTGTGGTTTGACGGGTGTGTGGTGTGCCCTAGTGGTGGCACAGTTGTGTTTGTGTTCTATGGTGGTACCCGTGGAGGTAGGTACCTTGTACCTTTGTGGTATCCTTTTCTCGTGGTACGCTGAGTACTAGCCTTTTCAGGTGTTGAAGTGGAGCAGTGCTCTATGGAGGTCGTGTTGTAGGACCTTCCACCTGCTGTAATGTAGCCTTGTAAGGGTAGTTTTCCGTTGTATTGTGATTTGGCGTATGGTGGACTAGCTTCTGGGTGAGGTTTCAGTGTTGGAAACCCTAGTGATAGTAGGTACCTGAACCCTTGGGGGTTGGCTTTGTGTTGTGGTACGTTGTGTACCAACCTTTCAAGTATTGCGATGAACCGGTGTTTTTGTGGAGGTCGTAAGATGTGACCATCCACACGTGCTGTGTACCGTGTTTAGAGTACGTTTCCTATTGTGGTTCCAATGTGTGCTAGACTTGGCGTGTTGATGCCAGTTCGGTTACCCTGCGTGGGTAGTTTGCCTGTGAGGCTTGTAGTCGAGGCAATGATTTGCCTGTGAGACTTGGAGCCTGGGCAGTGGTCTGCCAGTGAGGCTTGTGGTTGAGGTATTCTATAACGATCCAGGTTTATCGGGTCTATGTGTAGAGCTCTTGTCCAAGAGATGGTCAATGGGCTATTTTCGTGGTTTGTGTACACAGGGTGAGCAGTGTAAGCCGGTTATCCCAGCCCTTGCACTGCTGGTTCACTATCTGTAATCGCGGCGGAGGAAGGCGACACGATCTGAACATGTCGGCCATGCTAGACGCGATTCCAGGAACCCCCTCTGTGACACGTGGCTCGGGTTTTCATTTGGCGTCGGACATGGGGGGCACGTTTAAAGGGTTTTTAACGCGGCTTCTGCCCTGGACGTGATTTCAATCAGAGTTTTAAGTGCATTGTTTCTGTCAGACAGAGCAGAGGAGGCTCTTGCCGGCGCAGGGGAGGAGCGGTTGTGGCTTCTCCAGTGGATTTCCGACGATTTCAGCTTTCGGAGGTCCGTGCGGTGTGGAACCATGTGAGGACGACGCTCGGAGCGTAGGTGGCCATCGGCAAAGAGGTTTTGGCGTCTTCCCGTTGGTAGGGAGACTTCCTACCTTGTGTTACTGTTTTAAAGCATGTTTTGTTTGGGTTAAGGATGGAGCAAGTGAGGGTGGTTTGCCCTTATTGGTTTTGCATGTTACAGCTTTGCACGGAATGGATATTTAGTTTTGTGGTGGTTTCTCCCATGTGGGAGGGGGGTTCGGCCTGTGAGCTAACCTCCCTGTGAGCATTGAAATGCGGCCAGGATAGCAGACGCGTTCATGTGAACGCGACACGTCGAGCCGACGCGTTCTGCTTTTCGATGTGTTTGTTAAGTCGGTTGTCTGGTCGCGACCTTGTGGTCTGTCGTGTTAGCGTTAAACACGGCGACAAGGTCGGACGTGTCTTGGATGTTGACCGAAGGTTTGATCGGCTTGGGTCTGTGGCGTCATGTCAGGCCGTCGCAAACTGGTGTAGCGTCACTAAGGCCTGTCGTGATAGCCTTTGAATAGCGACTGATGGGGCCGACGCGACATGGTCGCGGTCCTTAGCCCTGTCGCGATAAGGTTTAGATGGCGTCCAAACTGGTCGACACGTTTTGTAAGGCGTCGACTGTTGTTGACGCATTTGGCTTCTCTGTGTGGTTCTGCGTTAGGTGTTGGGCAATGAAGGTCTAGTGTAGACCTATCCAGATCTGTGGTAATATTTAAATGTGTTATGTAATGGAGTTGCCATGGAGGTCATGAGGTGACCAATAACATGCGAGTTTATGTCCGGTATTGGTATGCTTATGTGTGGTCTTGGCGGTCATGTGATGACCCCGTTAATGAGCGGTTGTGTGTAGGATGGCTCAGGGTCACAAGGTGACCGATGAAAGCCATTCCTTACACTTGTGTACCGTGGGGGATATAAAGGTCTTATAAGTATGTATATCGTGCTTTGTGTGCTTACCGAGTATGGTGGTCCGGCGCCTAATCGGAATACCTCTTCAGTCAGGTAACCTAGCACCGGGTGCTTAGGGCTTGTTTCGATATGTCTGTACCTCTGAGGTCTGAGGTCTTCCTGGAACCCTCACTCCAGACTTGAGTTGTACGTCGACTGAGGGAAAGACGACTAGGGGCAACGACTTGTGTTGTGGGTGTGTGGTCGCTTGTAGCGCGATCGTGGTTGGGGATGGACACCAGTAGTCGACGCTGGTCCCCAGCTAGCCTGTTCCAGTGCCTCACTTTAGGGTTCTCGGCCGGAGTCCCTAAGGTGTTAGGCTTGGGACTGCGGGATGTGTGACCTACAGGTTGTGGTGGTTAGTTAGTCTCCACTGTTCTTGGCTTGTTGTTGTGGAGCGGAAGTTGGACCTTTCGTCCGTGACTGCGAGACTAAGAGGTAGTTCTTGTGCTTTGTTATCGGGTTGGATACTGGCATCATGAACTAGTAGTCCGTTCCCGAGTGGTGGCGTCATCTCCGTACCGACTCGTGTTTGACCACTGTTTGTGGTTTGTGTGTGAACCGCTGGTTAGGTTATAAACGTGAAACCGATAACCGTTGTGGTGTGCCCTGGAGGTGGCACAGTTTTTTCGGTTCAGTGTTGTACCTTGTGGCAGCTGGTACATGTACCCCTCGTGGGTAGAGTTGTGTTGTGGTACGTGAGTCCGACCCCAGCTGGTGTTGAGGCAAGACCGTGCGTACTGTGGAGGTCTTGTGGGTGACGCTCCACGTGTTAAGAAGGATGGTCTCCGTTTACGATGTGGTTTGCGGGTGTTGGCTGGTTGTCGCCAATCCCGATGCTCCGTGTGTGATGGTTAGCCTATGAGACAGTAGCCTAGGCAGTGATTTGCCGGTGAGGCTTGTGGTCGAGGTGTTTTAGTTGAAGGGTGGACTAGCGGTGTTAAGCTGGTCTTGTGTTTGACTATACTTTCCGAGGACCGGGGTTTAACCGATGTGTTATGATTAGTTGTGGTTTAACATGCTTGTGTGTGCATGTTATGTCTCGGCTACCGGTGTTGCCAGTGAGACCCTTTGGGGTTAAGGTCTCTAAGTAGTTGTGTTTTCTTTGTGGGAGGTCCCTACTGAGCCAGTGACTTGTAGAGGCTCACTCCCTTACAGTCTGTTTCAGGTGTTGGCTGACTTCGGCATGGTTTACGCAGAGTAGTGCAGACTTGTACCACCAGCAGTAGAGTAGTAGAGTTGTTTGAACTTGTGCTCCCTCGGGGTATGCCCCAGGTAGTTGTACTCTTTAATTTGACATGTAATATTATAATTGTGGACTATTGTACATTGTGGTTTACAGTTATATACACTTGTACTTTCCTGTGTTACATATTGTAATTGTGGTCTTTTATATTCGTACTGGACATGTGTTTGTGATATCCCTTGCGAGACTTTGGTTCGTTCATGGGAGACGGATCTGGATATGGACCCTTGTTGGGTATAGATATCTAGGGCCGTTACAGTTGCTATCAGAGCAATAGTCTAGTTAGAATATGAAAAGACCTTGAAAGTACAATGTCCCAATACACGAATTAATGTCCACTTCTGGTAGTAAGTCTGCGATTTTGTGTGGTGTCAAGTGGTTTTGGTGTGAGTTTTTGACACGTAGATCGTGTGTTTCTGCTTGTTAAGCTGACAAGTGTTGGCAGTGGTTGAGAAACAGTGTAGGTTGTGGTGAGAATTGTGTGGTTTTGCCACTAGTGTGCCACTCTGCAATGAAAAATAGTTGTTTAAAGGTCCTTAGTATAGAAATTGAAGAGTTTCAAGAATAAGATAGGAAACCAGTAAGGATGTTATAGTAAGAACCAGAGTTGGCCGGAGACAGTAAGAGGTAATAATGGATAGTAAGTAAAGAAATAGTGTTATTGACGTGGAATAGTTTGTGTTGCGATTGTTGCATGTCTGGACTATGGTCAAGAACTTTGGTAGAGGTAGTTGAGTAATGAAAGGTGCAGTGAGAGCAACATTGTAGTGTGGAACAGTACTTGTTTACCTAAGGAATTGTGATTAAGGAATTCAGTAAGGGTAACCGCTATATCTGAGATTGAGATCTGTGCTAGCTAGCAAGTGTTAAAGAGTGGTTTGAATGATCATGTGATAAGGTACTGGTTAGCAGAGGATCAGAGATAGCAGAGGGTTGAGAGTATATTGTAATTAGAAGCAGATAAGCCAAAGAGTTTGAGAATTGTGTTGTTATGAATTGAGATGGTGATAGAAAATTAGAGTTAGGGATTTATGTAGGTTTGTGCCGAGGTGATCACCTGAGTAAAGAGAAAGTAAAGGAAGATTTGTGTACAGTCAGTTTTTCTGAGAATTTAAAAGAAAGTGTTTCTCGACAAATGGTGGTCTGTCAGGATTTTATAGAATGTTCTGTTAAAGGTAGCTGAATTAAAAAAAAAAAATAATGTCGTCTAGCAGTTGGGTGTAGCCTGAGAGGAAAGAGAGATAAAGGCTGAGTCCGATAAAGATTGAGAATGAGGTTAAGAGTGATGGGAATGAGACTGAGTTGTGCGAGTCAGAATAAAAAGGAAATAAGTCAGTTGAGAAGCAGATACAAAATATCAAGCTAAGTGGACTAGCAGGGCAGATTGCGAAAGGAATTTAAGTAAATGATTGAATGGAAGAATATTAGCGTAGTAGTGGCATTTCAGCATGAGAATAAAGCAGTAATGTGGAATAGAAAAAGCAGGCAGACAGAGCAGATTATTGTACTAAGAAATCGATTTCAAGTTTTGGCTTTGACGGCATTTGAATGAAAGATGACTAGATATCAGCAAGAGTTGTGTGTCAGTGCCCAGAAAGTAATTCAGTTGAGCAAAAAGGTATTTATGAAAGTATTCTAGAAATTGAAATGAGAGCAAAGGCAGAACAGCTAAAGGGTTATTTTGAAAGGTTGTGAATATAATGTGATCTATCAGCCAGAGAATGTGATTTAAAGAAAGAAAGAGATATGAAGGGCTAGATATGTCAATAGCAATGTGGTAGAATCAGAAATTTTAAATGATAGCACGACCAGAATGGAAATATTAGAGAAAGCAGTTCAGAAATTCAGGTTCCTCTTCCAGTAATTATATGATTGAGTAAGATGGATGAGAAATGAGAAAAAAAAAACTAGAATTGAGTTCAGTCAGAACTAGTGTAACAGCAAGAATGGAAAGTAATGAGAAGTAGTAATAAGAGCAACATTTGTGGGATACTTTGCTAAGAATCCAGTGCAATCAGAGCAGCGCCGCAGAAGCATGGAAGATCCGATATCCACAAGTTATCCGAATTTGGTAGATTAAAGGAAAGTGGAAGTTTGTTGCACCGTTAGGCAAGAGACAGTGGTTTTTAATCAAGTGTGATTTAGGGTAGTATGAACAGAAAGGTATTAAGAGGCAGGAAATGCAAGAATGGTAATTGATGTTCTTTGGGAAAGCTGGCAGAGAAAATATGAATATAATGAGGTAGTAGAGTAATGAACAGCAGTGACAGACACATAATGGAATAGCACTAGGCAATTTGAGATTTTAAGGCTGGTTCGCATGAAAGAGCACTGAAGTGTGGCAGTGTATGCAAGAGGTCTGAATTAGAAAAGCAGCTCAGAAAGAATATTACGAAACACAGCTGAGGAAATGTGGACGTAGGTTGAGTCCAAGGAGATAAAGCCCCAAAAACAGCAGGATAGAATGGCTTATAGCTGCAAGGTATAGAAAGAGCGGAAGAGTGGACTACAGTAAACAAGCTGAGCATCTATGAAAGAAATTAAAGAGAAAGGAAAAGCAGAACGGACACGGAAAAAGAGCAGATGGACATGATTAGAAAGGCAAGAATGAAGAATATATCCTACTGTTCTGTTTATGGCTTTGTTTTTTTCTTTTTAGGTGTTAGTCTACCTTGCATGGTTAATCCTTAATGTCAAGGACGACATTTATTTTTAGGTGTTAGTAATGTAACGATACGGTCATCTGATCCAAGTTTATCGAGTCTATGTGTGGAGCTCTGACCAAGAGATGGTCAAGGGCTATTTCGTGGTTTGTGTACACAGGGTGAGCAGTGGGGGCGGTTATCCCAGCCCATTTGCACTGATGGTTCACTGTATGTAATCGCGGCAGAGGAAGGCGACGTGATCTGAATGCGTCGGCCTTACTAGACGCGATTTTAGGAACCGCCTCTGTGACACGTGGCTCGGATTTCCGATTGGCGTCGGATAGGGGGGACGCGTTTAAAGGGTTTAAACGCGGGCTTCTGCCTGGACGCGATTTCAATCAGAGTCTTAAGTGCATTGTTTCGGCCAGACAGAGTAGAGGAGGCTCTGTCCGGCATAGGGGAGCAGCTGTTGTAGCTTCCCCGACGGATTTCCTGTGATTTTGGCTTCCGACGGTTCGTGCAGTGCGGGAACCATGCGAGGACGACGCTCGGAGCGTGGGTGTACCGTCGGCGAGGAGGTTTGGGCGTCTTCCAGTTGGTAGGGAGAATTCCAACCTTGTGTTACTATTTTAAAGCATGTTTGGTTTGGGTTAAGGATTGGAGCATGTGAGGGTTGTTTGCCCTTATTGTGTTTTGCATGTTTACAGCTTTGCACGAAATGGATATTGGTTTTGTGGTGGTTTCTCCTATGTGGGAGTGGGGGGGTTCGGGCCTGTTAGCTAACCTCCTGTGAGCATTGAAGAGCGGCAAGGATAGTGGGCGCGCTCATGTGAACGCGACGCGCCGAGCCGACGCGTTCTACTTTCCGATGTGTTTGTTAAGTCCGTTGTCTGGTCACGACTTGTGGTCTGTCGGGTTAGCATTAAACACGGAGACAAGGTTGGGCGCATCTTGGATGTTGATCGAAGGTTTGACCGGCTTGGGTCTGGTGGCGTCGTGTCGGGCCGACGTGACCTGGTTGCATCACTAAGGCCTGTCGCCACAGCCTTTTGAATAGAGACTGATGGGGCCGACGCGACATGGTCGCGGTCCTTGGCCTTGCCGCGAAAAGATTTGGAATGGCGTCCAAACAGGTCGACGTATTTTGTAAGGAGTCAACTGTTGTCGACACGTTTTGGCTTCTGTTGTGGTTCTGCGTTGGGTGTTGGGCAATGAAGGTCTAGCATAGACCTAGCCCAGATCTGTGGTAATATTTAAATGTGTTATGTAATGTGAGTTGCCATGGAGGTCACGAGGTGACCAATAACAGGCGAGTTTTTTTGTTCCGATATCGGTATGCTTATGTGGGGTCTTGGTGATCATGTGATGACCCTGTTAATGAGCGGTTGTGTGTAGGATGGATTGAGGGTCACAAGGTGACCAATGACAAGCCATTCCTTACACTTGTGTACTGTGGGTTGTAATAAAGGTCTTATAAGTATGTATACCCTGCTTTGTGTGGTTACTGAGTCTAGTGGTCCGGCGCCTAATCTGGAATACCTCTTCAGTCGGGTACCCTAGCACCGGGTGCTTAGGGCGTGTCCCAGTACGTGTGTACCTCTGAGGTCTGAGTCATCTTCCTGGACACCCCACTCATAGTTGAGTTGTACGTTCGACTGAGGGAAAGATGACTAGGGGCAGCGACTTGTGTTTGTGGGTGTACGGTCGCTTGTAGCGCGCTCGTGGTTGGGGGACGAACACCAGTAGTCGACGCTAGTCCCCAGCTAATCCTATTCCAGTGCCTCACTTTAGAGTTCTCAGACGGAGTCCCTAAAGGTGTCAGGCTTGGGTCTGCAGGGTGTGTAACCTGCAGGTTGTGGTGGTTAGTTAGTCTCCACTGTTCTTGGCTTGTTGTTGTGGAGCGGCAGTTGGACCTTTCGTCCGTGACTGCGAGACTAAGAGGTAGTTCTTGTGCTTTGTTGTCCGGGTTGGAAACTGGTGTCATGAACCAGTAGTCTGTTCCCGAGTGGTGGCGTCGTCTCCGTACAACTGTGTTTAACCACTGTTTGTGGTTTGTGTGTGAACTGTTGGTTATCGTTGTAACCGTGAAACGATAACCGTTGTGGTGTGCCCTGGAGGTGGCACAGTTCTGTGGTTCAGGTTGTACCTCGTGGTAGCAGATACATGTACCCCTCATGGGTAGAGTTGTGTTGTGGTACGTGAGTCCGACCCCAGCTGGTGTTGAGGGTGAGACCGTGCGTACTATGGAGGTCTTGTGGTGTGACGCTCCACGTGTTAAGAAGATTGGTCTCCATTTATAATGTGGTTTGTGGGTGTGGCTAGTTGTCGCCAATCCGATGCTCCGTGTGTGATGGTTAGCCCTGTGAAACCGTAGCCTAGGTAGTGATTTTCCGGTGAGGCTTGTGGTCGAGGTTGTTTAGTTGAAGGGTGGACTAGCGGTGTTAAGCTAGTCTTGTGTTTCCCTATACTTTCCGAGGACCGGGTTAACCGGTGTGTTATGATTATTGTGGTTTAACATGCTTGTGTGTGCATGTTATGTCTCGGCTACCGGTGTTGCCAGTGAGACCCTTTGGGGTTGAGGTCTCTTAAGTAGTTGTACTTTCTTTGTGGGAGGTCCCTACTGAGCCAGTGACTTGTAGAGGCTCACTCCCTTACAGTCTGTTCAGGTGTTGGCTGACTTCGGCATGGTTACGCAGATTAGTGCAGACTTGTACACCGCAGTAGAGTAGTAGAGTTGTTTGAGCTTGTGCTCCCTCGGGCTATGCCCCAGGTAGTTGTACTCTTTAATTGGACATGTAATATTGTAATTGTGGACTATTGTACAATGTGGTTTACAGTTATATACACTTGTACTTTCCTGTGTTATATACTGTAATTGTGGTCTTTTATATTCGTACTGGACATGTGTTTGTGATATCCCTTGCGAGACTTCGGTCTGTTCGTGGGAGACGGATCTGGATATGGACCCTTATTGGGTATAGATATCCATGGCCGTTACATATTCCTAGTGGTTGGGCGAACTAGTAATGTTGTGCTAGTTCTGTTGTTCCCTTTTACCTTCCAAGGTTTATGTTAATGATATGTTTATGTTAATTGTTGATTAACCCATGGTTTAAGTAAGTAGGGTGTGGTTAGTTATTTGTGTGGCCAGTAGACCCTTTGAGGTTGATGTCTCTTATGTTTAGTTATTGTGGTTGTTTTTGGGTGGTCTCTACTAAGCCTGTGACATGTTGAGGCTCACTCCCCTATAGTTTCTTTCAGGGCTTGTCGTGTGTTTGGCTTGCAGCAGCGTTGTGGAAACTTGTACCACCAGCAGTAGTGTAGTAATTAGTGTTGAGTGATCTTGTGCTCCCTCAGGGTATTCCCCAGGTAGTTGTACTTTTTAATTGGATAGTAATAATGTAATGAGACAGATATACAAATATGTGCAGATATAAGCACATGTACTTTCTTATGTCTTATACTGTTGGGGTTTGCCTTTTATACTCTTACTGGACACGTGTGTGAGATATCCCTGCGAGACTTCGATCCGTTCGCGGGAGACGAATCTGGATATGACCTTTAATGGGTATGGATATCCAGGTTCGTTACAGTTGGTATCAGAGCAATGGTCCAGTTAGAATATGAAAAGACATTGAGAGTAGAATGTCTTAATACATAGATAATGTCCACTGCTGGTAGTAAATCTGCGATTTTGTGTTGGTTAAAGTGGTATTTATCTGAGTTTTTGTTCTGTAAAATGTGTTTATGTGTTAAGAATTTGGCAGCCGTTAGCAGTTGTTAAAAGTTGATGTGAATAGAGGTGGCATAATCTGTGTGATTATAACAGTGTGCTAGTCTGTGATCGAAAGGCATGTTGTTAGAGATTCACAGTTAAAGAAATGAGGAGATTAATAAGTTTAGATATGGAATATGTAAGTGAGTTTTAGTGAGATACAGAGTTAGCAGAGACAGGTATATGGTATTGAGGTGATGAGGAACAGATCAGTTTGTGTCAGAAATGATTAAATGTGCATATTATAGTTGAGAATCTCAATAGAGGTATTGTGGCATTAGAGATCTGAGTCAGATGATATCAAGAAATAGTATGAATGTTAATGTGAATTAGTGTTATGAAGAGCTTGACATGATTAAGTAAGGCAGATCAGCTTTACAAGAGGTATTGGTACATAAAGAGTAGTGATTTATGGCAGATAGATTAAGTGTGCCTGAGATTAGAATTTGAGACAGGTGTTGTTATGAAAAGATGGTATAGGAAGTTTGATATGAGGAGTCGTATAAATATGTACAGAAAGGATCTGTTGAATAAAGAGAGAGAGAGAAATAAGAATCAATGTGCAGTTAGATTTTCTGAGAATTGCACAAGAGAAATATTTAGTTGATGAATGGCAGATTATGAGAATTCTTCAGAAAGAGTTATTAAAGATTGTTGTGCTAAAGACAAGATCAGTGAAAGTTAGTAATTATGAGCAGTTTGAGAAAAATCAAAGTTAAAGTGAAGTATATTGAATGAGTTTAAGCTAAGTGAAATAGAATGGAAAGAGGTGTATTAATGGAGAAGTAGTTAAGAAATATTGAGTTGAGAGAAGCAGGAAGGCAGATTGTGATATTTATGATTTTGAGAAAAGAGCATTTAATGGAATAAGGGAAGTAGATAGAGCAAGTTGTTATATTTAAAGTGATTGGTATTCAAACTTGAGTTTTTGCAGTATTTTAAAGAAAGATGACTAGATACCAGAAAGATTTATAGTATGAATGGTACAGTAAGATTAGTTAGACAACAGAATGAATAAGAGAAATATTTGCAGAAAAGATGTTATGATTAAAAGATTGGCAATTTAGGTAAAGAAGAGATATGCATTAGAGAAGGAAGAATGTAGTAGATGATGAAATGAATAAGATCAGATGAGTCAAGAAATGTTCAGCCAGAGTTTGCATATTGGTGCGAAGAAAATGATTCACTTAAGCAAAAATAGACTGTTATAAGATATTCTAGAATTTGATGTAGGATCAAGAGCAGATAATTAAGAAAATTTGGAAAGGTTATGCAACAAAATTATGAGATTATCCAGAGAATGACAGTAAAGCAAGAAAGGTATATAAAGAGCACAACATGTCAATAGTGGTTTAACAGATCAGAAATTACAGTAATTTCTTCAGCATAAATTAATTAAGCAAGATGATTGAGAAGTAGCTAAAGTTAGAAATGAATTCAGTTTAAAGTCAGAAGAAAGTAATTGAAAGCAATAATGCGAAAAGAAATTGTGAAATATTTGTAAAGTGTTCAGTGTAATCAGAGCAGCGCAGCGGAAGCAAAGAAGATTTAATATTCACAGATCATTCAAGGTTTGCTTGGATAAGGAGAAAGTGTAAAGTTTTGAGCAGTGGAATAAAGGAATAGAGGTTATTATGGTTTTTAATCAAAGACGATTTAAAGCGGTTATGAGCAGAATAATATGAAAAAGGCAGGAAATTTAAAGATGGTGATTGGTTTTCTTTGAAAAGTTGGCAGTTGCGAATGTAATGCAGGGAGATGGGCGGGATAAACACAAGCAGTGATAAATAGAAAAAGAGAATGGCCACCGAAAAAAAAATCCAAGAATTTAGAAAGATTATGTCATGGTAAAGTATTATAGTATAAGATATTCGAGAAAGGTGAAGCGGACCCGAACGAAAGGTTTTGCAAACACAACCGGAAAATTGTGGAAGCAGGTTGAGTCCAAAGAGATAAAGCCAACAGCAAGGTAGAACGCCTACAGTTGAAAGGTAAAGAGAGCAGAATGTAATAATCGGGCAGTGCAGCTATGAAATGGATTAAAGAAAAGGAAAAAGCAAAGCAAGACAGAAATGAATAGATTGAATCAGTTTTTCAGTCAGTGCAAGATGGTATGAAAAGGTAAGTGCAATAGAAGAGTATCCTACTTGTTCTGTGCACAACTTTGTTTCTTTTTAGGTGATAATTCGGCTTACTGTGATTGTTTTGAATGTCGAGGACGACATTCCTTTTTAGGTGATAATAATGTAACGTCGTGCGTTTTTCGGATCTTCACAGATCCTTGCTTAGTGGGTTTGGTGGCCAGTGTGTGGCCATTCGACTGTGTTTCAGGGGTACGTGCGGTTGTGAGGCTTCATGGGCCGGCAGATTGGGCCAAAGCGCTCACGGTTTTCTAAACGTGACGGCCCAGGTGGTCGCGTTCCTATTGCCGCTGTTTTGGGTTGTCGTCTACATGCGCACCGCGTGTTGCACGCTGGGCGGCCCTGCTGACGTCGACAGTGGGAAGGCGACGGCCTCCTACATCGCGTTCAGGTCACGACGTAGGACACATCGCGTTCCCCACCACTGGGCGTTTTTAAGTTGGTTTCGGCCAGACAGAGCTGTGGCAAGCTCTACTCAGCCAGGGGAGGTCGCTGCGGCAGTTTTGTTGGGCGATTCGACGGCTTGGCGGTCGTTTTGGCATGGTCTTGCCGTGAGGACGTCGTGCGGAGCGGGGGAAACGCCGGGAGTTAGTGTTCTTCATGGAGGTAGGGAGAATCCACCTTGTTTCGTTGCGTGGATTGCATGAAATGCAAGTATGATTGGTTTTGGCATTAAGAACAGTAGATACCATGTTAGGGTATTCATTAAAGCATGAAAAATGAGAATTTAACATGGTTTGTATGGTTGGAGGTGGAAATCCAAAGAGGGTTTCCTGGTTTAGGGTTTTCGCCTGTGAAGGCGACAAACCCTTCTGTCGCGACTAGGTCGTGACAGGCCGACCTGTCGTGTTAAGGTTTCCTAACGTGACATATCGGGGTGTCGCGTTCTGAACGCAACATTACCCCATGTCGCGACCTCAGCCGAGAGGTCCTGTGTGCATGGTTTAAATGGTGTGATTATCCGATTATCAGTGGTTTACGTGCATGGCTAGCGTGAGTGGTGCGTTGGCACCTGTACCGCTCTCTAAGCTCGCTTGTTGGCGTGTTGTTTGTGTTATGAACATGTGGTTTACATGGTTGATGTACTGTGTGCATGGTTTGCATGTTTTGAATTGTGTTATAAAGGTTGGTTTGTGGTTGCGGGCGGTGAGGTTCCAGTGTGGACCTAGCCCTCATTGTTGGTGTTGTTTAAAACGGTTAAATGTGGTTTATGTTGTCCGGTACTGTGTGTGTACCGTCGAGGTATGTGTCATCTGTCCTGGACACCCTCACTCCTGTGTTTGAGTTCTACGTCCGGCTGAGGGAAAGACGACAGAGGACATCGACTTGTGTTTGTGGGTGTGAGGTCGCTCGTAGCGCACTCGTGGTTGGGGGTACGGACACCAATAGACATACTGGTCCCCAACTAGTCCCGTGTTTCCAGTGCCTCACTTTAGGGAGCTCGGGCGAGTCCCTAAGGGTGCCAAGCATGGGCTTGCAGGGTGTGTGACCTGTAGGTTGTGGTGTTGGTTGGTCTCCACGGTTCTTGGCTTTACTGTGGTTGTGGAGCAACAGTTGGACCTTTCTTCCTGACTGCGAGATTGAGAGATAGTCTTGTGTTGTGTTGTCCGGATTGGATTGGCGTCATGAACCAGTAGTCCGTTCTTGTGTGGTGGTGTCGTTCCTTCCGACTCGTGCTTTGCCTGTGGTGTAGGTCGGTTTGTGAGTGTTGACTCACCGTTGTGGTTTGACTGGTGTGGTGTGCCTTGGTGGTGGCACAGTGTGTTGTGGTTCTGTGGTGGTACCTCATGGAGGTAGGTACTTGTACCCTTTGTGGGTATCCGTTTCTCATGGTACGTTGAGTACTAGCCTTTTCAGGTGTGAAGTGGAGCTGTGCTCCGTGGAGGTCATGTTGTAGGACTTCCACCTGCTGTAATGTACCCTTGTAGGGTAGTTTTCCGTTGTATTATGATTTGGGGTATGGTGGACTAGCTTCTAGTTAGCAGTCCTGTTACCCTTGCGTTTGAGGTTTCAGTGTTGGTACCTAGTGATAGTAGGTACCTGAAACCCTTGGGGGTTGGCGTTGTGTTGTGGTATGTTGTGTACAGCCTTTCAAGTATTGCGATGAACCGGTGTTTTTGTGGAGGTTGTAAGATGACCTTCCACACGTGCTGTGTACCATGTTTTAGAGTACGTTTCAGATTGTGGTTCCAATGTGTGCTAGATTTGGCATGTGATGCCAGTTTGGTTACCCTGTGTGGGTAGTTTGCCTATGAGGCTTGTAGCCGAGGCAATGGTTTACCTGTGAGACTTGGAGCCTGGGCAGTGGTCTGCTAGTGAGATTTGTGGTTAAGGTATTCCTAGTGGTTGGGCGGACTAGTAATGTTTGTGTAGTCTTGTGTGTCCCTTTTACCTTCCGAGGTTTATGTTAATTGATATGTTTGTAATTGTTGATTAACATGGTTTAAGTAAGTAGGATGTGGTTTGGCTATTTGTGTGGCCAGTGAGACCCTTTGAGGTTGAGGTCTCTCTGTTTAGTTGCTGGGTTGCTTTGGGTGGTCCCTACTGAGCCTGTGACTTGTTGAGGTCACTCATCTACAGTTCCTTTCAGGGCTTGCCATGTGTTTGGCTTGCAGCGACGTTGTGGCAGACTTGTACCACCAGTAGTAGTGTAGTAATTAGTGTTTTGTGAACTTGTGCTCCCTCGGGATATGCCCAAGTAGTTATACTTTTCATTAGACATGTAATAAAGTAATGTTGGGTTCATATTCTGGAAACTAGTGAATTCACACTAAGTGATAAATGAAAGTCAAACAATGTTTTTAATGATGAATGAGTTGAATTGAGGTTTCATACATGTCATTAAGATGATACAATATTTGGTTATCTAGTCTACATTATACCTAACTATACATGTTTTATCATGCAGGTACAAATGCATATAACCAAGCCTTCTCAAATCATGAGAAAATGATCACAATCACACAGGTATACATGTACCTGTCGACAGACCCAAAGGCATATGTCGACAGATGCCGCAGTTGTGATCAGACTGAAGAATACTGAGAGCACCTGTCGACAGATTCTCAGAGACCTGTCGACAGATGTCGCAGACAGAAATACCAGAGTTCTGTGTTTTGGCAAAACTGTCTCTGCCTGTCGACAGATGGATATCGCCTGTCGACAGATGCCACAGACCAGAGCAACCTGAAGTCTGTCTATTGCAAATCTGTTGCAATCTGTCGACAGATACTCAAACCTGTCGACAGATGCAGAGGATCTTCAAATACGGAAACCTTCCTTCATATCCAAGATTGTGTTTTCAAGTCCCACGACTCTCCACATATGAAAACACAAATATATAAGCATCCTTTTGAAGAGAATCTCGAACAGAAGCAGCCACAACCAAAAACCCTAAAGCCAGTCCAAGAGAAAAGAATTTGCTGCTGCTCTGCTTCAAGTCTGCAGTGCAGAGACCGAAAGATCAGTTGATCCTGCAGTACTGAAGATAGATCGTCGTGGATTCAACTTCTCCATCAGTCCAGAGCACTCAAGTCGAAGTTTGAACTCCATCCAGGCGTTCTCAGAAGAGTTCCACATTAGGATTTACTCCTACGCTCTGAACTCTTCCTGTTTCATAATTCTCATCAACTGTGTGTGTGTTTGTGTGATTCAAGCGTCTCTTGTGCTTGAGATCACGTGTGTGTGTTGTTCTGATCGTGGGTGCACATCAGAAAACACGTGTGTGTGTGAGTTGTAGTCACTGAACTCGCTCATAAGCAGTTTACTCTGTGGGTGTTGTGTGTGCCGTGGACGTAGGATACACTGTTGTGTACTCCGAACCACGTAAATCTGCGTGTCTCGTGGTTTGATCATTTCTACGATAGATGTTTGATAGACACGTTGCATATTCACACACGATAGGTTTCTACATCATCTACACATAGTTAGATCTTGATACTGTCTTGATAATCTATGCTTTAAGAAAAAGAACGTGATAATAGTTTTTAAGAGGCAGTAATCTATTCAACCCCCCTTCTAGATTACCATATTGGGAATTCCGCAACCTTCAATTGGTATCAGAGCGTGGTTTCTCCGATTTATTGCTTTATCTATTTGATCTAACGATCAGGAGATTCACGATCAAATGGAATCTACCAAGGGGTATTATGGCGAGGGACACTCTGTGACCAGGCCACCCTTCTTTGATGGCACTGACTATCCATATTGGAAAAACCGCATGCAGGTGTTCTACGAGCACAAAACTATGAATGTGGAAGATAGTCAGAACAGGACCATATGGATTGCCTCAAGACGAAGATACATGGACCAAGGACCAGATTGCAAAAGGGACACTCAACTGGAGCGCCTCAACATGATGCAGTGCGCGGTCCACCCAAAGGAATACTCGAGAGTCTCCACATGCACCTCAGCTAAGGAGATGTGGGACAAGCTCGAGTTGATATATGAAGGTACGTCTGAGGTGAGAGAATCCAAGGTAAGCATGTTAGTCTCAGAATATGAAATGTTTAAGATGAACCGTGATGAGACAATTTCTGACATGTTGCTAGATTCATGGTACTTATAAATGGATTGAAAGGTCTTAAGAAGGAATACTCAGAAAGTGATTGGTGAAGAAAGATACTTCGGTCTCTTCCATCCTCATGGAACACCAAAGTCACTGTCATCGAGGATTCCAGAATCTTTCAACAATGAAAGTGGATGAATTGATTGGATCTCTCATGACTTATGAACTAAATGTAAAAAGAAAAGAAACTGAAGAGAATCCAAGGAGTCAATTGCCTTGAAGGCCTCAAATAAAGTATCTTCAGATTCCAAAAAGATGCCCAACAGGAAGGTCTGAGTCTGAAACCTCTACTGATAGTGAGAATGATGAAATGGCCATGCTCACTAGACAGTTAAGAAGTTTTTAAAATTCAAAAGAAGAGGTTCAGGAAACTCCAAACCTTTCCAAAAAGGCACCAACAGGTTTGATTCGTCCAATAAAAAATCTGATGTTGTGTGTATGAGTGCAAGAAGCAGGGACACATGAGAGGAGAGTGCCCCGAGCTCAAGAAGAAACTGAAAAAGACAAGTTCGTCTTCAAGAAAGCCAAAGCAATGCTGGCTACATGGAGTGATGAAGACGATGATGAAAAAAGTCAAGCTACCTCAGGAGATGACGAGACTCACTGTCTTATGGCAAGGAGTGATGACTCCTCTGAGGTAAATTCTTCCTTTGAGTCTTTTTCTACTGCTGAATGGGAAGAAGCATACACTGTCCTTTTTGAAAAATTCCGTCAATTCAAATCAAAAAATAAAGCACTCAAGAAGAAAGTTAATTTCCTTATTCATGAAACTGATAATAATGATGAAATTGAATCTCTGAATAAGGTAATTGACATGATGAAAATAGATGAACAACACACAGTGAAGAGATGGATAGCATGAAATTAAGCTTCAAGAAGCTCAAAAAGAGAAAGATGATCTAATGAACCTCCTTGAAACTCTAAACAATGAGCATACTGATCTAAAAGAGAAATTGGAAAAAGCTGAAAAGAATTGAAAGGCAAAACAAATGATCTATCTAGTTTTGTCAAGAGCAACAGAATCTAGATGCAATCTTAGGATCCAATGTGGTTGTTGCTAGACATGGGATTGGGTTTCAAAATCCCAAGCCAAAGGAAACAGGAAAAAATCTGCTGACTAATTTCATGATCCTATCCCAAGTTCTAGCAATCAAAATCCCTCAAGGAAAAGGAAAAATCAAACCAAGGGCAAAAACCAGGAACCTAAGGCTACCAAATTTGTTCCAACTAAGCTTAAGGAGTTTGCTACAACCCCAACAGGGATGTCCCAAGGCAAAACAGCAAGTTCCTAATGCTAAGCTCACTAGGCAACAAAAGGGTAAGATGCCTATGCATGCAACTAAGAATCCAAAATCCACTGTTGTTCATAAGCATCATCATGTAAGATCTGTAAAAAGATTGGGCACAATGAAAACAATGCTGGAACAATCCACTAAACAGAAATTTAAACAAATCTGGATTCCAAAGCATTTACTGTTTGGCATGAATGATGAAACGGCACCCAAAGTAATTTGGGTACCAAAACCTCTTGTCTGATCCACATGTGCAGGAATGCCTAGCAGCACACAATCAAAACAAATGGTACCTGGATAGTGGCTGCTCGAGGCATATGACGGGCGATAAGAAAAATTCAGTTTGCTCGTGGAAAAAGACGGAGGTCACGTTGTCTTTGGAGGTAACAACAAAGGCCAGATCATTGGCTCAGGTAAGGTTGGTAAGTTTGCCTCCAACTCAATAGATAATGTACTATTAGTTGATGGTCTTCATCACAATTTGCTTAGCATAAGTCAATTGTGTGATAAAGGCCATAAATTGTTTTGAATCAGATTCATGTCAAATCTTGATAAGGAAACAGGAAGTCTCAAATTTTCTGGAAAAAAAGAATGAAACATCTACATGGTTGACTTGGATGATCCAGAAAATAATGATTTATGTCTTGTAGCAAATAAACAGGATGAGCTTACATTGTGGCATCGTAGGCTTGGACATGCGAGTTACAATGTTTTGAACAAGATAATGAGCTCAAACTTGTAAGTGGACTTCCTGAAATTCCATTCAAGAAAAATGAAAATTTCTGTGATGCATGTGCACAGGGAAAACAGACCCGAAAATCCTTCAAATCGAAAGCACCGTCGAGAGTACTTCCAAAGCATATGAACTGTTGCACATGGACCTATTTGGACCTACTAGAACACTGAGTCTCACTGGCAAACGGAACCAAGGAATAGAACACTTGTTCTCCTCCCAAGAACTCCAGAACAAAACGGGGTTGTGGAGAGGGAAAAATAGAACCTTGATGGAAATGGCTCGTACACTTCTGATCGAAAATCAACTCTCCAGAACCTTTGGGCAGAGAAGCAGTAAACACGTCATGCTACATTCTCAATCGAGCCATGAAATGAAGATGAAGTACCTGCACAAGATCCACAACATGGAAGTCCTCCAGCCACCCCTCCTCCAGAACAGACTTCTGAAGTGCAAGATCAACCCGGTCCTTCACAATCACAAGTGTGAGGTACTCTAAAGCTCATCCACTTGAGAACGTCATAGGTAACATAAATGATCAGTTCAAACTAGGTCTCAAGTTCATCAAATAGTTGAACAGGATCATTTAGCCTTTGTCTCTCAGTGGAGCCTAAAAATGTTGAAGAAGCCTTAAACGAAAATTCATGGATTGATGCTATGCATGAGGAGCTAGGTCAATTTCAAAGAAACAATGTCTGGAGCTTAGTTCCTAAAACCCCCGAAATTTCTGTAATTGGAACACGATGGGTCTTTAGGAATAAACTAAATGAAGAGGGAAAGGTGGTGAGAAACCAGGCTAGACTGGTTGCAAAGGGGTATAATCAGGAATTTGGTGTGGATTTTGAAGAATCTTTTGCACCTGTAGCTAGACTAGAAGCAGTCAGAATCTTGTTAGCTTATGCATGCTCAAACAAGTTCAAACTATATCAAATGGATGTTAAAACTGCTTTCTTAAATGGCTACATCAAAGAGGAAGTTTATGTCTCTCAACCACCTGGCTTGAACTTCATGACAAACCAAACCATGTATACAAATGCACAAGGCTCTCTATGGTTTGAAACAGGCACCCCGAGCTTGGTACGATAGGCTAAGCCATTTTCTGGTAAGGCAAAACTACTCACGATGTAAAGTAGACCAAACTCTCTTTACAAAGAAAGTTCGCACACACATCATTGTTGTTCAAGTGTATGTGGACGACATAATCTTTGGCTCTACTAACCCATCACTTTGTGAGAATTCTCACATCATATGCATAGTGAATTTGAGATGAGCTTAATGGGGGAGCTTCAATTTTTTCTTGGTCTGCAGGTCAAGCAAATGGAAGATGGCTTCTTCAAAACAAGAAAAATACGTTAAAGAGCTTCTCAAGAGATTTCAGTTTGAAACTGCAAAACCTGCCTCAACACCGATGAGCACAAGCATTAAGCTAGAAAGTGATGAGAAAGGTAAACCGTAGATACTAAACATTTCCGAGGTATGATTGGCTCACTCCTCTATCTTACTGCAAGTAGACCTGACATACAATTCAGTGTTTGCCTCTGTGCTAGATATCAATCTAGTCCAAAGGAAGCCACCAAATTGCAGTTAAGAGAATATTCAGGTATCTCTCAGGTACACATGACATGGGTCTTTGGTATCCGGCAGGAGTAGCTTTAACTTAATCTCATATTCTGATGCTGACTATGCTGGATGTAAAATTGACAGGAAGAGCACTAGTGGCTATTGTCAGATGCTTGGTGGTTGCATGGTTTCGTGGGCATCCAAGAAGCAACATTCGGTTGCACTCTCCACTGCAGAGGCAGTAATCTATTCAACCCCCCTTCTAGATTACCATATTGGGAATTCCGCAACCCTTCAAGTGTTTCTACCAACCCCGGAGATCCATGCCCTTTGCTTGCCAAATTACTTCTCTTTTGAAGTTTATTGGCATTCCATTCCAGACAGTGAGTGTGTCTCACTCAACTCCCGCAACAGCTTTGATATCACTGCCGCCTCACGCATGGGCTACAAGCTAGTGATGGGTCGTCACCCGGGAACTTAAGGGTAAGGCACCTGCTGCTGCCGAGGATGAAGATTTCATTGGGGCTGACGATCAAGTTGATGATGAAGAAGATGCTGAAGAAGGTGATGAAGACTCCCAGTCAGAGCCACTAGATGCTCCGGGAGATGCTGGTATTGGTGAAGCTGCTCAGCCCTCCATTAGGGATTTGTTAGCCCAGCTACATGTCCAAATGACACAGGGTTTGAGAGGCTGCATGAAAGAATGGATACCTTGGACACACGCATTCATAGACTTGCAACTGAGCGTCATGCCCCTCCTCAAGCTTCTGAAGATGATGCTGCTTAGATATACTAGATGTATAGGAGTGGGTCATGTCCTGTACTTTCACTTCAGTCTGAGCAATGTGTTTTTTGTCTTCTGTTATTTCCTTTTCTTTTGTTATTTTCACTTCATGTTACTCCAGTCACACTTTTGTCATGTGAATGCTTCCCTTTCCAATGAATAAAATCACATGTTCTGTGCAAATCTACATATGTGAGTGTTGTCTTTACTTTTGATGTTGTCAAAAGGGGGAGAAGAAACCTCAAGTTCATGAGCATTAACTGAATAATTTTGTCATCATCAAAAAGGGGAGAATGTTGGGTTCATATTCTGGAACTAAGTGAATTCACACTCTAAGTGATAAATGAAAGTCAAACAATGTTTTTAATGATGAATGAGTTGAATTGAGGTTTCATACATGTCAATTAAGATGATACAATATTTGGTTATCTATGTCTACATTATACCTAACTATACATGTTTTATCATGCAGGTACAAATGCATATACCAAGCCTTCTCAAATCATGAGAAAATGATCACAATCACAGAGTATACATGTACCTGTCGACAGACCCAAAGGCATATGTCGACAGATGCCGCAGTTGTGATCAGACTGAAGAATACTGAGAGCACCTGTCGACAGATTCTCAGAGACCTGTCGACAGATGTCGCAGACAGAAGATAACCAGTTCTGTGTTTTGGCAAAACTGTCTCTGCCTGTCGACAGATGGATATCGCCTGTCGACAGATGCCACAGACCAGAGCAACCTGAAGTCTGTCTGTTGCAAATCTGTTGCAATCTGTCGACAGATACTCAGAACCTGTCGACAGATGCAGAGGATCTTCAAATACGGAAACCTTCCTTCATATCCAAGATTGTGTTTTCAAGTCCCACGACTCTCCACATGAAAACACAACTATATAAGCATCCTTTTGAAGAGAATCTCGAACAGAAGCAGCCACAACCAAAAACCCTAAAGCCAAGTCCAAGAGAAAAGAAGTTGCTGCTGCTCTGCTTCAAGTCTGCAGTGCAAGACCGAAGATCAGTTGATCCTGCAGTACTGAAGATAGATCGTCGTGGATTCAACCTTCTCCATCAGTCCAGAGCACTCAAGTCGAAGTTTGAACTCCATCCAGGCGTTCTCAGAAGAGTTCCACATTAGGATTTACTCCTACGCTCTGAACTCTTCCTGTTTCATAATTCTCATCAACTGTGTGTGTGTTTGTGTGATTCAAGCGTCTCTTGTGCTTGAGATCACGTGTGTGTGTTGTTCTGATCGTGGGTGCACATCAGAAACACGTGTGTGTGTGAGTTGTAGTCACTGAACTCGCTCATAAGCAGTTTACTCTGTGTGTGTGTGTGTGCCGTGGACGTAGGATACACTGTTGTGTACTCCGAACCACGTAAATCTGCGTGTCTCGTGGTTTGATCATTTCTACGATAGATGTTTGATAGACACGTTCATATTCACACACTAGATAGGTTTCTACATCATCTACACATAGTTTATATCTTGATACTGTCTTGATAATCTATGCTTTAAGAAAAAGACGGATAATAGTTTTTAAGAGGCAGTAATCTATTCAACCCCCTCTAGATTACCATATTGGGAATTCCGCAACCCTTCATAATGGGACAGTTGTACAAAATATGTGAGCAAATTAAGCACATGTACTTTCTTGTGTCTTATACTGTTGTGGTTTGCCTTTTATATTCTTACTAGACACGTGTGTGAGATATCCCTTGCGAGACTTCGGTCCGTTCGTGGGAGACAGATCTGGATATGGGCCCTTAATGGGTATGGATATCCAGGGCCGTTACACTTCGTGCTCGTGGTGCTCGTGCTGAGGTGGTGTCGCCCTGTTCATGCAGGGGACGTGGTCATGGTGCTTGGAGCGAGGAGGAGGTGGTCATTCCTACGTGTAGGCCCCAACGGTTCGGCTCTTCTTGTGGAGGTAGGGACCCTTGATCCTCTCGCCCTAGCATGCTCCCTTCCCCGTGAGATGGTGTTTTTCCTCGTGGTTAGGGTTTGGGAGTGTGAGGAACCATGCTCGTGGATGAGTGAGGTTTTCAAGTGTAGATTCATGTAAATCCATGTTTGTGGGATTTTAAGGGTGGTATGCATGATTTATAAGTTCCTTACATGTTTCCCATGCTCCCCTCCCCGTGGTGTGTCGAAATCCCGTTTTTGGGGTGGTCTGCGGGAGGCCTGCTCCATACCCCCTCGGCTGAAGACTCGACCTGTCGAGAGGTTGCGATGATGTTGCGACTGGCGTGGCCACTGCGATTTCATCACGATGCTCTCTGCCGCCGCGACAATGTCGCAACAGGTAGGGCGTCGCAACAAGGTCACGACGGCCCGATGCATCGCGACTACAGCAGAGAGACAGGTTAAGGTTTTGCGAAGACTCGTGTTTTGTGGAGTCTTCGTCGTTCCGCTTTTACTGTACCTGTGGCACCTATGTTAGTTCCTAGTATGGTCCTACACTAGTCTTCGTTTGTCCCGGTGCTCAGCACTTGAGGCTTGTCTCGTGAGAGAGGTTGTTACCGTTGCCTGGGCCCCCCGTCCCCGTGTGCCTGTTAAGGGAGTACTCCGGGCGGCGGGCGTGCTCAAGTCACAGACTTTTGAGTGGAGGAAAATGGTGGTTACGACAACGGTGTTGAGTCATTGAAGAGCTCTCGTAGTTGGTCTGGGACGCTGAGGTCGTTTTGAGGCGTTCTTCCCAGCGCAGTCCAGCTAGTCCTTTTCCTCCTCGTTGCCTCGCTCTTTGCGGCCCTGGAACCGCCTAGAGAGGTCAGGCGTGGGATCGTAGTCTGGACAAACTACAGCGGTTAGTGTTGTGTTACTTTGTGTCCTGCCTCACTCTAAGAGATACGTGAGGTTTGGACCTGGGTCGAGAATAAATGTCTGTGGGCGCACCTGACCGGTTGACTAGTGGCAGTGCTTTCCGTACTAGTGTTTCTTGTCTAGGCAGAGTTCCCTCTGTCTATGTTTGCTAGCTGTGTGGTTGTCACGAAGAGCAGTCATACGGAGTTTCCGACCGTGTTGCACTTCCGTACCGGTACTAGTAGTAGCTTTGCTTCCACACTTCTTATAGGTAGAAGATATAACTGCTGTTATTTAAATTGTTTATATATATTCTTCTACCTGTTAGAGTAAGTAGGAGATTGGTAGTCCCTACTGAGCTTCTGTTGTGAAGCTCATCCCTCCTTTTCCCAGGTGAGACTTCTCATCAGCGGCAGGGCGCGCGCCGGGCGGAGGAGACAGGGCGGTAGTCGTGGGCCCCGTAGCTAGCAGTGGTTCCCCCTCTCAGTGTATGTCACCCTCGAGGTATGCCCCTAAGGGACTTGTTATCCCTCTGTCTTTACTTGTACTAGTTGTGTGTTGAGACTGTACCTAGAGCGATACACAGCGGTCTCGCTCTCTTTTCTGCTTCGCGTGTGGTGCTCCTAGTTAGCAGTTGACGTTTACTTCCCTTACATATTAGGTTGGACTCGTATTATAGCCCTTCCAGGTCTCCGGATCCGTGGGCGGCGACCATGAAATCGGTTCCTCAGCGTAAGCTGAGGTCGGGTTCTCGGGGTCGTTACATAGTAATTAAAGAAATGACTTCAAATCAGTAAAAATAATAATACCGTGAACATGTCAAATAATAATTCCCGGACGGACGGGGGAGACTCTTTCCATGAGTCCACTGGCCTAGAATGTGTGCGTGGACAACGAGGTAATATAGCGGGAAGCAGAACCTGGATCTATCTTCCCCCTGTAATTGCGCATTAATTTTGTACATGAACTATATAACATAAATAACAAATACAGTAGTTTGAAGTGATCATGTTTACCCAGAAATTTCACATGGCTGGCGTCCAGGTAGCTGAGCCCCCCCTAATCCGTCACTAGATGATGGCTCTCTACCTCTGTTGAAAACAATTAAGTACACTATTATTCAAAAAATTGGAAGACAAGAAACGTACTAAGTATGGAAACATACATGTACCTGGTGGTGATGGGATGGGAAAGGTGACGCTACTGGGCAAGAGGCAGACCATGCAAAATTATATGCACGTTAGAAAATATGAATTTAATATGAACAATATTATAGAGTTTTGTGTTTGGGTACATATACATAACTGTCGCCCGGACGACAGACGTGGTCGGGGAGGCGGTCCCTACAAAATTATATGCACATTAGAAAATATGAATTTAATACGAACAATAATATATAGAATTTTATGTTTGGGTACATATACACATACCTATCGCCCGACGACCACGTGGTCGGGGAGGCAGTCCCTTCAAAATTATATGCACGTTAGAAAATATGAATTTAATATGAACAATAATATATAGAGTTTTGTGTTTGGGTACATATACATATACCTGTCGCCGGGACGACCGGTGTGGATGGGGAGGCGGACCCTGCAAAATTATATGCACGTTAGAAAATATAAAGTTAATATGATAGTAATGTATAGAGTTTTGTGTTTTGGGTACATATACATATACGTGTCGCTGGGATTACCGGCATGGATGGGGAGCGGACCTGCAAAATTATATGCACATTAGAAATATAAAGTTAATATACACATATAATAAAGAATTGAGTTGAGTACATATATAAACCTATCCGCGTAGACCCTCGGCCTACAGAGGTGGAAACCCTCCCACTTCGTCCTCCACGTACCATATCTCTATTGAGAAAATAAGATATAACATGTCATCAGCACTCAAATTTGAAGTAGCTATTTAATAACATATAATAGCAAACACACACTCAGTTCTTACAAATTTTATAATATTCTCTATATTCATCATCAGATGCTGAATATATGTCTAATTCAGTGTCATCTTTGTCATCCTCTTCGAATTCGTCCTCATCATCGGGGACTCTACCCTCCTCATCAACTCCACCACCCGGTCAAGGGCATTTGGGTCAACTTCTTCCTGTTTGTTATCCTTAGATAAGCAATTGGTTTCATTTATATCATCTACACTGACTGCGTAGAAGGAGCCAACTCTCGTGCATCACTACTCCGTCTGATTGGAAAAATTGTCATTAATACCTTCGAGCTCTATATCAGCCGGGAGAAGCTCATACTCAAGGAATAGCCTGTTTTCACTCTACAAGCAGCCCACCAATCTCTTAATTTGAGGGATAAATAATTCGAATAATAAAGTTGTTGGGCTTGTGCCACCAAAATGAATGGCTCATACATACTCAACTTGGACTTATGTTTGACATTGATGATCCCATATGTTTGTGTCATTACGAATAGAGGTCGGATCGAACCAATTACACTTGAAGAGAAATACATTGTTGCCTTGTCCCAAAAATTGCAGTTCAATGACTTATTCGAGAATGCCATAAAGTCTATTTATTTTCATTGTAGGCACTTCCCTTCACACATACACCGCTATTCATCGTAGACTTATTTCGTCCATAATCTCTCGTTGAAATCGGTATCCTTCACAATGTACCTGGATAGACACGTACAATCTTCGAGGGCCCATAACTGATCTCTTGTACTCTTGAATCATAAAAAGCCTGTTCAATCTATTATTAAAAAAGGGACAGACAATGACAAATTACAACAACTAATTATGCATAAGAACATAACACTTAAGCATCAAAATATTTAGACACTTACTCGATATCTTACCAAGTAGCAAAGACTTCTCCCGTTCCTTTTCAACCTGCACATCAGTCAGACGTGGATTCCCGTTGCAATATGACTGAGTCAAACTCTCTGCAATGAAATGTCACACAATCTCTAAGTTCGCGAATTGCAGCAATGAGGTACATCATTAGTGTTAAGAGCTACTCAATGTAAGGGTCTAGTTCTGCGCAATTCATGAAGATGTAGATCTCCGCAGCTACCAACTCTCTGTCTTCGAGTGTGCGAGTAGAAGAATATCTGAACGCTCGTTCGGACACTTAAATATAGAGAGTCCGTCAGACACATTAGAACTCCACCATCATCATTACGTGGAGTTGAGTGCGTCGAGTTTGTATTTCCGTGTCAAAGTACATCGAACAAAAGTTCGATATCTCTTCAATAAGGTACGCCTGGGTAATGGAGCCCTCAACTTTGTGCTTTGTTGCGGACTTTCATCTAAAGATCGTGCATGCACCTATGACAACAATTCAAATGAATACATATGAAATATAACTATCGTCATAATGTGAATAAATTGAGACATAGGAATATACCTCTCAAACAGATACATTCATCGAAATTGTACTGGTCCTCCGACTCTAGCCTCATATGGCAAATGGATGATCAGGTGCTCCATTGAATCAAAGAATGCTTAAGGAATATCTTCTCTAATTTTATAGAATGTATGTATATATTTGCTCCATATTTTGCAAGTCATGAAGTCTGAGTTCTGATGCACATAAAATTCTGAAGAATTGACTTAGCTCGGTCATTGCTCCCCATATTTGCTTCGGCAACAACTCATGAAAAGCAATTAGATTAGTCTTTGCATGAAAACATGGCAGTCATGACTCTTCATTCTGTATATTTTCCCCTCGTTGACATTTACACAACGGGCAATATTCGAGACATATCCATCCGAAATCTCAATTGCTTCAACCATTGACACACTTCCTTAATCTGTCTGGCCCCAAGCACATATGAAGCTTTAGGTTGCACCACTTTTCCACTAACATGCTGCATTTCTAGTTCTGGACGTCTGCAAATCTTTTCAAATCCATTCGTACCTTGACGTTATCCTTTGATTTGCCTTTGACGTCCATAACTGTGTTAAACACATTATCAAAAACATTATTCTCTATATGCATGACGTCTAGGTTATGTCGTATCAAAGTGTTGACCCATAAGGCAATTCCCAAAATATGCTTTACTTCACCCCGATTGTGATCCTTCCCCAACCCTGGGATTTGTCGGGTACTACCAGCCAGTTGTGATATAGTTGGTAATTCTGGACCCACCTCGCCATGTTTCCACCAGACACCCTTCCATATCTACCTCATCCATTACAATTGTATTGTTCATAAATAATCCTTTTGCTTTCAGAAAGGATGGTCATTCAGTAGAAACCGTGATGACAATCGAACCAACATGTTTTTTCCCCTTTTCACTCGAATGATTTAGAATCCTCCATACAATACGGACATGCCAACCCCCATGTGTGCTCCATCCAGAATAACATGACGTACGCTGGAAAGTCACTTATTGTCCACATTAATGCAGCCTTCAAATTGAAATTCTATTTTCTGGATGCATCATAAGAGAAACCCATCTGACCATAACAATTTCAGCTCATCAATCAACGGTCGGCAATATATGTCTATATTTTTTTCCTAGACTTTTTGGACCAGGATGAGCAATGAAAGGAAGAGATTCTCACGCTTCATACACATGCCTGGCGGAAGGTTGTACGGTGTTAGGAATACTGGCCAACATGAGTAAGATGCCACCGAGCCTCTGAATGGAGTGAACCATGTGTGCATAACCCAGCCGCACATTGCGTGGATCCCTTAAGAAGTAAGGATGAAGACGGCTAAAATGAGCCCAAGCTTCACCATCAGAAGGATGACTTATTTCACCATCATTATGACGGACTCTTCCCACATGCCAAGCCACATGTTCAGCTGTCTTCGAGGACATGAACAACCGCTGCAATCTAGGTGTGATCGGAAGTATTGTAGTGCTTATATGGAACATCCTTCTACTTTGATTTGTCTCCTCTCTTAGGCTTGATATATCATGCTTACAGATACAACATGATGTCTTATCTGCATCATCTTTGTAGTACAACATACAATGATTAGGACATGCATCAATTTTTTATAAAACCAAGCCCCATAGATCATTCACCATCTTCTTCGCACGGTAAAAATCATCAGGCAACCTCTCTGATTGACGAAGCATACTCTTGACGAGTAAGAGAAGTCGATCAAAACAACTCTCACTCATATGAAATTCAGACTTCAAATTCAGTAGCGGCAACACTGCAGACAACCGTGTATGCTTATCACAACCTCCTATAATGGCTCATCAGCATCTCGAAGTAACTGATAAAATCTCTGAATTGTATTATTTGGCACTTCTCCATTTGTTTGGTCATCATGAATATTGAACTCTGGACCAGCAGCATCGACAACATGTCTACGTACGTACTTGTGGAGGCAAAGTTGGCTGGTTCAGACGAATGGATATTAAACTCACCATGAGACGACCATAACTCATAATGGACAACAAATCCTCTCTATACAAATGATGTTGCACATCCCATATCGATATCCACTTTCTGTTCTTACAAGCCGACACGGACATTGGATGTTACCCATCGGATCAACTGCAACTGATGAATTCCTCATACAAACTGAATGAAACTGTCAACTCTCCGTCTTTAAACTCCTCTATCACAACTCCTTAACTATTCCATGGTACATCTATGACTGATTCTCATAAGACATTTTTTACTACACAGATTAAATGTCATGTCACTAGTTAAAACCCAACACACCCCCACATCATTTGAGTAAGTCAAAATGAATAGGTAGACATATTATTTAGATTATCACTTTTTCCCATCTGTGAATATTTTATCGCCTCAGATGGCCATTTACTATGTGTTTGTATAATTGCTGAAAATTTCGACAAGCATCTCCCCACACACTCTCCGATATACCAAAATATTTATTGATTAAGATATTTTCTTAAACACTTACTAATAAGTGGTTAGAAAATATTCTAAATCAATAAAGGTATATCAGAGAGGATGAGTAGACACAACCGAAATTTTCAACAAATATACAAACACATAGTAAATGACCACCTAACTGCGATCAAACATTCACAGACTATCCAAAACGAGACAATTCAAGACTTTGAGTTAGATATACACATTCTCATCATTGAAAATAAGACTCGTGCACATCAATCCCAAAGTCTTGAACGGGAAGGTTCATTAACACAGGCTTAACCACGCTCTTGTGAGGTGTGGGCCGTGATAAATTGCTATACATGCATAGATCAAATTTAAAATTCACATAAATATTAAAGGAAAATGAAAACAAAATATTACATGTGTACAAGTGCAATATAAACCAAATTCACACATACATTAATGAATTACATTAAAGTAGGAATTGCAATATTAATCAAGAAAAAAAATTGTAGTAAAAAAATTTCTTGCAAGGCGTTGAACAACTTCAAAGAAAAAAAAAAGGTGCACTGGCCCTCTGTGTTCCTAAATTTCACCTACTTACACGACAACCAGTAGCTGACAGGAAAAGATTGGGGGAGTCAGGTTTAGATAATGGAGAGGGACTGCTACTTGCCCATGGGGCCGCTGCAAACCTTCACAAATGCCTATTCACACTCAGTGACTCCTCACAGATGCATGCTTACCAAACATGCACCAGAGTCGCGAATGTGAATAGGCATTGTGAAGGTTCACAGGGGCCCCATGGGCAAGTAGGCAGTCCCTCTCCATTTATCCTAACCTGACTCCCCTAATCTTTTCCTGTCAGCTACTAGTTGCCATGTAAGCAGGTGAATTCTGGAACACAGACCAGTGCATCCACTTTTTTTTTCCCTTTGAAGTTGTTCAACATCTTGCAAGAAATATTACATATAAACAAGTGCAATACTAACAAACATTACAATAAGTGTTGGCCCTTTTGGTACGGCAGCAATAACCTAGAGGGGGTGATAAGTTTTCTGAAATCTGAAACAGAAACTTAAACACATAAAATTATCACTTGAAAGTTTGGTTAGTTGAGTGTGATAGAGAGTAGCAGTGCAGAAGCAAATAACACAATCACATAAAGAACCCAAGAAATTTATCTTGGTTCGGCCCTTCCCACATGGAAGTCCTACGTCCAGTCCCCAAGCAATCTCTTGGGATTTTACTAACCAAGGGTACAGTCCCCCTCAAGGACATACAACACACAGCACCCCAACTAGTCTTCCTTCTCTTTCCCGGGCACGAAGGCACCCACCTTCTCTTACAGGTCAAGAAGCCAACCTCCTGGTACAAACACCAGTGCGGTTCTGCTAGACTTAAACCCCTAGATAGGTTCTACACTATATACAGTCTTACAACTGGACAGAAATCTTTCTTAGAAAAGAAAGAACAAAACTGAGAGTTTTACAAGAATGGATTCTAACCCAAAAACTCTCAACAAAGGACTCTCCCCAGAAATTACAATGAGCACAGAGAGAGAGTGAAGAGAGGAGAAGGAGCTTGAAGTTTGGAGGCTTCAGATGCTGAGCACTTCTTCTTGGGCTCGGGCTCTTTCTCTCTTTTTCTTTAAATATATTTGGAGTTCAGGTTCTTCACTGGATGTACACTCCTTTAAAGATCTTCAGGAAAGCTCTCCTTTGTTTTTGGCCTTGCCTCATTCTTTTATTTGAGCAGACTTGAACAAATCCGTTGGAGTTCTAGCCGTTGCTCATCTTCTCTTTTTCTGACATTTGTGGTCTACAAGGTCTGCAAGCATAGAAGAAAGTGTTTAGATCAAAGAGTGTTTCTGTCAAAAAGGCTCATACCTCTATGTTTCTATTGTCACCCAGAAGTGGTAGGTAAACCCTTTTTATCTGACAGGAAAGAAGGGATCTAGAGAGATAAGCAAAAGAGCTTCTGTCAGAAAGATAAAGATTACATAAATGAAACATATTTGACTTTTCATTAGGCACCAAAAACATTTGAAAACATTGGTATAAAGGAAATCGATTTTTTAAGTTAAAATCTATGTTAGAACAGAATCCATGTTCTAATGAAATTCATGTTTTCAATAGAATCGATGTTTACATGAAATAGATGTTTGAACAAAATCGATGTTTAAGTGAAATTGATGTTGCATGAAATCGATGTTTAAACAAAATCGATGTTTAAGTGAAATCGATGTTACATGAAATCGATGTTTGAACAAAATCGATGTTTAAGTGAAAGCAAATCGTTGTTTTGATCAAATCGTTCTTTAAGTAAAAGTAAATCGTTGTTTTAGTAAAGGCAAATCGTTGTTTGAGTAAAAGAAAATCATTGTTTGTCTTATCGAATCGTTACAGTGATCAAATCGTTGTTTAACTTACGAATCGTTACAGCGATCAAATCGTTGTTTAACTTATCGAATCGTTACACCAATCAAATCATTGTTTTAATGAAATCAATGTTTGCAAGATATGAACCATAATCGATGTATTGTATGGAAATCGTTGTGGACTTAGTGAACTGAAATCGATGTATATTGAATAGACATCGATTTTATTTTTCAGTGCAGATCACATAGCGATAGTACAATATATTATATTTATTAGGAAATCATGATATAAATATATTTAATATATTTAATAATCATAAGTTTTGTTATCACCAAAATATAAGGGTAAAATATAAGAGTGGTTCAATAATCTCCCCCCTTTTGGTGATGACAAAACTTATGAGAATTTTCTGACAAAAATACTTAAAGCATAGAAAAAACAGAAAATTCACAGATAATGCTACTCTCCCCCTTTTTGTCACAAACCAAAAAGGAAGGATCTTACCATGCATTCGCTCCCTTATTTGTAAAAATTTCTTACCAGAATGTGTGTGAGAGGGGTTCAACAATAATTGATATTAATGAATAACTCCCCTTGAGTCTATGCTCCCCTTGAATGTGAGGCTCCACCTGTATGAACCTTGTAAATAGATATTAGTAGTACTATAATTAAAAAAAAAATTGTGACTACTCCCTCTTCAGATATGAGTTGGATGAAGAGATGGCAGCCACCAATGCCTTGAGCATCCTTTGTTCCTGATGCTCCAAGGTCATTCTGCAAATAAAGTACTCAGAAGTAGGTACCCAAATCTTTTCAAGTCCTTGATGGTTAGATGCATAAAAATACCCTTTCGGAAACATACTAGGTGTCTTATTGTGTTGGTGTTTACTGTGTGTCCTATTTATTGCAATGAGAATAACAATGAATGTAATTTGTTTGCAGTTCCTATTATCTTTGTAATGTCTGTGTTTAGAACACAATTTTGGAAACCTTTTTCCTTTTGATAAATTTTTTTTATTTCATATGCCTTTTCTGAGGCATTTTAGTTTCTTTTACAAATTTTGGCAAATGATATTTTCCTGGAATATGGCTTGTTTTTCTTTTTCCGGAGGTATGTATCCAAGCCATTGTTTATTATAATAGTTTTTGATCCTTTTAAGCATAGGCCAAAGATGTTTTCCCTTTAGTTAATATTCTAACTAATTCTTTTAAATAAAAATTTTCTTCAGTTAGAGTTTTTAATTTTTCTTCTAACTCTCATTTTTCATGTTTTGCTTTTTAATTCTTCATTCAAGATATAATTATTATATTTACTTTCCTTTAATTATTTTTCTAATTGTTCCATTTCGGATTTAAGATCAGAATTGGTGTTATCTAAGAAAGTGATGTTGTTTTTTAGATTTTTTAATTCTTTTACAACACCTTTATGTTTTTCATATAGTCATTAAAGACTTCTTCTAAGTCTTTAGACTCTGACCCTGAATCAGTGCAAGAACTAAAGTATAGGTCAGAATGTACCTCATCTAGTCCTACCATGAGGGCTAGACTTACCGCTCTTTTTGGGATCTGAGCATGATGATTCTGAAGTTGTGGCCTCATCATTGTCCCAAGAAGCAGCCATGGCTTTTCTCTTAAATTTCTTATGCTGCTTCTTGGATTTTTCTGCTTGACCAGTCTTCTTGAGTTTAGGACAATCTGGTCTTAGATGTCAAAGTTTTTACATTCATAGCAGACTGGTTCTTTTTCTTTTTCTTTCTTTTGAATCCTTCTTGATCCATTTTTCTTCTTCTAGAGAATCTTCTGAAGTTTGGATAGAACATCATCTACATCACTGTCTTCAAACCTGCATTTTTTGAACTAGAAGAATAAGAAGAGGTGGAAGAAGTAGCTACAACTTTAAGAGCATTAGTGAGTTTTTTCTTCGAAGAGTTTTCAGATAGCCGCTCCATATTGATTTCATGTGCCATGAGAGAGCCAATTAATTATCAATGGAAAACTTGGTTAGATCATTGGCTTCTTCAATAGCTGTAACTTAGGGGTCCATGAAAGAGTTAAGGACCTAAGTATCTTTCTGACAGTTTCCTCATAAGAAAGATTTTTACCAAGAGAACTCAGACCAACTACTATGCTCGAAAATCTATTATACATCTGAGTGATATTTTCGTTTGCAAGCATTTTAAATTGCTCATATTGTGAGACAAGAATATCTATCCTAGTTTGTTTTACTTTATCTGTTCCTTCATAAGTTACTTGCAGTTTGTTCCATATTCTTTAGCAGATTTATATGCAGATACTCTACTAAATTCTCTTTCGGATAAACCGCAACATAGATAGTCTTTGCTTTAAAGTTTAAAGATAATTTACTTTTATCTGCTGCTGTAATAGCAGTAGTACCTTCAGCATGAACAATAAACAAACACCTACCTCTATTACTACCACAAATCAAAGTTTGTGCCTCGAATGAAGCATTCCATTCTCATTTTCCAGTATTGGTAATCCTCTCCATCGAAGAGTGGAGGTCTGATGACTGATTGACCTTCAACAAATCCTTGAGCTGCCATGGATTTTTTCTAAGATCGTTGGATCTTCTTGATTGATCAGAGAACCTCGCTCTGATACCACTTGTTGGCCCTTTTGGTACGGCATCAAGCTAACCTAGAGGGGGGGTAAATAGGTTTTCTGAAATCTGAAACATAAACTTAAACACATAAAATTATCACTTGAAAGTTTGGTTAGTTGAGTGTGATAGAGAGTAGCAGTACGGAAGCAAATCAACAATCACACAAAGAACACAAGAAATTTATTCTGATTCGGCCCTTCCCACATGGAAGTCCTACGTCCAATCCCCAAGCAATCTCTTGGGATTTTACTAACCAAGAGTACAGTCCCCCTCAAGGACAATAGAACACCCAGCACCCCAGCTGGTCTTCTTCTCTTTTCCAGGCAAGAAGGCAGCCCACTTCTCTTACAAGTCAAGAAGCCAACCTCCTGGTAATAACCTAGTGCGGTTCTGCTAGACTTAAACCCCTAGCTAGGTCTACACTGTATACAGTCCTACAGCTAGATAGAAATCTTTCTTAGAAAAAGAAAGAACAAAAATGAGAGTTTTACAAGAATGGACTCTAACCCAAAAACTCTCAGCAAAGGACTCTCCCCAAAAATTACAATGAACATAGAGAGAGAGAGTGAAGAGAGGAGAAGGAGCTTGAAGTTTGGAGGCTTCAGATACTTGAGCACTTCTTCTTGGGCTCGGGCTCTTTCTCTCTTTTTCTTTAAGTGTATCTGGAGTTCAGGTTCTTCACTGGATGTACACTCCTTTAAAGATCTTCAGGAAAGCTCTCCATTGTTTTTGGCCTTGCTTCATCCTTTTATTTGAGTAACTTGAACAAATCCGTTGGAGTTCTAGCCGTGCTCATCTTCTCTTTTTTTGACATTTTGTGATCTACGAGGTCTTCAAGCATAGAAGAAAGTGTTATATCAAAGAGGTGTTCTATCAAAAAGGCTCATACTCTATATTCCTGTTGTCACCCAGAAGTGGTAGGTAAGCCCTTTTTGTCTGACAGGAAAGAAGGGATCTAGAGAGATAAGCAAAAAGATCTTCTGTCAGAAAGATAGAAGATTACGTAAATGACATATATTTGACTTTTCATTAGGCACCAAAAAATTTTGAAACATCTGAGTATAAAGGAAATCGATGTTTAAGTTGAAATCTATGTTAGAACAGAATCCATATTCTAATAAAATCCATGTTTCCAACAGAATCGATGTTTACATGAAATCGATGTTTGAACGAAATCGATGTTTATGTGAAATCGATGTTTGCATGAAATCGATGTTTAAACAAAATGATGTTTAAATGAAATCGATGTTTACATGAAATCAATGTTTGAATAAAATCGATATTTAAGTGAAATCGATATTTGCATGAACAAAATCGATGTTTATGTGAAAGCAAATCGTTCTTTTGATCAAATCGTTCTTTAAGTAAAGGCAAATCGTTGTTTGCTATCAAATCATTATTTTAGTAAAGGCAAATCGTTGTTTTCTATCAAATCATTGTTTGAGTAAAAGCAAATCGTTGTTTGACTTATCGAATCGTTGTTTAACTTATCGAATCGTTACAGCGATCAAATCGTTGTTTAACTTATCAAATCGTTACACCGATCAAATCGTTGTTTAACTTATCGAATCGTTACAGTGATCAAATCGTTGTTTAACTTATCGAATCGTTACACCGATCTAATCGTTGTTTTAATGAAATCGATGTTTGTAAGATATGAACCATATCGATGTATTTGTATGGAAATCATTGTGGCACTTAGGAACTAAAATTGATGTATATGAATAGACATCGATTTTATTTTTCAGTGCAGATCACACAGCGATAGTACAATAAATTTATATTTATTAGGAAATCATCATATTAAATAATTTAATAATATTAATTATCATAAGTTTTGTTATCACCAAAATATAAGGGTAAAATATAAGAGTGGTTCAACAATAGAAGTGTAATACTAATCATTAAACTGAAAGTGAACAATTAAACGTAAACTAACAACTAATGTCTAGAAGGAAGAGTTTGTAATTTTTTTCCTAAATGAGATGTATACCTCATTGGTGTTGGTATTTGGCTTCTTTACAAACGCATATCCCATGGCTAATAAGTAGTGTGTAATACACTTCTAAACTTATAATTTTATGAACTCATATTGTAATTAGAAAATTGGACCCTTGACAAATGCTCTCTCTCTAGACCACTAAATTTATGTAGATTCTCATACTAGAGATATTGTATCCATACATATATCTTATTACTAAAATGATTTGTAAAGATAGACTTGTTCCTACTCAATTCTGTAGGTTAAGCAAACATGTAAACCCTCGTATTAATGTTACTAATCTCTTTTGTCATAGTTATATATGCTTGTTGCCTATCTATATATCTATTTAGTTTCTATTTCTAAACAACAGATAATCTACTACAATGTTAGGATCTGATGGCGTCCTACATGCTCGAGAGCAAAGTTAATCATGGCAGGGATAGATGGCCGATCATCTCCCCTCCTCTCCTCCAAAATAGAATACTTGCTTGTACTTGTACAAGTGTATTTATTGTATTTATGAGATATTTTTATTGGTCACATGTAGGTGGTGCATTATATCCGTCCAATAAAAATCTTTAACAGAGCACAATAAACTTGATGTGATTTATTGATGGCCAGATGATAAATGTCGTTCATGCTATAAACTTGATGTTTTGAAAATTGGGAATATGAAGCTTAAGGTTGGTCTGTTTCTTTTGCTGACTGCGTGATTTTAGATCAGAAAACTAGAGGAGAGTATAGTAAATTAATTAACTAAATGACACTAATATTTGATGCCATAATATATATTTCAATTTCAATAAACAAGTGGACCAGCACAAATCAAATAAATCTCTAGTTCACATCCTTGATCGGAGAGAGGGAGTGAGGGAGAGAAAGAAAGTTAAGGTCCCAAAAATATTTGTCCTGCACAAGAGGAGAGGGAGGGGAGGGGGGGCTTTAGGAGGGGGGAAAGTAGGGGCCCTGGAGGGGGAGCATTGGGGGTTGAGGTGAGGATCCGGGAGGGGGAGCTAGCAGTGGGGGTGAGGGTCCAGTAGGGGGGTCGTGGAGGGGGAGGGGGGCTGGTAGTGGGTGTTGGGGTAGGGGTCCGGGAGGGGGAGCAGTGGGGCTGGGGGTCCAGTAGGGGGGTCGTGTGTTGCCCAGCTAACTAGCCCAGGGGGGGGGTGAATGGGATATTAAAAAATATTTAATTCTTAAAACCTGTTCACAGGACTAGACACAAAAACACACTTCACAGATTGTTAGTGTTAGTGAGAAAAAAAAATCAAACACAAAAGCAATCACACGACACAGAGAATTATCCTGGTTCGGATCTCCTCTCCTTAGAGTCCTACATCCAGTACCTGAGCAATATCTCAGATTTCACTAAAAAGGGTATAGTCCCCTCAAGGACACTACAGCACCCAGCATCCCAACTGGTCTTCCTTCACACGAAGGGAACAACACCCTGGAACCCACCAGGTCTCCTTCCAACGAAGGGAACAACACCCTGGAATCCTCCAGGTCTTCTTCCAACGAAGGGAACAACACCCTGGAATCCTCCAGGTCTTCCTTCCAAGGAAGAGAACAACCCCTGGAACCCACCAGGTCTTCCTTCCAACGAAGGGAACAACACCCTGGAACCACCAGATCTTCCTTCCAATGAAGGGTACAACACAAGAAAAGTGTTCAATGATGAAGCCCCTAGATCAAGCTTATAGAAAACTGCTTGATCTGAAGCTAAGAACTGAGAAGGAAAAGATCTACAACAAAGGACTCTTCTCAGAACTAAAGACTCTCTCACAGATCTACACTTAGCACAAAGAGCAAGAGCTAGAACAGATGGGAATTTTTTCTTGGCTCTAGGAAAGCTTGCAGAAGGTTGTAAGCGTTGTATCACTTGTTGTTCTCTAACAGTTCTGTCTACTTCAGGAGCTTCATTCTTCTATATATATCACCCTTTTGAAATTCGAACGTTGAAGTGCCCGTTGTCTCTAAGCTTTTGTTTACGTTAGACTGCATGCCACTGTAGAGCTTCCCGTTCAACGGTCTTTTAGCTTTCCATGCATGCAAAGAGAAAAGATCTTCTATATATCCTTTAGCTTCTATTTTCCAACGTTGTATGACAAATGCTGTCAGAGACCTGCACGTATTAAATGCTAAACAGTAGACAGCCAGACTGTCTCTTGTTGTTAGTCAACGTTAGATGATTTTATACAGAAGTAGAAGTTCCATTCTGTTCTTCTAAAAAGATGTTTGACAGAAAGCATGAGAATAGAAGATATCGTTTGCATGCATGCAGTGATACGTTCAGTCGAATTAAATGCATGGTTGTCAGAAAGATATACATGGAGAATTTGACTTTTCAAGTATTCAAAAATGAACTCGAAAATCAAATCATTATTTTCTCATTGAATCGTCATATGCATGACTTATGAAATCGTTGTGACTTTATAAGCAAATCGTTATGCACAAGTCGTTATAATCAAATCGTTAAAGACAATGTGAATGAATCGTTGTTTGCTGTATTGAATCGTTACAGCGACCAAGTTGTTATGTAACTTAATGAATCGTTACAGGGATCAAATCGTTATGACGGTATAGGCAAATCATTGTGAACCAAGTCGTTACGAGCAAATCATTGTTCTTCACTTAAGAAATCGATGTGAGACCAAATCGTTGTTCTCACTTAAGAAATTGATGTGAGACCAAATCGTTGTTCACACTTAAGAAATCGATGCGATAACCAAATCGTTGTGAGAGAAATCATTGTTCTCACGAACAAACGTTATGAAAACAAATCGATACGATCGCTTAACGAATCGTTGTGAGGGAAAATCGTTATGATCACTTAACGAATCGTTGCAGAAAGCAAAATCGTTATGATTACTAACGAACGTTACAGGGATCAAATCGTTATGATCACTTAAGGAATCATTCTGGAACAAATCGTTATGATCACTTAAGGAATCATTACGAAGGCAAGTCATTGCAGTCACTTAACGAATCGTTGTGAGAGCAAATCGTTGCAATCACTTAACGAATCGTTGTGAGAGCAAATCGTTGCAATCACTTAATGAATCGTTGTGAGAAAATCGATGTGAACATAGTGTTATGAGAGAATCTATATGATTACTTAAAAAATCGTTCTGAGATCGACTTCATTGAATCCAAAATGTTGTTTCAGTCTTTGAGAAATCATTATGAATCTGAAATCGATAAGGCACTTATGAAATCATTATGGGGAAATCGTTACAACTCTATTGAAATCGTTGTAGCATAAAGAAAGTCGATGTGGACTTAGATAGATTTCACGCTTTGAAACAAAATTTCTAAAGTAGGAATAATGCTTACCATTTGGCTTGATTTTCCTTGTTTTATTTCCTGGCTTGATTTTCCTTTGTTTTATTTCTAAAAATGGGGATCATCAATCTCCCCATTTTTGGTGATGACAAAACATAGCATTAAACAAAGATGTTCTGAAATAACAATTTAGAAATGAACCTAGTGACATTTCGGAATCATAAGAGATGTATTTCAGAAGTGCTATATTTCTCCCCCTTTTTGTCATTTAAGCAAAAAGATAAAGTATTAAGACAAAGAAGAGAGAAAAGAGAGTGAGAAAACAAGAGAGATATATTTAATGTCTTGAGGAGGTACAGGGATGTAAAAAGCAGGAGACAAAAGAGAGGTGTGGCCGCGAATAATGGCAAGGCCTGTCGTTATTGCTCCTCAAATAAGCCTAAAACGCCTTAGAAGAAATCGTAAGATGGGCCCATGTCAGGCAATATCCTTTGAATGTGAAGCTGCCGCTGAGTACTCAGAAACTTGACATATTCTCATCGGTGCCAAGGGAAGTTTGTAGGTACTGAATGAACCAAAACTGGCGAACCGAAGAAATTGGGGATCTTGATAGGATAGAATAGCTTATTCTGCAGAAGATCTTGCTTCAATGCCACAAACAGCTTGTACCGCTCGACCCACTGAAGATAAGAGTCCTGAACTAAATTGATAGAATTCAGGTCTAAAAATGCTTCAGCTGAGAGAGTAGACTTGCCGGCCTTAACTAAGGAGCTGTTCAAGGCTTCCAATTGAAGAGCTGACTGATTATAGTGCTTTCCCAGTCAGTGGGAGAAAGCCGTTCACATTCTGACAGCAGAGGAGCAAGGACTTTAGAGGAATATGGCCTAGGTGAATTCTCTGAAGATAACCTTTGGAAGGATGGAAGTTCGACCTTGTTGAGCTGATATCCTTCCCATGACGCGAGCGAATCTTTCAAAGATAACAGGACTACTAGGAGTCCATGACCAAGGAATGCAGCTTAGGAAGGAATACAGAGTCTGGAATTTGAAGGGTGGCAAAATCCACCTTGAAAGAGCAGTTGACTGGATTTTCAATTTTTAATGAAGCGACTGCTCCCTGGAACTGACCCAACTGGACTTCAGGTAACTTGTGAAGATACTGTTAATCATTGAATACTGAAAGTACCTGATGAGCTTCACTTCCTTTTGAATGAAAGGGGACAGAGGGGATTTGTGATGAATGACAAACCACTCAGAGAGAGTGAGTGGAGAGTCCCTGGGTGGAAACCTTTCAGACTTTGCAAGAAGATATTTCCTATAGAGAGTTGAGTGCCCTTTGGCCCACTGATCTTCATATTTGCTTTCAGCCATTTTGAAGATTTGGATTGATCAGCTTTTGAGAAGTGGTTGTAGGGAAGAACAACATTTAGGTGATTAGACAGATTTAGAAAAAGAACACCAAAAATGGTGGCAAGAATACATTTTTGAAGATATTCTCAATAGAGTGGTTTCCTCCGATTTTCAATAGTGAGGGAAAACCAAAGAGGAGGAAATTTAGGTTCGGGGGGAAGAGCAAGAGCAATGGAGAGTTTCCTCTTTTTAGAAATAGGACTAGAGGGGTCAGTCCTGTGGACATGAGAGGCAACTGACAGACAGACTGGATGGTGGAGATTTCCAACTCATCCTTGAATTTTTCTAGAAATGGACCTTCGAGTTGAGCACGTTCATGAATGAAGGTGATAAAGGAGGAGGAGTAGGAGGATGGAGAAATGTTTGATGATTAGAAGAAGGTGAGATGGATGGTCCATCTAAAGAAGGAACAGAAGAAGAGGAGGCTCACAGCAGATGATGAGGTTGGAGGGTTTCAGAAATGAAAGGAGGTGGTGGAATGGATGTAGAGGAGGCAGGAGGAGTGGATTGGATGGAAAAGGAGCTGGGAAGAGATGGTGTGAGGCATGGGTTGTTTGAAGGTAATGGGTGCTGGAGGTGCAGTGGATGAGGAGGGTGGTGAAGGAGGGGCTGGTGTTGCAAGAGATGAAGACTGATGGGCTTCGGGAGCAGCTGTAGGATCTTCTACTCTTGGAGACATATCCTCGGAGTTTATTGGCCCTGGTGGCCCTGCCACAACCTCAGATGGACCAGATACCCCTGCTGGTTCTACTACAATTGGCCCTAATGGCCCTGCATCTTCTTCTACTGGCCTTGGCCTTGCATCTTCTTCTGCTGGCCTTGGCCCTGGTAGCCCTGCATTGCTAACCGGTTCAGCAGGTGAGTGAGCTAGGGGGCAGAGGTGGATTGCTCCCTCAAAGAGATAAGCTGTTTGACACTGTCAAACTCACCTTTCATCCATCTACATAATTGCTTGAACATTTTAAAATCATCTCTCAAGATGTGAACCTCAGAGGACAAGGCTCCAATCTCATTGCTGCTGAGGTCTGGCTAATAAAGATAGACTGAATATCAAACTGCAGAGATGTGAGAGTCTTGCCTTGCGCATTCAGTCTTTTAATAATGGGCTTCAACTGAAACTTCAGTTGCTTCTCTTTGGGCTTCCTATGAACTACCTTTTCCTTTTGCTACTTGCCCTTTCACTGGGCTCCACAGATCAACATTCTCTTCAATATTCATGGGACACTCTCAGTGTGCTCCCCTTGAGGAGCTACTTCCTTCTCAACTCCTTGCTCCCCCTGAATGGGAGCATCATCTACATTTTCATGAGCTCCTCTTGCTCCCCCTGACTGGGAGCTTTCTCCATGATGATATTCTCAGTGTGGTCTGGAGCCACATCTTCTGCCACTTGATCATCACTAATTACTGGCTCTCCTAGATTGCTTTGGATGGAGTCCAGTACATCCCAGAGTACTGAGGCTACTCGGGAAGAGGGAGAAAAATCCTCTGAGGCTCAATGTCCTCTAGGGGAATATCCTCAATCCTGCTGCTAGATTCTGCTGCTGGCTGCTGCTCTTTTCTGCTGGTGCTATTGTTGCTTCTTCTACAGTTGGTGCTTGAACTGCTGCTGCTCCTAATTCTGCTGCTGACGGAATGACTTGTTCCTCTTGAATTACAGGAATTTCTCCTACAACTTCCTGGTCTTCTTGGGCTTCACCAATGATGGCTTCACCCTCAGCCACAGAAGTTTTTAACCACACACCATTAACAACAGAAAATCCAATTTTCCTTAAGTTCCTGCTTCGATAGCATGCCCCATCTTTTCAAAAACATCTCCTAGCACACTGATGCCATAATGCTGAAAATTTTTGGTCAGGAGATGGGCATAGGGTGGAGATACATTCAGCTTACTCTTTGTAGCCCATACCTGTGCACTTGCAAATTTCATCCTTTCCAAATTACTTCTGCCGTGTTGATACTTTGATTCTGGACAGCCCAGAACATCAGTCGGAGTCCGCCTTGGTGCAGGTGGAGAAGGTGGCACTCCTTGGGACTACTATTTGACACACATGAAATGCAATAAGCAATTAAAGCATTCAACTGGTTGATATCTAGTTTCCATCCTTCAATCTGAATTCGGGACCAACAATCCCTAAACCTTTCGCCTAAATATCCACAATGTGAACTCCACTGTGTCCGGAGGTAGTCACACCAAAGAGTGATGCCAATAGATCTCGTGTGACCCTAATCTGAGTTCCCTTGACCATGGAAGTCAAGGTCCCATCTTCTCTATCTTCAGACATACATAGAAAGCTTTTATAAGGTCCAGATAACTTACTTCTGATAAGGTGGAAATCTTGGTCTATCTTAATCTGTCCATAGCTGCGACGATACTGCCCATTCCGTTCTTCTGCAAGTCAGCCACATCCACTACCTTGTGTCGCAAAGCTTGGTCTTTACTGAAGCAAATATTTCCTGCTGCTCGGCCGTAAGAAATGCAGTTCTGTAGCCCCCGACGCTGCCGGAAACACCAGAAGAGGCCATGGTTTTGATGGAAAGAGTTGCTGGAGGACTGGAAAGAGAAATGGAACAAGACCCTCAAGAAATTTCAAGCGGGAAGTAGATGGAAGCTTGAAATCTCATGGAGTCGATGCCGGAGGGTATCGCCTCAGGCAAGAGGAAGGAGATGAAGACAATGATGTGAATCGATACCACATGGATTTTGGGTATATCAAAGGAGTAATGACTTTTTCGAAACCGGAGACGCTTTGATGGCAGAAAATGACCACAAAAAACGACCAGTTCGATAGGAATAAAAGCTTATAAAATAGCGAATCTCTAGGAATAATTTTACGAATATTTGTGGAAATTCGCTTAAATCCAGGGAGGGAAAATAATTAACGTTCTGATATTTTATATTTCAGTTTTATACAGATGAATCTTTCACAATTTGCACATGTCTAATTCCCTCTAAGAGATGTAAACCTCTCTTTAAGTAAGGCCTTTGTGAAGATATCTGCTAACTGATTATTTGTATCAATAAATGAAATATCTATGTTTCCATTGGCTACATGATCACGAATAAAATGATATCTAACCTCAATGTGTTTTGTCCTTGAATGTTGTACTGGATTCTTGGTGTGATTTATGGCACTGGTGTTGTCACGTAATAAGGGGATTGTCTTGATATGTAGCCCATAATCCTCAAGTTGCTGTTTGATCCATAGAAGTTGTGTACAACAGCTTCCAGCAGCCACGTACTCAGCTTCAGCTGTAGACAGTGCTACTGAATTTTGCTTCTTTGAGGACCATGATATCACACATCCTACAAGAAATTGACAACATCCACTGGTGCTTTTTCTATCGATTTTGCATCCAGCATAGTTAGCATCAGAGTATCCTACCAAATTAATTGACATGATTTTGGATACCATAAACCTAAGTCATGACTCTTGGCTAATATCTGAAAATTCTTTTAACACTAATTAGTGAGATTCCTTAGGGTCTGCCTAAATCTAGCACACATGCATACACTAAACAATATATCAGGTCTACTGGCAGTTAAGTAAAGCAAGGAACCTATCATACCTCTGTAGATCTTTTGATCTACTTTCTTACTATCCTTGTCACTGTCCAATCTTGTTGAGGTGCTCATGTGGTGTTGACAGTGGTTTGGCACTTTCAAATCCGAACTTCTTCAAGAGTTCTTTAGTGTATTAGCTTGACAGATGTGGATGCCTTCCTTTCCTTATTTGATTTGCAGTCCAAGGAAGTAGTTAAGCTCCCCCATCATGCTTATTTCGAATTCTCCCTGCATAAGCTTCTCAAAATACTTACAAAGAGATTCGTCAGTAGAACCAAATATTATATCATTAACATATATTTGAACAAGCAGAATATGCTTGACCTTAGATTTGACAAATAATGTACTATCTACTTGACCTCTAGTGAAACCATGGTCTAATAGAAATGAGCTAAGCCTTTCATACTAGGCCCTAGGTGCTTGTTTAAACCTATAAAGCTTTGTGCAACTTAAAAATATGATTGGGTAAATCAATATCATCAAAACCCGGAGGTTGTTCTACATAGACTTCCACCATGATAAAACCATTAGAAAAGCGGTTTGACATCCATTTGAAATAATTTCAAATCTAATGCAAATGCATATGCAAGTAGAATTCTAATAGCCTCAAGTCTAGCTACAGGTGCATAGGTTTCATCGACTATGCCTTCCTCTTGGGAATAGCCTTGAGCTACCAATCTGGCCTTGTTTCTTAAAATCACACCAGCTTCATCCAATTATTTCTGAACACCCATTTGGTGCCAATCACGAGATGATCTGATGGTCTAGGAGCAAGTGACCATACATGGTTTCTCTTGAACTGATTCAGTTCATCTTGCATGGCTAAATCTAAGATTCATCAGTAAGAGCTTCATTGACTGTCCTAGGCTCTATTTGAGAAACAAAGCTAGGTAATTGCATGGGATTACATTACCTCTTGTTCTTACCCCTACAGTTGGATCACCAATGATGTTTTTCATGTAGGTGATCTTTCTTGTATCTCCATTCCTTTGGAACATTTTCATGAGAGATATCCCTTGTTGCAAGTCTTCCAGAGGTGGATCTTCCTTGTCCTCAATTGATGTGTTCTTTAATGTTTTGGACAACTCATATTTTCATCAATGTCACTATCGACTTCCTTTCTCAAGGAAGGGTTAGTTTCATCAAAGATAATGTGTACTGATTGTTCAATTAATAAAATACGTTTATTAATACTCTATAACCTTTAGGTTTAGAAGCATACCCCATGAAGATGCCTTCATTTGATTTGGCATCTAACTTACCAATATCTCTTTTGTCGTTGTTGTGGATGAAGCATAGACATCTGAATGTTCTGAAGTGACTGATTTTTAGCTTCTTTCCCTTGTACAACTCATATGTTGTTTTCTTCAAAATTGGCCTGATCATTACTCTATTATGATGTAGCTTACTGTGCTGACCTTTTCAGCCCAAAAATATCTTGGCAGATCATATTCTAACAACATCGTCCTTGCCATATCCAAGAGAGTTCTATTCTTTCTTTCAGCAATTCCATTTTGCTGTGGTGTCCTTAGTGCTGAGAAATTGTGCTCAATCCCTTGATCATCACAAAATTTCACAAACTTTTCATTTTGGAACTCTCCTCCATGATCTGACGGATTCCAACGATGCAGTACTTCTTATCCTTTTGTATTTTCTTGCTGAAGCTCACAAAACTATCAAACATATCATCTTTGTGCTCCAAGAATGAAACCCATGTGAATCTGGAATAGTCATCTACTATGACAAATCCAAAATTCTTTCCTCCAAGACTTGTGGTCCTCATTGGCCCAAATAAGTCCATGTGAAGGAGTTCTAAGGGTTTAGAGGTGGTCACCACAGACTTTGACTTGAAGGAACTGTTGGTATGCTTTCCCTTCGCATATGGTCTGCATCACTATTTACTTTTGTGCTGACTTTTGGTAGACCTTCACTAGGCTTCTCTTTATCAACTTTCTCATGCCATCCAGACTGCGGTGGCCTAATCTTCTGTGCCACAACTCAGTTGACTTCTCTTTGTTTACTGCTAAGCAGATACCCTGACATTTTAAATCTTCAAGGTAGAGTACGTACAGTTCTTTTCTCTGTTGGCTTCAAATAACCTCTCCATCTTTCATAATGCTGCACTTTGACTCTTGGAATTTGATTTGATGTCTTTTGTCGCACAGCTGGCTGATGCTGATGAGGTTGTGCTTCAGTCCTCTAACACATAGTACATCTTCAATAACTATTTGCCTTTGCTGCTCACTGATCCACTGTCGATTACAGTTCCCTTTCCATTGTCTCCATATGTGACTGTGCCTTCTTCAGCTTCGAGGTGAGAGAACAGCTTTTTATTTCCAGACATAAGCCTTGAGCACCCGCTGTCCAGGTACCATTTGATGCTCTAAGGCTTCCCTGAAATAGAGACACTAAGCTTTAGGTACCTAAGTTCTTTTGGGTCCTTGCTGGTTAGTATTATCAATTTTCTTTTGATTATCCATATTTTGTGTTTGGTTGGACATGATACTTTAATGTGTCCTAATTATTACAATGACTACAGCAAGACATGTTTGTTACTTTTTCAATTTTAATATACTTAAGGTTTGCTTTGTATGCTACATCTTGTTCAGGTATAAATTTTAGAGTTGGATATGTTTTAGGGTATGTTATTCTTCCTCATTATCGGGGGAGTATAACCTATCCATGCTTCTTTCTACCTGATCGTCTAGCACCTTTTAGTATTAATCCAGTTTTGCCATTAGTAAATTTTTCTAGTGTACTTGACAGTCTTTCATTTTCTTCTATTAATATTTTAATTCCCTTTTTATTCGTCTGAACTTTCTTGTTACTCTAGTTTGATTATTTGTTTATTTTTATCTTTTAGATCTTCGCATAGTAACTCACTTCTTCTCTTAAGTTCATTAACATGCTTCTCTAGTTGTTCATTTTTGGATTTTGAATCTGAATTAGTATTCTCTAGACATGCAACATTTTTCTTACTAGCTTTTAGTAATTTAGATACTTCTCTATATTCACTATAAAGCTCGTTGAAAGCTTGTTCTAAATTATTTGAATCAGAATCATTTACAGGATCGAAAGATGAGTCAGAAGTTACCTTTTCTTCAGTATTTGCCATGAAGGCCAGGTTGGCTTCTTCTTCTCCTCACTACTTGAGTTTGACTCACTGTCCGAGTCGTTCCTGTTGCTCCAAGCTGCTGCCATTGCTTTCTTCTTATATCTCCTGAATTTCTTGGAACTGTCTTTCTTTTTGAATTCAGTTTCTTGAGCTTCGGACATTCTGCTTTGATATGCCCAGGCTTCTTACATTCGTCGCAGACAGGTTCAACTTTCTTTGTCTTTGACTTCAGGCCTTTTGAAGTCTTCCCTTTCTTGAAATGTCTTTTCTCAGATTGATACTTTTTCTTCTCTGGCTAAGATGCGTTGCAACCTTCTGACAGCAAAGCTTCTTCATCTCACTATCTTCGTGGCTCACTATCATCTGAGAGTTCTTCTGAAATGTCCTCTTATGCCTTGAGTGCGTTGGAGTGCTTCTTTCTGCTAGAGGACTCTCCTAACCTTTCCATGTTTATCTCATGGGCCATGAGGGATCCAATGAGCTTCTCCAGGACATTCTCTTCAAGTCATTTGCTTCTTCTATCGCGGTTACTTTGGGAGTCCACGAAGATGGAAGAGACCTCAAAATTTTCTTACCATATCTCCCATTTCATAACTTTTTCCTAGTCCAGTCAATCCGTTTGTAATATCTGTGAATCTGCTGAACATTTGGGTTATAAACTCTCCTGGCTGCATCTGGAACCTTTCGTATTGTGTCACCAGAATGTGTATTCTGGTTTCTTTCACTTTATTCGTGCCTTCATAAGTGATTCTTAATTTTTCCCACATCTCCATTGCGGATTTGCAGGCTGATACACGGTTAAATTCCTTTTACTGAGGGCACAACACAAAATGCTTTTGGCTTTGCAGTTGAGAGAAAGTTCTTTCTGTCATCCTCTATCCATTTGTCATTTTCGTTGGTGACTAGAAGGTCTCCTTCTTCTACAATTGACCAGATTTGAAAGTCGAAGCCTTGTAGGAAGTATTCATCTTTTTTCCCAGTAAGTGTAATCTTCTCCATCGAACAGCAGTGGCCTGTTGACTGACTGACCTTTGGAGTGACCTTGGGCAGCCATTTGATCTTTTCTCTTCAAATCGTTGGATCTTTTTCTTTGTCGAAGAGACTCGCTCTGATACCACTTGTCGCCCAGCTAACTAGCCCAGAGAGGGGGTGAATGGGATATTAAAAATATTTAATACTTAAACCTGTTCACAGACTAGACACAAAACACACTTCGCAGATTGTTAGTGTTAGTGAAAAAAAAAATCAAACACACAAAAGCAATCACACGACACAGAGAATTATCCTGGTTCGGATCTCCTCTCCTTAGGAGTCCAACGTCCAGTCCCTGAGCAATATCTCAAGATTTCACTAACAAGGGTACAGTCCCCTCAAGGACACTACAGCACCCAGCACCCGCTGGTCTTCATTCACACGAACGGAACAACACCTTGGAACCCACCAGGTCTTCCTTCCACGAAGGGAACAACACCGTGGACCCTCCAGGTCTTCCTTCCAACGAAGGAAACAACACCCTAGAACCCACCAGGTCTCCTTCCAATGAAGGGAACAATGCCCTGGAACCCACCAGGTCTTCCTTCCAACGAAGGGCACAACACAAGAAAAGTGTTCAGAGATGAAGCCCCTAGATCAAGCTTATAGAACACTACTTGATCTGAAGCTAAGAACTGAGAAGGGAAAGATCTACAACAAGGACTCTTCTCAAAACAAAGGCTCTCTCCAGATCTACATTTAGCACAGAGAGCAAGAGCCAGACAAGATGGGAATTTTGCTTGGCTCTAGGAAAGCTTACAGAAGGTTGTAAGCGTTGTATCACTTGTTGTTCTCTAACAGTTCTGTCTACTACAGGAGCTTCATTCTTCTATATATATCACCTTTTTGAAATTCGAACGTTGAAGTGTCCGTTGTCTCTAAGCTTTTGTTTACGTTAGACTGCATACCACTGTAGAGCTTCCCGTACAACGGTCTTTTAGCTTTCCATGCATGCAAAGAGAGAAGATCTTTTATAATATCCTTTAGCTTCTATTTTCCAGTGTTGTATGACGAATGTTGTCAGAGACCTGCACGTATTAAATGCTAAACAGTAGACAGCCAGACTGTCTCTTGTTGTTAGTCAACGTTAGATTGATTTTATATAGAAGTAGAAGTTCCATTCTGTTCTTCTAAAAAGATGTTTACAGAATAAGCATGAGAATAGAAGATATCGTCTGCATGCATGTAGTGATACATTCAGTCGAATTAAATGCATGGTTGTCAGAAAGATATACATGGAGACTTTGACTTTTCAACGTATTCAAAAATGAGCTCGAAAATCAAATCATTATTTTCTCATTGAATCGTCATATGCATGACTTATGAAATCGTTGTGACTCTATAAGCAAATCGTTATGCACAAGTCGTTATAATCAAATCGTTAAAGACAATGTGATGAATCGTTGTTTGTTGTATCGAATCGTTACAGCGACCAAGTCGTTATGTAACTTAATGAATCGTTACAGGGATCAATCGTTATGATGGTATAGGCAAATCGTTGTGAACCAAGCCGTTATGAGCAAATCGTTGTTCTTCACTTAAGAAATCGATGTGAGAGCAAATTGTTGTTCTCACTTAAGAAATAGATGCGATAACCAAATCCTTGTGAGAGCAATCGTTGTTCTTCACTTAAGAAATCGATGTGAGACCAAATCGTTGTTCTCACTTAAGAAATCGATGCGATAACCAAATCGTTGTGAGAGAAAATCGTTGTTCTCACTAATAAATCGTTATGAAAAAATCGATACGATCACTTAACGAATCGTTGTGAGGGCAAATCATTATGATCCTTAATGATCGTTGCAGAAAGCAAATCGTTATGATTACTTAACGAATCGTTACAGGATCAAATCGTATGATCACTTAAGGAATCGTTCTGGAACAAATCGTTAGATCACTTAAGGAATCATTACGAAGGTAAGTCGTTGCAGTCACTTAACGAATTGTTGTGAGAGCAAATGTTGCAATCACTTAACGAATCGTTGTGAGAGCAAATCGTTGCAATCACTTAACGAATCGTTGTGAGAGCAAATCGTTACAATCACTTAATGAATCGTTGTGAGAAAATCGATGTGAACAGATTGTTATGAGAGAATCCATATGATTACTTAACAAATCGCTCTGAGATCGACTTCATTGAATCCAAAACGTTGTTTCAGTTTTTGAGAAATCATTATGAATCTGAAATCAATAAGGCACTTACGAAATCGTTATGGGAAATCGTTACAACTCTACTGAAATTGTTGTGGCATAAAGAAAGTCGATGTGGACTTAGATATATTTCATGCTTGAAACAAAATTTCTAAAGTAGGAATAATGCTTACCATTTAGCTTGATTTTCCTTGTTTTATTTCCTGTGCTCAAGACTTATAGAAAATTCGTTAGAATAGTTTTGTTAATCACAAAAATAGATAAGTAATTTGTTTAAATTACATGGGGACAATTGGATCATCATCGTGGAGGGGGAGGGGGCTTCGGGAGAGGGAGTGGGAGGGGGGCTGGCAGTGGGGGGTTGGGGTGGGGGTCCGGGAGGGGGAGCAATGGGGGTGGGGGGCCAGTAGGGGGGTCGTAGAGGGGGAGGGGGCTTCGGGAGAGGGAGTGGGAGGGGGGCTGGCAGTAGGAGGGGGGTCGTGGCAAGGGTTGTGGTGTAGTGGAGGGGGAGGCAGCCGAAAGTTGGAGGGGGGCTGACAGGGGTGGGTGTCGCCGGCAGGGAGTGGGGACCCAGTAGGGGGAGCAGTGGGGGTGGGGGTGGGGGTGGGAGAGGGAGGGGGTAGGGGTCACGGGGAGGGGGAGGAGGCTAGCAATGGGAGTGGGAGAGGGGGTGGGGTTTGTCGGGACGGGGAGGGGGAGGGAGAGACACACCTGGATGGCGGAGGCGGCGACGCAAGGTCGCGGCGGAGGCGGCACGCAGGGTAGCGGCGGCGGCGTGGGGTCGCGACGGCGGGAAGCTGGGGCGGCAAGCAACGCGAGGTCGCGGCGGCGCTCCACGCCGGAGATGAGAGAGAGAGAGAGAGAGAGAGAGAGAGAGAGAAGAGAGAGAGAGAGAGGCATTTGGGAACGCAGGGCGGGGGATAAAATGGAAGTTTCTGACGGATTTACCGACGGAACATTTCCGTCGGAAAGATACGTCGGTAAAACCACTTTTCCTTGTAGTGGTATTGGCGACGGTGATAAAAAAATCGTCCCAAAAAAATATAGTATTGGCGACGGCATAAAGAAGTCGTCCCCACTAAGAACTATTAGCGATAGCTGAATTTATAAACGTCACTAAAAATATACTATTAGGGACAGCTACAAACGCCATCGCTAAAAACATCATTAGGGACGATGATTTTCATCCCAAAAAAGCTTATTAGCGACGGCTCGGAGAGGCTGTCGCGATTAATATTAGGGATGGTTTTTGGTTGTCCCTGTTAATTGATTATTAGGGACAAATACGAGTACCCGTCTCTAATATTAATATTAGCAACAGCTACTATAGGCCGTCGTTAATGCTCTTATTAGAGATGACTTTATCTATGGCAAATAAATGATTATTAGGGACGGCTATAGAAGATTGTTTCTAATAAGAGTATTAACGACGACTCTAGCCATCACCTTAATTTTTATTAGCGACTACTTATGGCCGTCACTATTAATTTTGGTGACGGCTTTGTGCGTCACTAAAGCATAATAGCGACAGTTGGAGCCGTCCCTGTTATATAATAGCGACGGTTTGCAACCATCGCCAATAATCTAATACTTCTAAAAAATTATTTAAAATAGTTATAAAAATAGTTTACGTGTAATTATTTGTAAAGTATGATAATGTATGCTAAATTATAAAGGAAAAAATGTAAAAAAAAAAACTTATTTTTCATGTACAACATGTTACTTTATATGTTTTGAGGAACATATTTGCATTCGTGTATGCACGTGTCAATAGGTTTTGTTTGTGTGCTAATATAAATATTTTTTGTTTAATATCACAAAATGTATTTAATTTCATATTTCAAGTTGTTATTGTCACCTACTTAATTAACTATGCTTATATATTGTAAAATATTTATTTTCATTAATCATAATGAATATATAACATTTTTCTATATTAGCATGAATCATATAAATCATTAAATATTTTAAATTTTTATTTTAAATTCTAAACATATAAACATATATAGTTTTATATATTATTCACATATTAACAACATATTAATAATATATATATATATGTAACTCTAACTTTTAGGTATAAGAACTTCATATTTATATTTGAAATTCAGGTATGCATATTTATACCTTTAATTTAGGTATGCATATTTATACTTTATGATGTTATTCATAATCAATTTTTTATATTAATAAAATGGTTAAAATCAATTTTACTATCTTGTGCTATGTAAAAGAACATAAATATAAGAAATAATCAATTAAAAAACAAAATATATATTGAAATTTATTCAAAATTATAACATCCCAAATATAAATGCATTATTAATATTTTAATTACATATATAGACATGTTCTAATTAATAGTATTGTGTATATATTATCATTTTTCTAGAAATAGGGAACTATAATTTGTTTGTATGTCACAAAATGTATTTCATTCATATTTCAAATGTTATTGTCATTTACTTAATTAAGTGTAATTATATATGTTAATATTTATTTTCATTAATCATAATGAATAGATAATATTTATCTATATTTAACATGAATCATATAAATGCATTAAAATTTAAATTTTTTATTTCAAACACCAAATGTTATGTGTTAAATTATAATATTTGAATTTAATATGAGAGGGAGATAAATATTATGTAATATGTGTTAATGTAGTCACACAAGTACATAAATATTATATTAGGATGGTTATAAGATAAAGACTCTTTTAAAACATCAAGTGTTATGAAGTCGACCCCATCACTACTAAAAAATAAGTATTACTTACATCGAATACTTGCAATTGATTGTATCAAATATAGAGCTCTATACTTATGAAATTTGATAAATATTTATTAATTAAATTTAATCGTAGGTATTGTTAAAAATATACCAACATTATATGTCAATAGTAAGTATAGAATAATTTATTATTGTGGAAAGAAACATACGGCTTGCACAACCCCTCCCCCCCCCCCCCCAAATAAAAGAAAAAAGAAAACCTCCCCTTCCCCCCCAAAAACACCCGCGCTTCCCCCTCATGAAAAAAAGGCACTATTTTAACCCTCTTCAGGCTCTCTCTCCACTCTTGCTCTCCCTCTCACGCTCTCTCCCTCTTTCTACTTCTCCAGCGGCGACGACGACGGCGAGATCCAGTGGCAGCGGTAGATCTTTCGGCGGTGGCAGAGAGATCCTTTGGCGGCGGTGACACCGGTGAGGTCTCTCTCTGTCTCTCTTTTCTCTCTGTGCGGTGGTGGAGGATAGGGCAAGGGACTTAAGGTTGTGCACAAGGATGAAGGGACCGGGGAACTGGGAGGGGGGGTTGCAGGGGGGATGGTGGGGGACAGGCAAGGGGAACCTGGGCAGGGGTGTGAGGCGGGCAGGGGGGACTTGATGGGGGTGGGTGTTCTGACTGACAGGGAGGGGGGGAGGGGCTGGAAGTGGGGCGATTTGGGGAGGGGGGGAGGGGGTTCTCTCCTCAGGCTTCGGGGGGGGGGGGGGGGGGGGGGAACTGGAAGGGTGGTGGGGGCAACTGGAGTCATACAGTGGTTTAGTTGCAGGCATCCAAGATAGAGAAGAGATGAGACTCTGACTGTAACATCCCTCCTTGCCATGGTCAGTCGCCTTCTGTTGGAGGTAGCAACACTTGGGCTGTCGCCTTCTGAAGGCGACAGTTTGGTCGTCGCGTTCCGGTTCGGAATGCGACCGGCATGCTGTCGTGTTCACCCTCTGACCGCAGCATGCACGTTTATCGTCTTGCTGTCAAGTTTGTGGTGACGGGTGTAAACCTTTGACAGTGGGAAGGCGACGGGTCAGACGTCGTGATCTGGTGTCAGACCTGCGAGGTCGACACGTGGCATCTCCGCTGGTCAGCTTGACCTTGACCATGAGATAGCGACGATGTTGATGTCGCATTCACCTCATGGAACGCGATAGTCAACATATCGCATTCTCATCGTCTGTGTTTAAGTACTTCTGGCAGACAGCAGAACCACCATTTGACCTTTCTCTTGGTGTTTCTTCCCTCCGGCGATTCCAGTGGCTGGTGGCTCCGTGGGGAGTTTGGGAAGGCCTTGTGGGGTGTGATTTACATTGTGTAGGTAAGTGCATGGATCTATTGTGTGGTTGTATGTGTTTGTGTGCTTCTCCCTCACTTTCCCCTTCTTCTTGCATGGTGTATCTTCTTCTCTTGGTGCATGAAGGAGGAGGTCGAGCTCGGCTCGTGGACGGCAGCTTTCGGAGCATTGGAGCTCGGAGGTGGAGGGGTGCTATTCTACGAGAAGGCCCTAATGAGTGGATCTCATTTGGAGGTAGGGATTTCTCAAACCTCCACCTAGTTCTAGCATGCTAGGACTTCAAACCCCATCTCCAAGCCAATTAGGATCCATGCTAGGTGTGCAATGTGATCCATGTTTCATGTGGTTTACTTGGTTGTGCTTGTGAGTGAGGTTTCATGCTTGGGTTGGATTGTGCATGTTGAGAATGTCATGTGTGCATGTGAGTTTATGGAGCGTAGTTTGGTTTTCCATGCATTCATGGGATTTCTTGTGGGTGGTTTGGCCTTGCACAGTCTGGTTATTCGCCATGCATGTTCCCCTCCCATGGTATGGTTGTATGGGTGGAGTTGGCCTGAAGAAGATGTTCTCGGGCGTGTAAACCTGCGGTCGCGGCACGGTTAGCATCGTGACCCAGGTCACGACACCCCGACACGTCGCCTTTAGTGCCCGAGAAGCGACGCCCACCCTATCACGTTCTGGTTGCGACAAGGTGGCTGTCGTCTTCTTTTCCAGTATTTATTTTATGGTGGGTTGGGGTCTTAGGCCGTTACCTGGATCCCTCTAGTCGCGACAAGATCCCTGTTGTGACATGGCTACGACTGGTTCTGCGTCACCTTCCTACCAGGTTGCAACAGGCCGAGCGTCACCTTCAGGTGGCGACAACCTGTGTGTTGCCTTCTCAATCTGAGAGGGGACTTGGCAACCTGTAGTTCAGAGTTTTCACTTCCGATGCGACTCGGTTTTCTTGACACTTGTGTTGTTCCTAGTGTAGTGCTACTCTAGTCTCTTCGCCCGGTGCTCGGCACTTGAGGGCTTGTTCACGAGATAGGTTTTTATCGTTACCTGGGACCCCCAGCCCTGCGCGTCTATTAGGGAGTTCTCTAGGCGGCAGGTGTGCTCAAGTCACGGACTTGAGAAAAAAGGGGGAAATGGTGGGGACAGTGGCGTGGAGTCGTTTGTAGAGCTCTCTTAGCTGGTCTGGTTCTCCGAGGTAGTGTGGTGCTCTTATGGTGCGGACCAGCTAGTCCTTTTCTCACTGCCTCACTCTACGTGGTTCCGGAACCATTTAGAGGGGTCAGGCGTGGGACCATAGTCTGGCCAGACTACGGCAGTTGTGTTGTTCTTAGTTCTGCGTCTCACTCTGACGAGAGGTGCTAGACATGGACCGTTGGTTGAGGGTAAGGTGCGTGGCGCACCTGACCAGCTGACTAGTGTAGCGTTCTGCAGCTAGTGTGTTTGTCCAGGCAGTTTCTACTATTTGTGTTTACAGATGGGTTCTTGTGGTGCCTTAGTGTACACAGGTTTTTCAGTTCCGCTGAGTAGCTTAGGCCGACGATCGTGTAGTTTCTTTCACACTTCCGCACTTGACTCTGCTTAGTAGAATAGACTTTACTGCTTTATTTAATTATTGCACAATAATTCTATTCTACTGATAGAACCTGTAGGAGATTGGTAGTCCCTATCGAGCTTCTTTGTGAAGCTCACTCCTTGTTTTGTAGGTGAGACTTCACAGCAGCTCCCTCCGCGGTGGACTGAGGAGACGGGTCCACAGTAGTCGGCGTCTCTAGTGGCAGTGTTTCCCCCAGCAGTTGTACTTTACCCTCGGGGTATGCCCCTAAGGGACGTGTTCATTCCCGCTTATTTCAGCACTTGTGCTTTATTTACTTTGGGACTGTACTAGACTGTTACTTAGTGTTGGACACTCTGCGTTCACTTGTGGTGCACTTAGTACGATTGTTGTTATTTATTTCTATTACATATTTGCTAGATAGATCCGTTAGCCCTTCTGGGTCTTCGGTCTCGTGGGCAGCGGTGCCGGTGTTCGTATCCTTGGTGAGAATCGGGGATCCGGGCGTCGGGGCCGTTATAGTGGTATCATAGCTCAGGGGTCTATCAAGACTTGTAGTGGAAATAAGTAGTGATGTAAAGTCCCTTAGGAAGTACAAGTAAACACTGCTAGTCGCAGGAGTTTTATCTGTTAACTGCTTATTGTGTCTGTTTTGCAGAACATGCCTCCACGCACTCTCAGGCAGGTTCGTGAGCTGGTGGAGCATCAGGAGTTCGAGTCGGACGGGTCGGTTGCAGCAGAGAACATGTCGATCGACACTCATCCCAGCAGTTCGAGCAGCATGGAGGCCCGTTGCTGCAGGGTGTTTCATTGCGGCAGGGAGAGCCACAGCAACAGCAGTAGTGGTTTCCGCCCCAACCCCCGCCGTCCATCATCGAGCAGTGGTGGAGAGCGATGTTCCAGGGTCTGTGGCAGTACCAGTACCCTCAGTACCAGCTGTACCAGCAGATGCCGGCAGGATGCCAGCAGTTCGCAAAGATGGCAGCAGAGGTGCAGCCACCACCGACCCCGCAGGCAGCACCGGTTCAGCAAGAGGTACCCCTAGTGGTACGGCAGCAGACTCCAGTTGCAGCGGCAGCACCCGAGGACCGCACGGCGCTTCTGGAGAGGTTTCTTTATCTTCGGCCTCCGACTTTTTCTGGTGACTGTGATCCAGACAGGGCAGAGAGTTGGGTCCATGAGCTCGAGCACACCTTAGAGACCAAGGACTATGCAGAGATGGATCAGGTCAGGTTGGCAGTGTATCAGCTGAAGGGGTCAGCCCCGAGTGGTGGAGAGCTGTGAGGTAGTCTAGTTTCAGGGCAGGAGGTTGGACCAGATCACTTGGGCAGAGTTCCTAGTGGCCTTTCACGGTGAGTTCTTCCCCGACTACGCTTGCCGTGAGAGGAGGGACCAGTTCCACGAGTTGGTGCAAGGAGACTTGACTGTAGCACAGTACCACCAGAGGTTGTGTAGCTACTTCGACACGTCCCTCACGTGACAGCTAGTGAGCAGGCTCGTACCTAGCGGTTCATTAGCGGGCTATGCTCAGAGTTGATGTAGACAATGAATTTTAAGAAAAAAAAATTAATAAAGAATTAAAACCTAGCTAAATAGATATTTAAATGAAAAGAGCATTAAATAAAACCCATTAAATGGAAAAGAGTAATGGGCTTTGCTTAATGGACCTCTAGAATTTATTGGGTCAAAATATGAATTTACAAAGGAGAATAATAAGAAAATACCTAATTCGGAGTTTAATTATCATAATTGGAAAGAGGTTATTAAAGCAATAAAAGTGGCAATTAGAGTTGGAATAGGATTTGTGATGGACGGGGTATTTATGCCCATTAAGGCTCCATATCCAGATCCGCCTCTCGCGAACGGACCAAAGTCTCGCAAGTGATAGCTCACACAACTGTCCAGTAGGAATATAAAAGACAAACCACAACAGTATAAGACACAAGAAAGTACATGAGCTCATACCTGCATATAACAATTTACAACTATCCCATTACATTAATACATGTCCAAATAAAAAGTAAACTACCTGGGGCATACCCTGAGGGAGCACAAGCTCACACAACACTAACTACTACACAACTGCTGGTGGTACAAGTCTGACACAACGCCGCTGCAAACCAAACACACGGCAAGCCCTCAAAAGAACTGTAGGGGAGTGAGCCTCAACAAGTAACTGGCTCAGCAGGGACCACCCAAAAAAATCTAACAACCAAACAGAAGAGACCTCAACCCCGGAGGGTCTCACTGGCAACACTAATAGCCAAAACCATTTCATGCTCACATCATAACAATAAATAACAATTAAACATAATCATGATAATAAACATAAAGTCCTCGGAAGGAGAGTGGGACTACATGACTAATATAATATCATTAGTCAGCCCAACTACTAAAGTGCCTAAACCATAGTCTCACTGGCACACTGTTACAACAACTGGTTGCCTAAGCTATATGCCACACAAGCAAACCATTGCCCAGGCTACAAGCTTCACAGGCGAACCCCAATCACATGGGTACTAGGACAGCCAACCAAGTGCTAGTCCATTAAACCCCAAACCATACTACGATCAGAGCTACACATAAGTGGTAGGATTGGCTACAGCTAGCTAGTCCTTCACACACTAAAACCATAATCGGAACCATACCCAAAAAGGGTAAAACTCAACAAGTGAAAGGTCTCACACGGCCTCCACGGAGCACAGCTCTACTAAACCACAACATGCCTAGGCCACAAGCCTCATCGGCAAATTACCCACAAGGTAACATAATTGACAATTATAACTAATTCATATTAAATTATAAACAAAGATCTACTTAAAACGGATAGGATACGACAAGTGGCAGGTCAAACCACAAAACTACCACAACACACGAGAGCCTGAAAAGGTTGGTACACAATGTACCATCACAAAACTACATAGTAACCTACGAAGGGTACAAGTACCTGTTACTCTGAGACACTACAACACAAAACCCGAACAAGGATACAAGTAGGTGATAAACACCACACTGAACCACAATATATTATACCTTTATTTAGGCACAATATATAAGTAAAACCTCAACCGGCAAGTCACACAAACCACAATTCAGTCACAATTGTGCCAACACCGGGGCACACCTCAAAATGGTCAAAACTCGACCACGAGTCACAAACTCACGAACTACAGCCAGTGGCAAAGCACGAGTCAGAAAGAACGATGCCACCACACGAGAATGGACTACTGGCTGATCAGGTCAGTATCCAACCCGGACAACACAACACAAGAACAACTCTCCAGCCTCGCAGTCACGGACGAAAGGTCCAACTGCCGCTCCACAAGAACAAGTCAACAACTGTGGAGACCAACCAACACCACACCTGCAGACACACAACTGTAGGCCCATGACTAGCACCTCTAGGGTCTTTGGCCGGAGCACCTAAAGTGAGGCACTGGAAAACAGGACTAGCTGGGGACCAGTGTCGACTACTGGTATCCCCACCCCCAACTACGAGCGCGCTACAAGCGACTGCCACCCACAAACACAAGCCGCTGCCCTACTGTCATCTTTCCCTCAGCCGGATGTAAAACTCAAGCACAGGAGTGAGGGTCCAGGAAGACGACATAGACCTCGACGGTACCACACTGTACTGGGACAACCCCGAGCACAACAAACACACGTGCCTGGCTCACAAAGAACCTAGGGTACCCGACTAGAGAGGCATTCCGGAATAGGCGCCGGACCACCACACTCGGCTAGCGCAAACCACAATACTTATACGTTTATCACAAACCACGATACAGTATGAGGAATAGCTTGTCCTGGTCACTCGCGACCTACAAGCTAGTCTACACAAACACAAATAAAACCATATTAAAAATAATGCCACGACCTGACATTGGTCACATAGTGACCTTTACTACCATACTAGGCATATACATTAACACTTATAATTATTATATCCATTTAGGATGACTTGCAAAATATCTTAAAGTATCAAGGCTAGGTTCCATGTGAACCTCATCGCCACAAAACTACGGACCATCATAATACTTAAAATATAATAAACACAATAACGTACGGTATGCCATGCACACGCAAACCATAAGCATGGCACCCAAACCACGTAGACCTCACGACACACCCTGGTTGGTGTACCATACGACATTCACGTAAACCACACGTCCAACACATGGACAACGCACTACAAGAGTGCCACGGTTGCCAACACACCACACATACTACGTAAACACCAAAACCGATTACGTACATCACATATTAACCATATAAAAGATGCCACTTCAAGAGCTATGTGCTCCATGAGCGCAACGCGTGCAATGGCTCTCACCTGTCATTGCCATGCACAAGCAAACACATGATATTCATAACCAGAAAAACTACGTAAAACACGCTGCATTGATACATGCACAAGTTGGCGGCAACATCGATTGCGTCGTCCACCATAAATAAACGGCATTAACCCCTACCATCAATACTAAATAAACTCGATATTAACGGCTAGCCATCTGGCCGTTAATATCCAAATAAAGAACTCGACGAATCGATATTGACGCCAAGATCTTCAGCTCCCAGGTATGCAAAACACACAGACCGGCCCAAAGCCAGTCATACGGGCAACTTAGCCCCACAACCAGTAAGAATACAAGGGGAGACATTTCCCCATACATCTAAATACTATAATTAAATCAGAGAAACAAGATCCAACACATGGATCAATCAAACCACCCGATTTCCAGCATGAAGGACCATTTTCCCCAACAACCAATTAAAATCCGTTTTATGCAAAGAAAGCATAACAAATCAACCAGGGAAAATCAACGGGTCCAGTCCCTACCTCAGAAACGCGATTGAACTTCCGAAAAACCTTGAATCACACCGAAACCCGAGGAACGCCCCATGAACACCGCGCTCCAATTCGACATTCCCGCCTGATCTGCTGCTACCACGCGCACCACAGCCTTCCCACGTGCTCCCGCCAACCACCGGAACTCGTGAAGAAGCTCAAGGGTGAAGGTGGGCGAAGTGGAGAGGAGAGAGTGGGGAAAGAACAGGGCTCGGGTCAGCCCTAAAACACATGCGCCACAGGTTAACGTCAACCTCTGCGCCGCTAACCAAACCGCCCCCAACTAGGCGTCCACATCATTGGCCGCCAAATTCAACAATTGACGTCTACATCGATGGACACCAAGAACATGTTAACGGCAACACCATTGCCGCCAACACACAGTCAACGTCACACACTTGGACGCCAACTCACTGCTGATGTCAAAACATGAACACCAACACAGATCCATAAACCAACCCTGGTAAGGATGCAACAAGAAACACACAACACAAGTCGCACTGGTCACAGCTTGACCATTCCCACACGCTAAAAAAGGATCCACAAAGATTCGAAAAATGCGCGACGTTACAGGATTCCTAAACCTACCCCATATAGTCTAGCACGAATTTAGATACTCATCACCCAATTAGAGATTGGAAGCAAGAAAGAGAGGAAATGTGGAGTTAGGAAATTCAGAATTAAGAGGAATTTGAGTAGTAGTAGGAATAGGAACTTGTGTTTATATAAATACACCTCTTAAATCTCATGGCCGACCCTAGCTCGTGCAAAGGGGCTCTTGGACGTGGAGAAGAGGCCAAGGAGGAGGAGAAATCGAGGAGAGGAAGATCCATCAAGCTTCTTCCTTCGTTCTTGGAGTTCTAAGCCCTAGAAGATAAATCGAGTCAAAGGTAGGCATTTTCACAAGCAAAACCAAATCAAATCCATCTATAGGTAGTTCCAATCACCAGGAACAAAAGTCCTCTTGTTCACTCTTTTTCATCGAGTCAATCTTTTGTTCTTGATTTTTGAAGTTCTGCATACATGATAACCTCGAGTCATCATGTTAAATCAGATCTTCGTGTACACTTGTTCCCATGCTACAAAATTTTACTGTAGATACTACTGTTGTTAGGGATCCTTTGCCCCTAAAAGCCCTAATTTCCATCAAGCATGTTGCCCGAATTAAATCATTCATCTCTGCTGCACCTGGGATCAGGTTGCTTCTTGTTCAACTTAGTAGAACTATGTCGATACCTTGATTATTTCCAAATTCCTAATTACTGGAAGTACCCTTGCATGTCTAGATCAATTTAAAACTAGTTTCATGATTTTTCGTAGTGTATACAATTAGTTATGATTTTCTGAACTACCCTATGTCAAAAAGGCAAGTTTCTGGACCGCAATCCAAGATAGATCAGAGCTCTGTCAGACTCAGGCCACGGACCTGAGAACGCGACGGCCCGAAAGGTCGCGTTTCAAGCCCGTCGCGACGCCTTTCTTGTCACGTTCTGAACGCGACAGGACACCCCGTCGCGTTCTGGCCGCCTGAGCAGACAGCCTGTCGCCACCCTTTTCATGCCCTGTCGCGATTTTCCTGTCCCTGTCGCTACCTCATTGGCCTATGTCGGTTCACATGTTTTATGAAAACCCATAAAAATTATTTCTGTCACTTTCTAAATAATTCTTATGCCTTTTTACAATTATACCCCCAGTAAAAATTTGTTTTAAAAATGGAGCTACATTGAATGATTTAAAATACATATTCACGACTTATTCTATCTATGATTTCTCTACACATGCACACACATGAACCACCCATATATGACTGAAATCTGGCATAAAATATCTCATATTGTATCTGGGAATTATTGCAATAAGTATATTAATGGCCCTATTTTAAAGGACTGTACTCGGTTTTTGCATTGTTTATATACCGATATCGACTCTCCACTGTTCTAGAATTCCTCTAGAATGTCGAGTACCTGTTTTATATACACACTTTACTTGGCTTGTGGTGAACTCTCCGTCGGATATTCCTTTCGTCGGACTAGTGAACCCTTGCACAAGGCCTCCATAAGTCTCCTCTGATCATGGATTCCCACTATGGTCGACGAGCGGTTGTACCTAACACCCATTACACCTTTAGGGATCAATATGATCAAAACGGCCATTAGAAGTTCGCTCTTACCTTGAATCACGTCGGACCTCTGGACTTGTGTATAACATGGCCAACAGGAAGATCGTGAGTTCCACCTGACTGCCAACACCAAGTGCGCATGTTGTGCAACTGTTATCTATCGCCTGTTTACTCATCACATTACGTGCAATGTCCACTAGGCTCATCTGTACTCTACTCGCTCGTCTATTCACATTCGCTCTACAATCTCGTCTATTCATCTAGTGCTCTCATCTTCTTTTGGTACTCTATATTGGCCATTGACTGATTGTCTAAAGATAAACAATATAACCAATGCCTGGCAATATATAAAGGGCCCGATCTGGTCCTGGGATGTGCGCCCGAAAGTGCTAGTGCCCATGGGAGTTAAATGATCAGAGTGTTTGGCATTACACTCAAGTGCTATCTATCTCGACTATCTATATGACAATCAAAACACAAAACGTGCTATACTCTCTCGATGTCTAGAATGACAAACAAGTGATATACTCGTGGTGCTATTATTATACTTGTGCTAGTTGTGCTATGGCCATCCTGCTATTCGTTCTATACTCGATACTTATGCTATTTTTGGAAACTATACTCGATCTCATGTATACCCGTTGTGCTATCTCTTACTATATTTCGACTCTCTTGTACTTCTATCTTTAGATACTCTGCCATTAAATGCGTTAATTATTTAAAGCCTGCTTGAGCCTGAGATTTAAGTCCTACTGGGCGTTATCGCTCACCCTATGTTATTTGATGTTGTGTTCTCAGGTGAGACCGAGGATGACATATACACTCACGAGGAAGGGAATGACCAAGAGTGAAGCCAGGAGTACCCTCGAGTCATTATGTTATCTTAGAGTTGTAGTAGTTATTTCCTTTATTGCAATGTAATTAGGCCCTATAAATGGCTCTGATATTAGTGGTTGTAACTAGACATTTGGAAAATTATTAATGAGAAAGATTTGCTTTAGTATTATTCAATGTGCAATGGTTTGATGTTAGTATACGCTCTATACCATTTTCTTGCAACTGCCTTCGCGCTCTGATATTCCGCGTCGGGGCGTGACAGTTTTGTGGTATCAGAGCCTAGGTTATTTTAGTACAGGATGATCTAGGTTAACCTGCCTCGACTAGAGTCAATTATCCCACCTATGTGAGTTGTGGTTAGAGCCAAGGGTAACTAGTTAAATAAACTCACACCGCACCAAATTAAACTTTTAATCAGCATTATAACTATCAACTATTTTGCAGGAACTAAAATGACTGCGGAACGTGCCCAGATGAGAGGCATGCAACAATCCCTCCAGGAACTGACTCGTGCCATACTACAAGCCACCCAGCAAGGCGGTGGTAACCGCGGAGGGAACCAACCGAGTGCAGGCGAGCTGCATCGCAATTTCAGGGGTCTGAACCCGCCTAGGTTCAGTGGGTCTACGGATCCAGATGAAGCGGAGCACTGGCTAAAGGAAACGGAAAGGATCTTCTGTGTAATGCAATGTGAGGACGGAGACAAATCCTATTAGCAACATTCCAACTGGAGAAGGATGCCCGCGCATGGTGGGAGTCGTGGAAGCCACAAGGGATAACGGCCAATTTACTTGGGCCGAATTTAAGGAATTTTATAATGCTAAGTACTTCTCTGAACGAGTACAGGAAAAGAAAGCTGCTGAATTCGCTGCTCTTAAACAGCAAAGCCTGAAGGTAGCAGAATACGAAGCCCAGTTCTCTAGACTGGCACGCTATGCTGCACATCTGATCAACACTGAGAGGATGAAGGCTAAGCGCTTCTAAATGGCCTTAAGCCTCAGTACATTACTCAACTGGCGCCACTCGACATAAAACTTATGCTGAGATGTTAAGAAGGCCAGCTACTAGAAGACACTACGGACTTCACTGACCATATCAAGGGGAAGTTTGTAAAGAAAGAAATGACATCGGGACCAGCATCTGCCAAGCGACCAACGGCAAAAAGCGTCCTTTCCACCCAACTGAGGGATCCAGCCAATATGAGAAAACCCAAGGTCTTCATCCCCAACACTCCAGCAAAAGGTAACTGCACAACACTGTGACAAACCTGGTCACACCGCTGATGGGTGCTGGAGAAAAGCCGGAGCGTGTCTGCACTACGGAGGTCACGAGCATCGCATACCCGAGTGTCCGATGCTGAAAGAAAATGAGAAGCGCACTGCTATGCCTAAGAAACAGGGCAGGATGCAAGCCCTGCACAATGAAGAAACCATCGAGGAAGGTGGCGTAGTAGAAGGTACTCTGCAAGTCTTTTCTTTGCCAGCATTTGTGTTATTTGATACTGGAGCTACTCATTCATTCATATCTCAACACTTTCTGATACCCTGACTGCAAAACCTACAACCATGGGTTGTGAATTCTCTGTCACAACACCCTTGGGGGAGAAGGAGAAATAAACCAATACTTTCCATCTGCCGATGTAATGATCGGAGACCAAAACCTAAAGGCCGACCTGGTATGTATGTCCATGGAAGGGTATGATGTCATATGGGAGCCAATGGTTGTCCACATATGGGGCAGCGTCAATGTAAGAAAGGAAGGGTGACGTTTAGTGACTTTCCTAAATTAGCATTCACTGAGATTAGACATAAGAAGCGGATGTCTCTAGTCTCCGCCCTAAAAGCCCAAACATGATAAGAAAAGGATGTTTTGCTTTCCTTGCGGCCGTCATAGTCGAAAAGAAGGGTTCAAAAATAGAAGACATCCACATAGTCCAGGACTACCCAGATGTATTCCCTGAAGACTTACCCGGAGTCCCCCCTCAGGTGACGTCAACTTCGCCATTGAGTTGGACTCCTGGAGCTACACCGGTATCGCGTCAACCATACCGGATGTCACCGGCCGAGTTGAAGGAATTGAAGGCACAACTGATGGAGCTGCTAGAGAAGGGGTCATCAGACCAAGTACTCCCCTTGGGGAGCACCTGTGCTATTCGTCAAGAAGAAGGAGGGTCGATGAGACTATGCATCGACTATCGTCAGCTCAACCAATTGACCATCAAGAACAAGTACTCATTGCCTAGGGTCGATGAACTATTCGACCAAATATCTGGAGCCCAGTACTTCTCCAAGATCGACCTTCGATCTGGTTATCATCAAATGAGGATCAAGGATGACGATATCTTCAAAACAGCTTTTAGGAGCAGGTATGGACATACGAATTTGTTGTTATGCCTTTTGGTCAACCAATGCTCCTGCAGCCTTTATGCAACTCATGAACAGCATATATCGGCCATACCTTGACAAATTTGTCGTCTCATCGACGATATCCTCATATATTCAAAGACCAAGGAAGATCATAAAGAACACTTGAGGACCGCACTGCAGGTCTTACGAGACAACAAACTATATGCAAAATTAAGCAAGTGTGAGTTCTGGCTCGAAGAAGTGTCTTCTTGGGCCATGTCATCTCAAAGGATGGCATCTCTGTGATCCCTCCAAAGTCGAAGCTGTACTCAACTGGGAGAGACCAACCAACATCACGAGATAAGAAGCTTCCTAGGACTGGCTGGCTACTACAGACGGTTCATCAAGGACTTCTCAAGGATCTTGTTCCTCTCACGCGTGACACGAAAGGAGAATCATACTCCTGGAGTAAAGAGTGTGAGAGAGTTTCCAAACTCTCAAGACTGCCTTACCTCAGCACCCGTTCTCGCTCTACCTGAGAGGGAGAAAGTTTCTCTGTCTATATGATGCCTCAGGAATTAGGCTGGCTGTGTACTAATGCAAAAGGAAAAGGTCATCGCCATTCCTCAAGGCAATTGAAGATGCATGAAGTCAACTACCCTGTGCATGACATAGAGTTGGCTTGCCGTGGTCTTCACATAAAAATCTGGAGGCACTATCTCTATGGTGAGCAATTCACTGTCTATTCAGATCATAAAAGTCTAAAGTACCTATTCTCCCAGAAAGAACTCAACATGAGGCAGAGAAGATGGTTAGAATTTCTAAAGGACTTCGATTTAACATCCAGTACCATCCAGGTAAGGGAAACGCCGTGGCTGATGCTCTCAGTAGAAAGCCAATGGCATCTATCTCAAGTCTAGTCCTTGGCGAGATGCAATTGCTTGAACAATTCGCGAGGCTAGACTTAAATATTGAACATAGGGATGATCATGTTTTGATGCCAATCTCAAGATCCAATATGATCTGCTGGAGGAAATCAAGATGCAACAGGACAACGATCCACTCTGGTTCATGTCAAGGAAACCTTAGCGGACAGACTGGATTTTGCCATGACTGAAGATGGAAGGTTAGTATTCCAAGGGAGAACTTGTGTCCCAGACGACGAAGCTCTAAAAAGTGAACTAATGGATGAAGCTCATCAAAGTAAGTACATTCATCCAGGAGGTACCAAAATGTATCAAGACATGAAAAGAACATTTTGGTGGCCTATATGAAGAGGGAAGTAGCCAAGCAGGTGCGTCATTGCCTCACATGCAACAAGTGAAAGCGGAACACCTGTGCCCTAATGGTGTACTCAGACCACTAGATATCCCAGAATGGAAGTGGGAAAGCATTGGCATGGATTTCATCATGGGTTTACCCAGAACTCGTGGTGGACTTGACGCCATATGGGTCATTGTTGATCGGTTTACCAAATCTGCGCACTTCTTACCATAAAGAGTACATGGTCTGTGGAGGTACTAGCTGCATTATATGTCAAGGAGATCGTGCGGTTGCACGGTATTCCGTCATCTATCATCTCAGATCGAGATCCAAGGTTCACCTCTGATTTTTGGAAAGGTCTGCAAACTGCCCTTGGTACGAAGCTTAATTTAGTACTGCCTTTCACCCGCAGACTGATGGGCAAACCGAGAGGACGAATCAAATTGTAGAAGACATGTAAGAGCATGCATTATAGATTTCAATGGTCGTTGGAATGAACACTTACCCTTAATGAGTTCGCCTATAACAACAGTTACCAGGCGAGTATTAAAAGGCACCATTTGAAGCACTTTATGGCAGGAATTGTAGATCTCCTGTGTGCTGGAATGAAGTGGGAGAACAACAATGGTTAGGACCTGACATGGTACAAAGTACAACCCGGGATATACAGATGATACGAGATCGACTCAAGATTGCTCAGTCTAGACAGAAGAGCTATGCCGATAAGAGAAGACGGGATCTGGAATTTCAAATAGGAGACCATGTGCTATTAAAGGTATCTCCTACCCGAGGTATTCAAAGATTCGGAGTGAAAGGAAAACTTAGTCCAGATCATTGGTCCTTCGAAGTACTTGAAAGGATTGGTGAAGTTGCTTACAGACTGCCTTGCCACCAAATTTGGCAAGTGTGCACAATGTCTTCCATGTCTCCATGCTTAGAAAGTATGTGTACGATCCTACACATGTCATTCGCCATGATGATCTGGTGTTAAACAAGGACATGACATATGAAGAGAAACCGATAAAGATATTGGACCGGAAGGTGCAACAACTCAGAAATCGTCCCATTCACGTGGTGAAGGTCTTATGGAATAACCGCGGATTGGAAGAAGCCACATGGGAACCAGAGGAATTATCAGACGCAACTATCCGGATCTATTCGGTAAGTCATTCTCTCTTGTAAGGTCATATGAATTTGGGGACCAAATTCTTTTAAGAGGGGGAGGATGTAGCAACCTGAATTTTAAGAAAAAAAAATTAATAAAGAATTAAAACCTAGCTAAATGGATATTTAAATGAAAAAATCATTAAATAAAACCCATTAAAGGGAAAAGAGTAATGGGCTTGCTTAATGGACCCTCTAGAATTTATTGGGTCAAAATATGAATTTACAA
>CM024754.1:17677985-17937230 GCA_014218235.1 Colocasia esculenta | reverse complement strand
CGGGTTTCCCGGAGCATGGCTCAAGTGACTGACGGTGCAATAACAAATGAGGTAAGGTCCGAGGATCACGCGCCCGATAATTGCGGCCATTAAGACTACGATCTCGGTGATCCAGCATACTGGTTACAGTTGCGGTCTGGCGTCAATCTGGGAAACCCCCAGCGAGATTGGCCCCCACGTCAGCCATAATGATGTCTGGGACTTAGCCCCCTAGCTTCACGTCGACTATCAGGAGGTTCGAGATCAACCAAAGTAGAGAGTAAGGGAAGCCATACTAACTTTTAGTAATGCTTCCCACATATAGTGCCAAAACGATGCAGTCGGTTTACTGTGACCTTTTGGGCTGAGGTGTGAAAAAGCCGACGTGACAGACAAACTGACAAGAGCTCCATACCCTGATGTCCAGAAACCTACATAGCCCACCGAGGGGACTCGGTGGAGAAACACTCCAACGCTCAAGTCAGTTGCTAGCTTAGAAGAACGTCGAGCATACCCCTATATATACAGGCTGAGTAGCCCCAAACCATTGATCGTTCATGTGGATCTCGTGCCACGATCTTGAATCGTCCTGTCACATCGGCCAGATCGTGGCCTTCATGGCTGTCATTATGGTTCATATGATCTACACCTGTTATCCTCACGTTCGAGTTAATGGGCCGTTATACAAGTCACAACGCCCGAGATTTCCATGAGCTGTTGCACCCTCCACGTCAGAGGAAGCCGACCTCCTCGTCCTCGGACGTCGGTCTTAGACAACCTCTCTCATCTTAGTCTTATTTAGAGATGAGCCACAACGACCTTAAGCAATCTCTCTCATCTCGGTTTTAACCTAAAGATGCGCCACGTCGGCCTAAGGCAACCTCTTTCATCTCTGCCTTACCTAAAGATGAGTCTAGTCAACATCCCCTCCATCTCGACATTCGATAGCCTGCACGTCGGCCATCAAGAGCTACAGGTCGATTACACCATCTAAGTAGTCTCTACGTTGGCCATCACGTCGACCTTCAAGAGCTCCAAGTCGGTAACACCACCTCGGTAGCCTCCACGTCAGTTATCACGTCGGCCTTCAAGACGTCTTAGGCACCGTTTGAGAGTGCTCTTGAAAAATTTTTGAAATTCAAAATCTGTGAAAAGACCTGTCGTGGAGCCAAACGAGTTCACCTTCGTCTCGGTTTTTGAACTGCTGCAAAAGCTGTCAGAGGAGAGAGATAGAGAGAAGGTGTGCCATGTGAAAAAGCGGATGCCCAGCCGCTTTGGAAAAATTGGAGCCGAATGGAGAGAGAAAGACTGGTCGGCGGGATGCAGCAAATTTTTTTCAACATTTTTTCTTGTTAAAACGCGGGATCATATGTGATGCGAAATATGAGAAGAAAAACGTCTGTCCTACGTCATCTTTCTGAGAAATCGGATTTAACCGATTTTACCTTTATAAGAAGCACTCCCAAACGGTGCCTTAGACTTATATGTCACCCATCATGGCATCTTTCATGTGGGCCATCATAATGTCTTACACGTGGGTCATCATGATGTCTTCCACGTCGGCCATTAAGATGTCGTAGATTTAAGATGTACAGAACGTGTTGTAGCTACTACCTATGTCAGGTACCATCAAATAATTAATGGATTCGTCCCTACTTGATCCGAGGGCTGAAAGATATCCAACCTCCACTGAGAAATGTGGGGTCAGTCAAGTTCATCGATCCGTGGCGACCTCCTCATATCTAACTATGATCCCAAAGACTATTATTGCATCGACGATACAGTACATACGCTAACTTGACCGATTCTTCCCATGTTCCGAAGGAGAAACGAGGGTGTACGTCGCTTCCGACTTCAATTTTCTTATCAGTGCCCAAAGTAAGGTATTAAATTTCCGGAAAGTTTTCCAAGCATCAATACAGCCAACAGCACATTCTGTTGAGAAATGTTTATTGTAAGAGGGGCTGCAGTGCCCCTCTTGTAAAAGAGGATTGTTATTGAACGGCCCGTACGCCACGCAAGTAAGGCCTCCGTCTGGTGCTTTGTGAGGACGTGCCACGACTATATCCTTTTGGAGTAATACTTGGTGCACTTGTATAATAAATATTTCTCCATTATGTTTGACATTTGACCCACCATGCACTCCAGTACGTACTACTCTTGTCCCAACCCATGCTGATCACATTACTGATCACAAACAGTAGACAGAGAGACGCTTCTCCATACACCGCAAGAGGACTACACAAAAGGATCAAACTACCGAGATTTAGACGCCATCTGCATAACCGGGGGTTAATTTGTGTGTTGGGGTGGGGTTGATTTGTCTCTTGTGCAAGAGATATCCACATCTCTTGTGATCCACCGAACCCAAGCTAAAGTGAAAAACCCACACACGTGCCAATCCGGGGTACTACGTACGGCCACTATTTCGGATTCCTCTAGGCTCTAGCTTTATAACAAACTCATCCACATCGCTGCCTGTGGTGCGCCACTGCGTGGCACGTGCTACTGCTTCACTCGTGTGCAAAAACTGAAGAAGTAATTGTCATCATATATCTCGTCATTTTGCCGGTTGCAGCAGGCATTTAATCACGACGAGTACTAATGTTTGGAGGAGTATATTACATATATAGCAAGGGTCTTCCCATCAATTTGTTCATCTACCTAGCTAGATGGGTTAACTAATTAATCTGACATATATCCGGCCGGGTGGAATTGTTTACTATAGCTAAATGGGTGCGTACATATATGAAAGAGCCAAACACATGGCGGAGGAACAGCTACAAAGACACCGAGACAGCCGCGGAGAGAATACGTGTGTAGTAGTATTGGATAATATTTGTTATCATCTGTGAAAATAAAACGGATAATAATATTATCGGTCGACCATAGACACAACTCTAAAGAGATCCACCATATATCATATTGTGACGCTGTGGATACTTTAAAATTGTGTCTGACGGATTTAGTTTGTGTTGCCGGTTTCAGGGACAACACATATTTCTGAGTAGCATTAGTTGATCAGCTATTTTTTTTTGAGTGGAGACCCTCTCAATATGTGTTAATGTGAGTCACCCACGTCTCTATGGTTTTGGAACAAAAAAAATCTCTTAATATTAATATTGATTACTGAGGAATGATGATTACCTGTGGTCGACTGGTCGAAGAGGCCCAGGAAGCCGCCGAAGCTCCTGGGCGGGCTCTGCCGCCTGTCGCTGGTCATCACGAAGGCCATGCCGTCGCCGGCCCCCAACGCATCGTCTCCTCTGACTAAGCGCACGGTGAAGCTGGTTGTGAAGCTCGCCGGCCACTCGATCACCGGCCACCTGTACAGCACCCGACCGATGGTGATGACCACAAGGCTCCGATCCCCGCCGTCGCCGTCGTCCGGGGTCACGGCGATGTAGCCGTCGTGCACAGTGCTGTTCAGCATGCACGTCAGGTTGCCGCCGGCGCCGCAACTCCCAGAGGGAAACGAAGGGAAGGAGAAGGACGTCGTCTTGTCGACTGCTGCTTCGGGGGGCGCGGGCTGGGATTGAGCAAGCGCGACGAGGAAGAGGGCGAAGGCAAGTGCCATGGCCTCCGCCAAAGGCCGCCATCTGCAGGGCACCACTCCTACACCCATAACCATATTGTTTAGGAGCTTCTTATTTGATATGACATGCAATACTTTTTCCAGGCCGATGCCAGGGGGTTTCTCCTAGATCAAATTAGGTTTCTCTCTCTCTCTCTGCACCGCTAAGGAAGAGAGCATACGTCAGCTGGGGAGACTTCTGGGGTGCCCACGAATAAGGTTGGTTAATAAGGGAGACAGACTTGATGAATAACAAAGTTTGAGCTCTGCGCCGTATCCTTGATAGCCAGAAAGAACTCCACAGATCAGGCGGACGAACGAGTCCGATCCAACACCATTTATAGACTGATGCATAGGCGGGGAAAGATACGAAAATCCGATTATTTCACTTCAAACTGTGTTAGAGTTCCGATCGAGTAGTCGCAGGGCTGCAACCTGATCGAATTCGAAATCGAAAAATATAATTTTAATTTTGATTTTGATAATTAAATATAATTTTAATTTTGATTTTAATAAAATTAAAATTAATTTTGATTTCGTTTCGATTCTGATAATATTATTGGAATCAAAATTTTGATAAATTAAGATATTTATCATAATTTTATCTTTTAATTTATGAATAATTTATAAGAATAATTAATATTGATTTATGTTACTGCTAGAGCGACAAGGTCGGCTCGAGCTGAGAGGACCCAAGAGAAGATAGCGACCACTACAAGAAATATAGGATACGTAGACGGCTAGAAATTGAAGCCGTCTACATAAACAAACATTCGTAGACGACTTTTGTAAGCCGTCTATGAATGTAAGATACGTAGACGGTGTGTTTCAGCTGTCTACGTATGTTACATTAATAGACGGCTAATTATAGCCGTGTACGATTATATGTAGACGGCTTTCATTAGCCGTCTCAAAAGTAACATACGTAGACGGCTTTTAAGCCGTCTACGTATGTTACTTTTGTAGACGGCTTAAGAAGCCGTCTACGTAAGTATTTATATGTAAATTATTCAAAGTATATTATATGTGTATAAATATCATTTAAATATATTTATATATATATATTAGATATATATTTATATCCACACACACATATATTTAATAGATTTGTACATCTTTATTTATAAATTAATATTTAAATAATACTTAAATTTTAGTATGTAAATATATAAATATATATTTAGTATGTATAATATATATATTCAAAGTAGCAAGATATGTAATAATATAATAATTATATATAAATATATTTAGTATGTATATCAATATGTATTGTTAAAATATATAAATATATAAATATATTTATACAAATGTAAGTAAATATAAATAAATTTAATTAACTTTATATAATAAAATTAATATATAATAAAATTAAATATTAACGAAATCGCCCTCCCCGCCCCAATTTTTCCCATCCCGCCATCCAAACCACCCTCCCCGCCCCCCATTTTTCCCATCCCGCCATCAAAACAGCCCACGGCCCCAACTTACCCCCATTCCCATTTCTCTTCTTCTAATCTACTCCCCTCGCTCCTGTGTATCTATCTTCCTCGGTCTCTCTTTCTCTTCTCTCTCTTGCTTGCTTTCTCTCTCTAGAGCAGCTCCGGGAGTGCATGGCAGTGGGCTTGCTGGCCTATGAGGTGTCGGACCTCTGCATCGGAAGCCGGCGCTGAGATCGCTGCCGCCGTCCGCGACCGTCGGCGAGGCGCTGCTCTCCCTGAAGCGATGCGGTGACAGCTGCCTGGCCGTGTGGAGGGAGAGGACGCCGGGGTCTGCCAAGGGCGCCGCCTGCCTCGGCAAGGTCTGTATGGTGGACATCATCTGCTACCTCTGTTCGGAGGAGAGCCTAGCGAGCCCCGCCTCCGCCCTCCGGTCCCCCGTCTCCGCCCTCCTCCCCAGGACTCCGGTGCCCTGATCAGCCGCGTCGAGCGCCACTCCAGGTTAGTCCTTAGTCCCCCCGCCCCCCCTCCGATCTATGTTGCATTATATCCCCTTGTACCTCTCTTTGTTTCTTCTCTGTTCATTTCTCCCCGAAACTTTGATCTGGCCTCTGGTTGTGGGTTTCACATACTTCCAAATACATTAAGTTGCCATCTCCAGTTTGCATTAAATAAATTAATCAGTATACTTGTTCATTTCTCAATCTTCTCTGTGTACTTAACAAGTGACTGTTTCTATGTGAAACAACATGTATTTCCTCCAATCATGTGCTTATATTATGCATTCCCTTTGTATACACATGCAGGAAGATTTTGTTCTGAATCTTTGAAAACTCCATTTCTGTTTCATATGCTCGAGCTAAAATTAAATTTTATAGATAATTATTTTAATTGCGAACTGTCAAAAATGTTTATTTTTATTTGAAAAAAGTAAAAACTGCATTGTATTTTCTGCAGTTGATTATGACACGAGTAGCAGCTCTTGACAGACTTGGCCGACGACCTTTGCTGATTGGAGGTGTCTCTGGGATAGTAAGAGTCTCTCTTCCTATATGAATTTTGTAATGAAATTACTTATGGGATGCATAAAATGTTGTTCAGTATAGTATTGAAACTATATGTGTGGCTTAAAAGAGGTACACTTTCATATGCTGTTGCTCAGTAAAGATCCAGTTAAGTCGGCATTTTGGCATCAAAATGCTTTAACACACTGTTCTCATCTCATATGCCTTTAAATTGTTTCTGCAGGTTATATCTCTGTTCTTGCTGTCTTCGTATTACAACATTTTGAAGGACGTACCTATAGTAGCTGTAGTTGGTCTGTTGTTGTATGTTGGCTGCTACCAGGTAGTGCTGGATTCCTGCTTTATATTTTATTTAAATGTGACAACTTGAAGCCTGAATGTTGTTTCATAAGTTGACAAATAATCTATTTGTTTCCTCATTACCGTGGAAACTATTTAATTAAGGTGATGACAGTTGGTGTTTCTTTTTACCATGATGCATGTGCTCAACACATTTGTTAACTCAAGGATTGTGGAACTGGATCAGCTCCTGGGAAGAGTCAGGCTCGATCCCTGGTTGGGACTGGATTACTTGAAATTGACTTTTTTTTAGCTCAAACAATTCCATCAGATTTTAGCCAATCAATTTTTCATGTCCCCTCTCTATAATTAAACAGGGATCAGATTTCTCCCATTGATATTGGATTTGCATTGGCTGATCCTGATCTGAATTAGCTGATATGGATCAAGATTGGCTGATGCCACAGACCATGTTGTGTTATTTTAACATGCCTCAGATCATGGATTTTACCATTCTTAATAGTAGCTAAGATAGATGTTGATAATTTTCATTTTCTTGTCATACAAAGAGCATACAGCTTGCCTCTCTTATATCATGTGTAATTCTGAAAAAAAAATTCAATTCCTTCTGTACTTCGTTTACATTGTTCTCAGATTCCCTGAAATCTCCTATGCTTAGCTTCTTTTTTCCTTTTTTACTTGAGGGTCTTGTTACATGCTTTTAGTATGGTGATGTTAAGATTCTTAGCTGTAGATTCCATAACTGTATTCTGCATTCTAACGAGGTTTAATTCCCCAGTTGTCATTTGGACCCATTGGTTGGCTAATGATTTCGGAAATTTTTCCTTTATGCTTGAGAGGACGGGGTCAAAGTATTGCAGTGCTTGTAAACTTTGCTTCCAATTCACTAGTTACTTTTGCATTTTCGCCACTGGAGGTATTGCCTCTTTCACTTGCTTCATTTTCATGTTTCAATGGTTGCCGACTTTCTAAATGATCGTAAACTGCACTTCCAGTGAAAATTAATAAAATTGATTTGATTTGTGGTTGCAGGAACTGGTCGGGACTGGGATTTTATTTACTGGCTTCGGGATGATTGGTATTGAAGCTTATGAAGTTGATGCTGCAGCTTCTCCTTGGTTTTGCAGGGAAGATCGTAGAATATGACAATCCTTCGAAGCTTTTGGAGACCAACTCTGCAATTTCAAAGCTTATGGCAGAATATTGGTCCAACTACAGGAGGAGCTCATCCCAGAATCTTGAAGAGCTCTAGTCTTGGAATTTGTCTTGGAATTCTTGTAACTTTCATAAGTTCTTATAAGATTGCAGTTAATTTCTCTTGGAATTGAACATGGCTAAGAGTGCTGTTTATTTGGTATCAGTTAATTTGTTTTATAAGAGTGCAGTTTATCCGAGCATGGCTATATGTTGTTGGCCATTTAAATTTTTTTTTATGTGAAAAAAAAGATACGAGACGGCTCTTACAGCCGTCTACAAACAAATGTAGACGGTTAAATTTTTTTGTAGACGGCTGTGGAGCTGTCTACATAGTTTTTAGACAGCTAACAACCGTCTACGAAAATTTTTTTGGTAGACGGCTACTGTAGCCGTCTACATATATACATAGACGGCGATATAGCCGTCTACTTATCTTACTTTTGTAGACGGTTATAGATAGTCGTCTACGTATCTTTTGTAGACGGTAAATTAGTTGACGGCTCCGTAGACGGCTTCATAACCGTCTATAAAACGTTTTATCGACGGTTTATAAATTTTTGTAGACGGCTTTCAGCCGTCTACATATATGACCTTTTTTGTAGTGGACTCGAAGTGGACGTCGCCGAGCTCCTGATCTGTAAGACCACCGAGGTAGCTCGATGGGTAAACACTCTGACGATTAAGTCAGCCCGGGAAGTCGAAAATCAGAGTTTCAATGCTTAGAATCACGTACCTTGTGGTAGGATGTCTTTGCTTCTTTTATAAGGATAGGAAGCCTGTTCGACAACTGTGGTGTCCGACAGCTATGGATACTTGTAATTCCAGTTGGGACCGTCACAGCCTTTGATGGTGCCTAATCCCAAAATTAACACGCGAGATTACGGGGTTGCATCCTTTACACCCGTGACCGCGACATGTGAAGGCAAGAGGAAGTGATATGCGGATATCAAACGGATCAATGAGCTGTCTCCCGAGGATTATGCCGGGTGCTAACGAGGCCCTTGCTATTAATGATTCTTTGTCCGAGGATATGGGTCCGACCACGGGTCGGACGGACCGAGGATGAGCTCGACGAATTGACGTCGGCTTAGGACGACCCGTATCACTGGCCCCCTAGATTCGCGTCGGGGTGAGGATTCGAACCGAGGTGAAACTACTTACTAGGCATCGTCGCCTTGCCACGTGTCCGCAGAAGGTCATGAGGACTCTCCTCGTAATCCATTACTGCCTCTGCCGATGTTAGTTGAGTCTGATCGAATTCCGATGCCGTCAGCGCCGCCCTGACGCGCACCGTACTCTCCTGCCATAATCGCAGTATGGTTACGGCGGCTATCGCATCACCGCCTCGACTCCCTCGTTAAATGACGATGCTCCTTGATGGTCACGAGCATTGGGGATCCGAGTGGTCTCTCTCTGACCGATCGCCTTCCAACACATGGTGAGATCGCGACCGCTGTTAGTTACGATGCCTCTCGACTGCTCGATCAAACTAACCCTCTGGGCCTATAAATAATGGGGACCGCCGTTTGGAGGACCACCCTTGTTTACGCGCGCAAGCATCCACCAGACGACCAGCCGACGAGCAGCCGAGGATCCGGCGATCTTCGCTCCGACGATCCGAGCCTCCCATCCACTTGTCTACCGCTTGCTTCCTTTCGAGGTAAGCGATGAGTTCTTCTTCTAGCTCTTCTTAATTCCTCCGACCTCTATCTGAAGGGGGATGCCCCAAAAGGTTCTCCTTCAGAGAGCTTTTCTTTGTCGTCGCCTGCTTCCTCACCTGCTCGTTCTGACAGAACTCCCAGTAGGGATACCCAACCTGACACTCTCGTGTCGGGTCCCACTGAGGACGCCTTCGTTCTGGAGGTCAGTCCTCGGAAGTATGTTCCCCGGATGCCTTCATCCCACACGTCGGGTTCGCGCCGTCAGGCCGACACTGTGGCCGACGCCAAGTGTGAGATTGACCCCGACACTTTCTGCTGGTTAGAAACTCACCCCGGGATGATCCTTCCTATCGACGCCACCATTTATTCTAACAAACAACTTTGGGATCACTATACCATGGAGGGAGGGGTCTGCATTTACTCTGAGGCTGTCCGAGCCGGCCTTCGGTTCCCCTTCCATCCCTTCACTGTCTTTCTTCTTCTTAAGTTAGGAATCGCGCCTTTGCAATTGACACCCAACTCCTGGAGGTCGATTGTCAGCTTCCTGGTGGTTTGTGCTATGGCTGAGGTCCTTCCGACCACACGCCTCTTCTTCTACTGCTTCTCCGCCTTTGGGAGCTGGTTGTATTTTTCAGCTCGGTCTGGTCGGCCAATTCTCGGCCGTATGCCCTCCTCTGTCCATAACTAGAAGAGGAATTTTGTCTTCATACATAGTCCTTCAGGGTGGTCTTTTACGACCGCTTGGTCAGCAGTCAATATCCGAGATAATGCTTTCGGACCACCGAAGCTTAACTCTTCCGAGCTCTCAGAGTTCGAGTCTCTGCAGGCGGTGGAGCCTCCCGACCTGTTCGAGCCATCCGAGAAGCTGCTCAAGTTAATCGCCGAGGATACACAAGGTCATCATCCCTCGACGGATTTTCAGTTAATTAACAAACTCTGAAGCCTGACTGTCTTTTCTTCTTGACAGCCATGGCCGACAAAGGGACCTCGTCGGCTCTAATGGCGCGGAAGGGGCCTTCCCTCTCGGAATTGGTTTGAAGCAAGGTGCTGCCGAGGGGTAAGAAGGCCGCCTCCCGACCAGCCAAGCACGTTCGTGTCATGGAAGATGCCCCGGAAAATGAGACGGCCCCCACTCCTCAGGCCGATCAGCCAGAGATGAGGCCTTCCTCGAAGCGTCCTCGATCCCAACCGACGTCCCCAATCGTTACTCTGGACTCTACTCAACCTCGCGCGTCTGACCAGTCCATTGTTTCTGCGACCAATTGGGGGCGCCAAGCCCTCCCCGTCGAGATGAAGATGAACGCCCTAGCTAAGAGGCCTCGTCAGGTTATAGAGGACATTTACTGTTTAGTGCTCTGCCAAATGTCGTCGTTCGAGGCACTCCTGCAACGAGCAGAGGCTACGCGATTGTCGGTTGAAACGCGACTGGCGGACGCCGAGAAGGAGGTCGTCGCTAAGAAGAAGCTCCGAGCTAAGAAGGCGGAGCAGGCGAAGGAAATGGAGGAGGGGCTTCGGGCTTCTCTCTGAGCTGAGAAGGAGGCGCTTCAAGCTGAGAAGGAAGCACTACTAGATGAGATTCGGGCTCATAAGAAGACCAGAACCGAGGTCACGCAGCTCGTAGCCGACGAGCATGAGAAGGCGGTAGAAGAATACCGCATCTCTGACGAGCTCAAGGATGAAGTCGCCAGCCTTTTCAGAGAAGGCTATAATTGCTGCCTTGACCGCGTCAAGGAATTACATGCCGACCTCGACTTATCCGTGTTGGCGCTCTCGGCTGGAGGCGAGGAAGGTGGCGACGAGGATGACGGGGAGGTCGCCACAGTGGTCGATGAAGCGCTGTCCTCTGCGATGGACGGGGCCCTCGGTGAAGCCACCGACAATGTCGTTTCCGAGAATCCGACAGCTCCTTCTCATGTTGAGTAGGTCGGCCTGGGCGAGATCGTCCTTTGTATGATCGGGCATAGTGTCCCAAACGTTGTAACTCCTTTCTCATTTATATCTACTTTAGGATTTTTCTCATCTTTTAATGACTTGTCGTCGGAGTGAGTTGTCGAAGCGATCTCGTTAAGGGATGAGTGCTGAAGCGATCTCATTTATGACAAAGTGCCAGAGCGACCTTGATTATTATAGAGTGCCAAAGCGACCTCGTTAAGGGAGTGAGTGCCAAAACGACCTCGATTATCATAGAGTGCCGAAGCGACCTCGTTAAGGGAGTGAGTGCCGAAGCGACCTCGATTATCATAGAGTGCCGAAGCGACCTCGTTTAAGGAAGTGAGTGCCAAAGCGACCTCGATTATCATAAAGTGCCAAAACGACCTCGTTTAAGGAAGTGAGTGCCAAAGCAACCTCGATTATCATAGAGTGCCGAAGTGACCTTGTTAAGGGAGAGAGTGCCAAAGCGACCTCGTTTATAAAAATTTCAAGGGTAATAACATCGGAGGTGCTCGGCGTTCCATGTTCTTGGAATCGCTGACCCGTTTAAATCTGCGAGACAGTATGCTCCATGGCCGAGGTCCTGGATAACACGGTATGGACCCTCCCAATTGGTAGCCAGCTTTCCCCCTATTGCTTTTGGGTCAGAAACAGTGAGTTTCCACAGGACGAGGCTACCTGCACTAAAGTGCCAAGGCCTGACACTTGCATCGAACCTCCGCTTCATCTTGCGTTTGTAGCTTTCTACTCTTGCTGCCGCATCGCCTCGTCGTTCTTCCACCAGGTCTAGCTCAGCACATAACGAGCGATCATTGTTTTCGCGCTCGAAGCCTTGGACTCTTCCCGTTGGCACCAGCAGCTCCACAGGGATCACCACTTCCACTCCGAAGGCAAGCGCGAAAGGAGATTCTTATGTTGCCTCTCGGGGCGTTGTCCGATAAGCCCAGAGCACATGATGGAGCTCGTCGGCCCATCGACCTTTGTGGTTGTCAAGCATCTTTTTCAATCCGTTAAGGAGCATTCGGTTGGTCACCTCGGCCTGCCTGTTAGACTGAGGGTGCGTGATCGAGGCGAATCGATGATCAACTCTAAGCTTTTCACAGTTGCGGTGGAATCTGGCGTTCTCAAACTGCTTGCCATTGTCAGTGATGATTGTCCTCGGTAGCCCAAACCTGCATATAATATTTTTCCAGACAAAACCCCAAGCGTTAGCGTCGGTGATTTTCGCCGACGGCTCGGCCTCTACCCACTTGGTGAAGTAATCGACCCCAATAATAACAAACTTCCGCTGTCCCGACGTCGGCGGGAAGGGGCCGAGGATGTCCATTCCCGACTGGGTGAAAGGCCATGGGGCAGTTATCGGGGTAAGGCTCAAGGACAGCTGTCGGTCAATTCTGTCGAAGAGCTGACATTGACGACAACTCCTAATGTAGCCTTCGGCATCCCTCAGCATGGTTGGCCACTAATAACCCTATCGGGTTACTCTTCGAACTAAGGACCGGGGTCCAGCATGACTTCCGCATGTCCCTTCGTGCACTTCCTGGATGATCTCCTCGGCTTGATTTGGGTTTACACAGCGGAGATGTGGGTAGCTGAAGCCCTTTCTGTACAAGGCGTCACCAATCATAAAGAACCTCGGTGCCCGCCTCCTCATCTTCGTTGCTTCTTCTTGGTCTTCCGGAAGCCACTCGCTTCAGATGAACTCCACAATGGGAGTCATCCATGTCGGCTCGGCTTCGACACACATGACTTCCATGGATCCGACCGAAGGCTCACGTAGTTCTTCTACCAGGACCGAGGACTCTAGATGATTCTTTGAGGTGGTTGCATATTTGGATAGAGTGTTAGCTTGGGAGTTCTTGGCCCTAGGAATATTCTGCAACTCTGCTGACTCAAAATACGCCATCATTCTCTGGACCTCGGCCATGTACAACGCAAGTTTTTCTTCTCTCGCTTCGAATTCTTTGGAGACTTGGCTGACGACTAACTGGGAGTCGCTATAGACGAGGACCCTCAGCGATCTCGCCATCCTGAGCCCTGAGATGACAACTTCGTATTCGGCGACATTATAAGAAGCAACGAAGCCAAAACAAATTACATACCTTAGGACGAGGCCATCGGGAGAGTGAAGGACGACACTCGCTCCGCTGCCTTGCGAGTTCGACACCCCATCTATGAAGACTTTCCATTTCTCGGCGATCTCTTCTATCTCGGGCGACCTCGCTATTCCTTCGAAGATAAAGTCGGTGAGGGCCTGGGCTTTGATGGCGACCCGAGGCCTGTAGGTAATGTCAAATTCACCGAGCTCGATAGCCCACTTTGCCAACCTCCCCGAGGCCTCGGGACGGCAGAGCACCTGCTTGATAGGGATGTCGGTGAGGACGATGATCTGATGTGCCAGAAAATAGGGTTGGAATCGTCGGGCAACCATCAGCAGCGACCTGCCTTCTCCTGGTCAGAATATCACTGCTCAGCTCCTCATAATGCCTTACTGGCATAGTACACGGGGAGGTGATTCGACTTTTCTTCTCGTACGAGCACCAAGCTGATCGAATGAGCTGTTGTAGAGATGTACAGCAGCAAATCCTCCCCTACCATTGGTTTGCTATGTGTGGGTACGTGGGCCAGATATTCTTTGAGCTCGTCAAAAGGCTTTTTGACACTCCTCGTTCCATTCGAACCGTCCCTTCCTTAGTACGTCGAAGAATGGCTTGCATCTCTCGGCCAATTTCGACATAAACCTACTTAGGGCGGTGATTTGGCCGTTGAGCCTCTGCACTTCTTTGACGGTCCTCGGAGCCGTCAAGTCAATAATTGCTTGCACCTTGTCGGGGTTGACGTCGATGCCTCGGCTGGATACGAGGTACCCGAGGAACTTTCCTGCTCATACGTCAAAGACACATTTCTCGGGGTTCAGCTTCATTTCGTACCGTCGGAGTACCTCGAAGGTCTCGGCCAGGTCTTGAACATGGTCTTTGGCTCGTCGACTTTTCACCAACATGTCGTCGATGTAAATCTACATCGTCTTCCCGATCTGACGTTCGAACATCATGTTGACGAGCCTCTAGTACATCGCCCCTGCATTCTTCAATCTGAAAGGCATTCGAGTGAAACATTATATACCTTTTTCCATGGTGAAGGCAGTTTTTTCCTCGTCTTCGTGGGCCATCCTGATTTGATGGTACCCAGAATAGCCATCGAGGAAGCTCAGAAGCTCATGCCCTGTCGTAGAATCGACGAGCTGGTCGATGCGAGGAAGCGGGAAGCTATCTTTCGGGCATGCTTTGTTGAGGTTGGTAAAGTCCACGCACATGCACCACTTTCCATTTGCCTTCTAGACGTGGACGACATTTGCCACCCACTCTGGGTAGAAGGTGTCGCGAACTGTCCCCGCGCGCTTTGCAAGGTGTCGTCTACCGCCTCCTGTCGGTCAGCCAACAATGACCGTTTCTTCTGGCACACAGGTTGGATCTCGGGGTCGACGTTTAGGTGATGTTGGATGACCTCTGGGTCATTCCCCAGAAGGTCGTCTTCGGACCACACGAAGACATCACCGTTTCCCTTAAGAAAATCCACCACCTTGGCTTCCAGCTCCTGCAACTCGGCGCCGACCACCAGACACCCTTTTTCAACCTCCACCTGCTTCGTCTGTTCGCCGGGCTCGTGCCTTTCTGCGTTTTCATCATGGACAAGATTATACTCAGAAATGATTGGTTCTTTTGCTTTTATAGAGTTTACATAGCACCGTCGGGCTTCGGTTTGGTTCCCCACAACCTCGCCGATCCCGTTTGGTGTTGGGAACTTCAGCTTTTAGTGATAAGTAGAGGGGACTCCCTCTAGTTTCCCCAAGAGATCCCGACCAAAGATCGCATTGTAAGCCGACTTCACTTTCACCACAAGGAAGTTGACCTCAACCATTACATTGCTGGTCGGGTGCCGAGCATAACGTTCAGCTTTATCGAGCCCTCGACGCTCACTGGGGTCCCGCTAACCTAAAGAGGGGCATAGCGACAAGCTTAAGCTCGGTGCTAAGATTAGTCATTTTTACAACAGTCATAGAAAAGGACGTTCAGCGCGACTCCATTATCAACTAGAATGCGGTGTACATCATATCCATCGACGTCGGCGTGTATAACAAGTGCGTCATCGTGGGGGAGCCTGAGGCCATCCACGTCCTCCTCGAAAAAGGTGATAAGTCCTTGGGCCCCCGGTGCTGGTCTGTTTGAGCTGGAATTTGCCGTCGACACGTATGCCTTTCTCTTCCTTCCGCTGTCGTCTCCTCCCGTTGAGCCACCTGCCAAGACAAGGACCGCCCCTTTGCCTCCGTGAGTGCTGCATTCCTCCTTGGGGGCGTGCGCCTTCGGTTTTCCATCTACCACGTCCTTCCCGATGATGTCGTGCCGCAGCATTTCCGCGATCTCTACCTTGAGACTCCGGCATTGGTCAGTGGTGTGTCCGAACTCTTTGTGGTACTCACAGTACAAGTTGGCTCCGCGCCCTGACGAGGGTCTCGCCATTGGCTCAGCTCGTCGAAACTCCGGTAGCTTCTTGATGATAGGCAGAATCTTGGAAGGCAACCTGCCGAACTGTGGTAGATCCTTGACCCTCCTGAATTCATCGGGTCGGCAGCTCGGGTCTGGTCGCCTCTCTCGGCGCGATGTGGACTCCTCTCTTCTCGGCTTCTTTTGGGTCGGCGCTTCGCTCGTAGAACCCGGCTCGGATGGACGTCCGAGCTTGCCAGCTACACCGAGAGTGGACTCCAGTCTCACGTACTTCTGCACGCGAGAGAGGAGGTCGGAGAGACTTACAGGGGGCTTCTTTGCAATAGAGGCCACGAACGGTGCGTTGGAGCAGACCCTTGTCAAGATGTTGACAACTATCCTCAGGTCAAGATCTACCACTTTCATGACTTCTATATGGAATCGTTTGGCATAGTCGTGGAAGAGCTCGGCCTCCTTCTGTGGACCAGCCACAGGTCATCGGTGCACAAGGAATGCTGCATCGTATTGTAGAAGTGGTCCAGGAAGCGTTGCACTAGGTCGAGAAAGTTGGCCATCGATTTGGCTGGGAGCGCTTTGAACCACTGCAATGCTGTGTCATCCAGGGTAGACATGAAAGCACAACATTTTAAAGCATCCGAGATATTTACCATCTCAACCTGCCCTTGGAAGTTGTCGAGGTGGTGAACTGGATTGGTCGTCCCGTTATAACGTCGGAATTTGGGGAGTTGAAGCTTCATCAGGACAGGGGCCGAGGTTATCTCTTCTACGAATGGCGAGGTGGACAACAGCGTTGCCACCGACGGGACGCGGGTGCCACGCTGTAGGGCTTCGATCTTTCGGTTCATTTTTTGGAGGTCGTTCTTCCATCGGGGTTCCGCGAGGAGTAGATTCGCCGGGGCTGGTGTTGACTTAGCCGAGAAGTGGTCTACTTTGGTCCTCGGTGCCCCATGCTCCGTAGTCGCAGTGGGCGCCACGAGCAATGCTGCAATCTGCGACAGGATCGGTGTCGAAAGCTTGGGGGCTGCCGCTTGGACGTCGGCATGGCTTGCCGACATCGCTGGAGGAGCGACATGTTCTTCGGTCGTCCCGATGCCACCTGTAGCAACTGTAACGGGGGCGACCGGGCGGATGGCAGCCTCACCCTGGGCCGCTATTACCTGTTGGTTCTGCTCCATCCGGGCCAGCATCTGATGGAGGCCCACGATCATCTGCTCGACGCGGTCGAGACGAGAGGAAGTGTTTGAATCTTGTTCTCCGGTGCCGGAACCACCCCCAATGACTTCTTCAACAATGGTGGATGGGACTATATATCTCGTCCCCAGAGGAGCGGGCCACCATCTTTCCCTTGGGTTCCATAGAAGCTTTTTTGTAAGATTCACACAGACGGCGCCAAAAATGTTACTGTTGGAGCGACAAGATCGGCTCGAGCTGAGAGGACCCAAGAGAAAGATAGTGACTCGAAGTGGACATTGCCGAGCTCCCGACCTACAGAGACCACCGAGGTAGTTCGGTGGGTAAACACTCCGACGATCAAGTTAGCTCGGGAAGTCGGGAATCAGAGTTTCAGTGCTTAGAATCGCGTACCTTGTGGTAGGATGTCTTTGCTTCTTTTATAAGGATAGGAAGCCTATTCGACAACTGTGGTGTCCGACAGCTGTGAATACCCGTAATTCCAGCTGGGACCGTCACGACCTTTGATGGTGCCTAATCCCGAAATTTACTCGCGAGATTACGGGGTTGCATCCTTTACGCCTATGACAGCGGCGTGTGAAGGCAAGATGAAGTGATATGCAGATATCACGCGGATCAATGAGTTGTCTCCCGAGAATTACGTCGGGTGCTGACGAGGCCCTTGCTATTAATGATTCTTTGTCCAAGGATACGGGTCCGACCACGGGTCGGACGGACCGAGGATGAGCTCGGAAAATTGACGTCGGCTTAGGACGACCCGTATCAATTTCTATTCTGATTATTTTTTTTAATTTTGATAAAATCAGAATAATTAATTTTAATTCGATTTCGATTCTGATAATATTATTGGAACCAAAATTTTGTTAAATTAAGATATTTATCATAGTTTTATCTTTTGAATTTATGAATAATTTATCAGAATAATTGATAGTTTTATCTTTTGAGTTTATGAATAATTTATAAGTATAATTGATATCTATTTCGATTTTGATTATTTTTTATTTTGATTCTGATTTTGATAATTTATTAAAATATCCTATATTAATTTTGATAAATTATTGATATTATTTTTTAATTTCAAAATTGATATTTTTAGTCGCATTCAATCCCGGTGGTTTCGGGAAGGGCGGGCGGGCGGCGCATGGTTTTCTGTGTCTGCGGGAGGCTGGTTGCTTTCATTGAGGGAGACGTGACTGCTTTTCCCACCATAGGACAATTTACAGGTTATTATATGTAATGGCGACAAGGGCAGTGGCAGGGGAGGACCGGGACGTGAGCGCGACAACAGGCCATCACTGCCGTTTTAATACATAATTATTCATGGTGTGCATCTTCTATGCCCATCAAATCAAACGAAAGATAAGACTAGAGGTAGAGGTAAGTTAATAAGAGGTATAGGATTAATGAAACACTGGCTTACGGTGTCCATATGGCTGTACACATAAGAGTCCAAATCAGAGGACCGGATTTTATTAGTAACGCCCCTTGACACCTCTAAATCTATGTATATGTAACGCCTCTTGAATGGGTCAAGTTAAATCTAACTCACATCTGATCAAGAGATATGTTATAGTGAAATAAATTCATCATATACACATACGTTGAGAGTAAGACATTCATGAACTTCATCATTATGGAACTATAATGAATAACCATCCTAACTTATAATATAATGTCTATAACCATAATAAAATTATCAGAGTACGCAGAACTAAAAGAAAAATAAATCAAGAATGCTAATCAATCTAATAGGTTTTAAGAGCCAACCCACACATATAATTTATTAGTGAAATAAGAACTAACTAGCCAACATAATCTACTCCTCACGATCAGAGTCCGAAGACACGTCTAACTCTGTCTCCTGATCTCATGAAAATATGTTAGGCAAATGTGAGTCCTAATAGACCCAACAAGCATCAGAAACTCTAACCATAATTTATCATATAAATTATAAGTAAAAGTGATGATATCATAGTTTGTCAATTTCATGTCCATAATCGTACTATAAGCTAGTCAACCTACTACAAGATATCTTTCTTAAAATAGCCTAAAAGTCATGTCATATATAAGAATGTGTCAATACGAATATTATATTAGAGTCAAATCATATTATCATGTGCCTACATATATTCTTTGTCTTATAGAATTTCAGATACTCATGATTATGTTGACAAAACAAAACAGAGCATATGACATATCAAAATATCAGAGTGAAGCAAAATTCTATATAATCTGAGCAATTAATAGATCAAAATATAAAACATATTTCTTAAGTGTATATATCAGACAATACCAAACCACAATATAGAGAGTTATCAGATAGATCATCCACACCTAGGCAATAATATGGAGAAAAGAGTAACTGCGCAGCACCCGGAACCATCCCGATCCCACCTAATAGGCAAGCCCACATTAGGTTTTTAACTCCGTTGCCCTCGGGCCATCAGAATGTTTACCATAAGGGTACTTATATGGCAAACCTAAAACCCCTCTAAGGTGGCATTATCCATAGCATAGTTAGATTTAGATCCAAATTTTAAAATAAACTTTGTTACAATTAAATTTTTAAATAAAAGTGACAAGCATAATTTCTTATATCATATCATGATGTAAAGTCATAAGGTTCAATCCTAATTTCAGACCTTCATATTTCTGGAATTTATAGGGATTTTCAGAGATTAACAGGATTTAATAAATCATACATTTTCTTAAGATTTAAACTGCGAAATCATGATTGGTTGTAGATAAAGGTCTAAAATAATTAATGGGAATTATTCCTACAGTGTATCAGTCAGGGAGCAACTCTAGATTTTTTCTTAAAGTATTCTGATTTATTATAATTTAAAAGGATTGTGATTACATAGGTTTTTCTCATGAAAAATTCATATCTCAGTCACATGAACTCATAATAGGCTCAAATTTTTATAAAATATTTATGAGAATAAACTAACATTATAATAATAATTTCAGAGTTTTAAGATTAAATAGGAGTTATTATAATTCAATTAATTTCGTGGATTTCACCAATTTGATTTTAAAAATGAGTGAAGGATGCTGAAAATTCATCAAATTTTATATTTAGGATTCAAGAAGGGTAGATATCACGTGGACAAAAAAAAATCACAAATTTATGATAGATATATAATCTTCAGTAAAGATATTTCTAAGAGTAGTAGCTTTCGATACTTGGGATCTATCATCCAAGAGAATGGGGAGATTTATGACGATGTGACACATAGGATTAAGGCAGGTTGGGTAAAGTGGAGAAGTGCATCAGGAGTCCTTTGCGATCGTCGTATACCAGTGAAACTTAAAGGAAAGTTTATAGAACGGCAGTGAGGCCTGCATTATTATATGGCACGGAGTGTTGGGCAGTGCGAAGGAACACATAAACAAAATGTGTAGCAGAGATGAGGATGCTGAGATGGATGTGTGGTAGACTAAGAAAGATAAGATTAGGAATGAGCGCTTCCGTGAGGATCTGGGGATAGCTCCAATTGATAGAAAAATGAGAGAAAATAGACTTAGGTGGTTTGGACACGTGTACCGTCGCCCTAACTCGGCGCCGGTTAAAAGATGTGACCAAATTTTAGTGGATGCTAGTAAAAGAGCTAGGGGAAGGCCTAAAATGAGATGGTGCGATGTTATCAAGAAGGATTTGGACTTTTTGAGTTTAAACACGACTATAGCACTTGATAGAAATCTTGGCGGAAAAGGATTCATGTAGCCAACCCCAAATAATGGGATAAGGCTCTGATGATGATGATGATGATGATATAATCTTCAGTAAATTTAAAACAGAAATATAAAAATAGACTTTCAAAATAATAATCATAAAATTAAAATAATACTTTGGAAAAATCTCAAAGTTTTAGGCTATGCTTAGAACCTTGTTGGACACCTACACAAAGAGTTTCAAGCAAAGTGGAGGAGAATAAATTTTAATGCATATTTCAAGTTTAAAATAATCATTCCGATTGAAGATCAGTTTGTAGTTTTAATTAGAACTTGAGTGGGTGACCTAAATAATTTTAAAATAAATTTAAAAATAATTATAACTACATAACAAAATATAATTATGGAAGAATCTCAACATCACTTATCTTTGTAGAAAATTCTCTCGCTAGATATATACGCACGATAAAATTCGTCTGCGACTTGACAAATTTAATTTCACACACGGTGATGTTCAATACCACTTCTGCTAGCCTTCTGCACGATCTCACCACATGGGGAAGAACACATAAAATAATAATAATAATTCTCCTTTCTTTTCTCTCTATAATAAATTATGTTTAAAAGGAAAAAGTTAAGGAAATATGGGTTGGATGCACAGGTGTCCCTCCCCTCTTTCTATCTTGCTAGATGGGTAGAAATGTGACTTGAAGCCTTTTTTATATTCTCTCCTGTCTTAACACCAAGATTTGAAACTGAGCAGTCAAGCTTCTCTCATGCCATACATCTAACTTTCTAGATATTAAATGGTAAAAAAATTCTGTTGCCATACCCTCAAAATGATCAAAACCTCTTATCTTTATGCAACAAGTTTAGAAATCTACTCTTAACCTAGTCAGTTATAATCCAACCTATTTATTCTCTTACCAATATTAGAAAGAGTTACATAATAAAAGAGGGAAAATAAAACATCCAACTAGATCGTTAACTTTAACATTATATTCCTCTTAATATGTTCAAATCTAGTTTTAACCAATTATTAAGTAATACGTACAGTTTATCTTTATCTATAGTTAAAAATTTGTTAACAAAAATAAAAGTAAAAAATTTAACATGGACAGTGCCATTGTTACGTGGTACTATGCATTCATGCACATGTGCATGTGAGCATTAAATGCTTAAACCCACCAATCTTTTGTTTGTTGTGTTATGTTTATATAATTTTCTTATTTGTTCTATTTTATTTCTATATACTTTAAACTTGAAAATGATTGAACTAGACAAAGTTGTCTTCACGGAAATTGAAGAGCATCTCATTATATTTCTAATGAATTTAAAATCACTTGATTTAGAGTTCATTTGTTCAAAATATGAGTTTCCGCATCAAAATATAAATTTCCAAAAGAGGATCGACAAAGTTAACTTGATCAATGCAAGTTCTTTTTCCAGTTATTACAGTATAAAAGGTGTTGGGCTTTATGCCCATTTTGCCCCTCCTCCACCGCCGCAGGCGTGTGGAGGAGGAGATGCCAACGCGCTGGGCGCGTTGGCATCGCCCGGGCGCGCCAGCGCGCCCGGGCTCCCGCCTCCACCGCCTCTCGCGGGTGGAGGGGGACCGGCCACGACAGCGCCTTGGGCGCTGGCGGGCTGGCACCTGCTGCTGCTGCCACGAGGCAGCAACAGCACCGTGCAGCTCTGCCGCCTCTCCAGGCGGCAGAGGCTGCCGCCTCCCCCCTCACACCCGACCTGCCTCCTCTCTCTCAACCACACCCCCTCCTCTACCTATAAATACCCCCCCTGGGGGTGAAGGTGAGAAGCATCCCAAGCACCTCAAGTGCTTCCCTTTGTATGCATGTGTGCATGCAAGTAAGTGTGGAGTGTTAGCGCAGTGTATGCAGTGCGCTGAGTGTGTTGTGTGAGAGAGCGAGTCTGTAAGTGTGTCTTGCAGGTGTGATCGTCTCTGTGTGAGGAGATACTGTCCAGGTGTGGGACATCGAGTGTTCTCTTTTGGGTATCGGCTGACGGAGGTACGTCATCGCCGGATCTCGGATTTAAGGTGTGGTACTGTATAGACGACTCTGGTAGCCGTCTATCTACTCCTGTGGGATTATCTTTTTATTACGTTTCCGCTGCGAGGTATGTCCTCCTACTCTGTATTATTTAACCGACAAAAGGTATCGCTGGGGTCTATCCTAAATCGGTTATCAAAGTGGGCTAAAACTTATCACCAATATTAAGTGGGGGATAAGCCTCCCTATCCGCTTATGAAGCCCGCCCCTAGGGGAAAAATTGACCTTAACAGAGGAAACACGCTCACTATAGTCTTCAATGATAGTATTACACTATCATAATGATAATGACAATTGGATAATTGATGTAGACAATCGATGAGAGTCTATAAAGGATAGCCATAACTTAAGCCATAACTTAAGCGTCAACAGAGTTAGCTATTGCATAGGTGAGGGTGTAATAGGAAATTGGACGATGCTTTGCATTAAGATGGATGGCTGCAATAAAAACTTTACCATCTTTAAATGCTGCATCAACTACCATAATTGAGAAATTAGTAGGGCAACCAAATTGAAGTTTCTCTCTTGGGATACTAATAATATATTCATCAAACATTGAACTTTGTCAAAGAGAGAGATCCTGATTCACCTTAGCAATAATCTGAGCTGGTGAAAGAGTTCTATATTCAAAGACCTTACGATGCCTTGATTTAAAAAGATTCCACATGATAACTATAGCATACCTAAGGTATTGGAAATCTCTCTTGTCTTCAACAAAAGATTTATCAGTCCAAGCCTAAATTCTATCTTCCAAATGACATTCAATCTCATTGACTCAATAACTATTATTGGCAAACTAGACTACTCTGGCCAGATTACACTCAAATAGAAGATGGTATAGAGTTTCTTCTTTGTCATGTGATGTAGGACACAAAGTATCAATGATCGAGACCATTTTGGATAATCTGGAAAAGGTAGGAGAGCATTAGTAATAGCTTTCCAGAGAAACATGATTTGATTTGGTGGAATCTGACTTTGTAGCTTGGGATGCCATATTGTCTTATTGACTAGATGAGTTGAAGAACAGTTAAGTCTATCTATATGGTCAAATAAGAATCTGTAAGCTAATATAGTGGTAATCAGACCATACTAGGTGTACATCTAGACAAGAGTGTCCTAACCAATGGGACATACCTGAAAGAATCTTATTTGACAAATAGCCTTTGTAGTGCTAGTATCAAACATATGATGTATAAGCTTTCATTTCCACTTACCCTTATTAATGAGACCATCAACTATCCTAGGAAGAGGACTATTAAATGAACTTGCAGGTTTGAGAGGATCTAATTTACCAGAAATCCATCGACCAGTCAACAAGTTAATGCTAAACCCATTTCTGACCACCCACATATAGCCCCTCCTCAAATCATCTCTGACTGCCAAGTGCATTGCCAGGCTGGAGATGAGTTCCTAAACTTCTTAATCTGCCAAAAGGATAAATCATACCCATAGGTTCCCCATTGAGGTTGATGGAATAGGTCACAAAAGTTATACAACTCATCGAAAAGGATCCAACTTTGTCAAATAGAAACTCTGTCTGGAGAGCATTTCATTAACAAAGACCATTCTAATTTATCATAAGCTTTGGATGAAAGCCATCTTAAGACCAAAGACACCAGACTTTCCTTTTTTACAATTCAGTGAATGAAGAAGCTCTTGAATTGTGACAATGGAGTCAGTGATTTGCCTTCCAAGGACAAATGCTTCTTGATTAATAGGGATTAACTGCCCAAGGAGTGGCTTGATTTCGTTGGCAAGGGTTTTGGCAAGGATCTTGTACAAGACATTACTGAGGCTAATAGGCCTAAAGTCACTAGCCTTAGTGGCCTTTGACTTTTTAGGAATTAGGGTAATGAGGTGATTGGCACCAACAAGTAGAGTAGAGCTTTGAAAGAAATAGGTGACAAATTGCATGATTTCAACGCTAACAATATCTAGTGTCATTGAAGGAAAGTTGAAGAAATACCATCAAGCCCAGGTGATTTATTTGGTGGGAAAGCAAAAAAGGTATCTTGGATTTCATGAGAAGAGGGAATACACAAACCCCCTCATTATCCAGAGGGGAAATGGTTCTAGTTTTAAGATGGAAGTCATTAGGAATGAGAAGAGGAGAAAATGTTGTCAAATACATGGACAAAGTAACTTTTGATTTCCTTTAGTTTACACATTCATTCTGATACAGGGTGATCCCCGAGCTCCAGTACTCGGCCCCGAGTTCTCCCTTTTTTACCCGAAGGAGAACCTGAAGGAACTCAATTCCTTCTCAAGGCTGCTCCGTGCCGCGAGCTCGCTCGAATGCTCGAGTACTCGGACCCGAGTCCGACGAGCGAGCACATTACGACAGCTATCCCCTGGTCAGTTCGGAAGGCTTTGGGGGAAAGTCCGGGCCGTTCGGACCATTAGAATATCTTGCGAATCGCGAAGCTTGAGCGTCAAGCAACTGCAGATAACTAACTAAGGAAAGAGCCAGTCAAGGTCCCCTAAGAATCCGGCGTCGTGGAGAGAGCGGAGCAAGGACCGAGATTCTCGGGCCCAAATCCGAATCCACGAGGATCGTGGGCCGATATCTAAGCAATACGTGCAGATCGTGTCAGATCGTCTCCAGCCAAGTTGTCCTGGTAAGGACACTATATAAGGGGGGAAGCCCCCGCCGTAGAAGGGGTATGCGATCATTTTCCATCCCAAACTCTTTTCCTGGTTCAGTCCACCTCTAACTTGATCGTCGGAGCGTTTCCCCACCGAGGAAACTCGGTGGTCTTGCAGGAAGGCGTCGGCTTTGCGCGAGCGGCGGTCTCATCCCAGGAGTCTCTCGGTTAGGGCCGATCCCGTTACTCCAGTAGTAACATTTTGGCGCCGTCTGTGGGAAACTAAACAAAAAGCAAGCTCTAATGGCTCCGAAAGGCAAGACAACAACTCGCGCGTCCGACGACGAAGTACCACTCACCGTCATCGAGGAGGGAACAATCGGAGGGGGATCCGGCACCGGAGAGCAAGGCTCGAACACATCCTCTCGACTCGACCGCGTCGAAAACCTTGTGGCTGGACTCCATGAGATCTAGCACGCATGGAGCAGAAGCAGCAACAAATGACGGCCCAGGTAGAAGCAGCCAACCGGCCGGCAATTCCCGCCCCGGATGGTCGTGGCGGCAACGACGCCATCGGGACGCAGCCGGCTCCTCCGGCGGTTTCAACAAGTCTGGCCGATGGCCGGGGGACCGCCCTCGCCCCTTCAGCTCATCTACCGCCACCGCCTCCGGTGGCGATGCAGGGCGTCGCGGCCTCGGCGCTGGAGCAGGGGGGCCTTCGTGCGACAGAAGCGGACCACTGCACGGCCGAGTCTACTCCAGTCCCCTTCCATGCCCCACTACGGAGCCTCGATGGAAGAACGATCTCCAGGAGATGAACTGGAAGAGAGGCTCTGCAGCGAGGAACTCGGGCGCCTTCAGTGGCGACTTGCTAACCACCTCACCCTTCTCCGAAGAAATCACCTCGGCGCCGGTCCCCGCGAAGATGCAGCTCCCCAAGTTCAGGCGATACAATGGAACCACTAACCCGGTTCATCATCTCGATAATTTTCAGGGACAAACCGAGATGGTCAGCCTCACAGACGCCCTACGGTGTCGAGCGTTCATGTCAACTCTGGACGACGCCGTGCTGCAATGGTTCAAGGCCCTCCCACCGAGGTCCATCAGTTCTTTTCCCGAGTTCGCGCAACGGTTCTTGGACCACTTCTACAACACAATTCAGCACTCCCTCTGCACGGATGATCTATGGCTCGTGATTCAAAAAGACGGAAAGCTCTTCCGGGACTACGCCAAGAAGTTCCAGCTTGAAGTAATGAAAGTTGTTGATCTCGACCTGCGGACGGCGGTCAACATCCTCACCCAAGTGTGCTCCAACGCTCCCTTCGTGGCGTCCATCGCCAAAAAGCCACCTGTGAGTCTCTCCGACCTTCTATCTCGTATGCAGAAGTACTCGAGGTTGGAGTCCACTCTCGGCGCCGCAGGGAAGTTGAGCCGTCTTGCGGAATCAAGCAGAGCATCCGAAAGCAAGAAGGTGAAGAAGGAAGACAGCTCGGCTCGTGGAGATCGGAGGTCGGACTCGAACCGTCGATCCAGCGACCGCCACTCAGACGAGTACCGTCGATCGCGCGATTTGCCACGCTTCGGCCGACTCCCCTCCGAGATACTGCCCGTGATCAAGAAGCTACCCGAGTTCCGACGGCCCGAGCCGTTGGCTAAACCACCTTCAGGACGCGGTGCCGACCTCTACTGCGAATACCACAAAGGCTTCGGCCATACCACCGACCAGTGCTGCAGTCTGAAGCTGGAAATCGCCGAGATGTTGCGCCGAGGCCTCATCGGCAGGGATGTCGTAGATGGTCGCCGAAAAGAGCAAACACCAGAAAGGGAGCGCGGTCCCCGTGGAGAGAAAGGGGCGGTCCTTGTCCTCGCTGGAGGTGTGGCTGGTGGAGGCGACAGCTCAAGGAAACGGAAGGCGTACGCCTCGGCAGCTGGCTCGACTTCAGGGAGCTCGGGGCCCAAAGTCGAACCTGGTGATCACGTTCTCTGAGGACGACTCCTTCGGCCTCAGTTTCCCCCACGACGATGCGCTCGTCGTCAGCGCCGACATCGACGGTTACAGCGTCCACCGAATCCTCGTGGATGGCGGAGCAGCCCCATACGTCCTCTTCTACGACTGTTTCGTGAAGATGACAAATCTAAGCACCGACCTGAAGCGCGTGACGACCCCGCTCTTCGGCTTCAGCGGATCCCCGGTCAACACTGAAGGCTCAATCAAGCTGAAAGTTACACTTGGGTCTAGCCCGCGCTGTAACCGTTGAGGTCGACTTCCTGGTTGTCAAAGTGAAGTCGGCCTACAATGCCATCTTTGGCCGGGGGCTGTTAGGGAAGTTGGGAGGGGTCCCATCTACCTACCACCAAAAGCTGAAGTTCCCAACACCGTGCAGGATAGGGGAGGTCTCGGGGGACCAAACCGAAGCCCGCAGGTGCCATGTAAACTCCATTAAAGCAAACGAACCCTCTATTCCCGAGTATAAGCCTGAGTATGACATTGATAGAGAGAGGCATGAGCCTGCCGAGCAAACAAAGCACATCGAAATAGCCAGCGGGAGGTCCCTGGAAATCGGCACCGAGCTCCATGAGCTGGAGGCGGAGCTGGTTCGCTATCTCACAGGGAGCGGCGACTTCTTTGCCTGGCCGAAAGTAATCTCCCAGGGATCGACCCCGAGGTGATTCAACATCACCTGAAGGTGGATCCCAGAGCTCGACCCGTGCGCCAGAAGAAGCGTCCCCTTTCAGCAGATCGTCAAGAGGCCGTGGACGAGAACCTAACGAAGTACCTTCGTGCGGGCACCGTCCGGGACGCATTTTATCCCGAGTGGGTAGCAAACGTAGTCCTCGTCAGAAAGGCCAATGGGAAGTGGCGCATGTGCGTAGACTTCACCGACCTCAATAAAGCCTGCCCAAAGGACAGCTTCCCTCTTCCCCGCATAGATCAACTCGTTGACTCAACAGCGGGGCATGAGCTTCTCAGTTTCCTCGACGCCTACTCGGGATATCACCAGATCAGGATGGCTCCCGAAGACGAGGAGAAGACTTCCTTCACCACCGAGAAAGGTTTGTACTGCTTCACCAGAATGCCATTCGGGTTGAAAAATGCAGGCGCCACGTATCAGAGGCTCGTCAACATGATGTTCGAGAAACAAATCGGAGAACTATGGAGATCTACATCGACGACATGCTGGTGAAAAGCCAGAAGACCGAGGATCACGTTCGAGATCTAGCTGAGGCATTCGACATCCTCCGTCAATACGGGATGAAGCTCAACCCCGAGAAATGTGTTTTCGGGGTTCGTGCAGGGAAGTTTATGGGCTACCTCGTCTCGAGCCGAGGCATCGACGTCAACCCCGATAAGGTGCAAGCCATCCTCGACATGACGGCCCCGAGGACCATCAAAGAGGTACAAAGGCTTAACGACCGAATCACTGCCCTGAGCAGGTTCATGTCTAAGTTTGCCGAGAAGTGCCGACCATTCTTCAACGTGTTAAGGAAAGGTCGGTTTGAATGGAGCAACGAGTGCCAGAAGGCATTTGATGAGCTCAAGGCGCACCTAGCTAATGTCCCCACCTTGAGTAAGCCTCTTGCAGGAGAAGAGTTATTCCTCTACATCTCAGCCATTGACTACTCAATCAACTCGGTGCTCGTGAGAGAAGACGATCGAAACCACCTTCGGTCTACTACACTAGAAAAGCCTTACGGGGGGCAGAACAACGCTACTCCGACATCGAAAAGGCCGATACGCACTGGTGATGGCGGCTCGGCGACTCCGACCATATTTCAAGCGCACAAGATCGTGGTCCTCACCGACGCCCCCATCAGCAAGTATTTAGCCGACCCGAGGCCTCGGGGAGGATGGCCAAGTGGGCGTAGAACTCGGGGAGTTCGACTTGTCCTTCACGCCCCGGGTCGCCATCAAAGCTCAGGCCCTGGCCGATTTTATATCAAAGGGGACCGCGAGACCGTCCGAGCCAAAAAAAATGGAGGAGCAGTGGATGGCGTACGTAGATGGGGCGTCCGGGTCTCATGGAAGTGGAGCTGGCGTCATCCTGAACTCACCTGAAGGACTTACTCTGAGGTACGCAATTCGATTCGGCTTCTCCGCTTCTAACAACGTGGCCGAATACGAAGCCGTCATCAGGGCTGAAGATGGCAAAGACGTTGGGGGCTATGAGGATTCGGGTCCACAGTGACTCGCAGCTGGTTGTCAGCCAGGTCTCGGGGGATTCGAGGCCAGAGAAGAAAAGCTCACCCCCTACGTGGCCAAGGTTCGAGCACTCATGGCCGAGTTCGAGGCAGCCGAACTGATAAAGATCCCGCGAGCTGATAATTCCCAAGCAGATGCGTTATCCAAATACGCCGCCTCAGAATATTGGCTACATTCCCCCGTCCTCGTCGAAGAGCTCAGCGAGCCCTCCACAAAGGCAGAAGAAGTCATGTGCCTGGACCCCGAGCCCACCTGGATGACCCCTCTCGTCCAGTACATCAGGGACGGCCAACTCCCAGCTGACAGGAGAGAAGCGCTGAAGGTAAAAAGACGAGCCCCTCGATTCTTTTTGCTTGGTGACGACCTTTACAGGAAAGGGTTTAGCTTCCCCCACCTGCGCTGCGTGAGCCCAAGGCAAGCAGGAAGCATCGTCGCCGAGGTGCACGAGGGCGTATGTGGAAGCCACACGGGTCCTCGATCTCTAGTCAGAAGGATATCTCGACGAGGCTATTGGTGGCCCACCATGCTCGCCGACGCCGAAGAGTATGTTCAGAAGTGTCAACAATGCCAGTTTTTTAGCAAGATAGATCGGCAACCTCCATGCAACCTTACCCCACTACAAGCACCTTGGCCCTTCGCATAATGGGGAATGGACATCCTTGGTCCATTCCCGCCAGCGTCGGGACAAAGGAAGTTCTCATCGTCGGCGTCGACTACTTTACCAAGTGGGTTGAGGCCGAGCTGCTCGCAAAGATAACTGATGCCAATGCCTGGGGATTCATATGGAAGAGTATTATCTGCAGGTTCAGACTGCCCCAAGCAATCGTCACGGACAACGGCAAACAGTTCGACAACCCGGTTTCACCGCCATTGTGCGGAGCTCGGAATCAACCACCGATTCACCTCGGTGGCTCATCCTCAAACCAACGGGCAGGCCGAGGTCACCAATCGGACGTTGCTTGAAGGACTGAAGAGGAGCCTCACCGAGCACAAAGGACGGTGGGTAGACGAGCTGCCACACGTACTGTGGGCCTACCGAGCAACGCCTCGAGAAGCCACTCAGGAGTCTCCTTTCGCCTCGCCTTCGGCGTGGAGGCAGTCACCCCAGTCGAGGCTGGTGCCTTCAGACAGAGTTCGAGGCTTCGATCAAGAAGTAAACAACCAATCGTTGCATGCCGAATTAGACCCGTCGAGGAGCGACGCGCCAAGGCAGCGTCCAGGATTGAAGTCTATCAACGCCGAATGAAGCGGAAGTTCGACGCAGGGGTTAGGCCAAGGCGCTTTGACGCGGGAAGCTTCGTCCTTCGGAAGCTCGCTGTTGCAGACCCTAAATCAGCGGTAGGAAAGCTATCAGCTACTTGGGAAGGCCCCTATCGGGTGATTGAAGACCTAGGACAGGGGGCCTATCGGCTCGAAGGAATGGACGGCTCGATTGTCCAAAGGACGTGGAACGCCGAGCACCTCCGGCTTTTTACTTCAAAAATGTAACGAGGTCGCTTCGGCACTCTACAATATAACGAGGTCGCTTCGGCACTCTATGATGTAACGAGGTCGCTTCGGCACTCTACAATATAACGAGGTCGCTTCGGCACTCTACGATGTAACAAGGTCGCTTCGGCACTCTACAATATAACGAGGTCGCTTCGGCACTCTACAATAACGAGGTCGCTTCGGCACTCTACGATGCAACGAGGTCGCTTCGGCACTCTACAATGTAATGAGGTCGCTTCGGCACTCTATGATGTAACGAGGTCGCTTCGGCACTCTACGATACAACGAGATCGTTTCGGCACTCTAATCGATCTAACGAGGTCGTTCCGATTAGCCAACCCTACAACAAAGATGGGCTCGGCACTAGAAGTCATCCATTCGTAACAACGGAGGTTCGACCTTTCGGTTATGTCAAATGGCCGCGAGGCCCAAAAAATATCTACAATGATAGAGGACTGATCGGCCAACAAAAAGAAAAATACTACATTAAGGGGCATCAGCTGAAGGATTGGCGGAGCTGTGAACGGGTCATCAGTACCCGAACGCGCGGGCGCCTCGGCTCCCACGCCTTCCACGTCCGAGTCATCGGATGAAGGACGCACGGGAGAAAGATCCAGATCAGGATAGGTCTTGGACAGTGCCTTCAGACAATGGTTGTAGCCATCCTTGAAAAGACCAGTTATCTGGTCAATATGGGCGTCCGACCTTTTGTACTCCAACACCGCCTTTCGGCACTCTTCGGCGACGAGCTCCGTGAATTTTGCTTTCGTCTCTTCATGAGCCCGCTCCTCGGCCTCCCGAGCCGCCTTCTCGGTTGCCCGAGCCCCCTGCTCTTCTTTCAGTGAAGCCTTAAGTTTGTCGACTCCCTTAGCAATCTTGGCGGCCATTTCGTTGGATTGATCTGCCCGCGCAGCCTCCGCAGCAACTGAGGCCTCCAATTCCGCATTCTTCGACTTAAGAACGGCCACCTTCTCTTCAGCCGCCCGCAGTCGCCCCTCGGTCGCCTCCAAGGTGTGATCAGTTCGGTGGACGAGGCTCGCGAAAGAGCCTAAACTGAGCTGAAGCCCTCTGAACACCTCGTCAATAAGATCCGAGGTCTTCACCGACGACATCCGACAGGTAACACTCTTCGGGACCGAACGTCGACCCCATTCTCGGAGCGACGGCTCGGCTGCGACGGATGCAGGAGTGGAGTGATCGGTCGGCGGGGCGGCACTCGAGGGACCGCCTTCGGCCAGGACCGAATCCAGTGACGAACCCGTTTGCCCGGTCTCGGCGGAGGCGCTCTGGCGGAGGGTGACTCGATAGCTACGGGCGCCGAGAGGCTGGCCCGGGGGGAACCACGGTGGAAGGTTCTATAATCTGGACATCGGCCTCATTAGATGACCTCAGGTCTCGGGTAATCTCCTTTTGCGGCGACCTCCTCCAGCATCAAATCGTTGTGCGGCTAGCGCCGCGTAGTCTTCGGTATCTCGTTCCTCGGCGGCCCCTTGCCCTCGGGACGCACTCGGTTCGGCCATTCCTGCGGGAACCAATGAGAATCAGATCGTTCCTGAAGAAGGAGAGGCGGTGTGAAACATCGAAGCGATAGAATAACGCCGGACCTTGGTTATCCTCTCAGATTAGGGCAAATAGCTCGGACGAAGGATTTATCAAGTCAGGCAAGGTCACCCCCTGCAATGCCTCGAAATCTGACAACTCGGCATCACTCATGTCAGCAGGGGATCGAAAGGCCGCGTCATTAGGATTGACGGCCGCCCAAGAAGTCGGGAAACTCCATCCCTCGGAGCTATGAACAAAGCAGAATGATCTCTTCCACCTGTGGATTGAAGACGGAGAGCGGCCAAGGAATTGGCGACCTGAGCGAGCGGAGAAGAATAGCCAATCCCCTAAAATCTTGAGGGAAAAAACAATAGAAAAAAGGCGAATACTCGGCGCGGCCTTCGCCAGAGTGCAAGCGGCCAAAAATCCGACAACCGACCTCTAGGAATTGGGGGCCAATTGCGAAGGAGCAACCCCCAGGTACAAGAGGAGATGGGCGGTGAAAGAATGAAGCGGAAATCGGAAGCCGGCTCGGACGGACTCCGAATACAGGCAGAAACCGTTTTCCATCGAATAATGGGCTCGAAGGCCAGAATCAGAATGAACAGTGAAATCTGCGGGAAAGCGAAGGCCTGGGTGCTCAGTGATCCATCTGAGGGTAGCGCTATCGATCTCGGTAGCAGCGTCTGCTACCGAATCGGCCGCCCGGCGCACGCCAGAGGGAGGAGCTAAGGAGACCCTAGGCACATATTCCCCAGGAGTCACCGCTAAGACAAGGTCATCGGAGGCTAGATGATCACCTGACTGCCCGGAGGCCGGAGCGGGAGGAGCCGAAGGAAGACAATGAGAGGGACTCCCTGAGGGAGAATATCCGCTGAAGGGGTAGAAGAGAGAAAGGGGAAGGGAAGAAGAGGTAATCGCAGAGGATGAGCCCATGGCTTACCTCGACGGCGGCGATCGAAAAGACGGACGACTCGGAGCTCGGCCCAGACAACTCAACTTCCCCTCGCTTCCCGAAAGAACAAGCTTCGCGAAGAGACTGCGCACGTGAAAGACCCTCCACCAAGTCTCCGGTGCTATTATATTCCCAGCAGCTGTCCTGATCCAACGGACGAGGGCCCTCGCCTGAAACGAAGCGCCAGCAGGATGCCACGTGTGTCGTCCGTTGCGGCGAGGGGCTTCAGGCACAGATCGCGATCTAAGTAACGCCAGGCGGGGATCGAGGCGCCATCATGAGTGCCTGTCTCTCCACCCGCCATCATTAAAGAGCTGGACGTGAAGCGACGCGACGCTTCGGCGGCTGTCAGGGACGTGGGAGATCGTGCGTCACGTGGCAGGAGACGCCCGTCACCCGCAACAAGGTCTCGGCAAGAAGATGAGCAATAATGCCCCCCACTTGGCGCACCCGAGGCGCACCGAGTAGGAGGCAGGGGGCCAATGATACAGGGTGATCCCCGAGCTCCAGTACTCGGCCCCGAGTTCTCCCTTTTTTACCCGAAGGAGAACCTGAAGGAACTCAATTCCTTCTCAAGGCCTCTCCGTGCCGCGAGCTCGCTCGAATGCTCGAGTACTCGGACCCGAGTCCGACGAGCGAGCACATTACGACAGCTATCCCCTGGTCAGTTCGGAAGGCTTTGGGGGAAAGTCCGGGCCGTTCGGACCATTAGAATATCTTGCGAATCGTGAAGCTTGAGCATCAAGCAACTGCAGATAACTAACTAAGGAAAGAGCCAGTCAAGGTCCCCTAAGAATCCGGCGTCGTGGAGAGAGCGGAGCAAGGACCGAGATTCTCGAGCCCAAATCCGAATCCACGAGGATCGTGGCCGATATCTAAGCAATACGTGCAGATCGTGTCAGATCGTCTCCAGCCAAGTTGTCCTGGTAAGGACACTATATAAGGGGGGAAGCCCCCGCCGTAGAAGGGGTATGCGATCATTTTCCATCCCAAACTCTTTTCCTGGTTCAGTCCACCTCTAACTTGATCGTCGGAGCGTTCCCCACTGAGGCAACTCGGTGGTCTTGCAGGAAGGCGTTGGCTTTGCACGAGCGGCGGTCTCATCCCAGGAGTCTCTCGGTTACGGCCGATCCCGTTACTCCAGCAGTAACACATTCCTTTGAAGGCAATTGGATTCAAGAAATGTGTTTCCGACATCTTCTATTAATGGCATGAATATGATAGAATTTTATGCTTCCAACCCCATCTTTAAACTAGTCCACTTGAACTCTTTGCAACCAAAAGAGAACTTTCTGATCAAGGGCGATTTGCAACTCTTACTCGAGCCTTAACTCTTCTTGAAAATTCTCATCAGTTAAAGGTAGTTTACTAATAGCTTCTAACTTGTTCTAAATTTCGAGAATTTGATATTGGGGGCTGAAATAATTAGTCTTTGTCCAATTGCTGAGCTATCTTCGGAGCTTAGAAATCTTGGCTTGGTAATCAACTGTCTGTTGACTCTTTTACCTCCTTTCTATGTGAATTTTGGTGATAACAATAACTCTGAATTATGAGATTAACATTCAATTTCCATTAAGTTTGTCAATAGATAATTAAGGAGAAATTATCGCTCTAAGAATCACCAAAGTAAGTAATCCAAAACTTGGTCCCAAAGGAGTTCGGAGATTTTCTAAGTCCACATCCATTATAGAATAAAATATCATAACGATTTTACCGATTCCTATTATAAGGTTGTACCAATTACTAAACAAAAGGTTCTATAGCACAACGATTGATGTTATATATATTCCAGTTAGTCAAGACATCATGTTTCGATTATTGACTAAGTGTACATATGGTTTAGTGTTATTATTGTTCCGATTAGTGACCAATATACCGATTTGTGCTATTGTTATTCCATTTAGTAAAAAACATACCGTTTAGTGTTATTATTGTTCCGATTGGTGTTGTAAAGTTTTCTGGTTAATGAACACCACATCAATTAGTGAACACTTGCTTCATATCATTTTGATTAGTGAACAACATACCGATTATTGTTATTGTTGTTTCGATTGGTGTTGTAAAGCTTTCTAGTTAATGAACACCACATCAATTGATTAGTGAACACTTGCTGTATATCTTTTTGATTAGTGAACAACATACCGATTAGTGTTATTTTTGTTTCGATTGGTCTTGTAAAGCTTTTCAGTTAATGAACACCACATTGATTAGTGAACACTTGCCTTATATCATTCAGATTAGTGCACACCATACTGATTAGTGTTATTGTTGTTTCGATCGGTGTTGTAAAGCTTTCTGATTAATGAACACCACATCGATTAGTGAATACTTTGATTTCGATTAGTGTTACTCAGTACTCATCCATTAATGAATACTAGTCATATGTTATTCTGATTATTGAACAATATTTTGATTAGTGAACACTAGTCTTGAAGCATTCCGATTAATGTCATGTGTATTTTGATGTGTGTCGTACACGTACTGATTACAGATCAATGGCTCGGTGTTGTCAATTGATGGTATATGTATTTCAATTGATGAACAAATGCAGATCGATTAATTAAAAACATCGATTAGTGAACAAAGTATTCAATACTTACATGTTGATCCGATTGACATTGCCTTTCAATTAGTCTATTGTCTTGAAACATAAAATAAACTTGTTCAAAAGCCCTTTTGGTGCGCAGTCAAAAGTGTTTCTTAAGATATTATGTGTGTCTAAAAGATCTCAAGCATTGAATGCAGCAAGTAACTCTTTTTAGACGTAGGCTATATTTCCTTACCTTGTATACTGCATGGTCATCTTTCTCTTTCCTGGCAAGTAAAAAGGAAATTACATAGAATAGTAGGTAGTCAGCACAAAGTGCGGGCAATAGGTGAAAGAGGTATGGACGTACTGACACGTAACTTATCTTACCTAACTTCTTTTTCTATGTATTAAATGCCTACAGGTATCTGGTACTCACATGAAGTAAACTTTAGACATTGCAAATGTCTTGAAAAACATGCACAAGCTGAAGAAGAAGAAGACTCAACGGACATATCATCGGATATCTTCTATAAGTCTATAAAAAGTGAAGACTGTGGATCTTACAAAAAAAGGAATTTAGAAGAATGTGAATCTTTTCAAATCTGAGTAAGAAGAACTGCTGAGTGCTCAAGGAAAAACACTCATCTTCCAGTCTTCATGATCCCTTTTACCGTGTTCTTGCATAATTCTTTCTTCAGAGAGATTGTGCTTTATCTAAGAGCGTGTTCTTCTATAAACCATGTTCCTTTTAGACGTTTGACTCAAATCAAGCCATGTCATTGTATTTTTTCTTGAGCTTGGTCTAGGGACTATTTGATATACTTTAAGGTCTCAAGTTGTTCCTATTCGGTAGTAGAGAAGACTTGTTGTACAAGCATTGTTCCTCTTGATAGAAGGGAAGATTCGCAGTTGTCAGGGTATTGTAGTTCCTCTTCAGACTGTGAAGAGAAGGCCAGCTAAGCTAGTGTGTAAGAGTCCTTGAGGGGAATCGTACTCTTAGATAGTGAAATCTCAAGTGTTCTTGGAGATTGGTTGTAGGACTGAGAAGGAACTCAGTGCCGAACTAGAATAAATCTATGTGCATTGTGTGTGATTGGTTACATTGTATGTCTGCAAATATCTAATTCTAACATCTGTATTTAAGATTTACTTTTGCTATAAAATTTTTCAAAGCATCCTATTCAACCCCCCTTCTAGGACTGCTATCTAGGCTACATTGTCAAATGGGGGCTTAACTTCGAGTGAGTTTTAATCACATTTCTGCAAAATAGTTTGTCAAACCATGTGGCTCTATCTTAAAGATGTTACTGTGCTTTCTTTTAAATCCCAATGTATCCAGTAATTAACAGGGGTTCATGGTCACCCGTCGTGATCTTAGGCAAGAGATGTATAAAGGCTTGACTAAATCATTTCCTCCATTTTTATTAGCAAGAGTCCTATCTAATTTTTCTCTGATGTGAAATTTAGCTAATCTCTTATTGCTCCCAAGTATAGAGAGGATCCTAGAAATGAAGATTAATAAGACCCATAGAGAAAATGAAATTAGATAGGGGGCAACATCTTGAGGTCTGACATAATTTCCACCCTCTTTTTCTACCAGATCTAGTACCATATGAAAGTCTCCAATGAGTAGAATTTCTGAAGTGAAGTTGGCCAAAAAATTGTGGATGTCAGCCCATAAAATATTTTTTGCAAGAAGTAGTGTTGGGAGCATAAATGCAAATGATAACCCAGGCACTGTGTCCAAGATCTTTGTCAATCGTCAACAGTCAGAGCCACCCAATTATAAGTAAAGACTATCACTGTAACAATAAAGTTATACTTCAACCAAATACAAATGCCTCCAGCTCTCCCTTTGGCTTCCTAGACATGAAAAGTAGTAATGTTTCTAGGATTGGCAAATTTACAAAACTATATGTTATCGTAAGATTAACATAGGTCGGCTCAGGCCGAGGTGACTGCTAAGGTCTCTGGCCGAGGTGACCGCTGAGGTGCTCGCCGAAGAGTAAGCCGATGAATCCCATCTGAGGCATGCTTGGCCGATGCGAGACATTGTTTCCGAGCTCCCAACTTGACCTGCAAAGCCCACCGAGAGACCTCGGCAGGGAGACACTCCAACGCCCTTTCCAGTCATTGGCCAAGTAGAATGACCTAGCTTGTGGGATAGAACAACGTACCTACACTTGTGGAGTGTCTGCCTCTTATATAGTGTTAAGGCACCTGTGCAATAGCTGGATGACCCCGCAGATCTCATAGGGGATCCCCGTGATTGATGTCGGATTGTGGTCTTCACTGGCATGCCAGGTCATCATGACCGTGGTCTTAATGGCCGTAGTTATCGGTCCCGTGATTCTCGAACCTTACCTCATCTACCTTGTCAGCCACGTGAGCAATGTTTCGAAGTACCTGTGAAGATGCTGGGCTCCAAGTTGACTCAACCCGAGCCGAGAGCGTCCCCAGCTGAGAGGAGGAAGACGGACCGAGGTGTAAAGTAGATTGATTCTTCCGATTGACTCGTCGGATCGCTAATGTTCTGCCTGAGATGAAGGACGTCGGCCTATGACTTTAATGAGGTCGGCTGACCCCGAGGACAAAGTCGACCTGCTGGGATATCCCCGTATCATTGGCCCCCTAGGTTCACGTCAGACTGTGAATGAAGGCTGAGGTGAAGCTGAATCTCATCGCCAAAAGCATGTGTCTGGCCACGTGGCTCTGTTAGCCTATGTGGCCTGCTCTGTGCCGCGTCACCCTATTGCCAGACGCCGCCCTGCTGCATGAAGATGCATCATCATGCTGTCAGAGCTGCCCTGCGCCAAATGTCGCCTCGACTGCTGTTCGGCACGCCAAACGTCACTTCGCCTCCTTGACTCCTGCGCGTGATCATGGCTATCTTCGTCAGCCGGGCCTGTTAGAATCTGAGGTGACGTTCGTCAGCCAATCTCATTGTGTCACGTGTGCAGATCTCAACCGCTGCCTTGGAAGATGGATGTCCACCATTGGATTCGATTGATACCCCGACACTATAAATAGTGGGGGCTGCTACCGAAAAACCACCCTTTTCTTATGCGCGATCAACGCTCAGATGACCAATCGATGTACCGACGACATTCGCGCTGACGTCCGAGCACTCGATGTCCGACCTTGCTCTTTGCTTGCTTCCTTCATAGGTAAGCGATGTCCTCATCTAGTTCATTTACGACCTCTTCTTTCGGTCCTTGCCTTCATGAGGATTCATCACCAGGAGGTTCTCCTTCTGAGATCTTTTCTTCCTCGTCTAAAGCGCCCTCGTCCTCTTTCCCTTCCGAGAGGATGATCGTTCCAGAGGCTTCTCGGACCGACATCCAGGCGTCGGGACCTGCCGAGGAGTCTTCCATTCTTCAAGTCAGTTTTGGGTCATATGTCCCCAGGAAACCCTCCTCCCATACATCGGGTTCTCGTCGGCAAGTCAAAAATGTTGCCGATGCCCGATGTGAGATTGACTCCGAGACCTTCCAATGAATGAAGAACCATCCAGGTCTCATCCTTTCCGAGCACTCTACCATCTATTCAAACAAACAACTCCGAGCCCACTATTCCATGGAGGGCGGAATCTGTCTCTATTCTGAGGCCATCCGAGCAGGCTTTCGACTGCCTCTCCATCCCTTTATCATCTTTCTTCTTCTCAAGCTGCGAGCCGCTCCATCGCAGCTGACCCCGAACTCCTAGAGGTCAGTTGTTGGCTTCCTAGTGGCTTGTGCTCTGGCTGAGGTCCTTCCGACCACTCAGCTTTTCTTCTATTGCTTCTTGGTTAAGACTTTTGGCAACTAGCTGTATTTTGCAGCTCAGTCAGGTCGGTAAATACTCGGCCATAACTGGAAGAGGAATTTTGTCTTTATTCATTATCCGACCAGATGGCCCTTTCCGACCACATGGTCCATAGTCAACATTCGAGACAAGGCCTTTCGTTCCCTAAACCTTGTTGAATCTGAGCTCTCAGAGTTCGAGTCTCTGCAGGCGGTGGAAGCTGTTCGAGCTGATAGTTGAGGCCGATCGAGGTTTGAATTTTGTTGATTTTCATCTTTGACTGTTGCTATAATCTCAGGAAAATTGACTGTCATTTCTTGCAACAATGGCCGACAAGGGAAAGTCGTTGGCTCCCCCTGTCAAGGAAAGAAGCAACCTCTCTCTCTCTGAGTTGGCCAAACGGAAGATCATGTCTCGAGGCAAAAAGAAAGTGAGCTGAGGGGCCAAGCACGCTCGCCCAGTTGAGACCGACGTGCTGATCGTCACCTTACCTTCTCAGCGCCTCACAAAGGGTCGCATGTCCCCGAGACGACAAGGACGACCAAACGTCCTCGGCCAGCAAAAGACTTGTCGGCCGACGTAACCACCTTAGTCGCTTCTCAGCCGAGGTCATCTAGATGTTTTGGAGGCCTCAGCACTACGGAGTGGGGTCGGCAATCGCTACCCGCCGAAGTGAGGGTCCCGACCACAGGCGTGAAGTCAAGCTAGATCATTGAGGACTTCTACGCGTCGGTTCAAGGTCAGATGGCCCAGTTTGAAGCAATTCTTCATGGGTCGAGACCTCTAGAGGTTCCATCAAGGCATGCCTAGCAGAGTCTGCCAGAAAGCTCGTGGCTGAGAAGGACCTTCGAGCCAAGAGGTGGAGGGGGCAAACAAGGCCGAGGCTAAAGTCGACAAACTCCTGAAGTCACTTCAGGCTGAAAAGGAGGCCCACCAAGCTGAGCTCCGGGTTCACGAGAAGACCAAGGCTAGCACTGCTCAGTTGCTAGCCGATAAGCATGAGAAGGCGATCACCGAGGCTATTGTCGATTATTGCGAGTCTGACGAGCTCAAAGTCGAGGTCGTCAATCTCTTCCGGCAATGGTATGAGTTCTGCCTTAAGCATGTTTGGGAACACATTCTGAGCATTGACCTCTTTGAGGTTTTATTTGATGCAGAAGAGGACGAGGAGGCGGATGCCGATGACAGAGACGAGAGCATTGCTGCTGTCGAAGACGATGCGGTGGCCGCCGTTGTCAAAAATGTCCTGGAGACTTTATCCTGGAGACCACTGTCGAAGACGTTGTAGCCAACGAGTCTATTGTGCCAGGCAATGAGGAGACTCCGATAGGCAATGATGTCGTCATAGACTGACGCTTTAAACAAATGTACCCTTGGCACTGCGCCGAGGCTTCTGTATCTTTTTGAATATCAATACAACTCCTTTTCGAACCATTTGCACATTTTTATCATGTTTAGGTCATCGGCACTCTCCGAGAACGTAACCTTGGTTTAGTTCAAAGGTACCGAGGTCATGCTTAATGCTGTTTCATCTTCATCTAATGTGGCCAACGGTGACCGTACCGTCATCTAAAAATATCTTAGCAGTAGATGCTTTCTACTGTTGTCGCAACCATATCGAGGTCTGTGAGCCCGTGAGCTCTTCTTGAGGTTGGCTCTGACCCTTACGACATGATTTCCGAAGACGAATCTTGATGAATGCCAAAGCAAAACATCTTTAGATTCGGGTGCCGAAGCGACCATGCCTTCGATTCAAGTCGGCGTCGTCCGTAAGTTCCTGACGATTGCCTAAGCGACCTTGTCCAGCAAACTATGACGTCCGTGTACATCACGTGTGCCGAAGTGACCACGCCTTCAATTCACGTCGGACGTCATTTTTAGTTCCTGATGAGTGCCTAAGTGACCTTGTCCAGCGAACTACGATGTCCACATACATCACGTGTGCCGAAGCGACCACGCCTTCCATTCACGTCGGTCGTCTCTCAGTTCCTGACGAGTGCCTAAGCGACCTCGTCCTGCGAACTACGACGTCCGCGTACATCATATGTGCCAAAGCGACCATGCCTTCAATTCATGGGGACGTCGTCTCACAGTTCCTGACGAGTGCCTAAGCAACCTCGTGAGTGAACTACAACATCCACGTACATCACGTGTGCCGAAGTGACCACGCCTTCAATTCATGTCGGACGTCATCTCTCAGTTCATGACGAGTGCCTAAGCGACCTTGTCCAGCGAACTACGACGTCCACGTACATCACATGTGCCAAAGCGACCACGCCTTCAATTCACGTCAGACATCATCTCTCAGTTCCTGACGAGTGCCTAAGCAACCTCGTCCAGCGAACTACAACGTCCACGTACATCATGTGTGGTGAAGGGACCACACCTTTAATCATGTCGGACGTAGTCTCTCAGTTCCTGACGAGTGCTTAAGCAACCTCATCCAGCGAACTACAACGCCGACGTACATCATATGTGCCGAAGTGACCACACCTTTAATTCACGTCGGACGTCATATCTCAGTTCTTGATGAGTGCCTAAGCGACCTCGTCCAGCGAACTACGACGTTCGCGTTGTTCGACCTATTCCTCTGTTGTTGGGTGAGCGTCTGTGAGATAACAAATAATGATGCTATAATGCATCTCACCAAGTTTCTTTATGTCAACCATACTTAAATCATGCGGATTCAAAAGAGATTCTACTTTATCAACAAATCACAACAAATAGTGCAGGTTCTCGGAGTAGTCGACTTGCAAATCTCACATAACTTGTCGGACCTGCAACCGAAGTACTCAATTGATGAATACGACCCTTTAGCTCATAGTGCACATAAACACGGTATTTGACATTACATAAAGCAAGGTCGCCGACCACAAAGTGTCTGATGGCTGACCGCATGGCCCCTGACTGGGAGGCAAGAGATTTATTGGAAAAGAGTAAGGGATTTGCTCACAAAGATGCTCTAAGTGGCTCGTCGTTTCTCCTTCTTAATAGTCTCCGGAGATACTTGTCAGGTTAACTTTGAAGGATCGATAAAAGGTGTGGACAAGATCTAGAGGGGGGGGGGGGGGGGGGGGTTGAATAGATCTAGGCCAACTAATGCGGAAGCTAAACCAATTTGAAAAACCTTTGAATCAGAGTTAGATTGAAAGAAAATTTCATAGATCTGAGGAGATATTAAGTGAGTTAAAACAATTGGAGTGTGAAAAACAAGTTGATTAGATGGATTCAAACGATCCTATGCATTCATCTAATGAAGAGTAAATTCAAACCACAAACAGACCAATGCACAGAGATTTTTTAAGTGGTTCGGAAATCACAACTGTGACTCCTACATCCACCCCTCACACATAGTGAGGATCCACTAAAACCTGGGTAACACAACCCACACTGGAGCCTGACAACTCCACAACTGAGTTAGACAACTCACACACTACCTAGAGCATGACTACTCTAGACTCTGAGCAAGACTGCTCAACCACACAACTTGAGTACGACGACTCAAAAACCTGAGCACAAAGGCTCACAACCACTTGCTAGAACAGAAACATAAGATTCAGATCCTCTAGCAATGATCTGATCTATTAAGGCCAATTAAGGAAATTGGTGCAACGGATTATGCACAATTTCTAGAATAGCCAAGAAGAAACAAGAAGGACTTAAGACTCGAGGTTGACAGTTCTTGTTCTTCGAAGAAAACTCCCTTGTAGAGGCCGAATTGGAAGAATCTTGGTCACTTGAAGTCCCCTAGCCGATGCTCTGCAACTTTGATCTTGGGATCTTCCTTGAGAGCTTCACAATTGCTGGCTTCTACTTGATCTGCTCCCTTGAAGTCGATCCTAGTACTTCATGTTGATCAATCTTCGATCCTTGTGCTTGGGAGAAGTGAATTGGTGTGGAAGCACAGGAGGAAGCAAGAACAGGGAGGAGAGACTCTCTAGCCGCCACTTGCAGATGCTGGAGGCTCTTAGAAGGTTCTCTTCTGGATAGGTGCCCATTACGGGGTATTTATATCCTAAATATCTGAAAGATACCCTTGGGGTACGTGGGCACATGATCCAAGGTGATCCACCTTCTCCCTAGGGTGCCACGTGTCCAGGAGGAATCTTAAGTCACAGAGATTCCGGAGTGTGTCGACCTGCCCAAGAGGTGTGTCGACACACTGTCCCAGACTGGCAGAACAATTCCCTGGGAAAGGTCTCTAGTGTCGACCTGAGATCATTTGGTGTCGACCTGCTGTCCCAGACAGCAAAACAGTCCTTCTGGGAAAGCCATCTATCGTGTCGACCTGAGATGATCTCGTGTCGACCTGCTGCCAGACAGCAAAACAGATCTTCTGGAAGAGCCATCTAGTGTCGACCTGATCCCATTTGGTGTCGACCTGCTGTCCCAGTCTGTTGATTGTTTCTCTGGAACCTGTCTCTAGTGTCGACCTGCTCTGGACTAGTGTCGACCTGAGATGGACTTTTTTCACATTTCTGCCTTTGTTTTGAACCATTGTGTCGACACCAAGGATGGTTGTGTCGACACTACCTTTGCAGAAAATGTTGTTCCTGAGAAAATAAACACATAAATCATTAGTTTAATATATTATTATGAATATCAATGATAAATGTGCTTGGAAACATGCTTTTTGAATATTGTAATTTCAGGTGATGTATTTTACATGTTCCAATGGTTATGCATTAAAAATCACAACTTGTCATCATCAAAATGTGAGGAGAAATGAATTATATTCACACTCAACCCAACAATCTCCCCCTTTTTGATGATGGCAACATTAAGTTCATTTGGAATTGGAATTTTCAATGAAGTGTGATTTTAAGCATTTTCATTTTTCTTTTTTTATACTTGTCAAGGACCTTTGAACAATTTTAGTGACATTTGAGAATTGACCACATGAAAAACACAATGTTGCAAAAGAAGCTATTCTCACACAAGGTCAAGCAGCTTGACAAGCATTCATCACATTCAAATTCATTCAAAAGATTTGCAATCACATTTAAGGCACACAAATAAGATAAGCACAGAAAAACTATTCATTTCATTTCATTCAAGATTGAACATTACAATTTCAAACACACTTCCCCCTTTGACATTATCAAAAGAAGTACATTATTGAGGAGGAGGAGGAATGGGTAACAAAATTGCTCAATATCTGATAGCCTCTTTTCCATTGTATTCATACTAGATTTCATTTGAGTTTGTAGAGTGGAGAGTCTTGTGTGCAGAAGAAGCTCCATTCTCTCTGAGTTCTCTGATATTGAGGCTTGAATTGCAGTAAAGTCATGTGACATAGGCTGAGATGAGGAAGAAGAGCTAGCTGACCAACCAGGCCTATTCAATACTTTGAATTCATTCTTGAGTGCAGACATCTCTTCATCTATGTGAGCAGACAGGTTTCTCATGCCTTCCATATTATCAACCAGATGTGCAAAAGATAGTCTTGTCTTGAAATCTGAGCGAGTGTCTCCTTTGTGTTGAAGACATCAGCTTGGGAATTTGCCAAAATTCCCTTCAAGACTATCTCCAACTCTTTTTGATGCTCTTTAGTTCAACTGAGGCATCTGCCAGTGTACCAATCAACCTGTTGAATCTCTGGGTGGCATGGTCTGAGGCTGCCTTCTGATCAATAAACCTGGCAGAAACTGAGTTCTCCAACCTTGAATCCTCAATTCAAAATTTTCTGACATGGATTGAATAGAGGTGTTCAAAGCATCAAACTTGTCATTTAGGAAGGTGTACAACTCTGGTGGAACAGAAGGTCCACCAAAGGAAGAGGATGCTTGAACTGGAGGTGGTGGAGAAAATGATGGGATTTCAGGTTCAAGGTTCATGGAGGAAGAGGGCTGAAGCTGAGGAGAGTGAGGGGCAATGAAAGGTTCATCAACTTCCTGCCACATGAGGCTGATCCTCATTTATGGGAGGCTGGTCCTCATGACCTTGAGGCTGATCCTCTGGAGCTGGAGGCTGATTTCTGCATTGGAGGCTGTTCCTCTGGTGCTGGAGGCTGTTCCTCTGTACTGGAGGCTGTCCTCTTGGACTTGAGGCTGATCCTCCTGAGCCACAGGGGCCTCTACTGCAGCTGGCCCTCTCCTTACCTGATCACCAACAATTCTAAAGCCCATGAATTTCTGAACATGCTTAAAGCAGTAAATGTTGGACTTAGGAATTTTCTCAGATTTTTCATTCTCTAGAGGCACACCAAAGTGCTTGAAGACTGTAGTCAAATGGGCTGCATATGGAAGTGATCTTTTCAAATCTGCCCTGGTGGTCTCAGAGATGATCTGGTACATGATTACATGAAGGTTTATCTTGATGCTCTTGCTCATACAGAAAAGGACAAACCATTGAATGTCTGTTAGCCTATCTCTCCCACCACCTTGAGGTGTGATGATGGTAGTGAGCATGTGATGAGTAAGCCTCAACACAGGGGAAAGGTGTTGGTATTGAATTTGTGACATGGGTTTGCTTAACATCTGACTCATCTGCAGGCAAACCAGTCATTATGGTGTAGGCTTCATGGAGATTAAATTCAAAATTGTGGTAATCTTCTCCTTCATCTGGGACTTTGAAAATAGAAGCAGCTATGTCTGTTGGCATGTCAATAGCAATCCCTTAACCTTTGACTTATACCCTTCATCTGTGCATTCTAAATTCTGATAAAATCTTGTACAAGTCTAGGGTAAATGATACGAAATTCTGATATGAAAGACTGCCAAGACTGGAAATTGAAGAAATTCAAGACTTCAGGGAATGCAGCAATGAGTTCACTGTCATCCAAATCTACTGCCCTGGGTTTCAATATGGTCTTCCCGGCACTTAGGGGTTTGGAAGGAGGTCTCCTAGAGGGCTGGGAGGACTCTGATGAGGAGGATGAGGAGGATGAGGATGAGGATTGGACTTCTCAGAAACTTCAGGAGAAGAGTCCAGGGTTTTCCTCCTAGGGTGCACAGACCCTTGACCGGAAGAGGATGCCCTACCTCTCTTAGCAGATGCAGATCCTGGCTGCTCTGCAGGATCATGGCGACGCTTGGTTCTCCTCTCAGTAGAAGGAACCTCATCCGCCGGAATGGGCCTTGCCGTAGCCCTTGATTTTGCTCCACGGCGAGGAAGTTGCTTGGGTGCCATGGAAGCAGAGTGGAATCGAGGATGATGGAGAGAGAGGAATGAGAGAAGATGGATGGAGATGAAATGGAGGAGAGAGGAGATGGAGAGAATTCAAATGGCCTGCCGGAAACCAGAAGAAGGGCGACCGTCGGGTCGACCTGGGGAAGAGAAAAGGGTTTTGGATCCGCTACCCCGCAGGAACATCAAGGCTTAACCGGCGCCCATGGTTTAATTTAGTCTGGCAGGGGGTCAGTGTCGACACTAGAGGAGGTTAGTGTCGACCTGAGAGAAAAGTGTGTCGACACTAGATGGAGTAGTGTCGACCTGGCCTGATGAAAAATTTTAGATTTGAGTTTGGAAAAATTTGTGAGCTTTTGGGATAACTTTATAATGATAATGAATGAGTGGAATGATCATTTCAAGGATATTTAAGAGACTAAAAAATTCATTTGTTATATTTTTGAAAAAATTCAACACAAATCAAGTTTTACACAATATCCAACAGGATATGAGCATTCAGTGACTTGAGTCCTGAAAGTGATGATTTGAGGGATATAAAATATTTAACAATCAACTACACACTACCATATTCTTCAATTCCAAAGAAATAAAATCTTTTAGACTGAAATCAAGTGTGTTGACATTAAACAATTTTTAAGAACAACTTGATGATGGATAAGAGTGATTCTTTAAAACAAATTCTCCAATGACATACATATTGTTTTGAAACAAACTATCAAATGAGATATATCTTGTTCACTCAAGAACTAATGCTTTTCACACACTATAGTCCCTGGATACTGAAGATTTATCCATTATCAAGTCTCAAAGGGGTAAATGATGACCTTTTGACATGAAAATATACGTTTTTAGACGCCAATATTTCCAGTTACTCAGTCATCATAAAAAATTGGGCATATTTTTTTTGTTTTGCATTTATTTTTGTTTTTTAATCCCTTTGAACAGAGATAGCATTAGTGCCTCATGACATACATGGCACTTCATTCATTGTGAAGGTGTGCAGTTTCTCAGCACATGTGCCATTGCTCTGTTGAATTGATAAATTTTGGAGAGTTTTTGACAAAAAGACATCATCCATATCCACATCAATTGCAAACAAAAACATGTTTAAAAATCAAACACACAATATCCTTCAGTCTTAGAAAGAAATTGAATTTCTATAGTTTGAAGAATATATAGGTGAGAGTGACAAATAAATGTAGTAGATCACTCAAAGGATCATTTTGAGACTCTAGACACCTGAATGAGGACATCATGCAAAGAAATGATGTAATGCAAGAAAAGTTTTGAATTTTTCAAAAGACATGACTGAATTCTTTAGCTCCCCCTGAGATGAGAATTTCAACCACTTTTCATCAGAATAAAGATATGCAAGTTTTGAAATCAGGAATGATTCTCTTTAAACAATAAAAGCTCCCCCTCAACAATTGCATATTCATTTCTTGGTACTTGGCGGAGACATATACTCTCGCATAGTGAAAGTGTCCAGACAAGCAGAACTTGTCCTTCTTCAAATCACCATTTGATATACCAAGAAGTTCAACACAATGTGAGGTGAAGTGTCATTGTCAAAAAGAAATGGAGGTGAGATATGATGAATCAAGGAAGCAAATGAGTATGATAATGCAAGAACTCCCCCTCAGAAGATGCCTAACACTCAACCCAAACCCAATGGACATTTACAAAACCAAGTTCTCTCCTTAAGGATGAGAATCTACTGTCAGGAAGGGGTTTTGTGAAAATGTCAGCAATTTGCTTTTCAGTTTCTATGAAGTGGAGTTCAAAAGATTTCTTTGCTACCTCATCTCTCAAGAAATGATGCCTAATTTCAATATGCTTGGTTCTGGAATGCTGAATGGGATTTTTAGACAGATTTATTGCACTTGTGTTATCACAAAGGATGGGAACACAACCTAACTCTTGGTTATAATCAAGAAGTTGATGTTTCACCCAAAGAATTTGGGTTCCACACCTACCAGCAGCAACATACTCAGCCTCTGCAGTTGACAGAGCAACTGAATGTTGCTTCTTAGAAGCCCAAGAATTAGGCACCCACCTAAGTACAAACACAAGCCACTTGTGCTTTTTCTATCTAATTTACAACCAGCATAATCAGCATCACAATAGGCAATCAAATCTAACTTGCAATTAGCAGGATACCAAATTCCTAAATCACATGTTCCAACAAGATATTTGAAAATTCTTTTACAGCTAGCATGTGACTTTCTTTAGGACTGATTGAAATCTAGCACACAAACACACACTGAATTGAATATCAGGTCTAGAAGTTGTAAGATAAAGTAGGAACCAATCATACCTCTGTAGGTCTTTGGGTCTACTGACTTACCATTTGAGTCTTCTTCTAGCTTAGCATTTATAGCAATTGGTGTGTTGGAGTGCTTGAGGTTCTGAAAGTCAAACCTTTTCAGAAGTTCTTTGACATATTGGTTTGACTGATGAAGATTCCCTCATGTGTTTGGTTACCTGCAATCCCAAGAAAAACTTTAGATCTCCCATTAAACTCATTTCAAATTCATTTTCATTTGATTTGAAAATTCATTGCACAGGCTTTTATTGGTTGATCCAAATATTATGTCATCAACATAAATTGGGACTGCAATTATTTCTTTATTGACTATTTTTGTGAACAGTGTTTGATCAACATTACCTCTAGAGTATCCTTTTTCAAGCAAAAAGGAACTCAACCGGTCATACCAAGCTCTTGGAGCTTGCTTAAGACCATAGAGAGCCTTTTGAAGCTTGAAAACATGGTTATGATATTTTTCATTTTCAAAACCAGGAGGTTGTTCAACAAAAACATTTTCCTTTATATATCCATTGAGAAATGCACTTTTAACATCCATTTGATAGATTTTAAATTTCATGGAGGATGCAAAAGCAAGGAAAATTCTAACTGCTTCTAGTCTAGCTACAGGGGCATAGATTCTTCAAAGTCAATTCCAAATCTTGATTATATCCCTTTGCAACTAGCCTAGCTTTATTTCTTATTACTTGACCAGATTCATTCAGTTTATTTCTGAAAACCCATCTAGTGCCAATGATGGTTGGTCACTAGGTCTAGGTACTAATTCCCATACTTGATTTCGTTCAAATTGATGAAGTTCTTCATGCATGGAATTGATTCATTCAGAACTTGATAAAGCTTCATCAATTGACTTTGGTTCAATTTGGGAAATTAGAGCTAGTGGGTCTTCTTCAATAGCAAGCATGAAAGATAATCTAGTCCTAACTCTATCATGTAAATTACCAACTACATTATCCAAAGGGTGATCTCTTAAGATTCGATGTTCAGTAGTTACCTGTTGAGGGGTACTCAAATTTGGAGCAAAGTTACCTGTTCCACTTGAAGATGGTGAATTGTTGTTCAAGATCTCACCACAGTCTTCGAGCTCCTCAACAGTTGGTGAAGAGTCCACAATGAAGTCATCCTCTTCACTGTCTTGTTTTCCCTGCAAGATTTAGAAGTGTTAGTTGAAAAAAATTTTCATCAAATATAATATGAGGAGACTCTTCAACAGTTTTTTTTTTTCAAAATGTACACTCTGAAAGCTCTTGACACTTCAGAATAGCCAAGGAAGATGGCTTCCTGACTTTTAGCATCAAACTTGTCAAGATTTTCTTTATTATTGTTGTGTACATAGCATTTGCACCCAAAGGTTTTGAAATAAGAAACAGTTGGCTTTTTGTTTTTCAATAATTCATAGGGGGTTTTTCTGATTTTTGGTCTGATCAAGGCTCTATTTAGAATGTGATTTGCTGTGTTTACAGCTTCAGCCCAGAAGGATTTGGGCAACTTACTTTCTAAGAGCATGGATCTAGCCATTTCCACAAGAGTTCTATTCTTTCTTTCCACAACTCCATTTTGTTCTGGAGTTCTTGGTGAAGAAAACTTGTGGAATATTTGAAGTTCAGCACATAAATCAGAAAAGGATTGGTTTTCAAATTCACCCCCATGATCAGTCAAAATATTTTTGATTTTATATGAAAAGTTTGTTAGGGCAGTGGTACAGAATTTCCTGAACTCAAGGCAAGTATCACTTTTGTGGGACAAGAAGATAACCAAGTAAATCTTGTAAAATCATCAATGATTACAAACCCATATCTCTTGCCACTTAGACTTAGAACTCTTGTTGGGCCAAAAAGGTCCATGTGAAGTAGTTCTAGTGGCCTAGATGTGAGTACCTCATTGAAGGTCTTAAAAGATTTCCTTGTTTGTTTTCCTGGGCACAGATCCCACAAACTTGATTTTCAACATTTGAAAAAGATTTAGGAAGACCCTTAACCAATTCAGCCTTAACAATTTATTTATGTTCTGAAACGTGCATGGCCAAGTCTTTTGTGCCAAGTCCATGCAATTTCATCTTTATTGGCAACAAAGCAAAGATTTTCAGAGAAGTTTTTATTAAGGTCGATCATGTAAACATTGTTTTCCCTTTTTCCACAAAATTTTATTTTATCAGTTGATGAATCAATGATCTTACAGAAATTGGATTCAACACAACTTTGTGACCTTTGTCACATAGTTGGCTAATGCTTAGCAGATTGTAATCAAGACCATCAACTAATAAAACACTATCAACAGAGTTTGAGGAAGTTTGACCAACCTTTCCAGATCCAATGATCTTTCCTTTATTTTTACTTCCAAAAGTTATTGAACCTCCCTCATTCTCTAGCAGGAAAGAAAATTTAGCTCTATCTTCAGTCATATGTCGTGAACACCCACTGTCAAGGAACCACACATTTGAATTGGGTGCACGACCTTCCTGCAACATCAATTAGTGGAGAGAAGATTTTGGTACCCAAACAGAGTTGGGACCATCAGAATGTTTGAACACTGTTAACAATCTTTTCTCACCCAAATTGACTTGTTTTTTATTTTTGTTTTATTACATTGGTGTTCTCTGTCTTTTTCACTTTCTTCTTTCCTTTAGAAATGAAAACACCATGTGTTTGTTTTTTGATAGGAGGGAAGTTTTAATTTGAACATGAGAGTTTAGATGAGGAGGGGAATCCAAGGATTTTGTTGGTACATCAGAAAGTTTGGATAGAAAAATTGGGGATGATACCAACTTGGGTTATGATACCATTGGCTCCAAGAATTGGTCCAATCAGCTTGATATGCTGTCTTGGAGGTCCAAGGTTCTTCATTAATGATTTTCCTTTGAATTTTTTCTATTTTTCAAATTTTTATTTGAATTTTTTATCTTGTGGTTTGTCTTGGTTGATGTTGAGCAGGTCGACCCTCTTTGACTGTGTCGACACTACAGCCACATAAGCCTTCTTCTTGTGGACTGGTGTCGACCTGTCAGGAGATTGTGTCGACCTGATTGCCTTGTCTTTGTTCTGAGTTTTTGACCTTTTTTGTGCTTTGCTTGATTTTTGTTTGACTTCTGTATTTTCAAGACTAGGCCCTTAACAAATTTGATTAGAGGTGCTTTATCCTTCTTTTCACCGGATTTGTCTTTCTTAGATTTTTGTTTATCAAACCTAGTCCATGAGAGATTGATTTCATATTTGTTCCCACAAGGCCTCCAAATTATCTTGCCATTTGTGAATGTTTCAATGACTTCATCTTTTTGTCTTAGCTGGTTTTCCAAGATTTTGATTTCTTCAATCTTTTGTTGTTTATCTTGATTTTCTTTTTCCCTTTTTCAGATAAGTCTTTGAATTCATTGGTGGCCTTTTGAGAAGCTAGCTTAAGTTCATCAATCACATTCAGAAGATTTTCTTTTTCTTCATTCAATTCTATTACTTCATTTTCTAGTTCACAAATTCTTTTGTTGAAGTTTTGATTGTGCAAGATGTTTTCAACTTTCTTTTTGATGTGTTTATTTTCTTTTCTCATTTCAGAGTATTTTTCTACTAATTCAGCATATGCATCCTGCCAATCTTCAACTGAAAAGTCTTCGAAAGATGTGCTTACCTTTCCATCCGAACTATTTGCCATGAAGCATATCTCCTCACTTCCAGAGCTTGAGGATTTTTCTCTTCTTCTTCTTCTTCACTTGAGTCTTCATCAGACCAAGTGGCTACCATGGCCTTTGGCTTCTTGAATTTGTGAATCTTTTGTGCTTCTCCTTCTTGTTTTCAGGACATTCTCCCTTCATATGTCCTGGCTTATTGCACCTGTAACAAATGACATTAATATCAATTTCTGATTCCTATTAGAATTAACGTTAGAGGAGGAAATATTTCTTTTACCTGATGGGAATTTCTTTTTCCCTGAGAATTTTCCTTTTCTGTATTTTAGGAATTTCCTGAATTGCCTGGTCATGAGGGCAAGCTCATCCTCATTGGACTCAGACTCATCAGAACTTGTTTTCTCTTGGTTTTTGTCTTTGTTACTTGATGAGGCCTTTAATGCTACTGGCTTGGTTTTGATTATATGTTCCTCATTTCTCTTTAGATTAATTTCATATGTTATTAAGGATCCTATCAACTCATCCAAAGAAATTTTGGACAGTCTTTAGAATCTTCAATGACAGTGGCCTTATGTGCCAAATTGAAGAGAGTGAGCGTAGAATCTTTCTTACCAATTCAGCATCCGTATAGTCCTTACCTAAGGCCTTCAGTCCATTGACTATGATCATAACCTGGCAAACATTTCAGAGATTGTCTCATTAGATTTCATCATAATAACTCATATTCAGAGACAAGTATGTTAGCCTTGGTTTCTTTAACCTGTGATGTTCCCTCATAGAGTACCTCAGTTTATCCCACATCTCTTTGGCAGACTTGCACATTGAGATTCTCGAGTACTCTTTAGGGTGAACAACACATTGAATCATGTTCATGGCACTATAATTCAATGTAGCTCTTCTTATCTGTTCCCTAGTCCAGGTTTCTTCCTCTCCCTGTTTTCATAGGGTCCTACCTCCACTACTTTCCAGATTTCATAGTTTTGGGCTCTTAGAACACTTGCATTCTATTTTTCCAATATGAATAGTCCGTTCCATTAAAGAATGGTGGCCTATTTATGGAATGGCCCTCAGCTATGAATCCTCTGGAATCCATTTAATTAAAAGATGGTGCAAAGAAGGAAACACTCAGCAAGCAAACAGCAAGCAATCAAGCCAACACAAAACACTCAGAAACTACTCAGATCAAGTGTAAACCCCTCTGATACCAATTGAAGGATCGATAAAAGGTGTGGACAAGATCTAGAAGGGGGGGGGGTTGAATAGATCTATGCCAACTAATGCGGAAGCTAAACCAATTTGAAAAACCTTTGAATCAGAGTTAGATTGAAAGCAAATTTCACAGATCTGAGGAGATATTAAGTGAGTTAAAAATTGGTGTGAAAAACAAGTTGATTAGATGGATTCAAAGATCCTATGCATTCATCTAACGAAGAGTAAATTCAAACCACAACAGACCAATGCACAAAGATTTTTAGGTGGTTCGAAATCACAACCTGTGACTCCTACATCCACCCCTCACACCACGTGAGGATCCACTAACAACCTGGGTACACAACCCACACTGGAGCCTGACAACTCCACAACTGAGTTAGACAACTCACACACTACCTAGAGCAAGACTACTCTAGACTCTGAGCAAGACTGCTCAACCACACAACTTGAGTACGACGACTCAAAAACCTGAGCATAAGGCTCACAACCACTTGCTAGAACAGAAACAATAAGATTCAGATCCTCTAGCAATGATCTGATCTATTAAGGCCAATTCAAGAAATTGGTGCAACGGATTATGCACATTTCTAGAATAGCCAAGAAGAAACAAGAAGGACTTAAGACTCGAGGTTGACAGTTCTTGTTCTTCGAGAAAACTCCCTTGTAGAGGCCGAATTGGAAGAATCTTGGTCACTTGAAGTCCCCTAGCCGATGCTCTGCAACTTTGATCTTGGGATCTTCCTTGAGAGCTTACAATTACTGGCTTCTACTTGATCTGCTCCCTTAAAGTCGATCCTAGTACTTCATGTTGATCAATCTTCGATCCTTGTGCTGGGAGAACTGTGAATTGGTGTGGAAGCACAGGAGGAAGCAAGAACAGGGAGGAGAGACTCTCTAGCCGCCACTTGCAGATGCTGGAGGCTCTTAGAAGGTTCTCTTCTGGATAGGTGCCCATTACGAGGGTATTTATACCCTAAATATCTGAAAGATACCCTTGGGGTACGTGGGCACATGATCCAAGGTTGATCCACCTTCTCCCTAGGGTGCCACGTGTCCAGGAGGAATCTTAAGTCATAGAGATTCCGGAGTGTGTCGACCTGCCCAAGAGGTGTGTCGACACACTGTCCCAGACTGGCAGAACAATTCCCTGGGAAAGGTCTCTAGTGTCGACCTGAGATCATTTGGTGTCGACCTGCTGTCCCAGACAGCAAAACAGTCCTCTGGGAAAGCATCTAGTGTCGACCTGAGATGATCTCGTGTCGACCTACTGTCCCAGACAGCAAAATAGATCTTCTGGAAGAGCCATCTAGTGTCGACCTGATCCCATTTGGTGTCGACCTGCTGTCCCAGTCTGTTGATTTGTTTCTCTGGAACCTGTCTCTAGTGTCGACCTGCTCTGGACTAGTGTCGACCTGAGATGGACTTTTCTTCACATTTCTGCATTTGTTTCTGAACCATTGTGTCGACACCAAGGATGGTTGTTCGACACTGACTTTGCCTTTGCAAAATGTTGTCCTGAGAAAATAAACACATAAATCATTAGTTAAATATATTATTATGAATATCAATGATAAATGTTCTTGGAAACATGCTTTTTGAATATTGTAATTTCAGGTGATGTATTTTACATGTTCCAATGGTTTGCATTAAAAATCACAACTTGTCATCATCAAAATGTGAGGAGAAATGAATTATATTCACACTCAACCCAACAAACTTTACATCGCCTGATCGGCTCCCTTGTCGATCACGGACGATGCCACAGGAGGTCCCTAATGTCCGCATCAATTAAAGGGGTGAGGGAAAAGCCATACTGACCTTTAGTAGTGTTTTCCCACAGATGGCGCCAATGTTACCATAAGAGTAACATAGGTCGGCTGAGGCTGAGGTGACCGCTAAGGTCTCCAGCCGAGGTGACCGCTGAGGTGCTCGCCGAAGAGTGAGCCGAGATGACCAAGCCGATGAATCTCGTCTGAGGCGCGCTTGGCCAACGTGATACGCTGTTTCCGAGCTCCCGACCTAACCTACAAAGCCCGCCGAGAGACCTCGGCGGGGAGACACTCCGACGCTCTTGTCAGTCGCTGGCCAAGCAGAATGGCCTAGCTTGTGGGATAGAACAACGTACCTACACCTGTGAAGTGTCTGCCTCTTATATAGTGTTATGACACCTGTGCAATAGCTGGAGGACCCCGTGGATCTCGTAGGGGATCCCCATGAATGACGACGGATTGTGGTCTTCACTGGCACGTTAGGTCATCGTGACCATGGTCTTAATGGCCGCAGTTATCGGTCCCGTGATTCTCGTACCTTATCTCATCTGCCTTGTCAGCCACGTGAGCAACATTTCGAAGTACCCGTGAAGATGCTGGGCTCCAGGTCGGCTCAATCCGAGCCGAGAGCATCCCCAGCCGAGAGGAGGAAGATGGACCGAGGTGTAAAGTAGATTGATTCTTCCGACCTGACTTGTCGGATCGCTAATGTTCCGCCTGAGATGAAGGACGCCGGCCTATGCCTTTAATGAGGTCGGCTGACGCCGAGGACAAAGCCGACCTGCTGGGATATTCCCGTATCACTGTACATTAGTGCATTTAGTCTAAGAAAGAAAACAAACATCTGGGTCTAGGGAATGGGTAATTTGGTTAGTGAAGGATTGAGTTCTAACCCCGTTCAAACACCCTACATTTCAAGCTAATACCTTATTAGGGGGGTGGGCCGAGTTTAGGCCAACTGCCTCTGCCTCATTCTGACTTGCTCCGATCAAGGATGGGTTGGAAGAGGGACTGGTCTTTGGGATTTCGCTTTCCTGGCTGCTTCTTTAATTTTGAGAGAACAATTATTATTTAGGGGTCATGAGGGGCTCATATGGCTCTCGATGTCACAATTGAAAAGGTGATCTTGCTTAGAGGTCCAATAGAGTTTCCTTTTTGCTGGTTCCTTAAGTCTCGTGAGAAAACTAAAAAAAAGTTGAATTAGAATTGGGACAAGGTTAAGAGCTGGCATTTCTAAAGGGTTTTCACACTGATGGGTAATACACAAGAGTGTCTTTGCTTCCCAAGTCAACTCCAGGATTTTGTCCACTCAGGGCATGGACAGGTGTGGTAGAAGGTGTACTGTGTTGGTAGGGAGGTAAAAGGGGGTTCTTAAATTGTTGCATATGGCTATTAGCTTGTAACATTGGTGAAGGTACACATGTAGTGGTGAGTTGGTTGGCGAACTAGGACCTTAAGGCTGGTTGTACTAGAGTCAGCATTGATATCACCATACTTTGGAGGAATGGGTCTTTGGTCATGCCTCTGGGAGTGACCATATTGTCCTTTGCAATCTGCATTAGTGCCTGGCCTATAGATTTGTCCTCATCACAAGACAAAACATAGTCTTTTGTTCTAGTGCCATCAAAACTAAATCTGCCCAGACATTCAAATTGGAAATGCGTTGTTTGCTCCATTTTGCTTCTTAGAATTGGAAAGGTAGCCTTTTGAATATGGTTCTTAAATCTTTTGCGTTTAGAATAGTTGTCTTGTTCATGATCTAGAAAATCATAGGAAAATACAAAACCTAGGAATTCTCTCGTATATCACTAGAAGGCTAACCACATTTTGATCATGTAGCTTGGCTTTGACATAGGTCAAAAGATAAGAATTAACCTTAAACACTGCCTTGATCCTAGCAAAATCACTCTAGTGTTCAGTGACTTTTGATGGGGGCTTAAAGACGAGGGGGGGGGGGTGCCAATTTGAGATGCCAACTTCATTATACATAAGGAATTCTATCAAGATGTTGTAAATTATCACCTATGTACATTTCCGCTACTTAAAGTTTGTAATCCAATGGGATATAGTTGGGTCTACCCCTTTCAATGAGGACCAAATCATTTAGATCTGGGGTGTTCTACGATGTATCTTCTCAACATCCTCCAAAATGCTAAATTGGATCAAGAATCTATGACTGGAGTAGTTTAGAAATTGCCAGGCTCCCTTAGGGCTCCATAGCTTTGTCATCCACTCCTTTAGTCCAGTAGGTCGGACCTCCATATCAGTGAAAACTTTAACTATGAGGCTGAGTTTCCAGGAATTATCACCATCAACATCACTGGTATTCAACTCAATCGAATCCTCAACACTGTCTTCAGACATCATTTGCTTGAAGTTCTTTAATTAGGATTTCCTCCTCCAAGGGATTGAGCTGCACATCCTCCTTTATTTCCGTGTCCATGAGCATCAAGTGGATGCAGGGGCAACCACAAGAACCACAACTAAAGCAAGGGGAGTAATGGGACTGATGGGGAAAAGTAGGGAGCTTGGGGAATCAAGAGGATAGGGGAATGAGGCACTTTTCATGGAGAGTTGGGAGAACTATTAGCAAGACAAACATGCAACATGGGAGCCAGTTGAGAGATAAATTAAAATGACCCCAATCGGTTCAAGATAGTTGCAGCAATGAAGAGCAAACGACAAGTGCTAGTAGATGAAAGGAGACTACCTAGGCCACACATGCCAAAAATGCCAAGCAAATGGGATTCAATTGTGGAACCATAGAAAGGGATGTTGTGATCATGTGAAATTAGAAACCTAATTTGATTTTTTTCTATAATATAATCATGCTTTATTTATGAATGTGTTGATAATGACAAAACTGCTTCAATGATCAAATGGTTTTGATGATGACAAAATAGATTCATACCATACTTTATATATTCATGACTTGACCATCTTTATTTAGTATGTCTTAAAAAAACAATAATATACTATTTTGAACAATAGATAGAAAATTGGATAAGTGTGAGATCAACTAACTATTCCTTGTTCTGAAGTCGAAGTCATCACATGAGTCGAAGTCCAAAATCAACAACAGTATAAGCCTCTAGAAGTCAAAGTCTAACTCCGACTGAAGAAGACTTATAACATAAGTTGAAGTCAAACTACGACTGAGACACAGTCTAAGTCGAACTCCAACTTGCCCATGAGTAGAAGTCTAACTCCGACTTTAGTTGACTTGCTTCATGAGTCAAAGTCCACTTCGACTGATGTACTATTCTTCATTGTCGATGTTTACTCCGGTTGGCAAAGAAGATCACAACAGTTTACCTTCACGTCGATATATAGAACTTCGATTGATGCTATAACTTTCTTCTACAGTCGAACCTGTAGTCGAAGTTTATGTTATTGCTTATATTATTCATTGTTTAAAAAATATTATATTAGCATTAATATTCTTATGCTTAATCATCACTGCTTAAGAAAATATTATCTCATATAACTTTATCATCATTACTTAATCATCGCTGCTTAATGAAAATTATTTTGGCGCACAAAAATCTTTGTTTATGATAAAATATTTCTCACACGAATACAACCTTTTTTAGTACAACATTTCATGAATAAAATATTTGTCATTTTAGAATCTCAGCCACAATATTGAAAATAGTCTGTAAAATTTTTGTGTATCTAGGCATTTATTGCTCTAAAAGGCAATTGTAGTAAAATAAACATGCATTTACGTAGTAACATTTCTCATGGCAATATTCTACTCCATTTAATGCACTGCAGTTCTTTCACATGTATAGTAGTGTACAACCGTCGTGACATAAAAGGGTTTATGTAGACTTATACAAGTAACGCCTTTATCTAATAAAGAAAATACATCTTTTTAACCTAAGATATCTTCCTAGAATAAATGTCTATTCTTGTTTATTTTTTGCATGTGAATCATTAAATGCAACTATGTACAGTAGAATGCAAGAAAACCTAATAAAGCAAAAATATGATCATTACACTCAGACTAAGAGACGTTACACACCAAGGAGTTATCTTTGTCAAAACGTCTACATTTCAACAGTCAACATTTTTTGAATGGCTAGAAGAAGAAGGAGATTATAGAAGGAGTCGAATTCTGAAAAGAAAGAGAGACACAACATATAGAGAAAGACGCACACAAGTCTTCTACTCTTCAACTCACATTTTCACAACCTTCTTCTCAAGCACTTCGAAGACCAAAGTTTCAACTCAGAGTTCTTAGAGAGTCCACATAGAGTTTGAGAGAGAGAGAGCTTTGTTATTATTAGTTTATATGTTTAGAGCACTTCATCTGTAAAATGCATCTTTGCAAAAACCTACAGGGATTTGTAACCCTATGTTGTATTCCCCTTAGTAAAGGGAAGATTTGCTTGAGTAAGCGGGTGAGTACCCCTCGAAGAGGGAAGAATTGCATAGGCAAGTGTTTGTATACCCCTTTGGGATAAGAGAAGACCAAGTGGGACTTGGTCATTGTAACCTAGTTTTAGGTTAGTGGAAATACCATGTGATTTTTTGGGGACTGAACGTAAGAGTACTCCTGTTGGAGAGGAGTTCCAAACTAGGATAAATCTCTTGTGTTATTGAATTGTGTGTTTGCTTCCACTTCTATTTATTTTACTGCACACCATATACTCTAACCACTAACCAAAACTTTAAGTAAAATTGTTGTTTGCATTTTTATTAGTTTCAGATCACCCTATTCCCCCCCCCCCCCCTCTAGGATGAAGAAGTTTCTATTCGATCCAACAAGGGAGAACATCTCTATTGATTGAGAACATAGCTTGTCCCAATGTCAGCAAGAGAAGAGATTCTCCCCACCAAGGGAGCATGTTATAGGGAAGATAACAAAAGCATTGTACCCTTTTGTGGAGAAGCCACGACCTATAGTAAAAAAAACTGCATCAAAAGCACATCATACTTCGGTTCATCATGATGCAAATAAAGTCTTTGTTTGTGTAACGACCCGACCTCCCGGACCCCCGCCAGGAACCCCGAAGTTCGCGCCATCACCCATGGATCTGAAGACCTGGAAGGGTTAAAAGAAATAGTCTAGTGAGATGTGTACTGAATTTAAATAAATATAATAATATATACAATATACAAAAATCTGTACAACATGTCCCAAGTAAAAGTATGGTACAAGAAGAAAGGTGCAGTCCTTAAGGGGCATACCCCGAGAACTTGCAAAGCACAACTCTCAACTCACTCAGGTACAAGAGCTCACAACACTCGCTCTCACTACTGCTGACAACACACGGCGCCACAGCCGCCTCCGCAACCCGTCCGACATCGAGCTCCCGCGACAACGAGCCCCTAGATGAAGAGAGTAGGGGGGGGGGTGAGCCTCGCGAACAAGGCCCAGTAGAGATTATCAATCCCTCACCGGCCAGAGTAGTAGGAACTCCGAAAATAGGAAACTATACTAGAAAGCTGTAAAGCAAGGAACACTTACAGCAGGATACTACAAAGCAGCGAAACAGAACAATGCAATGTCAAGACTGCCAACCAAGGTCGTGACACATGCACGACTCCCACAGAAACCAATAGAGTCGGGCACCAAGCGGAAGCAACCCTCGGTGCACCCGCCGAGACCATGCAACAACCAGGTGAGAACGACGTCTCACTATAAGCACGGCCACCTCATACCTCCACAAGGTCGAGGGCCCACAAGCAGAACCACCCCGGACCCCGAACACACCGTGAGGTCGGGAAGCCACATATGCCAGTGCCACCAAGGAACGGACTATGGAACCAAGAGAACACCAAAATGGAAAGCACCAGTAGCACGGGTCCACACAAGGCCAGACCAACGATGCCTACAGAAACTAGGCACAGACAGGCTATAATCGCCATGCAGGCAAGGGCAAATATAACACTTGGAATCGTCGAGAGGAAACGTCGTCACAACAACAACAACCAAGCCACCGCCGCTAGTCCAAGAGGGGGACACGCCGTCCACGCCCTTGCTCTCCAGCCTGGCTCCTGCTTTCACCTCCCTAGAAGAGCGAGACAGAGCTGCCACAGAACACCACAAGAAGGCACGCACCACCGTAGCCTGGCCAAGCTGCGGCCCCACGCCTAGCACCACTACATGGCTCCGAAACCAACGCAGAGAGAGGCAGTGAGACAAAGGACTATTTAGGCCATGCCGGGAAGAGAACCACCTCAATGACCTCGGCGTACCGCCCCAGACAAGAGAGCTCTACAAACGACTCGGCGTCGCTGTCCAAACCTCGTTTTTCCCTCAGCTCTAGAGTCCGCCAACTCGGCTGCCAACGCGAGCACGCTCGTAGCCCCGAACGTTCCCTCAAAGGCTCCGAGGATGGGGGTCCCAGGCAATGGAGACAACCTCTGAATGGGACAACCCCGCAAGAGCCAAGCACCAGGCGAATAGGCGGAGCAAGCATAACAAAAACCACACCGAACCGCTGGATTGTAACCCACGACAAGCCCAGCAAGCACAAGGCACGCACAGACCCTCGAGAGGGCCGTCAGGCAACCAAAAGCACGTATGAAAGAGTCAGAGCCTCGAAACACCACCAATCAGTATGGAAAGCGTCGCTCTGCTAATAATCGATGGACCGCTAGTCAATCGATTATTAGACAGATGCGACCCTCCTGGCACCACTGCCAGGATACGACCACAAAGGTGTCACCTTTGGTCACTGAACACAGCAAGGTAACCTGCCGCGTTCCCCACCAGAAGGTCCTAAGGGCAAGCCTGCCCTAGGGCACATGCCGACACGCTAAACGGGGCCACAGAAACACTCGAGGTAACACAGGTACTGTCGCGTCCCCCCTAGCCGTCGCGATACCATCGCGACAGGAAAGGGCACCACGACAGCAACCCTATCGCGATGGGGCGAAGTGTCACGACAGCGATCCTTATCGCGATGGGGCAACGCATCGCGACAAGGTCACGTCTGACTGGGCTGATGCCTCTTCTGGTGTCACGACATGCACCGCAATCGTGACACCAGCAGAGAGGCAGACCCATTGGATGCTCCATCCAGAGGCCGCCCACGGGCTACAAACACACCACACGGGGGAGGGGAGCATGGAAAAGTAGGAAATTCTATCTACAAACCACGAGGGCTCCCAATCCACCTAGATTGAGAAGGGTACAAGAAATTCCTACCTTAAACAAAGAAACAAACCCCAATAGAGCCCTTTACGTCGGATTGGCTACCTCCTCCTCGCTCCACGATGCCGGGACACCACGCGCGACCCTCCTCCTCGCCTGAAACACACAAAGGGGAGAGAGGGAGGCGGAGAACCGCCGGAGGGGGATAAGAGAGGGGAAGGAGGGAGAAAGGGAGAAGGGGTCACCAACCAAAGCCTTAAGCTTTCGGCACCCAAGTCACGACAAGGCGACGTGTCGCGTTATGGACCCCAATGCGATGGGTAAACACACTGCGACAAGAATGCGTCACCCAGGGACGCCGCGACAGGTCGTACTGACACACCTACCACCCTGACAGGCGTCAGATGACTGAAGCGATGGAACACTGTCGCGACTTGTTGACTGAGCGTGACACGAAGACGCGATGGGAAGGCCGGACGCAACAAGAATGCGATGCACAAGCTGGTCTCGACAAGGATGACTGTCGCGTCGGACACCCACGACGCGACACTAATGCGTCGCCCAGCTTGGATGCATTAGTGGCCAGTCATCCAAGACACCGGACGGAAATCCGAGAAGCCAGGTATTACATTCTACCCCCCATAAAACAATTTCATCCTCGAAATTTTGGGCATACCCCAAAGATCCCGAGGAACGAAACGAAGCATAGGGAGCAGACACAACACCAGCACGAAGGAGCCACTAAGTCTCAACATGACCTCCTCGTGGCAACAACCGCACTGCCAAACATGCATGAAGCACACGAAGTTGGAAAACCAACAGCTCACACAACGAGCCCTAAACATACAAGGAGCATACCACTAAAAACCCAATGGCTTACTATAGCCACACGTGAGCCGCCCAAACAGAACAACAACCCCACAGGTGCCGAGCAATTCTAAAACTGACCTGAACAGCATAAAACGCCAGCCGAAAACTACACGGATGCAGCAACCAACAGACCCCACTGTTGGGACCAACTAACTAGCAACCCACTCTGGTCCCCAGTAAGGTCCAACAGAGGACGCAGTTGCCAGCAGCAACACGAGAAATGTCGGTCAACAACCCACTCCGTCACCAACAAAACCTGACAGAGCACACAGTTATCTACAGCAACATAAGAAACGCCGGTCAACAACCCACTCCGTCGCCAGCAAAACCCGACAGAGCACACAGTTGCCGAGAACAACCTGGAAAAATGCCTGAGGGTCAAGCACAACACTCAGGGGAACAGCCTCACTACTAGCAACAGCTAGCATCGGTCACTTGCCCAACCGAGAAGCCATGCGAGTGACAAGAACTAAAGCAATATCATACTCACGGAGAATCCTCAACACATGAAACAGCGTCCACCGCCACCGCTAGGTCTCACCCAGACCTTCCTCACGGTCCAACAGAGACAGCAAACGCATGCGGAGAAACCTCAACACGTGAAAACGACATCCACTATCACCACTAGGTCTCACCCAGACCTTTCTCGTGGTCCAACAAGGACACTAAACGTATGCAGAGCCACAAAACTGGGAAACTACACACTCCACAGCATGGCACACCGCGACGAAAACACAGAAGAAGTCTGAGGTTAAGCCAAAATGAGCACCTCACAACGTCGACAAACCACGTGGTCGAGTACTAGCGAGCCAATAAGCCTCACTGTCACCAGACGAACTAACAGGAGACTCCGCCATTGGCTTCTAGACTCACCAACACCACGCATAATCGGAGAACCAACAAAGAGTTGGCAACACACCCACCATGCGCACACGGAGCTCAGTGTGAGTACCAGCATGCCAACCACCAAAAATACACATAACCACATAAGAACCAAAACAACTACAGAGGTCGAGGACAACACGTCAACCTTAGAGCAACCCAGACCGAAGCAGGGTAGCACAACTAAACACACTCGCTCCAAAGCGAGAGAGAAAACCTGGACACAAGCCACTACCAAAGTCTGGCGTACCATCGATAGGGCTACTAGACAAGGCAAAGCAGCCACCCTACAACAGTAATGGTACAACCACAAGGCATAGGCCAACACAAAGTGTCCCAGAGGCGGAAAGCTCAACGCCTCCAACATCGAGCGAAGTCATGAAATGACACAAATCTCACGAACAGGTACACGACACAACACATGGTGCTATCATAAGCACCAGGAGCCACCCAAGGTACAACACAATGCACCAAGGCTCCAGGTGGCACAAAACCGAAACACTCGAGCACGAGCACATGGTGCTACCACAAGCACCAAAAACTAAGCAAAGTGCAACACAGGTGCACCAGCGGCCGAAGCAACACAGGCTAATGAGAAGGACTCTCCATAGGAGACCTGCCAAAAGCCACACGCAAAGAACCGCAATCCTGAAAGGGCATAACAGGCCAAACAGGCCCCAACCCTTGAGGTACAAAAACACAAAGCATCAAAAAATGCACAAGGTGCAGTACACACAACTGCACCAATACTCCAAGACGACATAGGGCCCACCGAAGGGGACTCTCCACTAGAGACCCATAATAGAAGCGCACGGAAGGCCAACAACTTCAAGAGTGCAACAACCACGTCGACTTCAAGAAGCACACAAAACACGGAGCACCGACTCTGCCGCATGGGGAGCAAAAGACCACAACAACTCCCTAGTGCGCAAGAGCAAGAAGCACCATCTCCATCGTGACAGATAAAGAGGCCAAACACCAAAACGATGACACAAAAAGCCTCTAAGGCATAAGCGGAGGCACAATCGAGCACACACCAGACAACACTTGCACAAGCAAGTCAAGCAAGAAAACAGGTGCATAGTAGAGCAACACTTACGCATGCAACCCAACAAGAAAACGATACTACCTCACACCAAACCAACAGGGACCCAATGCACCAAATTGTTCAGGTAGGCAGCAAGAAACAATCACAACGACAAATGGCACGAACAGGTCCACCGAACCACGGTGCCACATGGAAACGTCGGCACGAGGGAAGCAACCAGCTCAACCCAAAAACAACTCAAGGGAAGATGACTCCAACAGAAGGTCACAATGATGTGCACCCTGGCAACACAACACCACATTAGAGCATCGCCACCTCGAGCAACCCACAAAAAGCATAGGAAGGAGACATACAACGAATCTCTTCCACACACGAGGGAGAAATCCACAACTCAAGACTGACACTTCCACAAGAAGCACAGCTAGCCAAACACCCACTACACTCACCAGACCACCATCTAGGAGAGCACGTCGGGCATAGGAAAACAAAATAAACCATCCGAGCCACGGGGACACACAGTCCCACTAGCGCAATCGAGAAACTCTGAAATGAACAGCAAGGCAACCTGGCCAACGTAGTGACCAGACACACGGTCAAAGGCACCACATCTTGACCAGAAATGCCCAGGCAGATTGTAACACAGACAGTCTAACCAGAAATAATGACATCTCATATCTACATAGAGAGAGAGCAGCGACGACCAAAACAAACACAAGGCAGCTTTGGGGAGAACCTCCACCAAAAGCGCCAAGAGACGTCCTGGGAGAACCTCACCAGAACATAGCCCAACCAAACGACACACTTCGAACCACATGGGCAACACAACGGTGGCCCAAAATGAACACAGAGCACTCTTGGGAAGAACCTCCGTCAGAAACGATAAATGGCGATCCTGGGAAGAACTTCACCAGAACGCACAACCCAAACGACCAAACAACACAGACCTTTAAAGAGAACACCACAAACAAGTAGAACTGCAGAAAGCAACGCAAGCCGATCCTGGGAGAACCTCCACCAGAACCACTAAGGCACAGTTCTGAAAAACCCACTAGAACGCACTAGTCGAAACAACAGCATACCTCCGACCCTGAGGCAGCACAACAATAGTAGAAACAAGCACAGAACAGTCCTAGGAGAAACCCTTACAAGACAACAACAAACAGTTCTGGAAAACCTCACCAGAACATAGGGCAACCAAGTGATACACCTCAACCCAGAGGGCAACGCCAACAGCAATAGCAAGCAAAACATATAATATAGTTCTGGGAAACCTCACTTCTCCAGAAACAACAGAGAAGAACTCCAGGAGCACCTCACTAGAGCTCACAACCAGCCAGCACCAGGCTGACAACAACCACAAACAAGTGTCGCAGTGCTCAACTAGCGATGCAACACGGCACACAGAACATCTGCTTAGCCCGAGAAACAATGCCGACCGAGCAGAGCACTGTGCACAATAGCACACAAACAGGAGACCACACACACAACCAACGTAGCACACACCCCTGTTAGAATGTGGAGCCGAACTCTCTAGCAGATCTGCACAAGGGGTCAGGTCGCGGTTCGACTGCATCAGTCGAATGCATCAGTTGAAGTTAGCAGTCGAATGCATCAGTCGAATGCATCAGTGAAGTCAGCAGTCGAATGCATCATTCGAATGCATCAGTTGAAGTCAACAATTGAATGCATCAGTTGAAGTCAGCATTCGAATGCATCAGTCAAATGCAACAGTTGAAGTCAACAGTCGAATGTAGGATTCGACTTATGCAGTGGGAGCTGTCTGCAGTCGAATGTAGCATTCGACTGTAGCAGTCGAATTTGTCAAGGCATTCGACTTCTCCTTTCCCAGATCAGACGACTTTGCAGTTCTGAGGCGGTTCTGAGTAGGGGCTTTTTGTCCAATGAATCTCAATTATTGCACCCTAACCTCCCAGTATATAAAGGGGGGTATATTCTCTTTGTATGTGTGTTCTGGTTGTAGTATTGAAAAGCTGCTGTGGCCGTGGACGTAGGAAGGCTCTCACCTCCGAACCACGTAAAATCTGGTGTATGTGTGTTTTCTTCTCCCTTCTTCCATATCTTCTCCAAATCTACGTGTGAGTTGTGTGAGAGAGGGTGCCGATCGGGGGGACGATTCCCCAACAACTGGTATCAGAGCACTGGTTCGAGGGAAATAGTGGGAGCGATGGCAGCGGATGAAGGAAGGTGAGGATCGAGAAGTTTGATGGCAAGGACTTCGGTTTCTGGAAGAGATCGATGACTACTTGTATCAAATGAAGGTGCACCAGCCGCTTCTTGGAACGATGCCAGATGGTATGAAGAAAGAAGACTGGGATCTTCTGGATAGACAAGCTCTCGGTGTTGTTCGTCTGACGTTGGCCAGAAACGTCACGTTCAACATCGTGAACAAGAAGACCACAGTAGGTCTGATGAAGGTGTTATCAAACATGTACGAGAAACCATCTGCTCCAACAAGGTACACTTGATGCGTCGTTTGTTTAATCTGAAGATGGTCGATGGTTCCTCAGTCACAGATCATATTAATGAATTCAACGTGATACAACCCAGTTGAGTTCTATAGAAATAGACTTTGATGATGAGATCAAAGCATTGATTCTTCTATCCTCCTTACCGAAAAGTTGGGGTGCTACTATGACTGTTGTTAGTAGTTCTTCAGGTTCAAGCAAACTGAAACTTATGAGATTGAGATTGATTCTTAGCGAGATGTTCGCAGAAGGGAATCTGGTGAAGCTTCAGGTTCTGCCTTAAATACTGAAGGCAGGGGAAGAACAAATCAGTGTGGACAGAATCGGAACAGATCCAAGTCCAAGAAAAGAAATCAGTCCAAACCCCGTGGTGATGGTTGCTAGAACTGTGGTAAGAAGGGTCACTTTAAGAAGGATTGTAGGCTTCCAAAGAAAAAGGATCAGGGACAGAACAGGAAGAAGACTCTGCTAATGTCATGGCAGAGGGAGTCCAAGATGCTCTGATTTTGAGTGTTAACAGTCCCATCGAATCATGGATTCTAGACTCTGGAGCATCCTTTCACTCTACCTCATGTAAAGGAACCTTAAAAAATTATGTTGTTGGTAATTTTGGGAAGGTTTATCTTGCTGATGATGAGCCCCTAGATATTGTGGGGAAGGGTGATGTTCACTTGAAAACAGCAAACGGGGCTGTATGGAAGCTGAGGAATGTTAGACATGTTTCTGGCTTGAAGAGAAATCTGATCTCCATTGGTCAGCTTGATGATGAAGGATATGTCACTACCTTTGTCAATGGGTGCTGGAAGATAACCAAGGGTGCCATGGTTATAGCACGAGTCAACAAGATGGGGACTCTCTATATGACTGCAAGTGACAAAGACTTAGTGGCAGTGGCAATTCAGAAGAGGATTCCAAGATCTGGCACTGCAGACTTGGGCACATGAGTGAAAAGGGAATGAAGATGATGGCTGCAAAAGGGAAGTTAGTGTGATGTAAAGTCCATAGACATTGGACTGTGTGAAGACTGCATTCTGGGAAAGCAGAAAAGGGTCACCTTCTCTAAAGCTGGAAGAAGTTCTAAGCTAGAAAAGTTAGAACTTGTGCACACTAATGTGTGGGGACCAGCCCCTATTCGATCCCTTGGAGGCTCACTCTATTATGTCACCTTTATTGATGACTCCACTCGGAAGGTATGGGTTTAGTTTCTCAAAAATAAATCTGATGTGTTCTCTACTTTTGTGAAGTGGAATGCTGAAGTGGAAAATCAAACGGTGCAAGATCAAGTGTTTGAGATCAGATAATGGAGGAGAATATAGCAGCAAGGAATTTAAAGACATCTGTGCACTACATGGTATTCGTATGGAGAAAACAATTCCAATACTCCACAACAGAATGGGGTTGCTGAACGCATGAATAGAACCCTGAATGAGAGAGCTAGAAGCATGAGGCTACATGCAGCCTACCGAAGTTCTTTTGGGCAGATGCTATTAACACAACAACTTATCTGATAATAGAGGACCCAGTGTTCCTCTAAATGGTGAGCTACCAGAAGAGGCTTGGAGCGGTAAGGAGGTAACTCTTTCACACTTGAGAGTATTTGGTTGTGTTTCATATGTGCATGTTGATTCAATGACAGAGACAAGTTGGATCCCAAGTCAAGGAAATGTTTTTTCATGGATATGGTTCTGATGATTTTGGATACCGCTTCTGGGATGATGAAGGCAGGAAAATCATTAGAGAAAGGATGTTATATTCAATGAAAGATTGCTTTATAAGCATAGATCTGATGTGGAATCTAAAGATGCAGATGAAGAAGAAAATCAGGAAAGTGCACAGGTTGAACTGGAGGAAATTTCAGAGAGGATGTGTTGAGAACGATCTCAAGAAGATCCTGAGAACACTATAGTGCAACCAGAGGTTCAACTAAGAAGATCAAGCAGAGTGCATAAGCCAGTTGAACGGTTTCTTCTGCAATGTATTACTTGCTGTTGACTGATGCAGATGAACCTGAGAGCTTTGATGACGCCATGCAGGTGGAGGATTCAGTCAAGTGGGAGTGGCAATGAAAGATGAAATGAATTCCCTACACAAGAATGAAACTTGGGTGCTGACTGAACTACCAACCGGCAAGAGGGCACTGCAAAACAAATGGGTTTTCGGTTAAAGAAGAACATGATGGCAGCAAGAGGTACAAGGCAAGGCTGGTTGTGAAAGGCTTCCAACAGAAGGAAGGTATTGATTATACTGAAAATTTCTCTCCAGTTGTCAAGTTAACCACTATTAGATTAGTGTTAAGTATTGTTGCTGCTGAGAACTTGCACCTAGAACAGCTTGATGTAAAAATAGCTTTCTCCATGGTGATCTGGAGGAGGACATTTATATGGTGAGCCAGAAGGTTCATGAACATCGTAAAGAAAACCTGTTGCAACTGAACAAAAGCTTGTAGGTCTGAAAAAGCCCCAGGCTTACAAAAGATGGATCTGAAGCAATGTATCAACAAGTTAGTGGCTTATTGATGGATTCATATGTGCAAGGGTTCATTAGATGCAACATGGACCATTGTTGTTATTTATGAAGTTTGACAATTGTTATATCATATTGCTGTTGTATGTGGATGATATGCTCATTATAGGATCAAGTATGACAGAGATTAATAAGTTGAAGAAGCAATTGTCAAAGGAATTTGCTATGAAGGACTTGGGAGCAGCAAAGCAAATTCTTGGAATGAGAATTGTGAGGGATAAAATAGATGGTATTCTGAAGCTATCTCAGGAAGGCTACATTCAGAAAGTGTTGGGCAAGTTTAACATGCAAGATGCAAAACCAGTCAACACTCCTCTAGCAAGTCACTTCAAGCTGTCCAAGGAGCAGTCACCAAGACTACTGAAGAGTGTGAGTCCATGAAGAAAATCCCTTATGCATCAGCTGGGAAGTCTGATGTAGCTATGGTTTGCACCAGGCCGGATATAGCACATGCAGGGAGTTGTGTGCAGGTATATGGCAGATCCGGGAAAACAACACTGGGAGGCAGTAAAATGGATTTTGAGATATCTGAAAGGCACTTCAGATAAATGTCTTTATTTTAGAAAAAGTGATGTTATTTTGTAAGGCTTTGTTGATGCAGATCTTGGTGGTGATCTGGACACAAGAAGAAGTACCACTGGTTATGTGTGCACCTTGGGTGGGACTGCAATGAGTGGTTTCACAACTTCAGAAAGTTGTTGCGCTATCAACCACAGAAGCAGAGTATGTTGCTGTCTCCGAAGCTAGCAAGGAGAGATGTGTGGCTGAAAAGTTTTCTGAAGGAGTTGGGCAGAAACAAAACAACAGTGTGCTGTTTTGTGACAGCCAAGTGCAATTCACCTTGCAAGAACCCTGTCTTCCATGCAAGGACGAAGCATATACAGCTGAAGTATCACTTTATCTGTGGATTGATTGAAGATGGTACTCTTTTGCTTGAGAAGATAAGAGGGTCAGAAAATTCTGCAGACATGTTGACCAGGTTGTCACAAGAGGAAACTGAAGCTTTGCCAAGCTTCAGTTGGTCTCCATGAATGATTGATGGAGGGATGCCACAGTCAGTTTTTTCTTTTGCTGCATTAAGGAGGATGAAGACTTGAGGTGCCTGATTTATTTTGGAGTTCTGACTCCAAGTGGGAGATTGTTAGAATGTGGAGCCCGAACTCTCTAGCAGATCTGCACAAGGGGTCAGGTCGCGGTTTGACTGCATCAGTCGAATGCATCAGTTGAAGTCAGCAGTCGAATGCATCAGTCGAATGCATCAGTTGAAGTCAGTAGTCGAATGCATCAGTCGAAGTTAGCAGTCGAATGTAGGATTCGACTTATGCAGTGGGAGCCTGTCTGCAGTCGAATGTAGCATTCGACTGCAGCAGTCGAATTTGTCAAGGCATTCGACTTCTCCTTTCCCAGGTCAGACGACTTTGCAGTTTTTGAGGCGGTTATGAGTTAGGGGATTTTTTGTCCATGTGAATCTCGATTATGGCGCCCTAACCTCCCAGTATATAAAGGGGGGTATATTCTCTTTGTATGTGTGTTCTGGTTGTAGTATTGAAAAGTTGCTGGCCGTGGATGTAGGAAGGCTCTCGCCTCCGAACCACATAAAATCTGGTGTCTATGTGTTCTTCTTCTCCCTTCTTCCATCTCTTCTCCAAACTCTACATGGAGTTGTGTGAGAGAGGGCTGCCGATCGGGGGGACGATTCCCCAACAACCCCAACAATAGCGGAACAGCCAACAAGGCAGGGACACCCTCAACTGGTTCCACAGACAACAACCCTACACTGGTTAAGGCACTCCACATGCAGGCCCTCTCAGTCTTCGCGACATACACACACCCAAATGTGCTGAAGATGACCAAGAGCACCGCACCTGGACTTGCCTGCAATCATCCTCCATACGGGGAAGACCATTGCCAGTGAGTCCACCACCAACCGTGCCACCACGGCACGAACACATCGAGCAACCACACTCGCCATGCACGCGACATAGCAACAGCTGCAACCCTCCTGCAGCATGCACCCGAACCTAGCAGGGAAGCCGCACACCTGCAAAACAATTGAAAGCACACGCCAAACACAAGCTGGACGGTGTCAGCAGCATACTAGTACCCTTCTTTGGAACAACTATAGTTATTAACTCATTACAAATCTCAATAGACTCATGCTTTGATACCAATTGTAACGATCCGACCTCCTGGACCCTCGCCAGGGACCCCGAAGCTCACACCCCACGGATCTGAAGACCTGGAAGGGTTAGAAGAAATAGTCTAGTGAGATGTGTACTGAATTTAAATAACTATAACAATATATACAATGTACAAAAATTTGTACAACATGTCCCAAGTAAAAGCACAGGTACAGGAACAAAGGTGCAGTCCTTAAGGGGCATACCCCGAGAACATGCAAAGCACAACTCTCAACTCACACAGGTACAAGAGCTCACAACACTCACTCTCACTACTACTGACAACACATAGTGCCATAGCCACCTCCGCAAACCATCCGACACCGAGCTCCCATGACGACAAGCCCCTAGCTAAAGAGAGTAGGGGGTGAGCCTCGTGAACAAGGCTCAATAGGGATTACCAGTCCCTCACCGGCCAAAGCAGTAGGAACTCCAAAAATAGGAAACTACACTAGAAAGCTGTAAAGCAAGGAACACCTACAGTAGGATACTAAAAAGCGGTGGAACAGAACAATGCAACGTCACGACCGCCAACCAAGATCGTGACGCACGCACGACTCTCGCAGAAACCAACGGAGTCGGGCACTAAGCGGAAGCAACCCTCGGCGCACCCACCGAGACAACACAACAACAAGGTGAGACGACATCTCACCACAAGCACGGCCACCTCAGACCTCCACAAGGTCGAGGGCCCACAAGTAGAACCACCCCGGACTCCGGACACACCGCGAGGTCGGGAAGCCACACACGTCGGTGCCACCACAGACTGGAACCAAGGAACAGACTACGAAACTGAGAGAACATCGAAACAGAAACCACCAGAAGCACGGGTCCTCACCAGGCCAGACCAACGACGCCCATGGAAACTAGGCACAGCCAGGCTATAACCGTCATGTAGGCAAGGGCAAAGAATAACACTTGGAAACGTCTGGAGGGAACGTCGTCACAACAACAGCAACCAAGCCACGACCACTAGCAACCAAGAGGGGGACACGCCGTCCACTCCCTCTGCTCGCCAGCCTGGCTACTACCTCTGCCTCCACGAAAGAATGAAACAGAGCCGCTACAGAATACCACAGGAACGAACGCACCACCACAGCCTGGCCAAGCTGCGTACCCACGCCTAGCACCACTACGTGGCTCTAGAACCAACACAAAGAGAGGCAGTGAGACAAAGGACTGTCTGGGCCGCATTGGGAGGAGAACTGCTTCAATGACCTCGACGTTCCACCCCAGACATAAGAGCTCCACAAACGACTCGGTGCCGCTGTCCAAGCCTATTTTCCCCTCAGCTCCAGAGTCTGTCAACTCGGCTGCCAACTCGAGCATGCTCGTTGTAGCGGTCCTCGTCGTTCAGACCCGTTAACCTAATAACGAGCATGATACGACTCCACCTCCTACGATCGGGCCGAAGCCTCACAAGGGATACCATTCACAAGTCCATAGAAATATAAAGGAAACATCTCAAATATATATAAGATTGCCAATCTCACAAATATTCACATGAAATTTACATAGCCATTACTCAACTGTAACCAAACTAGTACAACACAACCTCGGGCATACCCCGAGGTGTACAACGGAAAGGAAATTACACTGCCGGTGGTGCAGACCCTCCACTATGATGCGGCTCAGAACTAGACGACAGGTGCGAAGTCTCCTGCTCTTCTTCTCCTGGAAGGGGGTAGGGGTGAGCCTCTCGAGTCACTGGCTCAGTAGGGAAACTCCTTAGAACCGAGCAAACTAACACAAGAAGTAAAGTAGAGGCTACGCTAACATTTATAGAACTATCTAGTAGGATATTAAAGTTGTAAATATCGCTAACCACTCGCCGCTTATCAGAAAACAACAATGATAAATAAACGGCAAACCACAACCAGGTGTACGTGCTAAAGTAGAAAAATGCCACAATCGAGTCACACAGTCTGGCTCGCGACACCAGCAACTGACCCGGACAAACCACATAGGACTACCTCTCAATCTCGCAGTCACGGATGTAAGGTCCAGCTGCCGCTCCACCAAACACAAGCTAACAAACTGTGGAGACCAACCAACACCACTCCGCGGACCACACTGCCGCAGGCCATGCCTGGCACCTTTAGGGACTCTGGCCCAGCTCCCTAAAGTGAGGCACTGGAAAACAGGACTAGCTAGGGCCCAGTACGTCTACTGGTGTCCGCCTCCCCAACTACGAGCGCGGTACAAGCGACAAACACAAACTCTCTAAAGTCGTTGTCCCACTGCCATCTTTCCCTCAGTCAGATGTACTACTCTACACAAGAGTGAGGGTGTCCAGGAAGACAACAAGACCTCGATGGTACCCAGTACCGGGACAAGCCTTGAGCACACACACATGTGCCTGACTTACACAGAACCTGAGGCTCCCAACTGAAGAGGTATCCACGTAGGCGTTGTACTACTCGCCACGCACACACAAACCACCTGCATACTGCACAAGCCACGTGAAACTCCACATCAACGCATGAACAACACGCTAACCACACACACAGCATGCTCCCCGAGCGCTACAATTTCCAATGCACCGCTTACCATTGCCATGCAACACAATTCACGATAATCGGATAACCACGCTAGCAAGCACACACACCCCCTCGGCTGCAGACGCGATAGGGTCCCATGTCGCCTACAGAACGCGACACCCCGATATGTCACGTTCAAGAACCTGAACGCGAGGGTTGGCCTGTCACGACTTGATCGCGATAGGAGGGTCCGTCGCCTTCACAGGCGGGAACCCTAATCCGGGGACCCCTCGCCGGATCACCCCCACAGACCCCGTAAAACAATGTTTAAACCCATTTTTCATGCTTTAATGTGCACCCTAGCATGATATCTACTATTTGTAAAGCCAATAACGCGTTAAACATGCCACAAGCACAATCTACATGTCAAAACAGGTGGAATCTCCCTACCTCCATGAAGAACGAGATTCACACGGTATTTCCCCCGCTCCACGCGGCGTCCTCGCGGCGAGAAGACGCCTAAAACACCACCAAAATGTCGGATTGCCCCTCACCATGACGAAAAACTCCTTCCTAGCCGAGTAGAGCTTGCAGAAGCTCTGTTCGGCCGAACCTACTTAAAAATGCAGTTCGATTAATAACATGATGTCGCCCACCATCGCAACCTAAATGCGATGCATAAGGCCGTCGCCTTCCATTCCCGACGTCAGCAAGCCCCGCCCAGCGTGCACACATGGCGTTCATGCAGACGTCGCCCCCAAACCGTGGTTGCATGACGCGACACTCATGACCGGCGCGTTATGAACGTGATGCCCCTCACTGTTGTGTTCACAAACAGTGAACCAGTGAGTGCTTTGGGCTCAAACTGCCGGCCCACGAAGCCTCATAACCTGCTCAAAACACCTGCTACACACGTCATTGGCCACACCACTGGCCTCCACAACTATTATACGATGATCCGAACGGTCAATACACTACATTACTATCACCTAAAAAAAATTTCGTCCTTGAAATTTAAAACGGAAACTCAACACTAAAAACTTTTAATTAAACTAGCATGGTACTATCACCTAAAAGAATTAAAAGCTTACTCAAACAAGTATGGATACGCTTTCATCATCTCATCTTCTAATTCCCACGTAACCTCTCCGCCCTGTCTGTTTTCCCATCTGACTTTTACTAATTCAATCTCTTTAATTTTGAGCTTCTGGGTTCTGCGACCTGTAATCTGCACTGGATACTCCGACATTGTCATATCTGGCTTTAACTCATCCCTTTGATAACTAACCACTTGAGACGGATCTCTAATATACTTCCTGAGGATTGAGACGTGAAACATGTCATGTGCATCTGTAAAGTCTACTCGCAGATCCAATCTGTATGCTGTTTCACCTAATCTTTCTTTTATTTGAAATGGCCCAACATACCTTGGACTCAACTTGCCTCTTTTACTGAACTTAGCACACCTTTGGTAGGAAAAACTTTCAGAAATAACAATCACCGACCTCAAACTGCAAAGGCCTACGTCTAGTATCTGCATAACTCTTCTGATGACTCTACACTGTTCAGAGCTTCTCTTGAATAAACTTTACTATTTTTGCACACTGTCAAACCAGCTCTGGACCCAAACTTGTCTCACTCCTACCTCATGCCAATTTAGTGGTGTCCTGCATGGTCTGCCATATAATGCTTCATATGGTGCCATCCCAATACTTGCATGATAACTATTGTTTATGCAAACTCGACCATGCCCAAGAGGTGCTCCATATACCTCCCCAAACTAAGCAGCAAGCTCTTACATGTCTTCAATTGTCTGGATTGTTCTCTCTATTTGCCCATCTGTCTGTGGATGATATGCTGAATACCTTAATTTTGTGCTGACTACCCTCTGCAAACTCCTCCAAAAACTTGAGGTGAACCGGGGATCTCGGTCTAAAACTATAGTGACGGGAATTCCATGCAAAGGCACAATTCTTTCTACATACAATTTAGCTAATCTATCCACAGACCATGACATGCTGACTGGCAATAACCTACAAACTTTGGTCAATCTATCAACAAAGACCCAAATTCCATTATAACCTGCTGACCTGGGCAAACCAACTATGAAATCCATAGCAATATCATCCCATTTCCACTGTGGAATGGGTAATGGCTGTAACAATCCTCCTGGCTTCTGGTGCTCTGCCTTTACCTGCTGACAAACTGCACATCTTGCTATGAACTTTGCAATTTCTTTCTTCATATTCGGCCACCAGAAGTGTTTCTTCATGTCTTGATACATCTTTGTGCTGCCTGGATGGATGGTATATCTTGACCTGTGAGCTTCTTCTAAAACCTTCTATCTGATCCCTGCATCTGTTGGCACATATAATTGACCCTTGAGTCTGACCACACTGTCATCACCAAGAGTCACCTCTTCCATTCTCACAATATCAGCCAAACTGTTATCTGTCTTCTGCGCCTCCACTATCTGCCAATATAGGGAAGGCTCCACTGTACTACTTGCCAATATTGCTCTCTGCTGACTATTCGGCACATACAATGAATTTTTTGTTACATCTTCATATAATTTCCATTCTCTGATTATAAGTTGACTCATAACTGCCTTTCTGCTCAGTGCATTTGCTACCACATTTACTCTGCCTGGATGATATGCTAAACTGAAATCATAATCTTTTTGGTATTCCATCCACCTGCGTTGCCTTAAATTCAAATCCTTCTGAGAGAAAATGTACTTTAAGCTCTTATGATAAGTGAAAATCTCGAACCTTTCACCATACAAATAGTGCCGCCAAATCTTCAATGCAAAAACCACTACTGCCAGCTCTAAATCATGTGTGGGATAATTTTCTTCATGTTTCTTTAATTGTCGGGAGGCATAAGCTACTACCTTCCCATGCTGCATCAAAACTGCACACAAACCTCTCTTGGATGCATCTGTGTACAAAACAAACCCGCCACTACCTGACGGAATCTCTAATATCGGTGCTGAAGTCAACCTCTTCTTCAACTCTGCAAAACTGCGCCTACAATTTGAAGACCACACAAAGGGAACTCCTTTCCTTGTTAACCTTGTCATTGGATCTGCTATCTTGGAGAAATCTTGAATAAACTGCCTGTAGTAACCTGCAAGACCTAGGAAACTCCTGATCTCGGACACTGTCCTTGGTTCCTCCCATTTCATTACTGCTTCAACCTTAGCCGGGTCTACTGCAACACCTTCACCTGATATTACATGACCCAAAAATTGAATTTCTTTCAGCCAGAATTCACACTTTCTGAATATGGCATACAACAGATGCTCTCTTAATGTCTGCAAGGTGATCCGCAAGTGCGCTGCATGTTCCTCTTCTGACGCTGAGTATACCAGAATATCATCAATGAAGACTACTATAAACTGATCCAGATACGGGTAGAATATTCTATTCATCAAATTCATAAGGGCTGTTGGCGGATTTGTCAGCCCAAATGGCATCACCACGAACTCATAGTGCCCATACCTTGTCCGAAAAGCTGTCTTGTCAATGTCTTCCTCTCTGATCCGCAACTGATGGTACCCTGACCTCAAATCTATCTTGGAAAACACCTTGGCTGATTGAAGCTGATCGAACAGATCATCTATTCTGGGGAGTGGATACTTACTCTTGATGGTAACCTTGTTCAACTACCTATAATCAATACACATTCTCAGACTGCCATCTTTCTTTCTAACAAATAATACTGGCGCTCCTCACGGTGAGTGACTGGGCCTGATGAAACCTTTCTCTAGCAGCTCCTACAACTACTTCTTCAATTCCTTTAGCTCTGCTGGTGCCATCCTGTACGGTACCTTTGAAATTGGCATGCTGCTCGGCTGCAACTCAACTGTGAAGTCCACCTCCTTGTATGGAGCTAACCCTGACAAATCTTCTTGGAATACATCTGCAAACTCCCTAACCACTGGCACTGAATCTACGAACTTACTACACTCAACTAAGCTAACCAAGGCAAGGTACGATACACATCCCACATTAATCAACCTCCTAGCTCTAAGTGCAGAAATAATAAACTTGGGAGTGTAAAAAGGCATACCTTGGAATTCAAACACTGCTCCTCCGGGTGTGCAAAACCTGACCCTCTTCTTTCTACAATCTACCAGTGCCCCATAAGCTGCTAACCAATCCATTCTCAATATCACATCATAATCTTTTAATGTCAAAGCATACAACCTTACTAGCATCTGATTTCCATGAATTACTATCGGGACCTCCTCTAGAAAACAGGAAGTAAGCATATACCCTCTTGAGGGAATCTCTACTACCAACTCACACTGCCTCTCTTCTAGGGGATGTACCATGCTATCCAGAAAATCTTCGGAAATAAATGAATGGGAAGCACCGGATCATTAACACTCTAGCAAAAAGTTAAAGAGCGGTAATATACCTCAATGAGATTGGATGCCTCTGCTTGAGCTCTGGTAACTGCCATCACTTGGCCCCGACCTCCTCTCTGGTACGGTGCACCTCTACCTCACTCTGCCAACTGGTAAGGCTATTGCTGCTGCTGGGTCCCTCTGCCATAACTCTGCTTCCGAGGATATGGACAATTTCTTGCTAGATGCCCTGGCTGCCCACAGTTGTAACACCTGTAAGTTGGGTACGTCGCGGGCTGCCCTGCCGTGCTCTGCTGTGACTCCTCTAGAATCGGTGGCCTGTAACCACGACCCTGCTGGAAGCCCTACTGTCTGCCTCCACCTCGACCTCCTCCTCCTCGGAAGAACTTCTTTATCTGCTTGCCCCACTTTGCTAGACCTGATGATGAGGAAGCTCCGGAAGGTGCCTTTCCCTTGCTGATTCCTGCTGACTGCTGTGGTAATCGGAAGCTACCTAAACCACTTGCCTGCGACTTCTCCTACCTGGCCCGAATAGTCCTCTCCAGTATCACTGCTCACTGTGCTGCCTCCTCTACTGTTCTACACATAAGGGGAATCACCGCATCCTGCAACTCTTCCCTCAAACCTCTAATAAAATACTCCACCATCATGGTATTATCGGTCACCATGTATGGAGCATACCTACTCAGTGCCATGAACCTCATCTGATATTCCAACACCGATAGATTCCCCTGCTGCAATGTTCTGAACTGCTCCCTCTTCATCTGCTGAATCTGAACTGGGAAGAAAGTATCATTAAAAATAGTCAAAAATTCTGGCTATTTAATGGTGTACTCTGCCCTGCCTACAAAAACTGTCTGCATCTTCAGCCTCCACCAATCATGCGTAAACCCTCGTAGCTGATAGGTGGCTAGGATCTCCCTGTTTGTCGACGAACACCTCATCGTCACAAACACTCTCTCAACCTCATGCACCTAGTGCTCTGCCGTGTCTGGGTTGGGGCCTCCTAAAAACATAGGGGCTGCAACCTCAGAAACCTCTCTACTAGGGCCGTGGGGTCCTCTGCACCGACTAGCTGTGATGGTACTGGGAGTACAGTAAAGGTACACCTCGACTCCTGGTGGTGGTGGGACTGGCGCTACTCGTACTGTTGGTACTGCCTCCTCCACAGCTTGTGGTAATGCTAGCGCTGGTTGTACCGGTGCCTATTGGACCATCCTCATCCGTATGTCTATAAGACTATCCCAAATCCTTTCTATCATCCGTTGTGTAGGATCCTCTCCGGGCTCCTCTCCACCGCCTCCCCAATCCCTTCTATTTGCCATTTCTAATCCTGCACAAGCATCATTTCAACGACACAACATACAATCAATCAATACAAAACCAAGGTCACTGCCAGTAGTGGGCTAAAGTAGAGAAGTGGCTATGAAATTTATGATTCCTTTATATCCACACGGACCTTGCTCTGATACCAACTGTAGTGGTCCTCGTCGTTCAGACCCGTTAACCTAATAACGAGCATGACACGACTCCGCCTCCCGCGATCGGGCCGAAGCCTCGCAAGGGATACCATTCACAAGTCCGTAGAAATATAAAGGAAACATCTCAAATATATATAAGATTTCCAATCTCACAAATATTCACATGAAATTTACATAGCCATTACTCAACTGTAACCAAACTAGTACAACACAACCTGGGGCATACCTTGAGGTGTACAACGGAAAGGAAATTACACTATCGGTGGTGCAGACCCTCCACTACGATGCGGCTTAGAACTAGACGACGGGTGCAAAGTCTCCTGCTCTCCTTCACCTGGAAGGGGGTAGGGGTGAGCCTCTCGAGTCACTGGCTCAGTAGGGAAACTCCCTAGAAACTGAGCAAACTAACACAAGAAGTAAAGTAGGAGGCTACGCTAACAATTTATAGAACTATCTAGCAGGATATTAAAGTTGTAAATATCGCTTACCGCTCGCCGCTTATCAGAAAACAACAATGATAAATAAACGGCAAACCACAACCAGGTGTATGTGCTAAAGTAGGAAAACGCCACACTCGAGTCACGCAGTCTGGCTCGCGACACCAGCAATTGACCCAGACAAACCACACAGGACTACCTCTCAGTCTCGCAGCCACGGACGTAAGGTCCAGCTGCCGCTCCACCAAACATAAGCTAACAAACTGTGGAGACCAACCAACACCACTCCTGCGGACCACACTGCTGCAGGCCCATACTTGGCACCTTTAGGGACTCTGGCCCGAGCTCCCTAAGTGAGGCAATGGAAAACAGGACTTGTTGGGGCCCAGTATGTCTACTGGTGTCCACCTCCCCAACTACGAGCGCGTACAAGCGACACACAAACTCTCTAATGTCGCTGTCCTACTGCCATCTTCCCTCAGCCAGGCGTACTAGTCTACACAAGAGTGAGGGTGTCCAGGAAGACGACAGACCTCGATGGTACCCAGTATTGGGACAAGCCCTGAGCACACACACATGTGCCTGGCTTACACAGAATCTGGGGCTCCCAACTGAAGAGGTATCCACGGTAGGCGTCGTACTACTCGCCACGCACACACAAACCACGTGCACACTGCACAAGCCACGTGAAACTCCATGTCAACCGCATGAATAGCACGCTAACCACACACACAGCATGCTTCCCGAGAGCTACAATTGCCAATGCACCGCTTACCATTGCCATGCAACACAATTCACGATAATCGGATAACCACGCTAGCAAGCACACACACACACACACAGCCCCTCGGCTGCAGACGCGATAGGGTCCCATGTCGCCTATTGAACGTGACACCCCGATATGTCACATTCAAGAACCTGAACGCGACGGGTTGGCTTGTCGCGACCTGATCGCGATAGAGGAGTGTCCGTCGCCTTCACAGGTGGGAACCCTAATCCGGGGACCCTCGCCAGATCACCCCCACAGTCCCTGTAAAATAATGTTTAAACCCATTTTTCATGCTTTAATGTGCACCCTAGCGTGATATCTACTATTTGTAAAGCCAATAACACGTTAACATGCCACAAGCACAATCTACATGACAAATAGGTGGATTCTCCCTACCTCCATGAAGAACGCGAAGAACGAGATTCACACGACATTTCCCCGCTCCCACGCGTGCACCTCGCGGCGAACATGCCCAAACACCATCAAATGTCGGATCGCCCCTCACCATGACGAAAACTCCTTCCCTAGCCGAGCAGAGCTTGCAGAAGCTCTGTTCATCAGAAACCTACTTAAAAATGCAGTTCGATTAAGAACACGATGTCGCCCACCGTCGCAACCTAAATGCGATGCATAAGGCCGTCGCCTTCCAATTCCTGACGTCAGCAAGCCCCACCCCGCGTGCGACACGCGGCGTGCATGCAAACGTCGCCCCAAAATAGCGGTTGCATGAACGCGACACTCATGACCGGCACATTATGAATGCGACGCCCCTCACTGTCGCGTTCACAAACACAGTGAACCAGTGAGTGCTTCGGGTCCAAACTGCCTGCCCACGAAGCCTCACAACCTGCTCAAAACACCTGCTACACACGTCATTGGCCACGCAGTGGCGTCCACAACTATTATATGATGATCCGAATGGTCAATACGCTACACTCGTAGCCCTGAATGCTCCCTCAAAGGCTCCGAGGATGGGGGTCCCAGGCAACGGAGTCAACCTCTGAACGGGACAAGCCCTCAAGCGCCAAGCACCAGGTGAATAGGTGGGGCAAGCATAATAAAAACCACGCCGAACCGCTGGCTTGTTACCAACAACAAGCCCAACAAGCACAAGGCACGCACAGACCCTCAAGAGGGTCGTCGGCCAACCAAAAGCATGTACAAAAGAGCCAGAGCCTCAGAACACCACAAATCGGTATGGAAAGCATCACTCTGCTAATAATCGATGGACCGCCGTCCGTCAATTGATTATTAGACAAACGCGACCCTCCTGGCACTGCTGCCAGGACACGGCCACGAAGGTGTCACCTTCGGTCACTGAATGCAACAAGGTAACCTGCCGCATTCCCCACCAAAAGGTCCTAAGGGCAAGCCTGTCCTAGGGTACACGCCGACACGCTAACTAGGGCCATGGAAACACCCGAGGCAATACAGGTATTGTCGCGTCCCCCCTGGCCGTCGCGATACCATCGCGATGAGAAAGGGCACCAAGATAGCAACCCTGTTGCGATGGGGTAGTGCATCGCGACAGTGATCCTTATCGAGACGGGGCAACGCATCGCGACAAGGTCGCGTTCGACCGGGCTGACGCCTCTTCTGGTGTCGGGACGCACACCGCGGTCGCGACACCAGCAGAGAGGCAAACCCATGAGATGCTCCATTCCAAGGCCGCCCACGGGCTACAAACACACCACACGGGGGATGGGAGTATGGAAAAGCAGGAAATGCTATCTACAAACCACGAGGGGCTCCCAATCCACCCGGATCGATAAGGGTACAAGCATTCCCTACCTTAAACGAAGAAACGAACCCCAATAGGGCCCTTCATGTCTGATTGGTCACCTCCTCCTTGCTCCACGACCCCGGGACACCACGTATGACCCTCCTCCTTGCCTGAAACAGACAAAGGGGAGAGAGGGAGGCGGTGCACCATCGGAGGGGGAGAAGAGAGGGGAAGGAGGGAGAAAGGGAGAAGGGGTCGCCGGCCAAGGCCTTAAGCCTTCGGCACCCAAGTCGCGACAGGGTGACGCATCGCGTTATGGACCCTAACATGATGGTCAACACACCGCGACGAGAACGCGTCCCCCAGAGACACTGCGACACCGCGACAAGTCGTACTGACACACCTGCCACCCTGACAGGCATTAGACGACCGAAGCGACGGAACACTGTCACAACCCGTTGACCGGGTGCGATAGGAAGACGCGATGGGAAAACTGGATGCGACAAGAACGTGACACACAAGCTGGTCGCGACAAGAATGACTGTCACGTCGGACACCCACGACGCGATACTAACACGTCGCCCAACCCGGACGCGTTAGGGGCCAGTCATCCAAGACACCGGACGGAAAGTCGGGAAGCCGGGTATTACAGTTTGACGTACTCTCGCAATTTGAATGGCACTCTCTAATATATGGATGTCTAGACTATCCTAAATATTCTAAATGCAAAAACCCAAGCCATTGTAAAGTATGGGAAACTAGAGATATAATTAGAGAAATTATTAGATTGGATTAATATTCATCTAAAAATTTACTATGAATATAGAAGATACTACTACAAGAAAACTAAAAACCTAACTTTTTATGGGCAATAAATAAATTTCTTAATATATAATATTAAATGCTAATATATGTTTGATGTATTTTAGGGGCACTTCTCAAAGTGCTTCAAGAATACTGACCCAATAGGCTTTTGAGACACTTTCTTCTAAAAACCTAAAAAATGTATAGGGGCACTTTTAAATACTATTGATGATTATTAATCAAAGCACTTAGTTATTAAATTGCCTCTATATTTTTTACTATAGAAACATTTGTTCCACAAATGCCCCAAATACGGAACATAAGAGGCATTTCTTCCTCATATAACCAATACAAATGGAGGCATTTTTTACTTGCAATTTTTTTGATACTATCAATAAGGGAAGTTCTTTGTGGAACCATCTCTCTATATAGATCTTGGGGTATTTCTTTTACTACTTTTTTGTGATAATAAATGCCCCCAAATTCCATATGCACGAGTACAAGTCAAAACCTAGCTTAATATATACCAACGGTAGTCCACAATAAATACTTTTGAACTTGAAACATGATATAAAGAATAAACATCACGTGTTCACAATTACACTACATTAAAGTTTTCATATGACAAATCAAATGTTTAAATAATGTTGTATTCATGTATCAAGACATAAAAATTAATTTCAAGTTGTTGTACAGTGTAGATTTTGATGATAACGAAATATGTTCAAAATATCTCACTTATATGATGCCCTAAAACACTCAAAATGTTTTAACGTCATGGATCTAAAACCCTCACATTGTGTATTATTGTTCATGTTGATGATACATATTTAAGTGCATTATTGAATGTCTAATTTATGTATCTGAGGACCAAATTTGTGTGTTTTCATGTGCAAACTATCAGTGCAAGAAGTCGAGTACAAGTGTGTGAAAGGCCGACACACGAACCAAACAAAAGTCAATCTGGTCGACCAAACTTCTACATTGGTTGACCAACGGGACTAGTCTAGCCAACCAGAAATTGTGTCTGCTGGACCTATCTTTCCAAAATTTTGTGTTTCAAGGTCAAGCAATATTTCAGTCAACTGAAAACTATCATTAGTTGACTGATTTATCCAAAGACTTTAGACTAGGGATAGACTTCGAGACTGGTCGAGTGCTCTGATCAACCGATTTATGCACTGATAAATCTATCTACTATATAGGTTAACTAATTCATGTTTAGAGTCTAACTAGGTTGATTTTTTGTAGGTCCATTGGTCAACTAACTAGACCATATTGATTGACCAATGGAGGTTGTACTCATGATGGACTTCTAGTTTTCAGTGCGATTCAAGTTGGATTCTTTCCAAATCTTTAGGGACACCTATGGAACTATAAATACAAGACTTTCTCATTATTGGGCATGTCTCCCAAGCCTCCTCAAGTTGAATCATGTGCTCTAGAAGTTCAAAGGAGGAGTCTTTGCCATGAAGAATATGTGTTCAAGCCCTAAACATGTTGCTATAGCTTGATGGATTTTTGAGCATTCTACAGGTGTTCTAGATGTCTTGGAGGGTTTCTGATCATGAAAAAAATGTGTTGAGGTCATTCCAGATAGTGGGCTTTGACTAGAGACAAGTTCTACATCGGCCTGTGCTTCATTGAGCATTCATCATGTGGAGATGACATAAGAGATGATCTATGACGGGGGAATCTTCTTCTTTGCCTTGGCTTATTGTTTCCTCCTTTTATGGGTGTTCATGTTTTCTATTTTAATAAGATACTACTACATGTATGCTCAGTTTATGAGCATGTGCGCGCATGTGCCTCAGACAGTGTGATTTATGCATTGTTGGGGGTAGAGTCAGGGGTGATTCTCCATGTGTGGGTTGTCTTGTCCCCAGAAATGAGATTTAATTAGTTTTTACTAGGAAAACAAATGTGAGTAAGGTGTCTTGTGTCTTGTACCTATGAAATAAGATAGAGTGGGCCTCACAGTTGTGAGGGATGGACGTAGGTCGTACGAGGGTGTGCCAAACTACCTAAAAATCTTGATTTGCACTGTGGCATGTTTCCATCTCCTCTATCTCCCTTCTATGTGTGCATTAGTTTAGCTAGGTTCACTCTAAAGTTATGAGTATTTTCCACTGTGCTTAAGTGTTCATTTAGTTTAGCTGAATTTGTAGGTGGTTAGTTTTTAATTCGCCGGAGTCAATTCACCCCTCCCTCTTGCTCCGCTGGTTAGTCATACATATTACTTCAATTGATATCATGTGGGGCTCTAACATAAAAGAGTGATCCAACCTAGATGGCTAACCATAGTCTTCTCCTTGAACGCCACTCCATCTGTTGGCCTCCATTGATCGATGGTTCCAATTACACATCTTGGAAGACTTATATGATTTTTGTTCCTTCGAGCACAAGATTAGCAGGTGCGGAAAGTGGTTAATTATGGATGCTACAAATTGCTTGAGAATGAGGAGAAGTGGACTGAAGATCATATTAAGAAGTCTAAATTGACTTACGGTGCTATGAATATCATGTAGTGTGCTTTGCATTCTAATGAATATTCCTATGTTTCTACTTGTAGCTCAGCAAAAGAGATGTGGGACAACCTTAAGCTAATGTACGAGGGAACATCTAAGGTCAAGGAGATGAAGGTCAATCTCCTTGTACACACTAGTGGAAATAATTTTCAAAATGTTAGCACAAGATCACAAACGGATTAAGGGTGCTTGGGAAATGAGGAAACTTTTGTGGTCTCTTCCATTGGCATGGCATGCAAAGGCCATAGTGATCAAGGACTCAAAGAATCTTTCAACCCTCACTGGGAAGAACTCATAGGTTCTCTAATGACATATAAGATAAACATAATGAGAAGTGAGTTGGAAGAGCTAAAAAAACAAGTCAATCGCACTCAAGGCACCTCAACAATTCAATAATAGCTTCGAGGTGGATAGTGACCCAAGAGAGGAAGAAAAAGAATTGGCCAAGTTGACCAAAAGACTAAATAAATGTTCAAGTAAAAAGAATTAGGGCTTAGCTAGCTTTGTCACATCCCAAATATGGCAGTGGAAGAATAATTGACACGTGAGCAGTTGGCAAATAAGCCTCTAACTAGCAATCACATATAACACAAATAATTTGAACATTCATAACCTCCAACTCTTTATTTCATTTCAAAATCAAAACCAATACATTATCAACTTCAAAATTTAAACTATAGAACTAAGATAAAGAGAAAATTACATATCCTTCTCACTCTTTACCACCTACTACATCAATCTAACTCTCAAACTAAAATTATAGTATTTCTAATGTTGAACCACGCTCTCCACTCAGACACATTCCCATCGCTAGCCTGGTTCTCCTCCAACATCGGTGTATCCTAAAATGTTAAGAAAGTAGGTAATGAATGTACTCGTCCAGTAGGATTTACATCTCTCAGCAGTTATAAGTGATTAGCATTTTAAGAACTAAGCATGCATGAGTATATCAAGATGTACTAAAGCATGGTAAATTCGATAACACGTAACTAGGAAGAAAATCAAGGTAACAATAGTATGATCAAGTGGGTAAGAGTACATGATAATTACTAAATTTTTCGTGTAAATTTCTACATGTAGTTGATTTTAGACAGTCTTTGTCCATAATAGCGTACAATTTAATTTTGATTTTCATGTCATCCAAAAATAAATTTTGAGCACTTTAGTTAATTTTTTTTAGAATATACATGATAGATTTTCATTTAATAAGTCACTGATTTCGTGTCAAGTTGACTAATCAGATTTATTTTTTGTCACAAATACACTTTGAAAATTTAAAAATATTTGTAAATAAATACATTCTTGCTACAATAATATTTGTGTAAATACTTTTTAGTAAATAGATATTAGTTTGTAAGTACATAAAGTTTGTAAATACTTAAATACCCACCCACTACGATCATACCACATACCATAGTCCCAATAAATAAATAAATAAAATTTTAATCCCACCATACTCAATCTCATAATGACACATATCCCCCATTACATTTTTAATCTCATCTCATCATAAGTAGACACATACCCCACTAAACTTTCTTTATCTCTCTCCTAACAGGAGTCTGGGAGGCAATGGAAGCTTCACGAAGAAGCTAGAAAGAGCTCTGGCGGTTTGGGGCTTGGGCATGGCGGTGCGCAGCAGGAGGAGGCGGCCAGAGCTGGCGATGGTGTTGTGCTGGAGATGGCACAGCCTGTGGCCAGGAGGGCTGGGCGCGATGGCGAGCCAGCTGTTGGCGCGGCGATGCAGGGGTGCGCGGATGTGGCAGATGTGGCCAAGGGAGGCTGGCGGAGGTGAGCTGGCATCTGGTGCGGCGCAGCGATGGTGGCTGGCGACCCAGGCGATGGCTGAGGTGGCTCCTGGTGTGCACTGGAGATGGAAGCTGGAAGCGGCTGGGCCAAGCAGATCTGGCGTGGTGGTGTATTTGAGCGGGCGATGGCGGTTCGTGGGTGCGCTGGCTGCCTGAGGTGCGATCCTGGCTGGGTCCGTGCGCAGCAAGGGAGGCGGCTTTGTGCAAAGGCCAGGGCTGGTGGCCAGATGGGTTTGTGCAGATGGCCAAGGGTTGGGACCTGGCGAGCGGCGACCTGGTGCAGACCCGATGCATGCGGATAGGCTCAAGCGGCATGTGATGCAGAGCTGGGGACGGCCAGATCAGGAAGATGACATCTGGAAAGCTCCATGAAGGTCTATATAAGACCCGAGGTCCTCATCTCCGGGGCTGGCTGGTTCGATGCTCATGATTTTTTTTTTAGTCTCTAGGTTTCTGTATTTCCTTTTTAGCAGAGCAGGGAGTTGGGGTTCGAACTGGAGGATTTCTTAGCTTTTTCTTTCTGTTCTTCCTGTGAGGATTGTGAGGGTTTCTTTATGTTCTTCTGCACTTGAGGGTTAGGGGGTTCGATTTCTGGAGGAGTTGTAGTTTCTTTCTGAACTTTTCCTTTTATTAGAACAGGGGAAGGAGAGGGGTTAGCCAGTGGGATTTTGGGGAAATTTCTGCTTCCAGTTTTTTTCTGTATTCTCTCATTCCTGTTGGAGCAATTGAGCAAAGTTAGATCCTGTGTAATTTCTCATTTCGTTTGGTGAAGATTGCTATTTCTTCTGTGTTGAACTCTTCCATGTCTTCAGTGGCGTTCATAGCATTTCTTCTATGTTAGTTTAATTGTGTGAAATTTTTCAGTTCATCTGATTGAGAGACTCCAGAGGGCGATTGCAAATTTACTGGTTTGCTTCTGTGATCCAGTAAGAGGCTCTGCTATGATTTGTTTTCTTTCTTTTCCTTTCTAGATTCGAGATTTGGAGAATTAAGCATATGTTTCCTTTGTCCAGCAATTGTTGAAATCATTCGACTCCAGGGGAGGGCAACTGGAATTGTTTTGAGTTTTTCTTCTTCTTTCTATTTCTTATGTTTGGAGTTCTTCTTATGCGTTTGGTTTGAACCGAAGAATTGGTGATTTTAATTGAGGTTTTCTTTCAATCTTTTGTTGGCTAATGTGGGAGAGATCGGGTGTTTTCTTTTTCTTCATTTCTCTGTTGATCAGATCTTGGAGGGGGGGTGCTCGGGGTTGCAGAAATCTTCTGTTCTTCTGTATTGCAGTGAATCGATTCCAGAGTTCTTGAGTTCGTCATTTCAAGTTTTAGTGAGAGCTGTGAGACTGGTGTGGAGAAATCGATCCAGTGGCGTTGTTTGTCTTCAATTTTCATTTCTCCTGTATTTAGAACATATAGATCTAATGTGTTGCATTTTTTTTAAAATTCTGTTTTGTTTAGAATTCTGTCCATTGCATTTGTTTAATTCTTCTATTCTTCCTCTAATGGTTGAGCATTGATAGATAATTCGACATTTGTAAGGGGATCAGATCTGGATTTTTGGCGTTACAGTTTAATGTCTTTTATCATTTCTTAATCTAGAGTTTATTACATCGTGTTTTCATTTTGTTATTCATCTTATAGTTCGTAGTGTTGTTAGATTGGTGTTGTTCATAGAAGTGACTCTATTACACTGTTATTTTGGTGGAAATGTGCCCATTAGAATGGTTTCAATTCAAAGTAGTTTAATTCAAATTCCATTCAGTCTCCCTGTGGAAATGACCTGTTCTCACCACTATATGAGTTCATCTTTGTTATTTTAATTTTGTGAGACAGTTTAGAGGAAGTGCGCATATTGACTTGTGCGAGGACTCTAGACAACGAAAATGCACAGTCAACTATGTCGCGCGTTCATCTTGGCGCCGTTGCCGGGGAGGCATTAGAGTCTGATTTAATTCTGTTTTGATTGATTGATTTGCTTTGGCTTTACATGACTTGTTATTGGGCTTTTTCAGATTTGCATTTCAGTTTCTGCACAAGGAGTGGAACTTGGAGATTGGCTTGGCACTTGAAGTCCATGGAGGGAGTTGCTGCTGATTTCATTTCCTTTTTTAATTCAGAATTTTAGATAGGGGAGTGTGAGAGAAGCTTGTAGTGAGGATTTCATGTACTCTCTGTGCATGTACAGAGATTTCTTTCTCGTTGGCATGTAATAATTGGCCTCTTGGTGGTTTGATTTGTTTGGCATTAGTCTATAGTACCACTTCATATTTTCTTAGTTAAATTTCATTTCATTCAGTTTAAAAACCAAATAAAAATTAAAAAATTCTAAAATCTAAAAATTTCCAAATCGCTCTTTCATGTTAGCCGTTTGTTTGTAAATAAAAATTTCATCTCTCTAGATTAGAATCCCATGTTTTAGGACATTCATCATTTAATAGTCATTTGAATTTTATTCATTTTCTTGCATTGAAGAGTGCGGGGGAAAGGTAAGGTTTCTAACTCTTATTTCATGCATTAGACTAGTATAGAAAATCCATTGTTCAAACTTGTTTGTTGCACTTCACATTTTTAAATGGGACTGTTTAAGGGCTTCACCCATTAGAATAAAAAGATAAGGTGAGGATTTCATCACCCTTTCCTTTGCCCAAAAATCACAAAAAATTTCCACATTTTTGCATTTACCTCAGCTTTAATAAAAACCAGTAGACTTGGCCCTATGGTTCATAATTAGATTTGTTCTTTCTAATTTCTAAGACTTCTCTTTTAAGTCTGGTGTCTAGGATTAGAGGTTAAAAAGCTTACGCTTAAGCGAGCTAGAGGTTACTTAATTGGGTCCTTGCGAAAGCAAGGGGGCCTCCCTCTACTCCACCTCTTACCTGGCCGGTACAAGAAGAGTTAGGATTCGACTTAAGCAAGTATAAATATGATTTTGAGAAAATAACATAAGTCCAAGGAACACTTAGTGGTAGGTTAATTTGATTTGAAAGTGTTTGTTTGTTTGTGTTTGTTTAAAAATTCATCAAAAATTAATAAAAATTTTAAAAATTCAAAAATCATAAATAGAGGGCTTTTCCACTGTGCATGCTTGGTAGACGCTCCCAGAACTTAGAATTGGCTTAACCTATAGACGAGATTGAAATATTCTTTCATAGGATGGCCAACCAAAACCAGAACCAAGTTGCTAGGAATATGGAGGAGGCTGCACCCAGACAGATGAAGGAATACTTTATTCCTTCTAACTATCAACCTGCTACTTGCATTAGGCCGGAAATTCCGGCAAATCATTTTGAGATCAAACCTGGAACCATTCAAATGTTACCATCCTTTTATGGCAATCCAATGAAGATCCTTATAGGCATATAGATGAGTTCCTAGAGATCTGTTCCACTGTAAGGATCCAGAATTTCACAGAAAATGCCTTAAGATTGACCTTATTCCCATTCTCTTTAAAGACAAGGCCAAACATTGGTTAGGGACCATAGGGAGAACTATCACAACTTGGCCAGAAATGCAGCAGGAATTTTTAAAGAAATTTTACCCAATTGGCCGAACAAACCATGAGAAGAGCAATCACTGGATTTTCCCAACACCCGGAGAATTAATGCATGAATCATGGAAAGACTAAAGGAGTTGCTTAGAAAATGCCCCCATCATGGTTTGTCGAGGTGGCAAATAGTTCAAGCTTTTTATGAAGGTTTAACTGAATCGAATAGGCAAATGGTTGATGCTTCGTGTGGAGGAGCATTCATGACTAAGAGTGAGGATGAGGCATATAATCTTTTTAAAACATTGAGTGAGAACTCTATCAATCATGCCTCACTCTACTCTTATGAGAGAGCGTTAAGACCTGTGAAGAAGGCAGGGATGTATGAAGTAAGAGGAAGAGGGGAACCAGACTCTAGGGTAGAAGATCTGATAGCTAGACTTGACCAAAGATTGGAGCAGAAGTTGGAACAGAAATTTGATCAATTATTATCTTTGACTGGGCAAGCCACACCCCATTTTTTCTCAACAACCTGAAACTTGTGCTATGTGTGCTAGCCTAGCTCACCCCACCAATGCATGTCCCACTACTGCCCAATTACCTCCTTTCATTCAGGAACAAGTCCAAGCTGCTCAAGGCTTCTACAAACCCTCCTATGATCCATACTCTAACACATACAATCCTGGCTGGAGAAACCATCCAAACTTTTCATGGAAAAATCAATCTGAACAAGTTTCCCAACCCGCCTTCAAGCAATCCATGTACGGTCAATCCCATCCCAATCAGAATTCAGGATTTGGCCAATCTTCTAACTCAAAACCTCCACAATTCCAGGGAAATCAAAATTCCAATCAATTTGCTCAGACCAATTCCAACAACCTTCATATCAACAACCACCTCCTCAACCTAACTGGGATGATAAAATGAACCAACTCCAAAACATGATGGCGACTCTATGCCAAACTGTGCAAGAACAACAAACTCAATATCAAACTCAAAATCAAAATTTTCAACAAAATTTTGCAAGGATAGAGTCCCAAATTGCTGACGTATGTCAAAGGAGGGCGTCTGGGCAATTGCCAAGTCAAGCTGTAGCAAACCCAAGGAACAACCCTCCCGGATTCTATCAATACCATCAGGGCCAGGGGTACAGACCACCACTTGTTAGACCAAATGTACCTCCACCACAAAACCAACAACGCTTTTGTCCAGAATATTCCAGCACCACAATTTCAAAATCAACCTATACAAGAGGACCATCCTCCTACCCAAGCTGGGGGCTCCCAAGTAGAAAATGTGAAAGCTGTGTTAACCTTAAAAAGTGGGAAAATCAGAACAAATCATCACCCTCACATGTCAACATTGAATGAGGATAAAGAAAATGAATTGAGATTGAGGAAGAGAGTGAAGAAAATATTGAAAAAGAAAAATCCAAGGGAAAAGAGAAAATGATTGAAGAACCTCTAGACAAAATCAAAGCCAATGAGGATCCAAGCTGCTACATTCCAAGAGTTCCTTTTCCTGAAGCATTAAAGCCAAAATCCAAAAACAAACAAACTGGTAATGAAGAACTCTTGGAACTGTTTAAACAAGTTCACATCAACATTCCTCTCCTTGATGCCATTAGCATGTACCTGCTTATGCCAAATTCTTAAAAGAAATGTGCACTCCAAAACGTGAAATGAGGATAATTGAAACAATCATTCTTCCAGAAACTGTGAGTGCCGTTATCTTGAACCAACTCCCTAAGAAGCTTAAGATCCAGGCACTCCACTAATTCCTTGCACCATCGGTGGAGTCACTTTTGAAAGCAGTCTTTTGGATTTGGGAGCCAGTGTCAATCTCCTACCTTATGCTATTTTTGAGAAATTCAAGTTAGGAGAATTGAAACACACTTCTGTCGTCCTTCAACTAGCTGATCGTTCTATTACCACTCCTAAAGGCTTAGTTGATGACGTTATTATAAAAATCAATGATTGTTACTTTCCTGCCGATTTCATCATTTTGGACATGAACACTCCTCAGGATTTAACTCAGTCTACCATCATCCTTGGTAGACCCTTTTTGGCTACAGCTAGAGCCAACATTAATTGTGCTACCGGGATGATGGATATATCATTTGGGGATGAGCGGTTAGTATCAATATTTTTAAGGCATCTGGGCACCATGACCAAGGAGAGAGTTGTCTAGTGGTAGACTCCTTGGAAGAATCTTGTGTGAAAAAGCAATAGACCAACCCTGTGCTCTAGGGTTTAAGGGAGAGAATAATCCAAGCCAAAGCCAAAAATCTATAAAGCCAAAGACAAAGCATTCCATGACAAACACATTCATAGAAAATTTTTTCAAGTGCATGATAAGGTCTGGCTATTTAATTCTAGGCTTCGTGGAAACTTGAAGTCCCGATGGATGGTCCTTACACTGTTGTCAAAGCTTGTGATAATGGTGCTGTCATTATTCATGACCCAAAATTGGACATTCATTCACTGTCAATGGCAAAGGTTAAAGCATTTCTTTGAAAGCCCACTTTTCTTAAAATCGGATTCTACCAAGCTAGCTGAGCCAAATGGAGCTTAATTGCGTCTGGCTGAATACGAAATAAACTTAGCGCTTCTTGGGAGGCAACCCAAGTGTACAGATTCTTTTATCAGGTAATTTTCTGTCTTACTTTCTTTTCCTGTAAATAAGTAGGGGAGAGGTAGAATAAGCATGCATTCATAGTCCTCATCCCAACCATTGCTTCATATCTTTTTCTTGAGCTTGTACATATGCAAATAAAAATTTCACAATGTTTCATCTTTGAATAAAGATGCGTGGCTTTACGCATCCCAGACTAGGTCTGATCTTTAACCATTAAAATTTTGTAGCTGTCACACTCCTTTGCAAAAATCCATGTTAGCTAGCTTCTAGTAAAGGATTACATGTACTTCTTGTCTACCTTATGTAAGGATTTATGGCAAGAAATTTTCATACACACACTTCACAGCCACTCCGACTAGCTGAACCCGAATGTAGCAAATTTGTCAAGGCTGTAGTGAGAGAGGTTGATTTTTTCTCCCTCCCCTTAAGTGAATTGTGAAGGAAGTGAAGGCATGTGATCAAGGAACCTGACTGTCCATCATTCCTTTAAGAGGAAAATAAAAGAAAAGAAAAGTAAAAAGAAAAAGCAAAAGCAAAAGAAAATATATCCATGAAAAATGCCCCGGATCTGAGTAAAGTTGGACTTGCTACTCTTGAAAGTGATGGGTTGTGCAGCATTATGGATGAAAAAGAAACATTCTGAGTGCACAAGTGCAAATAAAGGGGCAAAATCCCCAACTCAGAGAAATAATCCTCAAGGAAGATGGGCAGAATGGAACTGAGAGAAACAACCCGATCTGACTGAGCAATGATCTTATTCCACAATTCTTTTCTTCTCCCTCGAATTAATCTAATCTCATTATTAGCTGAAACAAAGGAGCTTCATGAGGGCTAAGGTGAACTCTTAAGTGAGCTACCAATTGTGCACTAATTTCTTGCTATATGCCTTTACAATTAGGAAAGACATGTCTTTACATGAATCTTTTACAAGATGGCTGGTTAGCATGAGACATTATATCTTCTAGTCCTATATTTGGAGTAATTTTCATTACTAAGGGACTAGCAATGTTTAAGTAGGGGGAGTGATAATTACTAATTTTTTCGTGTTAAATTTCATACATGTAGTTGATTTTAGACAGTCTTTGTCCATAATAGCGTACAATTGATTTTGATTTTCATGTCATCCAAAAATAAATTTTGAGCACTTTAGTTAATTTTTTTTAGAATATACATGATAGATTTTCATTTAATAAGTCACTGATTTCGTGTCAAGTTGACTAATCAGATTTATTTTCTGTTCACAAATACACTTTGAAAATTTAAAAAATATTTGTAAATAAATACATTCTTGCTACAATAATATTTGTGTAAATACTTTTTAGTAAATAGATATTAGTTTGTAAGTACATAAAGTTTGTAAATACTTAAATACCCACCCACTACGATCATACCACATACCATAGTCCTAATAAATAAATAAATAAAATTTTAATCCCACCATACTCAATCTCATAATGACACATATCCCCCATTACATTTTTAATCTCATCTCATCATAAGTAGACACATACCCCACTAAACTTTCTTTATCTCTCTTCCTAACAGGAGTCTGGGAGGCAATGGAAGCTTCACGAAGAAGCTAGAAAGAGCTTTGGCGGTTTGGGGCTTGGGCATGGCGGTGCGCAGCAGGAGGAGGCGGCCAGAGCTGGCGATGGTGTTGTGCTGGAGATGACACAACCTGTGGCCAGGAGGGCTGGGCGCGATGGCGAGCCAGCTGCTGGCGCGGCGATGCAGGGGTGTGCGCGGATGTGGCAGATGTGGCCAAGGGAGGCTGGCGGAGGTGAGCTGGCATCTGGTGCGGCGCAGCGATGGTGGCTGGCGACCCAGGCGATGGCTGAGGTGGCTCCTGGTGTGCGCTGGCGATGGAAGCTGGAAGCGGCTGGGCCAAGCAGATCTGGCGTGGTGGTGTATTTGAGCGGGCGATGGCGGTTCGTGGGTGCGCTGGCTGGCTGAGGTGCGATCCTGGCTGGGTTCGTGCGCAGCAAGGGAGGCGGCTTTGTGTAGAGGCCAGGGCTGGTGGCCAGATGGGTTTGTGCAGATGGCGAAGGGTGGGACCTGGCGACCTGGTGCGGACCCGATGCATGCAGATAGGCTCAAGCGGCGTGCGATGCAGAGCTGGGGACGGCCAGATCAGGAACATGACATCTGGAAAGCTCCATGAAGGTCTATATAAGGACCTGAGGTCCTCATCTCCGGGGCTGGCTGGTTCGATGCTCAGGATTTTTTTTTTAGTCTCTAGTTTTTCTGTATTTTCTGTTTTAGCAGAGCAGGAAGTTGGGGTTCGAACTGGAGGATTTCTTAGCTTTTTCTTTCTGTTCTTCCTGTGAGGATTGTGAGGGTTTCTTATGTTCTTCTGCTCTTGAGGGTTAGGGGGTTCGATTTCTGGAGGAATTGTAGTTTCTTTCTGAACTTTTCCTTTTATTAGAACAGGGGAAGGAGAGGGGTTAGCCAGTGGGATTTTGGGGAAATTTCTGCTTCCAGTTTTTTCTGTATTCTCTCATTCCTATTGGAGCAATTGAGCAAAGTTAGATCCTGTGTAATTTCTCATTTCGTTTGGTGAAGATTGCTATTTCTTCTATGTTGAACTCTTCCATGTCTTCAGTGGCGTTCATAGCATTTCTTCTATGTTTAGTTTAATTGTGTGAAATTTTTCAGTTCATCTGATTGAGAGACTCCGGAGGGCGATTGCAAATTTACTGGTTTGCTTCTGTGATCCAGTAAGAGGCTCTGCTATGATTTGTTCTTTTCTTTTCCTTTCTAGATTCGAGATTTGGAGAATTAAGCATATGTTTCCTTTGTCCAGCAATTGTTGAGATCATTCGACTCCAAGGGAGGGCAATTGGAATTGTTTTGAGTTTTCTTCTTCTTTCTATTTCTTATGTTTGGAGTCTTCTTATGCGTTGGTTTAAACCGAAGAATTGTGATTTTAATTGAGGTTTTCTTTCAATCTTTGTTGGCTAATGTGGGAGAGATTGGGTGTTTTCTTTTTCTTCATTTCTCTGTTGATCAGATCTTGGAGGGGGGGTGCTCGGGGTTGCAGAAATCTTCTGTTCTTCTGTATTGCAGTGAATCGATTCCAGAGTTCTTGAGTTCGTCATTTCAAGTTTTAGTGAGAGCTGTGAGACTGGTGTGGAGAAATCGATCCAGTGGCGTTGTTTGTCTTCAATTTTCATTTCTCCTGTATTTAGAACAGATAGATCTAATGTGTTACATTTTTTTTTAAATTCTATTTTGTTTAGAATTCGGTCCATTGCATTTGTTTATTCTTCTATTCTTGCTCTAATGGTTGAGCATTGATAGATAATTCGACATTTGTAAGGGGATCAGATCCGGATTTTTGGCGTTACAGTTTAATGTCTTTTATCATTTCTTAATCTAGAGTTTATTACATCGTGTTTTCATTTTGTTATTCATCTTATAGTTCGTAGTGTTGTTGATTGATTGGTTGTTCATAGAAGTGACTCTATTACACTGTTATTTTGGTGGAAATGTGCCCATTAGAATGGTTTCAATTCAAAGTAGTTTAATTCAAATTCCATTCAGTCTCCCTGTGGAAATGACTGTTCTCACACTATATGAGTTCATCTTTGTTATTTTAATTTTGTGAGACAATTTAGAGGAAGTGCGCATATTGACTTGTGCGAGGACTCTGGATAACGAAAATGCACAGTCAACTATGTCGCGCATTCAGTACATAGGTATTTAGATTAACATGATGTCAGAGCAAGGATGATCAAGAGAGCAATAGTTTCTAAGAACGCAAGATGGCCATATCAAGTAAGCAAGCAAGCATGTAACGAGTAAGAATTTTTAATATGTAACAATAATCAGTCACGAGTAAAAATGTGGATTAAGGATCTATGCCACCATGAATGTACACCATGAACATGTGTAATGTGGTTATATATCTAGCATTTTAACAAGACAAGTACTCCTAGTTGTTAGTTATGGGTGTCTTCAAGCCAATCATAACTTGTACAATCTTGTTCTTTAATAATAATAATAAGGCTTTTATATTCATTAGGTGTAATTCATGTATCGTTTCATTATGAAGTCCATGAATATGCGCAATGGATATTAATTATGATGATCATAACAATGGGATTAATGTCCTTTAAACGCATATTCTTAATTGTTCCTAGTCGGAGGATATTCGAGAAGGACATCAGATATTCCGGTTAGACTAGTACAGGTTGCACTGCTCATATGATGAGGGTGACTAGTCTCATAGTCACTTGTGTGGAGACACTAAGTTGAATCTGTAGGTGCTCATTGGAGAATGAGTTCACTGAACTGATCCGTTATGAATCGCTGGATGGTAATGTTACCTAACTGTCAACCAGCTAGATTCATTGTCACAGTGGCGTGATTAGTCCTTAGACCTGAGACACCAAGGACACCTTGTCGGTGGACTTCTAGGTTTTGACCTTAACTTATAGATCTCTAGCCATGAGGTCTTAATCAGTTAAGTGTTTGGATCTAGCGGAATACCTTCGAAGGTGATTGTGTGGTCAATATGGGATCGCTCGCTCTCGGTAATAAGAGAGTGAATGCTCTAGAGAAAGATGCCTGATAGTCCCTGGCCAGGGTAAGACTACTTATCAGAAAAGGAGTTTTCTGATATTGCTATACGGCATCTAAACCAAGTGAGTGCACATATTAGGGTTTGACAGTTGACCATACCCTAAGTGCGCTGGGTAGTATTGTACGAGCGAGGGATTATAGTCACGTGGTATCTGTTGACAAAAAGGGTTCCTTGATTGGGTTGCTGAACCCCAATGCTTTCCAGGATCAAGTGGTGTTGCTTGGCACCCAACTTGATTGGAAGCCTGGTCAATTATCGTGAGACGATAATGATTGTGTAATTAATTAATATGAGATATTAATTAATTATAGTAAGTCAATAAAGAGTTATTGGACTTAATGGGCTGAAAACTAGACTAGCACTTGGGCTAGAGGGTCACACGCAATAGAGTTCCCAGTAGACTGGGTAGGATGGCCGTTATAGACAGTAACTGGGTTTTTGTGAAAAACTACAGTGTCTATAAATATACGTGGAGAGTCAAACCCTGGTCCAGGCTACAGGTTTTCTCTCTTGGCTGCCCCCTCCTCTCTCTCTCCTTGGGGTGCCACCCCCTCTCTCTCTCACTTCTCACCGGCACATGGTGGAGCTGAGATCCGGGAGACGCGTGGAGACCGAGGAGATCCCGTCTGCATCCGGAGCTCGCGTGGATACGTCTAGAGGTCGGACACCTGAACGGCTTGAAGCACCAGCGCCTCCAGTGTTACCTTCTCCCCGGATTAGGGAGTTTCGCAACCCCGCAAAGGTAAAGATCTGATCTTCCTATTCGCGGGTTTCCGTTTTGTTCGATTCTGACCACCGGCAACGATATCAAATGGAGGGAATCGCATTTCTGCTACGCTCTGATCGATTCCTTGCAGTGGTATCAGAGCCAAGTTGCTGGCTCGATCGGAATTGGCGCCATATGAATGTTATTTCATGTGTTTTTGTCGATTCGCCTCCTGCATGAATCCCCATCTTTGCTACGTTCTTAGGTCGCACATGGGATGTGCACTTCCTGTTTGGTACATGGCAGTTGTTCTTGGTACCAAGGGCATCGCGAAGAAACCTTTGTGATGTCGTTTGGCCATCTGTAGAGGTCACACGGCCCTCTGCAAGATGTCGCCGCCGTGTTGTTTTCATCTTCTTGGACAGTCCAAGATGGGGGGCGATTTCTGTAGATTTTGGGTTTTTCGGGTTTTTTCTGGACTTTTGGGGCCTTGGTAGGCGGCCGTCGGCGTCGCCGGCGCTGAGCGCGGCCACCGGAGGCGGCGCGGGACCGGCAGGGTCGCCCCGCTCCGGCCCTGCGTCGGGGGCGACGGCGGCTAGGGTTTCACCCTAGCCGCCCCCCCCCCCCCCCGGTCGGGCGAAAGGGTTGACTCCGCGCGGGTCCCCCGCGGGTCGCACGTGGGTCCGCCCGTGGGTAAGTCGCGGGCGGACCCCCCGGGTCCCGAGCGGGCCGCAGGTGGATCCGGCCCACGCTGGATCCGACGGCCCAAAGCACCCCTTTTTAGTTTTTAAAAATGGTTTTTTAAAGTGTTTAAAAGCCAATAAAATTCTTAAAACTCTAGAAAATTATGAAAATTAGTTTTAAGAGTTTTTAAATTGTTTTAGCTCTTTGTAAATTAATTTTCAAATGTTTGACCCACTGCATAATTAGTTTAAGGGAATTATAAAATCATTTTAGTTATTTCCTCTCATCTAATTAATGCATGTTAATTAATTAAGAATGTGATTCTTGTGAAATTAATTAACGGTCAATTTTGGAGGATTCATGTAGTAATAGCGAATGACATTTATCTAAAGTTGTTTAGATATTATCCATGTTAGCTAAATTATTTAGTTAAATAGTTTTCAAAATATAATTATTATATATTGAAATAAAAGTTATTTCAGAAGTAATTATGTGATAATTGCTTATTGATGCATGTGATGTGTTGATGTATGGATGGATGATCATGGACCTATATTTCATGTGATGATTGTTATGGTTTATGGCATGTGATGTAATTTAATGAGGACTGCATGCCTCCCTCTCTCCCTCTATTAAATCTGGGTTGTATATTCTATCTCCCTCCTGTTATGTACTCCCCTTGACTTGTTCAAAGTTCTTATTATTATTTGATGTATATTTATGGGCCTGCGAGTCCAATTTAAATGTTACTTGTAAATTTAAGAAGCGGATTGGCGGAGATGGAGGAGAGTACCATGCAAGGCCTTCTGGAGACAGAGTTACATCAAGCAAGAGCATATGATGCAGGGCAGCCATATGTTTGCCATATATATGCGGATTACCAACTGGCTCTGGTAATGCCACTCTAGGTTAAAGTCCATGATCATCCATTGTTTTTCTTCATATATGTGATATATGTCGAATGTGCTATGATATATATAATTAAATATATATATGATATTCCAATTTATATATCAATAGCACGTAGATATAGAGACCAAGACAAAATATGATCAAATCCCTCCTCGTTCAAACTTTAAGCCGTAGCGTAATCATTTAGAATGAACTACGTGGCCTTCCATCATTATAGTTTTAGGATGGCATTAGATCGGGCAAGTTTGTTGTGCTATCCACAAGGCTTGCCAAATCTGATGACAGACTAAAACTATGGCATGGTGATGCCTTAAACGGGATAGAGAAACAGTGTAGCTTTGTTGTGCTATCCACAGGGGCTACATCCAAATCTATGCTCGTTACGTAATGATGGTATTGCTTAGATTGGATTTAATGGCTTGTTGTGCTATCCATAAGGTCATTAAAGTTCAGGGGCCGAAATAAGATCAGATATTGCAAGAGTTGCAAGTGTCAAGAGTTGACCGCTCTCAGATCATAGTATGGTTTGTTGTGCTATCCACAAGATCATGCTATGAGTCCATGAGATTCCGATCCCCACTAGGAGACCGTCGGCGTCTCCCATTCTGTATATCTGAGGGTTATACAGTCCGTCGGAAAAAGTGGGAGCTAATCTTGATTAAAGTCCTAATCTAGATTTAATTATTATTATGAACATCTGCTAATTGTGTTTACATTTCTTTATAGGCAAAAATATTGTCGGGTAACCCACTCCGTGGCATACTGGATGCCAACAAATTGACAGGCCCGAACTACTCGGATTGGCTCAGGAACCTGAATATTGTCCTCAGGTCTGAGCGCATTGCCTATGTCCTAGAGGGTAAGATCCCCGTTGAACCACCCTAGACGCACCTGAAGGGGAAACACTTGAATTTGCGAAGTGGAAGGAGGATTCCACTCTGGCCCAATGCTACATGCTTGCCTCAATGAGCAATGAGTTGCAAAGGCAGCATGTGAATATGGATGTTAGATCCATCATGCAGCACTTGCAGGAGCTCTTTGAAGAGCAGAGCAGGGTAGAGAGATATGAGATATCTAAGGCCCTGTTTAGAGCTCGCATGGCAGAGGGGTCTTCAGTACAGACTCATGTGTTGAAGATGATAGAGTGGGTTGAGAGGCTCGAGGGGCTTGGTTTTCCTCTTGACAAGGAATTGAGCATGGACCTCATTCTCCAGTCACTTCCAGATTCATATTCCCAGTTCATTGTAAACTTTACAATGAACAAGATTGAGGTGAGTTTGGCTGAGATGCTAAACATGCTGAAGACTGCTGAGGGCAACCTTAAGAAGGAAAAGTCCACTGTTCTCATGGTTGGAAAGTCCAACGAGAAGAGGAGAGCAGTGCAAGCCTTTAAGAAAGGCAATGCAAAGAAGCAGTCCAAGAAAAAACAAAAGAAGGACATAAGCAAAGGAGAAGAAAAGGGCGAGTGCTTCCACTACAAGAAAAAGGGACACTGGAAAAGAAATTGCAAGGACTACCTTGCAATGAAGGCTCAGGAGAAGTAGAAGCTTAGCGAAGCTTCAGGTATCTATATGATAGATCTTCACTTGTCTCTTAGAGATCCACATCTTGGGTTTTAGACACTGGATGTGCTTCTCATGTCTGCAATGATATGCAGGTGTTGACAAGTAGAAGGAAGCTAAGCAAGGGCGAGGTGAACTTGAGGTTTGGAAACGACGCAAGTGTTGTTGCACATACTGTGGGTACATTGAAGCTCAAGTTACCCTCAGGAGATTTACTTTCATTAGATGATTGCTACTTTGTGCCTAGCATTATTAAGAACATTATTTCTGTCTTGTTTAGACAGAATTGGATACAAGTTTACCATTGAAAACAATAGTTGTTTAGTTTATTTGAGAAATAAACTAGTTGCTTTAGCAAATTTGGTAAATGGTTTGTATTTACTTGATGTTCTTATGAAAATCTCCATATTGATGTTTCTCCTAAGAGAAGTAAGAATAGTGTGAACACTGCCTACTTGTGGCATTGTAGGCTTGGTCACATTGGCGAGAATAGGCTTCAAAAGTTACATAAGAATGGATGGATTGGATCCATTTGATTATAAATCATATGCAACTTGTGAATCCTGCTTGATGGATAAGTTGACCAAATCTTCATTTAGTGGACATGGAGATAGGGCCAAGAACATATGGAACTAATACACTCGGATGTATGTGGCCCAATGTCTACCCAAGCCAAGGGTAGCTACTCATACTTCATTACATTCACGGATGACTACTCAAGGTTCGGATTGTTTACTTAATGAAGTACAAATCTGAAGTTTTTGAGAAGTTCCAAGAATTTAAGAATGAAGTTGAGAAGAAAACTGGAAAGAGCATTAAAATCCTACGGTCAGACCGAGGAGGTGAATACTTAAGTACAAAGTTCACACAATCTTAAAGGACAATGGTATCCTTTCTCAATGGACTCGTCCCTATACACTGCAGATGAATGATGTATCGGAAAGGAGGAATCAGACCTTGTTGGACATGGTACGATCTATGATGAGTCATTCATAGTTACCAGTTTCCCTATGGGGATATGCGCTAGAGTCAGCGGCATATCTACTGAACAGGGTTCCTAGTAAATCTGTGTCTTCTACTCCATATGAGATATGGAAGGGTAGAAAATCTGATTTTAAACATGTTAAAATTTGGGGCTGTCCTGCCCATGTGAAGAAACACGACCTAGATAAACTGGAATCCAGAACCGATAAGTGCAGGTTTGTTGGATACCCAAAAGAAACGTTTGGGTACTACTTTTACCATCCTGGTGAACAAAGAGTGTTTGTCGCTAGGAGAGCTGTCTTCTTGGAAGAGGAGTACCTTACCCAAGAGGACAGTGGGAGTAAGGTAGATCTAGAAGAGGTTCTAGATCCACAAACTGTGCAAAGTCCACCTGATGAAACATCGGTTCAAGAACCTGTTCAGGAATATACACACGTTCAGCGTAGGTCTGGTAGAGTACCTAGACATCCCAAAAGATATGTTGGACATATCGATGAAGATATGTCTTATAATGAGGATAATGATCCAAAGACCTACCAAGAGGCTATTGATAGTCCTCAGTCAGGGAATTGGCGAGATGCCATGAATTCTAAGATGCAGTCCATGTACACCAACAAAGTTTGGAACTTGGTAGACTTGCTTGAAGGTATTGTACATATTGGGTGCAAGTGGATCCGTAAGAGAAAGATCGGTGCAGATGGACAGATCGACACTTATAAGGCAAGGTTGGTGGCAAAGGGGTATCGTCAAAGGCAAGGAATTGACTATGACGAAACTTTATCACCTTCTATGATAAAGTCGATCAGAATTCTTCTCTCCATTGCTGCATATTTGATTACGAGATCTGGCAGATGGATGTAAAACTGTTTTCCTCAATGGAAACATTGAGGAAGAAGTGTATATGATATAGCCTGAGGGTTTTACATCCAAAGAGTGTCCAGATAAAGTATGCAAGCTTCAAAGGTCCATCTATGGATTGAAGCAAGCTTCTCGTAGTTGGAACATAATGCTTGATGAGGCTATCAAATCTTATGACTTCATTAAGAATGAAGATGAACCATGTGTGTATAAGAAAATCAGTGGGGTGCTATCACTTTTCTGTACTTTACGTTGATGACATCTTGTTCATTGGGAATGATGTAAGGATGTTATCATCAGTAAAGGTATGGTTGTCAAAGAACTTCTCCATGAAGGATTTGGGAGAAGCAGCCTACGTATTGGGAATACGTATCTATAGAGATAGATCCAAGAGGATGCTTGGCTTGACCCAATCCATGTACATAGATACCATTGTCAAAAGGTTTGGCATGGAAAATTCCAAGAGAGGTCTCATACCAATGAGACATGGAATTAATCTCTCTAAGGAACAGTCTCCTAAGACACCTGAAGAGAGGGCAGACATGGATAGAGTCCCCTATGCTTCAGCCATAGGGTCTATCATGTATGCCATGCTATGTGCAAGGCCTGATGTGGTATTTGCTCTAAGTGTTACGAGTAGATATCAGGAAAATCCAGGTCAAACACATTGGATGGAAGTGAAATGTATCTTAAGTACTTCAGAAGGACTAAGGATATATTTCTGATTTATGGAGGAGGGGACTTGAAACTTCGGGCATATACTGACTCGAGTTTCCAGTCAGATCCAGATGATAGCGAGTCTACATCTGGGTTTGTGTTCACCTTAAATGGAGGTGCAGTGAGCTGGAAGAGTTCCAAGCAAGAACCACTGCAGACTCGACGACAGAAGTTGAGTACATTGCTGCAGCTGAAGCCGCCAAGGAGGCAGTATGGATGAAGAAGTTCATCACCGACCTTGGTGTGGTGCCGGGTGACTCTGATCCGATCCCATTGCTGTGTGGCAACAATGGGCTATTGCGCAAGCAAAAGAGCCGCGGTCTCATCCGAAGTCAAAGCACATTCTGAGGCAGTTTTACTTGATCAGTGAGATTATCACTAGAGGAGATGTACTGGTGGAAAGAGTTCCTTCAGTCGACAACATTGCAAATCCACGATGAAGCCTTTGACTCAAATTGTGTTTGAGCGCCACCTTGAGTCTATGGGTTTAAGACATAAAGGTGATTGACTTTAGTCCAAGTGGGAGATTGTTAGTTATGGGTGTCCTCAAGCCAATCATAACTTGTACAATCTTGTTCTTTAATAATAATAATAAGACTTTTATATTCATTATGTGTAATTTGTTTATCATTTCATTATGAAGTCCATGAATATGCGCAATGGATATTAATATGATGAGATCATAACAATGGGATTAATGTCCTTTAAACGCATATTCTTAATTGTTCCTAGTCAGAGGATATTCGAGAAGGACATCGGATATCCGGTTAGACTAGTACAGGTTGCACCTGCTCATATGATGAGGGTGACTGGTCTCATAGTCACTTGTGTGGAGACACTAAGGTGAATTGTAGGTGCTCATTAGAGAATGAGTTCACTGAACTGATCCGTTATGAATCGCTGGATGGTAATGTTACCTAACTATTAACCAGCTAGATTCATTGTCACAGTGGCGTGATTGGTCCTTAGACCTGAGACACCAAGGACACCTTGTGGTGGACTTCTAGGTTTTGACCTTAACTTATAGATCTCTAGCCATGAGGTCTTAATCAGTTAAGTGTTCGGATCTAGCGGAATACCTTCGAAGGTGATTGTGTGGTCAATATGGGATCGCTCGCTCTCGGTGATAAGAGAGTGAATGCTCCAGGGAAAGATGCCTGATAGTCCCTGGCCAGGGCAAGACTAATTATCAGAAAAGGAGTTTTTATATTGCTATGCGGCATCTAAACCAAGTGAGTGCACATATTAGGGTTTTACAGTTAACCATACCCTAAGTGTGCTCGGGAGTATTGTACGAGCGAGGGATTATAGTCACGTGGTATCTGTTGACAAAAAGGGTTCCTTGATTGGGTTGCTGAACCCCAATACTTTCCAGGATCAAGTGGTGTTGCTTGGCACCCAACTTGATTGGAAGCCCGGTCAATTATCGTGAGACGATAATTGATGTGTAATAATTAATATGAGATATTAATTAATTACAATAAGTCAATAAAGAGTTATTGGACTTAATGGGCTGAAAACTAGGACTAGGACATGGGCCTAGAGGGTCACACGCAATAGAGTTCCGAGCAGACTAGGCAGGATGGACGTTATAGACTATAACTGGGTTTTTTGTGAAAAACTACAGTGTCTATAAATATATGTGGAGAGTCAAACCCTGGTCCAGGCTACAGGTCTTCTCTCTTGGCCGCCCCCTCCTCTCTCTCCTTGGGGCGCCACCCCTCTCTCTCTCACTTCTCACCGGCACAAGGTGGAGCTGAGATCGGGGAGACGCGTGGAGACCGAGGAGATCCTGTCTGCGTTCGGAGCTCACGTGGATACGTCTAGAGGCGGACACCTGAACGGCTTGAAGCACCAGCGCCTCCAATGTTACCTTCTCCCCGGATTAGGGAGTTTCGCAACCCCGCAAAGGTAAAGATCTGATTTTCCTGTTTGCGGGTTTCCGTTTTGTTCGATTCCAACCACCGACAACGATATCAAATGGAGGGAATCGCGTTTCTGCTGCACTCTGATCGATTCCTTACACTAGTGCATATGCACGCCAGTATCATTATACCCCATGTTAACAGTATATTTTTGGCTCTCTACCATGAGAACTAGACTGGAGCCCCTGCACACTCGTCGTCCCCAATCCTACATGTCAGGCAATTTAAATGTAGATACTCATGATCAAGTATGGCCAATTACAAGAATTCCAAGGAGTTAATAGTACAATATCATGTCATTAGTGATCATATTCAAGATTTTAAGAATAACAAAACATGATTCTAAGATGACAGTGTGTCAAGAGAAAGATTCAGTGGTATAATGGCTTAGTTTTATTTAGTTTAATATATATTTACATTAGTAACTTGGTTTCATGTGCATAAAATTACGCTCGCCAAGAAAGTAGATGAGAAAGAAAGTCCACGCTATCTCTAGGGAACTTCAAGATACAACCAGCTTGGTCTTCATAAGAGAATCCACAAAGTACGGAGACTTATAGAGGTCTTTCCAGAAAGGTCCTTAGTCTGCCAGAATGGAATGTCCAATAGAGAGGCTCCAATCTGCCAAGAAGGGGCTACTTATCATGCATGTGTGTTAGTGAAAGAATGTGCCTCATAATATCCATAATAAACATCGATTTAAACATAGCGAAAAACAATAATATGAGGTCATTGCATATGACAAGAGAAACAAAAGGATATCAACATGAGTTATACATATTAACGATATGAAATTTTAGTTTTTATAACAAGCTAGATCATCAAGATGAAATTAAACAATCACATGATAGAAAGACCAGTCAAGGGATTTAAGAGCTATTAGAATAATTTTCAGGTTGTTAAAGCTTTTACATGGGTTGATAACTTTTAAGAAACTGGACAGACTCAATTCAGTCCTAACAAGACCTTAGACCAGTCTAGATAGAAACTTAAAGCATTTTTTCACCAAAAACAAGCTCTCTGGAGGACAATTAAATCGCGTCAAACATAGTGGTCACAATTAGATAGTCTAAAACTTCTTAAAGAAAAATACTTGTTTTAAGCTTCAGTGAAAAGCGGGAAAAGGCAAAATTGTGTCCAATTTGTTAGACGCGGTTTACAGATGACCCGAAAACCGATATAGCACATAAAACAATGCAAATAGGGTCAAGGTTGGTTTCAAAATCACGTCGTGGTGGCCAGACATGGTTAAAAACCTTCTCAAAGAGGCTTCAAATCGCATCATTTGGACTAGACATGATTCAGGTGCAAAGACTGATCGCAGATTAGGTTGCGTGATCTCGCGTTTATGCTTAAAACTCAAGGTTCTAAGGGTTTTTAGACAAACTTTCAACATAAAACTTGTGGGAAACTTGAAGTAGAAGAACCTATGGATTTACTTGACTCAATGTGACCTAGGATATGAGTGAATTATAAGATGAACGAGAAAGTCTTAAAACTGCTCGATAATCAGAAATGCTTAATACTGTCTACACACAAAATAAAAACTGGGCAAAATAGGGGAAAATGAAAGTAGACTTGAAGAGATTTCATATGGTATATGCTATGTTAGATTTGTTCCCGATATTACCTACCTTTGATCGCCTCTAAGATCGGTCTTCTGCAGGATGAAGCAGACTTCTGTTGGGGAAGAGGGTTGTTTCTTGGGGGCGATCTCCTCCTCTTCGGGTACCTAGCCCGCTTCTACACGACCCCAACAAGATGTTAACTCATATCCAAGGGGTTTAAGGTGGGTATTTATAGATCTAGGGCTGTTTAGGAGTCTTATTGTAGCTAGAATTGGAGGGTGACGAATTTATGACTTAGTTTCCTAAATCCCATGATTTCTTGCTAAAATAGCATTAGGAGATATTAGGAAACGTCCTCCCCTAGTAAGAGTGGATGTTGGGCAAATTTAAGAAACAAATAAGCTTGATTTTAACCCTAATTAGCCTTCTTAAGGTAAAGCCCAAATGAGCACTACGAATTTCTGGGACTTATTCCCAATTGTCTTGTTTCTTGGTCCAAATGGGTTCAATCGAGCCAAATAACTTAATGGGATGTTGGTAAACATCATTAGGAGTCCACCATCATTTTTATAATATTTTATTCATTTTCATATATGTGATAATATTTTTTTATATTTGTTTTCGATTTACTGCAATACATCATAATAAATCTTAAGCTTGACCCATGCGATTTTTCTTGGCTAAAATCTCATGATGGGTCATTGGGACACATTGATTGAAGTCTAACTATGATTTGTATTTAATTTTAGAGTATGTTTTTGCATATGTGATAATGGCATTTATGCTTTAACCTCATATCAACTATTCTTCAGCTTCATCCAATTGATCTTAATCTTGGCCCAAGAGGCTTTACGCCCAAGTTTCATTACTAGATGCTAGGAAATACTATTTACTATCTAAACATAATTTCCCATTTGATATTTAATTTAGTTTTTTGCATGTAATAATAGGTTTTTTTTTAGTTATTAGGCTTTATTTAATGGAGCCTCCATTTATCAGTTGAATAAATAAGCTATTATTCAAAGTAAATATTATTTTTTATTATTCCAATTTTTTTGGGTGTTACAAACTCAGCCAATGGCACCTCAGATGGTTCAACAAGCTTCCGCTCCCATGGCTCAAGTTGTGATGTTAAGTACTCCACAGATGTAGCTAGCTCACTTCTATCCAAACAATGGTGGGACCCACACAATCGTCGATAGTCTCATGGTTGAACAAATAATAGAGATGAACTTGACAGAAAGGGGTGATGGTGACCAAGCCCCATTCAATGTCTATCATGTACCATACACTATACATCATGCCACAAAGAGGCTACAGGTCGGGGTATCAAAGACACCTAAATTTGACAAGTTCATTGGGGAAGTGTCACCTAAAGAACACATTGCATACCATGTCAATGTAATAGGTGACCTTACGGTGGATGAGTCGTATTTGTTGAAATTATTCGAGTCATCTCTGACGGGCCTCACCTTCGAGTGGTACTCGAGTCTTCTAGTTGGATCGATAACAAATTGGTTAGACATGCAAAGGAAGTTTCGAGAGAGATTCCACATAGCAAAAAGGGAGGTCACTCTTGCTGAGCTATATGCAGCAACACAGTGAAATGATGAGTCTACTTTGGAGTATATATATCAAATGGTGGAGGAATTTGAGCATGAGATACATGCGTCCTCTATATCAATAAAATTCTATTCAAATCTATAAGGAGAACCTAAAGAAATTTTTTTAGAAAAAACGATCGGTATATAAATAGAATCATTCAACCAACTAATAGTGTGATGGCTGGAATTAAGGCCTTTTTCTCAAAATATCCTTTTATTGCTTTGGCTCAAAAAGGAAAGTTGCCTGAAAAGAAGCCAACATACACAGAAGTGCATAGAGTAAACCTCAGATCTTTTGGCTAGAAAAGAGGCAATGTCAAAGCTCTTGCTGGTCCGTCTGCCACAATTGAGCAAAACAAAAGAACCTCGCTCCAAGAAAGGACCGTAATGACCTCAAAATCCCAATCATGTTGGTCTCCCACTGAAAATTTGACTCCTGATGTCGCTACCAGCGAATTTGAGTACACAGAAGGGTTAAAAAAAAGTCTAATAGTATATGTAAAGGAAATAAACAATAGCTACTGTACTAGTTGTGTATGCGGAGGAAATAGTACACAGTAACAGCACAAGGTATAGATCTAAGTATAAGTCCCAACCACAAAAGTACAAGTACAAAAAAGGAAGATAGAACTCTTATAGGGCATATCTCGAGGGTGAAGTACACGAAGGAAAGGGGACACTACTAGGGACAAAGATGATGACTAACTCCCCATCTCCTCTGCCCGCTGCTCAACCTACTACTGCTGTGGAACCTCACCTAAGAAAAGGAGGGAGTGAGTTCCATAACAAAAGCCTATTAGGGACTACCAATCACCCACTAGTTCTAACTAGTAGAATATTCATATAAATAAATAACAACCCTTGTTCACCAACTTCATAGCCTTCATAACAGAGATCACAAACTTCCATACCAAATTCCTAGATAAAGAATGGGAGAACTCATCCTTACCAAGAATTGTAATCACGGGGTTGCGCACCCCTTGAGACACACAACATGTTTTAAATTAACTTAAAAGTATGGAATAGGAATGTGATCGCCACCTAACAAGTTGCCATGAATAGGAATTAAACCAGGCTAACATGCTAGGAAAGGGGGTGAGAATAAGGCACTTACTGAAGTCACGACGGGTCTCCCCATCGCGATAAAGCTGATGTCGCGACGCCCTCTCAGGGCGCGTCTCGGCTGTCACGACACCGGTGCCTGTTGCGTTCTCTGCATCACGGTAGAATGCTTGGGTGGACCTTCTTCCTGCCCTCCAGTCGGCTAGAGGACAAGAGCCCCTCATTCAATCCTACTTAGGTACCTGCCAAAATGAAGAAAACAACAAAATGAACCCTGTTAGACTATATTAAAGTGTAGCATCTATCCAAAAATGAAATAAAAGGGGAGATCGTGGAGGGAACGAACCTGGGGGCTGGTTTTAAACCCCTTGGGTGGTATGAAAATGTAGGAATGAAAAGAAGATGTGTTCCTATCTAAAAGAAACAAAAGCATGCATGAAAAAGATAAGAAGGGGAGAAAAGGAAGAAGGAGCCCCAATGGGGTGACTCCCTGGCCGTAGCAAATGCCCTCTGGTCGTGTTGAAGCCTTGGAAGATGTGGGAAGTCGCCTCCTCAAGCCCCAAGCTCCATTGGTGAAGATATCATCATGGCTTGGTGAACAGGATAAGTCAAAATGGGAGGGAATGAGTGGGCCACGAGCTAAGTGTTGGGTCTGGGGAAAATTGGGCAACACTTCATGGCAGAAATGGGGCTCCCCCTTCCTCTGAAGAAGAAGAGTCCCTTAAATAGAAAGGAGAGAGATTAATCCCATCCTCAAGTGATAATCACCCAAAATAATGAGATAAATCCAAGTAAAATCCTCGGTAAGAGTCCTAGGAAGGCCCCAAGGTCCCATGAACCCTCAAACTGCGCATGGGGGTTTTGGGGGTTGCTTAGAGATAGAGATAAGGCCATGAGAGGATAAGTAGAAGGTGGTTGCGGAGGCCAGCGCATGCAGATCATGTCGCGACAGGTCGTAGGGGTGCGAAAAGATAGTTGCGATGGCCAAGATGGTCGTGACACTAAGGACACGTGCATAGATATGCATGAACTGTCGCGACGGCCACGGGGGGTGCGACAAGGATAACGCGATGCCACGACCTGTCACGTTTAGGAAAATTGATTATTCTCATATTATTGATCAATTATTTAGAAGAATAATCAATAATGAGGCTTGTTGACTCTTAGAAGGATAATTATATGGGATAATATGAAGATTGGGCTTTAATGGGCTCACAACATGGCTAAGGAATGGGCTCAAGGTGAGTGACCAACTTGAGGCTCATTAAGATAACAAGAAATATGGTTCAACTTATGGGCCAAAATCGGGTGTCTACAGGAATGTGGAAAGTAATCTTCTTCCTCCTATAGTCCACTAGGGCATAATACTGCTCAAGCCAATGCAAACCAAGTATTGCATCATAGTCCTTCATCTTGATCAAGTAGAAGCACCCGAACAAATCCCGCTTTTCTATGCATGCAGGCAGAGATGGGATACACCTCCTAGTCAACATAGCTCCTGCAGGAGTGTGCACAGACAAATGAACCTCTAGTTCTTCTGCCTCTACACTTGACTCCTCAAGCAACTGCCTAGTAAACCGCTCAAGAACAAATGAGTGTGTAGCACCCGTATCAAACAACACCCTAGCTTGCACACCTATGATTGAGATAGTACCTTCTGTGACGTTCTCGAACCTACTCTGCATCCTCAAATGCTAGCACGTACACTCAAGCTTGGGAATGATGCCTTCATGGCTTTTCTATAGCTGGTGTCACTGTTACTAGTGCTCCTCTTGGAGTTAATTGCGACTGTCTTGGTCTCAGATCTGATGCTCTATACTGTCGCACTTCGAGCATTTACCTGCCACCTTCTCGGACCTACCATGGAATCTTCCGCAGTGAGGGCACTCTTTCTTGTTGCTGGGTCTGAAACTCCCTACGTGCGGTACAACCATTGCTTGGCTAGGAACTAAAACACATTGCTACTATTGTACCACAACTGCCTTCTTTCTGTCCTACCTCTAGAACAGTGTTGTTGATCTCCTTCCTGCACACCATGTTAAGTACCTCCTCCATGGTTCGATGGTTGAAGGCCACCACTTTGGTCTTGAACAATGGTCTGAGCCCCATCATGAACTTCTTCTACTTTCTACGCTTATCTGCCATGATGTGGGGAGCATACTTGGAAAGCTCAGCGAAGCGTGCTTCATTGTCCAAGACAGTCATGGAACCTTGTGTCAAAGCAATGAACTTGTCGCGCCCCAACGTTATGGCAGCGGAAGAAGCCAAGGCACAACAAATAAGATGGTAAAAGAGAAACTCACTTGTATTACGAAAGGTTCAACCGCTCAGCATACTTCCCGACCACTTTACTAGAAAATTTTCCTGAAAAATGTTAATAAAATAATGAGCATAAAAATGCTCAGTAGGTTACCCTTAATCAATTTCAAAACACAACTAGCAGTTAATAAGGTTAAAGAAAATCTAGGAGTAATGACTAATGAGAGCGGAACAATAGATCATTAATGTAGATGAAGAGATCACTGGTAAGAATACACTAGAGATTTCAATAAATAGATACGCTAATGATCTTAAAAATAATAGTAACTAGCAGAGTGGATTAACTAGAAGATGGTAGCTAATCTTTATAAAGAAGTTGTATGTACATAACTTTTGAGATTGACATGGTATCACAAATAACTAGGGTGGAACTAGATAACTCAGAAGGTTTGTCTCTGATCACTTTTCGAATAACACGTACGTAAGTTACGAGAATGGATTTATCGAGTAAGCAAATACGAGAGATTAATTAATAAACATGGAAAGATTAACAATGATATTACAAGAGTATGAGCACATGATCACTGAAGTGGTGTCCACTAGATTTCACGAAAGACAAGAGAAAGAGATCAATCAGTAGCACGTTACGACTCATGTAATAAGATTGTACAGGAATACTATGATAGAGACACTAGATCATTCAAGAATTGGCCACTGAACACTTCACGATTATCACACACTTGGATTCACTATGATTTGTTTCACGCAATCAATCACGATAGAATGAACTTGTCAAGCAAATTAATCAAGAACACTCACTTGTGGTGCATGCCCAACACTTGGCCATCACTCTCCATACGGTACCGCTGGGCACTAAGAGTATTCGAGATCTTCCTGGGACTAGACCATAGCCCCCTAACCAGCATAAATTTTCACTTTGGGTCCATGACCCTATTCTAGCACTTGCTGACAGTTCATACATACACTTAAGTGGCCGAGAACTTCAAGGGTTGGTTCAGAGTATAGACAAGGATCTCAAAGAAATAAGTATACAATAGTAATTAGATCAGGAAAAGGAGACCAAGTTGAGATAATATTAGAGACATGTAAGTTGGGACAAGGTTACCATGATGATGGGAAATCCAAGGATACTCTGAACCAAGGCCCTATTAAGCACAAGCTTATGGCTTTCAGACATGTAGTAGAATTTTAGTTTAAGAATTAATCACGATAGAGAGGATCAAGGTGTTAATAACAAATCATCAAATCAAGAACACGAATTATTGTGGAACTACGGTTGGAGTGGAAGTCACGAAAGATACTAATAATGAAGCTTAGGAACACTTCATTAGAAATTCACTCGATGATGTGCTAACTAAGGTTATTAACATTTAATCTTATATTCACTAAGGACATTAAGAGTGTCAATCAAGAAATTAACAAGGATCCAGTAAAAGGTTACTACTGATGAAACACACTAGGTCATGACAAGGAGCATAGTAGGGAGTTACACAAAGATTATATCAAAACCAGAATCATTAACATTATTAACTACTAATCGATGGCTAAGAAAAGATTAGGAGGAAACCTACATGAAGATCTGAAGGCTGCGAAAACTTCAATGATACAAGAAGCAGACTTCACTCTGGCAAAGTCCCGACAAAATATAAAATATGAGTGAACAATCTGACAGCATTCCGACATGGGAAAGGATCCTCACTAAACAATCCGGCAGCACTCAGGCATGGAGAGGAATCCCAAGAAGACAAATCGACAGCGTTTCGACATAAAGAGGGATTTCGAGAAAGGAACCGGTAGAGTTCAGGCATGGCAAAGGATCTCGAGGATACATACTGATGGAATTCCAGGATAGAGGGACTCTGAATCAGCAGCATTCCGACGTAGCTAGAGACTCCACGGAAACAAATTGACAGCGCTCTGACGTAGCGAAGGATTAGAAGAACTCGACAAGCAGCACTTTCACTCACTAGGGATCTAGAACTAACTTAAAAGAACCTACACATCGGCAGAACTTCGAGACGGGAACTCCTTCTCTCTTTACTCTCTTTAGAGCTCTAGCCTAACCTCTCCCTCTTGGATGGATGAAATGGGAGGAGAGGAGGTGGGGGGGTATTTATTGGGGAGAGGAGAGAGAGGGGCACCCCCCCTAGGTTGGGGACATGTGTCCCTAGGGGATAAGGATCCTCTAGATTGGGACAAGTGTCTCTAAGGGATAAGGATCCCCTAGATTGGGACAAGTGTCCCTAAAGGATAAGCATTGCTTGGATGTGGGACAAGTGTCCCTTTCTAGATGATTCTAGGACATTCTTGATTTTTCTAGGAATTTGTAAGATTTTTAATACTATTTCACTTGACCCCCTAACTTTTGTGTCATGAGAATTTTTTCCTTTGACTTTTAGAAATTGGAGATATGTCCATTCCTAACCCTCTGATCGGTCATTTAGGCCCCGAATGACCTCCGATTGGGAATCTGATTGAGTCTATGGGGTCTCCAGAGTTTTCACTAGGGTCCCTATAAATTTGACAATTACATGAGAACCCATATTTTTATAATTGTAGATATGCCCTTCCTATTTACATTTATACGTTTTCTTCTTATTTAATTTCAGACTCAGTATGAACAGGGATATATCCATATCCTTATCCTCATTCTTTACCAATATGCTAACCTTTGGTATCAACCTTTACTCTTACCATTTTTCTTTAGTAGTATCCTTTAATAATATCATCATTATTTATCATTAGCAATATCCTTTACCAATAACAATATCCTTTAGCATATTTTCTGTCAGGGTTTAGATAGACCCGGATTTGCTTAATCTCTTCATCCGCCCACAAACTACATTACCGTTTCTTATTTATTTATCGTTCTACATCTTGGGGTATTACACCCTCCCCCACTTAAGGAAAATGTGGTCCTCCACATTCACTGCTTAGCCATGTCGATTCTGTCACGAGTACCAAGTCACAGGGTGTGTTTATCCACTATGTATAGGAGAATATTAATGTTACTCTTCAGATCTTAAGGAGCCAGGTTGCGATCCTGGGAGTTTCATTAAATCCTCTATCTTTAGTTAGTGGAAGTAAAGTCTTTAATGAATCTTCAACAATAACTTGCTATACTTGATGTCTCCCCTACTTAGGATTAGCCTTACTTCTTAGAGATTTCTATGAATATATCTTGTAGTCATAATATTGTTAATTAATTGAAGATTAACCACGCTTTTGCTGCGAACTTTGATTTACTAGATGTCCATTCCATGTTTAGTTATTATTGACAGACTGGTCAATTCTAACTTATCTCAAGGTTTTCTATCCAACCTCACAAGTTAACGACATGATTTTGAAGGCCAATAACTCTTAGGTTATTGAGTCCTCAAACATTGCTTTGATACCACTTGTGACGGTAACAACCAGCAAACTGGCCGAACAACCGTGTTAGTTGGTAGACTTCCCAAAAAGGTCACCCATCTTGGGATTACTCCCAACTGAGCACGCTTAACTTCGAAATTCTTTTCCTACTTAAGCTCTGAAAATGTCTAGTTCGAGTTGTTAGTAGTTTGTTGATTTAGTCCATCTAACATATTCTTATAAGGGGTGTTACAATCTACCCCTCTTATATAAGCGACGTCCTCAATGCTGTTCATATATAGCTCACAATCAAACCCCAGGCAGGCAAGATTCTAGAGGTGGCCCCTACAGGCTCAAGAGGTGGCTCCCACTATGTAGCACTTTGCGCCATTATGGTTTCAAGAGGTGGATCCCATAGCGTAGCACTTTGCTCTGTGTGGCACTTAGTTCCTGCACCTCTGACTGGTAAGGCTCTGATACCACTTCTGTCGCGCCCCGACGTTATGGCAACGGAAGAAGCCGAGGCACAACAGATAAGATGGTAAAAGAGAAACTCACTTGTATTACGAAAAGTTCAACCGCTCAGCATACTTCCTGACCACTTTACTAAAAAAATTTCCTGAAAATTGTTAATAAAATAATGAGCATAAAAATGCCCAGTAGGTTACCTTAATCAATTCCAAAACACAACTAGCAGTTAATAAGGTTAAAGAAAATCTAGGGGTAATGACTAATGAGAGCGGAACAATAGCTCATTAATGTAGATGAAGAGATCACTGGTAAGAATACACTAGAGATTTCAATAAATAGATACGCTGATGATCTTAAAAAAATAATAACTAGCAGAGTGGATTAACTAGAAGATGGTAGCTAATCTTTATAAAGAAGTTGTATGTACATAACGTTTGAGATTGACATGGTATCACAAATAACTAGGGTGGAACTAGATACTCAGAAGGTTTGTCTCTGATCACTTTTCGAATAACACGTATGTAAGTTACGAGAATGGATTTATCGAGTAAGCAAATACGAGAGATTAATTAATAAACATGGAAAGATTAACAATGATATGACAAGAGTATGAGCACATGATCACTGAAGTGCTGTCCACTAGATTTCACAAAAGACAAGAGCAAGAGATCAATCAGTAGCACTTTACGACTCATGTAACAAGATTGTACAGGAATACTATGATAGAGACACTAGATCATTCAAGAATTGGCCACTGAACACTTCACGATTATCACGCACTTGGATTCACCATGATTTGTTTCACGCACAAGCAAATTAATCAAGAACACTCACTTGTGGTGCATGCCAAACACCTGGCCATCACTCTCCATACGGTACTGCTGGGCACTAAGAGTATTCGGGATCTTCCCGGGACTAGACTATAGCCCCCTAACCGGCATAAATTTTCACTTTGGGTCCATGACCCTATTCAAGCACTTGCTGACAGTTCATACATACACTTAAGTGGCCGAGAACTTCAAGGGTTGGTTCAGAGTATAGACAAGGATCTCAAAGAAATAAGTATACAATAGTAATTAAATCCTCTTTACTTGGGCAGACCTGAGTTCGATACTCAGGTCTGCCTCTGGGCCATTAAAGTTTGTTTAACGGAATTTATTCGTTTTTTCTCTCTCTAGAATTCTAGAGAGAGAAGCTCTGGTCCACCTAGGGTTTTCTAGTGGCGCCGCCGGCCTTCGGCCGCGATGGCCGTTGCGAGGGGGCCTTCCGCCCCGTCTGCGCCCGGCCTCTCGTCGGAGGATCAGCGCCCTGATGGTTTGGTGGAGGGTCCTTTACCGGCCCTGACGTTGGGTTCTCTTGCTCCTGCTGCCGTGCCTGCTCTTGCTGGAGGCTTGTCCTTTGCTCGGGTGGTAGCTGCTTCCCTAGTTCTACCTAATGTTCCTACCCCTGTCCATGAGCTGGCCTTCACGGACAAGGGAGAGCCGGCAGTGTTCTTCTCGCGTGAAGAGATGGAAGCATCGCTTGTCCCTTTCAAGTTTTCGGTTGTGGCCAAGACCGCGTATGGACGTCCTCCTATTCCAGAAATTTGATCGCACCTTATATCCAGATGCGGCATTAAAGATTCCTTTCTCATCAGTGCGCTGGACAACTGGCACTTGCTTCTTCGCTTCAAAAGTCAGGATGATTATCTTCGGGTGCTTCTCCGGAATCTTTACATGTTCAAGGCAAGCTATTTAGATTTTTTCAAATGGTCTCCTCTCTTTAAATTGTCTGAAGAACCTTCAATTATCCCGGTTTGGATCGATTTCCCTACCTTGCCGGTTAATTTATTCCAGAAGAATTTGCTATCTTCTATTGCGGCTAACGTAGGGCCGATGCTTCAAATTGCCCATGCAACGGAGCTTCTTATTAATACCAAGGCGGCAAGGGTTTGCGTTGAACTGGATCTCCTCAAACCTCATCCTGACCGTATCTGGATCGGGATGGGGGATCTTGGTGGTTTCTGGCAAGAGGTCTCTTATTTAAATCTTCCGGAATATTGTTGTGTTTGTCGGCGGATAGGGCATGTCAGGCAGAAGTGCCGCTCTGTGAAAGACTAGGCTCCTGTCGCTCGGGTTCCTCCAATCACTAAGGCGGCTCCACTTCCCACCAAGGTCTGGGTTCCCGTGGCGGTCGACGTCCATAAGAACGTGCATGGCGTTCCATGCACGACGTACCTATATTTGCCCATGAGGGGAGCACGTCGACAGCTGTGCATGGGGAGTGTGTGGGGGAGGTTCGTATCACTCCTGGCTGTGGAGAGTTGATCGCTGTGCATGATCGTCAGAGGAAGGATGTTCCTGTTTCTCAGGGTGAGAGCTCTCATCAGGATCAGGATGTTCATGGGTGTAATTTAGGGTGGTTCTTCTTCAGGGGAGTGCTTTGGTGCTGGGGAGTCCTTCTTTAGCCTTGCAAGGCAATCCACTTGATGGTAGTCAAGATGATGGTCACGCGGCTCGGGCTGCCTGTGGAAGCGGTATGGTGGGTGATGCTGGGACTTCGGTTGGAACGGATACTCATGATTATCAAGATTGTTCAGATGGATTGGTTCAGAGTCATGGACGTGGAGTTGAATGTGGTCTTGACATGATCTCCCTTGTGGCTATGGATAACAGCCTCATGCCTCTCAACTCGGTGGTCTTGTGGATAGACCTCGCAGAGATCCAGTGATAACGAGAGCTCAGGCTCGATCGGAGGAGAGGGGTAAGGAACCAGTTTTCTGATGAATAAGGCCTTATTTTGGAATATTAGAGGCATTGGGAATGTTGCCTCGAGAAGGAGTCTTAAAAACTTGGTCTCTCATCTTCAGCCATCTCTGGTTGCGGTTTTTGAACCTAAACAGTCGATTGATAAGGCTGTCAGAATTGCGTCATCTATTAAGCTTGATAATTTTGTGGGAAATATGGATAATGAATCCAAGATCTGGGTGTTTTGGGAGTCTTCTCTATCGTTTTATGTGGTGGAAAAATCTGATCAATATGTTACTCTGGGCCTGCGCTGCCCCTCAGCTTTTTCTTTTTATATTACCTGCATTTATGCATCCTGTGACAGTAGTAGAAGGCGCCTTCTCTTTGAAGACTTGCTGGGCTTTGGTGACTCTGTAGATGCCCCTTGGTTGATTGGAGGAGACTTCAACTGTATTGCTCACCCATCGGAGAAGCTGGGAGGCTTATTTGGTAACAATTCTAGCATGATTGATTTTAATGCTTTTCTTTCTGCTTCTGGTGTTTTTGATGCTGGTTATATGGGGTCGTCTTTTACCTGGAATAATAATCAGACTGGCAGTGGTAATATCCGAGCTCGGTTGGACCGGGTTTTAATTAATGACAAACTGCAAGATATCTGGCCGAACCTTGTGGTAAAACATTTGGAAAGGGGCCTGTCCGACCATTGTCCGCTGGAAATTTCCTCAGTCATCTCTCCCCGTGGTCCGAGCCATTTTATCTTCAGAATATGTGGACTACTCATCAATCCTTTCTTGAGGAGGTGGACAAGGTGTGGAATGGTACAAATGTGATGGATGTTAACCCTATGATTTGTCTTCAGGTGAAGCTTAAGGAAGTTAAGCAACACCTTAAGAACTGGAATAAGGAGGTTTTTGGCAATGTTACCCAGATGGTTACTATGGCGGCTGAGGAGGTGGAGCGAATGCAACAAGCTTTGATGGTTCTCCTACTGAAGACAATAGATCGGCTCTGTCTGCTGCTAATGCATTACTTTTCCAGGCCTTGAACAGGGAGGAAATCTTTTGGAAACAAAAGGCTAAAGTTCATTGGTTATCTAATGGTGACAGGAATACCGCTTTTTATCATGCTACTGTCAAATCCATAGAAGAAAAAGTTTTATCCACAGACTTAAACTTGTGCCATCTGATGATTGGTGTATGGAGCAGGATGTTCTTAAATCGGAAGCGGTCAAATTTTTCCAGCAACTTCTTACATCGGAGCCTTATGAGGTGGATATGGATCTTCTCTCTAACATCCCTTCTATTGTTTCTTCTGAGCAGAATTCTGAACTTTGTTCTATTCCGTCGTCTGAGGAGATTAAAAGCACTGTCTTTGTTATGAATGGCCACAGCGCCCCGGGCCCTGATGGGTTCTCTGGGTTGTTTTTTACCCACTGCTGGGATATTGTTGGGGTGGATGTCATTGCTGTGGTTCAGGGGTTTTTTGCTTGTTTTGGTCTCCCCAGAGGTCTTTCCTCTTCCTTTATTACATTGATTCCGAAGGTGGAGATTCCCAGAACCTATAGTGATTTTAGACCAATCACCCTTTGTATTTTGTGCACAAAATTATCTCCAGGATTCTTTGTGGCCGCCTTACCCCTATTTTACCTCAGCTCATCTCGGATAACCAAAGTGCCTTTGTCAAGGGGCGTTTTATTTTGGATAATGTCTCTCTCTCTCGCCACATCTTAAGGGATATTCACCGTAAAGTTAGGGGTCATAATATCATGTTCAAGCTTGACATGGCCAAAGCTTATGACCGTATGGAATGGGACTTCATTCTCCAGGTTATGAAGAAGTTTGGTTTCTCCTCGAGGTTCACCTCTCTTATCGGTATGTTGTTGGCGAACTGCTGGTCCTCAGTTATTTTCAATGGGTCGATTGGTGGGTTTTTCAAATATTCATGTGGCATTCGGCAGGGTGATCCTTTGGCTCCGATCCTCTTCATCATTGCCTCTGAAGTGCTTAGCCGTGGGCTTTCAGATCTGTTCTCCAGTGGCTGAATCAAGCATTTTAGCGGTCCTCGGGGTGGTTTGCAGGTGTCTCATCTTTATACGCAGATGATACCCTTATTTTTATGAATGCTGGCATCAATGGGGTGAGGATTTTGTTGAAGTTTCTTCAGACTTATGAAAGCAGCTCAGGTCAACAGGTGAATGCTAGTAAAAGCGGTTTTCACATTTCGAACAAAGTGTCATTGGTGTTGGTTTCTCGCATTTCTGTTTTGACAGGATATAGACATCAGACGGGGTCTATGAAGTATCTGGGAATCCCTTTGAAGGCTGGAAGATTAAAGGTGCAAGATTTTAAATTTCTGGTGGATAATGTTACCCGTAAGCTGGCTGGTTGGAGGGCTAACGTCCTTTCCCAAGCGGGTCGTGCGGTGCTGATCCGTTCGGTTCTCTTGAGCCTCCCGGTGTACTTGGCTAGCTCGCTTTCCATTCCTAAGTCAATATGTAACCAAGTCAATCGAATTTGTGCTAATTTTTTCTGGCAGGGGTCGGATGGCCAGCATCGTCGTCACTGGGTGGCCTGGTCGGCGATTCAGAGACCCCTTGTGGAGGGCGGCCTAAACTTCAGACATTTTGATTTCCTTCAGGTTGCGTTGGTAGCTAAGCATATCTGGAATATTTTGCATGGTGATTCTCTATGGTCGAGGTATGCCAAGCAGCGTTTTCTCAAACAGTCTCATTTCAGCGATATCTCTGTTCCATTTCCGCTAGGCATTTCAAAACCAATTTTGCTAAAGCTAAGGAAGTTGTTTTGGCTAATATTCGTTGGCTTGGAGGAGATGGGTCTTCTGTGAACTTTTACAAAGACACATGGATTGGTCCTTCACCTCTGATGCATGTGCTCCGGGGCAATCCTTCACTGGCCCAGGAGTCCCACAATATTATGATTAATGAGATGGTGCTTGATATTAATAACCCGGTCTGGTCTTTCTTGAATGTTTCCCCAAGTTATGTTCATAGCTTGCTGTCTACTAGCCAGGATAAATTCTTTTAGGCGGCCAACCCCCAGGGTAACTTCACTGTTAAATCAGCTTATGATCTTGCTTTTTCCCATGGTGTCTCTCGTGGTGCGTGGGCTAAACTCTGGCACCATGCGATTCCTCCTCGCGCTGCCATGTTTGCTTGGCGTCTTCTTCATCGAGCTGTCCCGGTGGATTCCAGAATTGTTGAGTGTGGTGTGCCGATTGTTTCCATGTGTTCCTGTTGTAAAGCTCATGCCCAAGAAAGTCTGGATCATTTATTCATCTTCAGTGATAATGCTAAGGAGTTATGGTCCTGGATTGCTCCTCTATTGAGCAACCATATCAACTAGAGCACTCACGTCACAACTAGGTTTTGGAGTATTCTTTCTTCTACCAGAATTAATTCTCCTATGTTGTTTGCTGGTATGGCTTCCTGTATTATCATGTTGTGGGAGGTTTGGAAAGCCAGATGTTCTGCTCGGATGGAGGGAATTATTCGCCCCCTAGAGTTCTCAAGCGTTCTATTATTTTTGGCGTGCGCCGTATCCTTGAGACTGTAAATTTAAAGGAGCGATCTCTTATCAGCACTCTTCTATTCTTTACTCTTTTGACTTTCAGGTGTCGGCCAGAATTAAGCTTCCTGTTCTGGTCAAATGGACGCCTCCGCAGGTGGATTTTGCCTTAATGTTGATGGTGCTTCTAAAGGGAACCCGGGATACTGTGGTGGGGCAGGTTGCATTAGAGACAGTCATGGTAACTTCATCTGCGGCTTTGCCTTCTTTTATGGTTATGGGAGCAGCATTCTGGCGGAGGCAAGGGCGCTCCATGATGGACTACACTAGCTATTGACCGTCAACTTCAGATTTCGGTGGTCTTTTCTGATTCTGCTACTCTTTTGCGTGCTATTGCTGCTGGGCGTGTTCCCCACTGGTCAGTGTTTCCATGGTGGCGTGGGATACTAGATATGCTCCAAATATTAAAGCCGCAGCTTGTGCACACTTTTCGGGAGGGTAACCAGGTGGCCGATTCTTTAGCTAATTTCGCCTGTAGCAATGCTTCTAGCTTTCTTTTTTCGGAGTTGTCATCTATTCCCCCTTTGACAAGGGGCTCCTTATTGGTAGATAAGGCGGGGCTTCCAAGCTTTAGGGAGTGATCTTCTTGGTTGTACTTGGGTGGGCTTCCCTGCTGGTGATTTGTTTATGATGTCGGGTGTACTTCCACACTTCCATTTCAATAATATCTACCCCTCTGGTGCTCGCCGAGTGGAGTGAGAACATTTCCTCCTGCTGGGAGGGGGTGCACTCTGCTTGTCGCTGACCCACTGGTGGCTTTTGTTAAAAAAAAAAAAAAAAGTAATTAGATCAGGAAAAGGAGACCAAGTTGAGATAGTATTAGAGACATGTAAGTTGGGACAAGGTTACCATGATGATGGGAATCCAAGGATACTCTGAACCAAGGCCCTATTAAGCAAAAGCTTATGGCTTTCAGACATGTAGTAGAATTTTAGTTAAGAATTAATCACGATAGAGAGGATCAAGGTGTTAATAACAAATCATCAAATCAATAACACGAATTATTGCGGAACTACGGTTGGAGTGGAAGTCACGAAAGATGCTGATAATGAAGCTTAGGAACACTTCATTAGAAATTCACTCGATGCTGTGCTAACTAAGTTTATTAACATTTAATCTTATATTCACTAAGGACATTAAGAGTGTCAATCAAGAAATTAACAAGGATCCAATAAAAGGTTACTACTGATGAAACGCACTAGGTCATGACAAGGAGCATAGTAGGGAGTTACACAAAGATTATATCAAAACCAGAATCATTAACATTATTAACTACTAATCGATGGCTTAGAAAAGATTAGTACCTGAAGATCTGAAGGCTGCGAAAACATCAATGATACAAGAAGCAGACTTCACTCCGGCAGAGTCCTGACAAAATATAAAATCTGAGTGAACAATTGGACAGTATTCTGACATGGGAAAGGATCCTCACTAACAATCCGGTAGCACTCCGGCATGGAGAGGAATCCCAAGAAGACAAATCGGCAGCGTTCCGGCATAAAGATGGGTTTCTAGAAAAGAAACCAGTAGAGTTCAGGCATGGCAAAGGATCTCGAGGATACATACTGATGGAATTCCAGGATAGAGGGACTCCGAATCAGCAGCATTCTGACGTAGCTAGAGACTTCGCACAAACAAACTGACAGTGCTCTGACATAGCGAAGGATTAGAAGAACTCGACAAGTAGAACTTTCACTCACTAGGGATCTAGAACTAACATAAAAGAACCTACAAATCGGCAGAACTTCGAGACGGGCACTCCTTCTCTCTTTACTCTCTTTAGAGCTCTAGCCTAACCTCTCCCTCTTGGATGGATGAAATGGGAGGAGAGGAGGTGGGGGGGTATTTATAGGGGAGAGGAGAGAGAGGGGCGCCCCCCTAGGGTGGGGACATGTGTCCCTAGGGGATAAGGATCCTCTAGATTGGGACAAGTGTCCCTAAGGGATAAGGATCCCCTAGATTGGGACTAGTGTCCCTAAAGGATAAGCATTGCTTGGATGTGGGACAAGTGTCCCTTTCTAGATGATTCTAGGGCATTCTTGATTTTTCTAGGAATTTGTAAGATTTTTAAATACTATTTCACTTGACCCCCTAACTTTTGTGTTATGAGCATTTTTTCCTTTGACTTTTAGAAATTGGAGATATGTCCATTCCTAACCCCCTGATCAGTTGTTCAGGCCCCGAATGACCTTCGATTGGGAATCTGATTGAGTCTATGGGGTCTCCAGAGTTTTCACTAGGGTCCCTTGACAATTACATGAGAACCCCATATTTTTATAATTGTAGATATGCCCTTCCTATTTACATTTATACTTTTTCTTCTTATTTAATTTCAGACTCAATATGAACATGGATATATCCATATCCTTATCCTCATTTTTTACCAATATGCTAACCTTTGGTATCAGCCTTTACTCTTACCATTTTTCTTTAGTAGTATCCTTTAATAATATCATCATTATTTATCATTAGCAATATCATTTACCAATAACAATATCCTTTAGCATATTTTCAGTCAGGGTTTAGATAGACCCGGATTTGCTTAATCTCTTCATCCGCCCACAAACTACATTACGTTTTCTCGACCGTTTCTTATTTATTTATCGTTCTACATTTTGGGGTATTATAGAACTCTTGTTCCATATTATCTTGTATGTGCTCTAGAATGAACTTGGCCTTGAAGAGTGTGGTGAACTTGGCCCATGTCACCTCCTACTCTCTATCTCCAAACCGAGTACGTAGCATTGAGGCCCATCAGGCATCCACTCTCTCATGTAAAGGATACAACCAATAAGCACCGACCAAACAAAAAAAGCAACCCACACATAAGCATATATCCTTTAAGTACCTATAGCATGTAGGTCACTAAGCTCACTTTGTCTTCTTTCGCGCATCTAATAGCACGGAAGATATTCTCCACCTCCCTTAGCCAACTCTCTGCCAGAAGTGGTCGACTCTTCCCTTAAAAGAGGGCAGAGCCATTCTCTTAAACCTCTCCATGATGGATGTGCCACCATGTCCAAACTCCTAAGGGATTGGAGCTAGAACCTGAGCCTAAGCCTATAGTTGTGCCTATAGCGCCGCCTGGGTTTGCACCTGCTTCTACATCTCCTAGACTAGGCCTTACATGAACATGCCATAGTCCACATGTGGTGGTGGTGGCAGTACAGGGGGGACCTACTTTACGGGGCCTATTGCTCACTCCTCTCCTCACGCCTCTGCTCGTCATTATGAGCATGGGTCACACGCCTACCACGACTCGCCATTGCCTGCAAAACAAGCAACTCATTAAGATCTAATTCATAATCATATCCTCTTTTAATATGTCTTTAGTCCATTATTAGTTGTTTTCTAACCATCTCATATATGTGTATGGACTGGTCACTATAAAGACTTTGAGATATAGCATGGTGATGACTTAATTATGTACAGTCTCAACCTACAGCTCTGATACCCATCTCTGTAGCGACCATTTTCATGCAAGTATGATTATACCAATCCACATCGGGGCAAAGAGTGACGTCACAGTGGAACATGTACCCAACACAACCAAATAGGTAGAGATGTACATGAATAATAGGCAATATAACACCAAAAACAAGTAAATATTTATTCCATCACCACATACCAATATCACAATCTATATAGTAGCAAAGAAAATATAGCAAGTCCAACCATATAACCCAGTCCATAAAAACAAGTCCATAATGTCCATAGTACAACAACACCTCACATACTAAGTAAAAGAAAAAACTAAATCTCTAAATAAATCTCCACTCCATGAGCTACTCCTCATGCTCGAAGTCGCTCCTTGCTAGCTCCTCTGACTCTAAAGCGTCTATCTCACCTGTATCAATTAGCAAGTATGAGTCTATGCAATAGACTCTGTAAGAAACTCATAGGCCACGTCCACATACTTATCACATACACTTTAACATAGCATGAACATAAAACAAGTAATCTAACACATGCACATCTAGCAATTATACAAGTAACATATAAACATGCTTTAACTTTGCTCACTACACATGTTCAACTAATAGCACATGATTCACACTTATATGACATGCTTCCACATAACTACATCAATATAATATGACACATGCCTATACATGATACTAACATGACACATTTCTTATTATATGGCACTTTAATGCATTATACTCATTCATATACCACACATGCTTACCTTTACCTTGTCATTTTAGCTTAATCACATCATATTCTCATACTTACACATGATTTCACATAGTCTAACATATTCACATCGTTTTTACATAATCACATTCACTTGCACATAGTCACATTACCTTTTCACATTCACATTGATGTCACATATGTATATTGCTGAGACACATAGCCTAAACCACCATAAAGAAGGAGACACATATCATACACCTGTCACCTAGGTGAAAAAGTGAAGAATCTTGATAACTCTGTAGAATCAGGAGAAGCACTCTCCACCCTAACCAATGGTACTTATCCACCTCTAGGATTTCATCATGTTGCCCACAGAGCATCACATAACACACTGAGCCTTCCCATAGGTGGTTCTCTAAAGTACGGCTCCATAGCCTTCTATGGTAGCAGTGCCTTTCAACACATTTATTTCACATTAAGACATTAACCATTCACTTTAACTCATATTCCACATGTACTTAATACCATGTTCACATGCACATGCCATGAACATATGTTTCAATTTATCAAAGTGCATATTATTGTCAAACAGTGATAATACATGCTTAACATAGCCTAAATAGGATACTAATGCACATGATCTCATTACTTTTAACTCAACATGCTTAGTATGATCATTAATAAATCATAAAATCATAATAGTAGAATTCGATGTCAAAACATACTCAAATTTTATCATGCGTTACAAACATGGAATATATTGTATGTCTTAATTTTCAAACTTTTAGGAGAAAAATAACTACTTATCAATTTAAAATGGATTTTATTTATTTACTATATTAAATCTTAAAAAATAGGTTCAATAGAGGTAGTTAAACTAAACCACATAAAAGCAGGGTCACAGTAATCCTAATTCTAGAAGAAAATGTTTTAGTCATAAAATCATGATATAGCTATTTTTTAGAACTAAATCCCCTTAAAACATGCATATTTACACATGAACATGAACAAGAATTTCAAAAAATATCTTAAATGACCAAAAAATAACCAAAGTTTATATACATCTCCACTGTGGTTACCACACCATAACAAGATTCACACATCACAAAACTACACACAAAACCCACATAAATCCTCATCTTAGTCCAAAAATTAAGTTTTGAAAATTCAAAGAACTTAACGACAAGGTGTTGCCATTAAGGGGTATGGGCGGCAATATAGATTGCCGTCAACCAATAAACTAGATGGCCGCACATGCTATCATCAAGTTCCTATCTGTAGAACAAGCATATCAACACCGAAAGAAACAAAATTTGGGGTCGAGGACACAAGTAAAAATCAACAAAAATCATAAAACCCCATGTGATAGGCATACGAAGGAAACACCTAGTTATGTGCCTTTGAAAAAACTCCCTAAATATCAAATTTGGTCGATGAAGCCCTCCTCGGCCGAGCTAGAGAAGTGATCTTCCTCAGCTCAATTCGACTACCTCAGCCCTCCTAGAAGTCTGCAGCATGAACCCACGTCTTCCACACATTCAGAAGCAAGCCTCCTTTGCTGGTTCAGGTTCGAGAGGCCTTTTCTTTGGGGGATCAAGCTTCAAGAATGCCTCTCTATCTCCCTTGCAAAAACTCTCTCCCAACCTAACAAGCCAAAGGTCCTCAATTCCCTAATGAAAATGAGCATTCTTTATAGGGCTTTTGGTCGTGATCGTGAGAGGAAACAACCCCTAAACCCACTAAAACATTCCTAATATATCCACAAAGAAATCAGGGTCAAATCGGTTTAGAAAAATGGAAATACGTAGAAAACTTAACGTCACAATCGGTTGCTTCTAAGAGTAAGTATACGTCAGTTGATTATGCCGTCGACTTGCCTAATTTGAAAAATTCTAGAAAGTAAGCGGCACGATAGACCGCCGCTGAAATAGGGTTAATGGCATACTATACCACCATTAACCCAACTTAACAGCACTTGAGACTGCCGTCAAGGGGGGTTGGACAGAACAAGCACAAAACAACACAGAACAAACCAAGCAAGTACAGTATAAAACCTCGGGTCTTACATCAACATTTACATAAAATATCGTTCTGTGAAAGCTAATTCTATAGCTGTGTCCCGAGTAGGAAGCCAATGGCGTCACTAGCTAGCTTAATGGTTAAAGAATGGCAATTGCTGGAGCAATGTGCTAGTCTAGATCTAAATGTAAAGGAATTAGGGAACAATAAGGCAACGATCCTTTCTTGGTGGTCATCAAGGAAAGGATTGATCAGAGATCAGACTTCACCATAACAGATGATGGCAGATTATTTTTCCATGGAAGAACTTATGTACCTGATATTGAAGAACTCAAGAAGAAGCTAATGAATGAAGCTTATAAGTCAAGATATGCATTTCATACTAGAGCCACTAAAATGTGTCAAGACATGAAAAGAACTTATTGGTGGCCAAATATGAAAAAGGAGGTGGCTGAGTTCGTGGCACACCTTAGACTAGTAGGTGTGTTGCAACCCCTAGAATACCTGAGTAGAAGTGGGAAAGCATATGTATAGATTTCATCATAGGAATACCCTAGCAAGAGGAGGACTAGATGTAATATGGGTGATCATAGACCGATTGACTAAGATCACTCACTTCTTGTCTATAAAGAGTAAGTGGTCTATGGATGTGCTAGCAGCATTGTACATTAAGGAGGTGGTTAGACTACATCGAGTACCCTCATCCATTGTGTCTGACCGGGATCCACGATTTATTTCACATTTCTAGATAAGGTTACTATTTGCACTGGGGACTAAGTTAAATTTTAGCTTCACTTTTCATCCTAAGATAGATGAATAGCTAGAGAGGACAAACCGAATTGCAGAATATATGCTATGATCCTATGTTATTAATTTTAATGGACATTGGACTGAGTAGCTGTCCTTGATTGAGTTTACATATAACAATAGTTACCAGGCAAGTATCAAGATGTCACCATTTGAAGCCTTATATGGCCGAAGTTGTAAATCACCTGTGTGCTAGGAAGAGGTCGAAGAAAAGCAATGGTTTGGACCCAACATGATTCTAGACACCACTAAGAATATTCAGATTATTCAGAAACACTTGAAGATAGATCATTCAAGGCTGAAGAGTTATGCAAATAAAAGATGAAGAGAATTGCAAGTTTTAAGTTGGAGACCACATGTTCTTGAATGTGTCCCCTTCACATGGAATCCAAAGATTTAGGATTAAAGGATAGATGAGTCCTAGATTCATTGGCCTTTTTAAGATCGTTGAAAGGGTTGAAGAAATAGCCTACATAATAGCATCACCTCCGCAATTGGCAGAAGTACACAACGTCTTCCACGTGTCCATGCTAAGAAACTATGTCTATGATGTTGATCATAAGATTCGACATGAAGACTGAGAACTACGGAAGGACTTAACATATGTAGAGAATTCGGACAATATTTTTGATCGAAAGCTACAACAACTAAGGAACTGATCCCATACCGATGGTTAAAGTCCAATGGAGCAGACGTGGAGTGGAGGAAGCTACCTGGGAACTAGAAGAAACAATAAGGAATAACCATCCGAATTATTGTTAGGTGGGATAGAACTCTTACACTAGTAAATCATTGAATGGGGACCCATTTTTTTTTAAGTGGGGAAGGGTGTCATAACTCGAATTTTCGTAAAATCTTAATAAATAAAAATATATTATTATGTGTTGAAAATTACAACAGAATCAAATGAAATTTTATATGTGTAAACAAAATAATAGATTACAATGAGTAATAAAAAAATTGGGTCTAGTAATGCGTAATTGGGTTAACAAACGCTAAACCAAGTCTTAAGGGAATTAAACTCAATGACGTTAAAAGCTATTATCACATGTGAAATACTAATGCAGAATTAGATGAAAATTTATACTTGTGAACTAAATAATATATCATAATGATTGATAAATAAATTGGGAAATATACACACATTTGATGTAGCCAAACTCTAAAAGTTGATAAATCTAATACCATCAAAAAGTCATTATCGCATGTAAATAACTCAGAAGATCATCAAATAAAATGTGATATTTGGGTTCAATAGAGTTTATTCGGCTCAATAGGAAGTCAAAATAGTGAAGATAATATTTACGAATTATGTTACCCCAATACCCATTAATAATATGAGTTAAATAAGCATAGAACCAAATGGATCGGGCCATAGATTGGGTTAAACCCAAACTCAAATAGGGAGCATGAATTTGCTGCCACTTACCCTCCTAATTGGGGTGAGATTGGAGGTAATAGTCATAGAAAGAAGTTCTAGTCATGGTAAGATTGCTAATGTCAAGTTTAGGAAACTTAAACCCGCGATTTTATGAACCTAGCAAACCTTCTCCAATCACTTTTGGACATGGGAGGGTCGGCTAGGAGCAAAAGGAGGTGTGGAACATCAAGATTGTGGGGTGTTCTTCATCAAAAATCATCTTACTTCGTCAAGCATGCAAGAAACAACTAAAAGGTAGGTATTCTCGGGCCAAAGTCTAATTTAATATGTCCATAGGTTGCCTTTCATGTCTAGAACTTCATCATATTGTTTTACACCATGAAGATTTGCTTCTACACAAAGATTTAACTTATGAAGAGAAGTCGATCAAGATCTTAGATCAAAAGTTACAGTTGCTCAAGAACCGATCCATACTAACGGTGAAAGTTTAATGGAGCAGGAATAGAGTGGATGAAGCCACTTAGGAACTTGAAAGAACAATCAAGAGGAATTATCCTAAAATATTTGGTATGACCTATGTCAAGCCCCAGATTTATTTAAAAGTAGTAAAAATAATCGGGAAAGCGACAAACAAGCATGGAGAAGCCATAGCCAATCGCTAATCCAAGTAGGGCCCAAAAATTTAATAATCTAAAATCTCTTCCATTGCTCATCATAATGAATATTACAATCTCCAATGTCAAAATAAGAGAACAACTCTCTACTACTAATTCATTTATCTTCAAAAGAAAGTAAATTTGAGCAAAACTGACTCTTAGATAAAACATTCATGTGACCATGCTTGAACACTTATGATGATGACATAAATGTTGGATACAATATTGGACTATGCTTGAGTTGTGTTAATGTTTGCATAACTTGAAAACACTAACCTCAATACACATTTTTTTATACAGTTCTCAAATAATATGGACTGATCAGCCTAGGTCGACTGACAAAACTTCTAGGTCGACAGACAAATGCATTTTCCCAAAATCAAGCTTTCTGAAAAAACTTTTGGGACAGTTTAGGTCGACAGACTAGACTTCCAGGTCGACAAATGAATGCATTTCCCAAAATCAAGCTTTCTGGAAAAGGCTTTGGGAGCAATTTAAGTCGACAGACCCAAATTTGGTTGTCTACAGATAAAGCTAGAGGTCAACAGGCAAAGCCATATCGATTGGCTAACTATTGTTTCATACCAATTTGCTACCATTGTATATTAATTTATTAATTGTTTCACATAAATTGATGGTTGTCAAACTAATTGACTTCTATATGTTCTTCAAACCGATTATTTCTTCAAACGATTGAAATATCTCTTGCATCGATTGGACAAGTTCAAACGACAACGTCATATTACAACTAATAATTGTTGGAGCCAAGCATAGGGTCTGCTGGTCAACTACACAAAATATACTCAAATGGGGATTATCTGCATAACCATAAGACTTCATTCCAGCTCCCCAGAAGGATTGGGATGCTCCTCACTTACTAATCTATCTATCACTCATAAGAAAGGGTGAAAGTTTTCCAATAATGATCACCTACCTCTAAACTGACTGGAATCTGAAATGACCTTCTAAAGATACTCCACACATGGTGCATCAGCCCGTCCTTAAGCTTCAGCCCTTTCCATCGCTATCTGCAAATGTTAGGTAACATAATGATATAAGTCATTAGCATCTTAACAAGTAGAATTTCAGCAATGATGGAATGACAGATTTATAGGGCAAAAACAATAGTATGACAAGATTAATAATAGGAGTTCAATGGGGTTACATGGCAATTCATGGAATTGATTAACAATAGACAGTAAGCAAGGGATTCAAGAACAAATACGAAACAAATGATTAATGTATGGACTGGAAATATTTCACATATAACAAACAAATCACTCAAGCAAATCAAACATATCATATTAGAACGAAGGCACTTTTAAATCTTGCATACACTCTGATGTCATGCCACACACCACAAGTCCATACTCACGTAGTTAATAAGTGCGTTGGGGTGGTCCTCCTAGAACTAGATAGAGCCCTTATTTACACAAACATTTATCATGGACCAAAGTCCCACATAGTGTCGATCACACAACATATTATGATCAATTGATTACAAATGGGGACACAAGTAGATAGTGTGATATTCTCACGGATTTCAAGGCACAATAGTAGCTCAAGAATAACAAGAAATGAGAGTTTCACGAGTGTAACAGATAGCAACAACGAAGTCATGACAGGTAGTAAGTAGGATAATAAAAAACATGAGTCCCCATACGTTGAGACATGAGTTTTCAATTTACAAGGCAGGTAAGACTATCAAGATAGAGTTTCAAATCAAACACAAGAGAAGAAGATCAAATCTAGATTTGAAGAGCAGTTAGATTAAGTCTTATGTATTTAAAGCTTCACATACATTTGACAGTTTTTAAGATACTGGACGAACCCTGACCAGACACTAACTAGACAAACTAAAGCAAGGAATGGTTCTAGAAGGCTTAAACTCACTTTGCAGACAATCAATGTCTGTTTCAAGAGTGTAATAGAGAAAAGTGCTCTTCGAGGAATAAACAGACCAATTAGCAGTAAGAAATTGTTGGAAGTTCTAGGTAGACGACTCTATGGCTGTAAATCTAGATCAAAATGATTAGGGAGATAGGAATCAAGAGAGAAGCAGAAAGCCTATTTTAGGGATTAAACAGTGAAAGAAATTAGTCTACAGAAAGGAAACAGACTGGACTTCTAACAAGAAAGTTGTTGGAGACCTAAATGGAAGAACTCTAGGGCCATAGTTGAATCAAACATTCTAGGGATGTAGAAATCAAGAGATGGTAAGGAAGATCCTAATCCTGTGATAAAAAAGAAGACACTTAATACTCTACATGGCGAAAGTTGGGCAAACAGGGGCAAATGAAGGCAAACTTGGAAAGCTTTCAGATGAGTTATGCTACATTATGTTTGAGCCCGAGATCACCTACCTTTGATAGATTTTAGTGCTCTGGTTCCTATAGATCAAGGCAGGGACAAGAGGAAGAGGAGCACCAAAATCCCAAGCCTCAAGATCATCCTTCTTGCTTCTAGAGGTTCCTCTACCTTCAGGAAGTTTCTCTCATGACCAGCAACATCCAAAGAAGTTTCTGGTGGACAAAGAGGGTGATATAATGTATTCATCAGGATTTTTTCCCACTAGAACCCCCTTTTACTCAACCAAAGTTAGTATATGAGGACAAATATCCAAAGATATGTCATACTTGAGTCATACCTTTGCACCCTTACTTCCACCCATACCTAAAGTTGACTATGTTTGGGAAAGGGTAGACCCACCGTACTTGGGACATACCTAGGTACCAATACTTCTACCAACCACAAAAGTTGACTTCCATTAGTGCATAAAGTCAACTGTCATCAGTATCCAAAGTCAACTTTTGATTGTGTTAAAATCAATCGATTATTGAACAAAGGTTCTCCTTCTGATTGGTGTTATAGTCAAACCGATTACTGAGTAAAGGTTCAGTAATCCCCTTCCAATTGGTGTTGTAATTGCATTGATTATTGAACAACTAGTATATAAGTCAACTTTTATCATCACATAAGTCGACTTTGACTACCATCAGTACATAAGTCGACTCTTACCATTACAAAAGTTGATTTCGATTGGTGTTATAATTAAACCAACTACTAAACAATAGTTCAGCAACCTTCCAATTAGTGTTGTAAGCATATCTATTATTGAACAACAGTTCAGTAACCTTTCGATTGGAGTTATAATTGAATCGATTACTGAACAAAGGTTCAGTAATCATTTGATTGGAGTCATAATCACACCGATTACTAAACAAAGGGTTCAGTAACCTTCTGATTAGAGTTATATTCACACGGATTACTGAACAAAGGGTTCAATAACCTTTTGATTGGTGTGATAATTGTTTCAATTACTAAACAAGGGTTCACATTCACATCGATTACTGATCAAAGGGTTATAATCGAACCAACCGTTGAACAAAGGTCTCTCCCAGAGTTCCAGCCCATTCCACTGCCTTGTTGCACTTCGACTGATCATGAGTTGAAGTTAGACTTCGACTAGTGAGAGCTTTACATAGAAGTCGATGTTGGACTTTGATTGGTCACAAGTTGAAGAAGGATTTCAGCCTACGTATAAATCTTTCGCCAGTCGATGTTTGTATTCTTTCGATTGGAGAACAAAAGTCTCTCATCAGTTGTATAAGCATTCCGATTACTGAACAAAGTTTAGTAACCTTCTAATTGGTGTTATAATTAGATCCCCAACCCTTTACTTCTCATGAGTTTCTTACCTATGTTCATGGGCTTCTATATTTATCTTGTTCTTTATAAAAGTCTGACTACTATACTTCCATTATTTAAAATATAAATTATAATTTTCATCTCATTCCATATTTGTTCCCCCCCCCACACATATATATTTAAATTTTGGGTTGTTACAACCTAAGTCTCCCTAACATGTAGTGTAATGTCATGTGAATTTGGAGGACCAAATTCCTTTTAGGAGGAGAGGTTGTAGCAACCTAATTAATTAAGTAACTTAATTAAATTTAAATTCAAAAGAATAAATAGGTTAAATTAAAATCTAATAAATAAAATACATAATGGGATTAACTAGTGGTCCATAATAGAGTTATGGGCCAAAATAGAACATAGAATAATATAAAATAGAAAAGTATTATTAAATTCATATTGCCCATTATCCCTTTAGATAAATTGGGCTAAATTAACTTAAATACACAAGATAATGATGAAACTTCATGCTTAATACCTAACCCAACTTGGGGGGCACATTTTCCCAACATAATATAACTCTAATTAGAGATTAGAAGACTTAGAGATAGAGATAAACTTGAAAATTCATGTCAAGTTTAAGTTAGAGTTGTATTAGGACTTGTAAACCCCCCAAACACTAAAATAAATCTCAATTCCCCTCTTAGCTGACCCTATTGCTGCTTGGAGAAGCCCCTGGATGCAACAGGATGGCTAGAGGAGGAGGATTTTATGGAGAAAGGAGCCCTAAGAGTACTGTTCTTACCTGTTTTTACCTTAATCTCTCAATTTTACTCGAAGGTAGGTATTCTCTTAGAAAAATCTAATTAAATGCTCATGTAGGTCTATCTTTTATGTCAAAAACATGATTCCTATATTTTTCCCAATTTCTATCGTGCATACTGTAAGTATTTGGCATCTAAAGTTCATGTTTACCCATATGTCCAACCCCTTGTTCTTGCTCTCAATCCATGCTTCTTATCCCACTCCTGATGGTGATCCCTTTTTGATGATGTCAAAAAGGGGGAGAGTATGTTATTGGTATATTTTTTAGGGGGAGAGATATTAATATATTACTATACATGGTTTGTTTTATGCATGTGTGCTTATATATAGTCATGTGGTCATAATACAAAAACAATAAACAGATGAATAGTCAAAAACCATAAAAAGATGAATAGTCAAAAATCCAAAAAGAGATTAAATGTGGTTCTCTGATTTGAAAAATATACAAGTATTTTGTCATCATAAAAAAGGGGGAGATCGAAGTACTATGTAGATTTTTGATGATAACAAAATACTATATATGTTTTGATGGTTTGGTGATGAAATTGTATGACATGATGACCTTGAGAGTGATTCTTATGGTTTGATTATTACATTGATATTGAGACTCTAATGAGTTTGTTTAAGTGTGAAAAGACAAGTTAAAAATGGCCTTGAGATGTGTGCAAGAAGTGTACATAACGTGGAGGTCAAAGTCCTAAGAAGACTAGTGAGGAAGAAGGCTAGAAATTCAGACTTTCAGTCCACAAAATTTTCTAGGAAGTAGCACACTCGAAAAAGTGATTTTTTTACTCGACTAATTAAATTGATTTGATCGACTAATTTTCCCAGTAACCTCATCTCTATGATAGGCATGCAACTGGTCAACCAATTTGCTCCATCCGATCAACCGATCTTGAAAATATTCTACAAGGACTTTCCAAATTTGAGTATGTTTAAGCATAGACTCTTTCCAAATCACCAGGGTTCTTCATGGCACTATAAATACAAATTGTTCCTGCATTTTGGGATGTCTCCCAAGTTTCCACAATCTTGTCCTCAAGCCCTAGAAAATCAAATGTGGTATTTTTGCCCTTGAGATTTGTTCAAGCCTTGAAAGTGCTTCAATGTTTTGATCATTACCAGAGCAAGAAAGGGGGAGTTTGCGGGCGTCCTAATTGTTGTTGATCATCAAAGAGACATCCACAAGAGGTTTCTGATCGTGCCTTCATCTGGAACGAGGTTCTACATCAACCTATACATCACCAAGGTATTGTCAGGCAGAGACAATCATAGGAACAAAATATATGATTTGCATTGACTTGTTGTTTCCTCTATTTCTAGTGTTGTTTACATTATTTGAACAAGTTGCTAGTGTGTGTGCATACTCAGTTTGTGAGCACGTAGGACGTTAGTCTTGGTAGTGCAGTTTATGGACTCCGTGGTAGAGTCCAAGGGATTTCTATGTGATGTGGGTTGTCTCATCTCTAAATTGTTGACTCTTTTATCTCCATGACTATATCTTTTGGTGATAACAATATTTATTAGAATATCTCTACATTTTTAGAATATTTAATGTGTTTTACCTTAATATCATTTTGGTTAAGTCTGTCAATAGGTAACTCAAAAGAAATAAATAATACATCAAGGATCACCATTGTAAGTATTCCAAGAATTTCATAGTCCACTATATGGTGTTTAAATTTCTTGTAAGCCTTTGTTGTCATTTAAAATTTTCATTCATAAGTTCATGATTTACATCACTGACAACTTTTTCATAGTTTCAATCAAAATCAAGTCTCATCATCCATAGCTTTAAACTTGATCATCCAAAGTCATGCATGTTTTGCTTCTTGATCAATCGAAGCTAACTTCGGCATATCCGAAGTTTACTTCATCATATCTAAAGTTTACTTCGTCATATACGAAGCTTCACTTCATCATGCATATTTTTGTCTTGATCAGTCGAAGCTAACTTTGTCATATCTGAAGTTCTAGTTCGTCATATCCGAAGTTTACTTTGTCATATCTGAAGTCTACTACATCATATCCGATGTTTACTTCATCATATACAAAGCTTCACTTCGTCATGCATGTTTTTGTCTTGATCAGTCGAAGTTCACTTCGTCATATACGAAGCAAACTTCGTCATATCTGAAGTCATATACGAAGCTTCAATTCGACCGACAATGTTATGATTTGTTTTATACGAAGCTCCACTTTGTCATATATGAAGTTATACTTCGTCACATCCGAAGTTCTATTTTGACCGATTGCCTTGTATTTTGGCCAATCGAAGCATTCCATTTCGACTAACTACGTTATATATCTTGACCAGCCGAATTAAAACATCGATTGCTTTCACATCGATTGCTTTCATATCGATTATCTTAAAACATCGATTGCTTTCATATCGATTATCTTAAAACGTCGATTGCTTTCATATCGATTATCTTCAAACATCGATTGCTTTCACATTGATTATCTTCAAACATCGATTGATTTCACATCGATTATCTTCAAACATCGATTGATTTCATATCGATTGTCTTTAAACATCGATTACTTTTTAGACATCGATTCCCTTTAGACATTGATTGCCTTTAGACATCGTCCACCTTTGGACATCGATTGCCATTTGGACATCAATTCCCTTTAGACATCATCTGCCTTTGGACATCAATTGCCTTTTAGAGATCGATTCTCTTTAGACATCAAGTGCCTTAGGACATCTATTGCCTCTAGACATCGATTACTCTTTGAACATTGATTGTGTCTTAGCCACCTATTAGCATCTATTTTTCTATTTCAGATAAATTATTATCAATACCTTGACAATAATCCTTGCAATAACCTTATTGATTATGGTTGAAATTAAATTATTAACTGCCTTTATGAACAATCTATGTCATGAACAAATCTTGTTATGTGGCACGCAGTATTTTCAAACTATTTTTAAAGATGTGCATTTCAAATTTCTTGATATATGTTACATATCTTTCTTAAAAAAGCTTTCAAGGACATCTGCTTACATATGGCCTATCAACGGATACAATTCTCATGCACATCATCTTGTACTATTTACCATTTTCATGACATGTCATCTACAGCTTTAAATGGTGACAGAATGAGCCTATCCTCTTTGGTATACCTTCTTACAGCATGACCTATGTCGACACTGACTGTCAGTAAGGATACCCATATAATCTATCTGTATCTCAACATTTATTGTTTGCAAGTTTTAGATAGTCACACACGACTACAACATTGGACATGTTACAATGACTGATATAGGAGATATCCATATGATCTATCTCTCTCTCTCTCTGTGTGTCTCTATCCAATATTTAATGTCTGTAGGTTTTTTGGTAGTCAAGCACTCATCTTACGTTAGACCTACTGTGACTGCATGGAAATGAGCATCAAGAAATGAGAGACAACAGATATCTCAACGGTTACATCTGAAGAAAGCAGAAATGCTTATAAGAGGATGATGGCTGTGAAGAACAAAATATATACACGAGTGTACACACAGAGATCTTCACCACCATTGAGATTAGAAGAGCATCGTGCCCTCACTCCAAGCTCATCTGCTCTGCGCCCTCCCTAAAACTTCACTTCAATTTTTCTTTTTGAGAGCTTGTTGTTTCTGAGAGGGTAGCATAATAGCTTCATTCTTTTCTCTCTCAATTCATGTCTTAGATCAAGCAAGGCTTATTGTATAAGCTTGGTCTAGGGGCCATCCTTTCAACTCTTCTTTCAGAGTGTTCCTCTTCCTGTGTGAAGAGAAGACCTACTGTGGGTAGGTGTTTTGTTCCTCTTGTTGATGGGAAGACATGTTGCTACAGGTGGTTGTAATGCCTCTTCGAGTTTAAAGAGAAGACCAGCTTGCATCTAGTGGTGTGAGTGTCTATAAGGGGGATTGTACCCTTGGTTAGTAGAATCCCAAGTTGTTTTTTGGATATCGCACGCAGGACTCCTATTGATAGGAGGTCCGAACTAGGATAAAAATTCTTGTTGCATGTGTGATTGCTTTTGCCTTTAATTCCACTGCTCACTAACCCTAACCTCTACATTTAGTGTTTCTAAAGCTGTTTGTTATAGAAATTTTAAAGACAGATTTTTGCAATTCATTCACCCCCTCCCTTTGGGCTTGCAACCTGGTCAACACAAATATGAGATTGGACTGGTGCTGTCCTAAGGAAACAACCATGTGGTGGGTTCATTCCTATACCCAAAAAATAGGACTTGTGTGTGGTGAGAGGGGTTTGTGTCTTATACCCGCAAACAAGATAGTGTGGGCCTTACTAATGTGGATTTTGGTCTCTCTCGGAGGCACTGCTGAGGATGCCGATGGGGTCTCGGAGGCGGTGATGGCTCCGTCTCATGCCTCACTTAGCCCTGGAATATCCGACGCAAATCTGGTTTGCCAACATTTTCCACTGCCGCCGTCATCGGAGTTGGGCGACACTTCTGCAACGGATCTCTCTAATTGCGGGATTTCCGCAGTGGACGTAGGAGGTGTCACCGCTGGCAGATCTAGCTCGCTGGCGTGGCTGCCTTCTTTTGCTGTTCCGATTTCTTTCAGGAATATTGACAATGGAAAGGGTGAAGTTGATGATGTTGGGTTATCCTTAGGCCCAGCCACAGTGGGCTCTACAGGCCAAGTGGTTCAGGATCATCTGATCCAAATTTCTACAGGGGTATCCAAGCGCTTGGATCACTTGACAGATGTTTCTATTGCGGTTGCATGTTGATCATGATGTTCATGTAGAGGTTACTCCCTCGGAGTTTGTTGTTGAAGTTGTGGACTCCCCTTTTGCAGCACTTGAAACAACTCCCATGACTTTCTCTCAGGTTGTGCGCCAATCCCCAGCCTCTCTGGTAAAGTCATCCTTTGGAGGGAATCCTAACACCCATTCTAGTGGTTCGTCTTTGGGTCGTCGCATCTCTCGCCCTTCTCGCAAAGGGGGAGTTATGATTTCTTTACCAATTACTAGAGAACGGTTTTCTAGTCCTGTCTGGCAAAATGATGCAATTCACAACATATCGCCTGGACCACATATAGATATGCAGAAGAAGGCTCTTTCTGTTGCTGAACATGCTAAAGCTGAGAATATCTTCATGCTTAGGTTTTCTTTTCATTCTGAGGCATCCGAAATGGATTCAGATGAAGAACAAAGGAGCACTATTCACGTCGACCGGGATTACATCCTTGGGGTGTTCTCTGGCGAACTCATTCCTGGGATAGATCTTCTATAGAGTTTTAGATATCTTTTCTCTAGTTTTACCTATTTTGGGCTATTGTCTATGTGTCTCCTTCTTTCAGTTTTATTAATAAAATAATTGGCCATTTGTGGCCATTCTATATAAAAAAAGAGTAGACATAGGTTGCACGGGGATGTGTCGAACCACCTAAAAATCCTATGTGTATTGTGGTTTGATTCTTTTTCTTCTACCTCCTTCAACATGCACGATAGGATAATAGGTCTCATGGTTTCACCTAATTGTTCTAAGTTTTTCCACTATGCTAAAAGTCTTCATTTAGATAAGTCATTATGTAGGCGATTAAATTTGAATTGGTTATATTCAATTCACCCCTCCCCTCTTGCTCCATCACCTGGCGATAAAACTTAACAATTGCCTCCCAGCCAACGATTTCTTGCAATTCTAACTCCTCGATAGCACATTGCCATCATGTCGTCCCCTGAAAGGAAAGGAATGCTAGTAGTCTTTGACTGTTGATTGACTGCATGTCAAATCGATGTGAATTGAACCAGTCAACATCTGACCCAAGGCTTTAGGGTGACAATCGTCATTGTACTAACCCAGATTTATGAATAATAATTAAATGGAAAATTAGAAGAATAAATAAAAAATTTAAACAATGGAACAAAATGTTGAATAGAAATTTAAAAGCCAAAGATAGAACTAATAGTCCTTTGTCATCAACTTTGTTGGTGACATATCTTAATGTCGTCCATGGAATCAACTATTGTGCACCCCAAACCGATATTATTAAATTAAGAGTCCCCAAATTTTCAAATAAACATTGAGGTACTTATGAATGTCCATCATAAACTAATAGATTAATCATAATTGGATTTCAACCTCAATTTAAGAGGAAAAAATGAGAAATAAACCTTTCAAATTCACAGGATACAAATACCTCTCAATAACATGGGTCAAATGAGCCTAAATATTGTTGAACCACTCTTATATTTATCCCTATGTTTTGATGATAACTAAAAATCATGAATATTGTGAATATATTTAATAATATTTTTCAAGGTATTTATGTACAAGAAATAAGATAATTTTCATCATCTCAAAAAGATATGTACTAAAAGTCCATTTTGATTGCATTTCAATGTGTATCGATTAGAGACTAAAGTGTCACATTGATTACTGAAGAATGTGTCTACCGATTAGGGAACAGAAAGATATTTCTATCGATTAGAGAAAAAACCTTATATCGATTACAAAATAAGTCTTATACCGATTAGAGAAGAAAACTTCACATAGATTACTGAAGAAATTTCTATCGATTAGTGAAGAGAAGTGTTATACCGATTACTAAAGAAATCTTCTATCTATTAGTAAAGAAAATTTCATTTCGATTATAGAAGAAATGTTTGTTCTGATTAGTGATATATCACATCGATTATTGAATATTCACCTTCTGATTACTTAACATCATTTTGACTACTCTTGTGTTGTTCCAATTAGAGAACAAATTAATATCGATTGGTGTTATGAACATTCTTATTACTGAACCGAGGTCCAATATCCTTACAATTAGTAAATAAAGGTTCAGTAGTATTCCAATTGGTGTTATAAATGTTCTGATATTGAATAAAAGTTTTATACTATTCCAATTAGCATTATTCAGATATCGATTAGTGAACATCTACTATATATTGTTCTGATTAGTGTTGTTCGTGTATCGATTGATGAATGAAAGTCATACATTATACCGATTAGTGAATGCATGCCTAATAATGTTTCGAATAGTGAACAGTTATCATGTATGCTTCCGATTAGTGACACACTTAAATCAAATATATCGATTGGCTATATCTTCAGTTCAAATATTGCTCCATCAATTACTTTTGGTGCGTAAATAAGATTTCAAATCCTCTACACATCTTTTACTTATTATTTCCTATCTCTCAGAATGTGTACTCTGTAGGGCAATTGCTTCTAAGAAATCTAGTCAGACTGCATCCTACCTTTTTCATGCTACCTTTTTGTGGTAAGAAGGGTGTCAACCAGAACCTATGAACTAAAAGGAAAAGAAGGTATGGTCTGACTGACACATGACTGCTCCTGTTTAACATCTTCTTTCATGCATTTATTGTATGTAGCTCTATAGTACTCATGCAAAGACTTTCGTGAGACGTGCTAAAAGGAACTTTAGAAATTCACACAACTTTAGAGGATGCAACAAGAAGAAGATGGAGTCTAACGGCTTCATTCAAATGGTCTTCTTCAATATCTTCAAGAGGCAGTGGGCAGAAGAAGAAGAAGAAGAAGAAGAGAAGAAGAAGAGCAACTAGAGAAGATAAAGTCCTATCGGTTGTCTCAACAGTATTATTTAGAATCTCTATAAAGAGTCGAAGGCTTTGACACATTAACACAATGAGAAGGAGTATACACCAAAAAGCCAGAAATATCCTCCTCAAGATTCAAGCCTTCACTCTTTCTCATCTCTCTCTGTGTGTCATTGTAAGTCTGGGAAAGAGTTTGTTAGCTTAAGAGATTGAGCTTCTTTCATATCCTCTAGCTCTCAAGTTGATGTCAAGATCAAGAGAGTCAAGTTCATTTTATTTTAAACTTGATCTCGATAGCTTGCTATTTTTTTTCTTAAGAAAGGCAGTTTGTTCCTCTTCCTGTGTGAAGAGAAGACCAGCTGGTTGCTAGGTAGCTTGTTCAGTTGAGAAACTATACTCAGTGTACCCCTTGTGTTTAAGGGAAGACCAGCAAGTTGCTGGGTGTTATGTCCAGCTAAGGGACTGTACTTAGTTTTCTCCTTGTGTAGAAGGGAGGACCAGCATGTTGCTGAGTGTTTTATGTCCATTGGGGGACTATACTGTGGTTAGTGAAATTTCAAGAGTCTGCTTGGGGACTACACGTAGGGCTTCCATCGAGAGAGGTGTCGAACTAGGATAAATATTTATGTCCCTTTGTGTGATTGCCTTATTTGATTGCTGCTTATTAGTTCACTGTGGTTCATTCTCTAACTAATGCTTTTGAACTAAAAGTTTTTATTTTTAAGTGTTAATTTTGCAGCACTCATTCAACCCCCCTTTTGTTCTATTGTCGTGGGCCAACAAATATAAGCTAATCGGGCCATGAATTGAGCCTAAAACCCCCAATATTGGAGCACAAATTTGCTCTTATACACCACATCAAATGGGGAATTAAATATGGTAATTGTCCATTGAAAGCAACCCAAATCATAGAATTGCCAATTTTGAGTCCGTTCATGGCCTAGCCTTTAAATACACCATGTAATCCGCTTGTTGGCTGACCCTAGCATGTTCTAAAGGTTTTTGAGATGACTGGGGAGTAGAGGAACTCTAGGAGAACTTGTAGGCATCATTTTATTTCTTGATCCATCATTGTTCATCGGCGTTCTTTATCGATTTTCATTTAATCAAGCCGAAAGTTAGGTGTTCTCAAGGAAAAACCTAATTAAACTCTGTTGTAGGATCATGATCATGTCTTGAGCATATGCACGTCATTTTCCCCAGTTCTTATTGAGTATCTTGCCAATATTTATGGATTTAACCGTATCTGTCTTGTTCATACTAGATTTATGTAAATTAGCCTAAACATATGCAACTCTTCACCATTCCGCTTAATCATTATTGTAGGATCTTTACCATGTCTAGATCATGTTTATATTATTTTCCTCAATTTTTATGGACCATAATGCATGTATTTTTTGGAATTAAAGAGTCGTTATTTCCATTCATGCTCAACCCATGTAAACCACCTAAATCATGAAAATTTCTTTATCTCTTGTTAGTTATTTGTTTCAGGAACTTAAGCATGTTTTAAAAAGGTTCCCCATGTTTTCCCTCTTTTTGATGCATGGATTAATGAGTATTTGAGTTTTAAACGATGGATTATTGGAGAACTATGGTTCTAACTACAAGATTGCAATCACGCCAGGCTAACCTAGTGCAACTTGAGTCACACCTTGCACACATGGAGTGATAAGAATTGCCCTATCACCCCAAGCTAGGGTGGTGCCTCTATAGTCGCATCAGGTAAGGCTGGTGCTATGCTAAGGGATTCACCATCTCATGCTTTGTCTTTTGTAAATGGTCCTACAAGACTTAAACATGTTATTCATTGTTTGCCCGAGTCTTGAATATGACATATAGAGACTGAATTAATTTTAATGCGTCAAAGACATGAAATAAAGATGTGAAGTTAATCACTTTAATCATGCTCATCTTGTTCTACTCTTATCTTGATTGCAATGAATGCAAAACATGTCCTTTCTGAATCTATCATACTCATTCAGTGTTCTTGCTTAACTTATGAGATAGCCTTGTTTCATGTCTCGAAGAAATGTGATATTATGTTACACGTTTGTTTTTGTTATCAGATCCATATATGCCCAATGGAACATGATCCATACTACGAACACCCCATGGTGTTGTTCAGATTTTCCACTAGGTATTTCTCCTGTCAGACTGAAACTAATTTATCAAAACCTCCATAAGTCTCTCTAACCATGGATTCTCATACAGTTGACGAGCTGCTTGTATCATAAAAACTCAAAATCTATTTTTGGAACTATGTCGAACCCTTATGACATTCTTTACTAGCCTAAACAAGAAGTTTGATATATGTTAAATGTGCTTATATCCATGTGTGTGACTATAAATGTGCCACCTGATAAACATGCATTTCTCTATCCTCTGTGAATACCATATCTAGACTGTCCAGACATGTGTCTATCTATGTTTTGTGGGAATATGATTGTACTGTCTCTGTCAAACTCTAAATCTTTTTTCTCTGTTCTTGAAGAGTCTTGAAAATCATTATCCTTGATATAATAAGCTTATTCTTGGAATTCATTTGGCCAAAAATTGTTAATATGGAATTGTCTAAAAATATATATAGAACTTTAGTTCATAGACCTAATGTCTACGTAAAATAAGGATTCTGTCTAGTTCTAGAAGGAGCACCCAAAATACTCATATAACTACAGGAGTAATTGACTTGTGGCATGACATTGCGCTGATATGATATGTTTGATTTGATCTAGATAATTCAATTTGTTGTGGAATATTTGATATGATTGTTTGCTTCATGTGATTATATGGGAAAACTCTATTTTGTCAATTGCTATAAGATATTGTTATCTGGAACATTTGGGTCGCTTCATCTTATTGACCGCTAACTAGCCTCTTGTCCCACTCTTTTGCTATTCAATTAATGTCTCTCTTACTATATATTTCATGAGGTCTTTCTTGTTATTGCTTAATGCCTATCTTTCCATTTGATTATTATTTGTCAACATCATATTATTCATTATCACATCATGTTAGCTTGTTAGCATGTTAAGATATAATTCACTTAAAGCATGCCTACAAAAGAAATGTAAATTCTATTGGGTGCTATACTCATCCTACATATGTTGAAATTTTCTGCTGATACTATTGAAGAAATAGACTTTAAACGAGATGAGCAAGAGTGAAGTGTGTCCTAGATATCGTAGAAGCTACCTTAAGGTGTCGTCAATTTTCTAATAGAGTCGCTATCGAGTCTGAAGTAGTTCTTTCCTTTATTTAAGTGCCAAATGTATTTGAGATTCAATCATAGGTCTTATGTTTCATCTCTAAAATTAGTGATTGTAATAGAACTTGAAAATTAGTATTCAATAAAAGTTATGAGATGATTATTGGATATTTAATTTTTTGCTGTCCAATATGATGCTATTTCTTTTCGCACTTATTCTGATTTAAACGACCGAATACAACTACACGTTTTGATATTCTGTGTCGGGTCATGACTATCATTCTCTCTGCACCTCCTATTGTGTACAAAAGTCTTGTGCTCAAGAATGAGTGGCAATGGGGGCAAGTGTGGAGGGAAAATATGGCCTTAACTCAATAGAGCGCATTTACCCAACCCATCAGGAGGGAGAATGGTGGATGTAGCCGACAGGCGCCTACTTCCCTGCAAAGGGCCTAAGAGTGGGGCCCACCTCATGAGAGCCTAATTAGGTTCGTGAGGCTTCAAACACTTAACCTAGAGCGAGTGAGAGCACTCTCAACTAGGCCCATCGTCATCCGATGTTCCACCATGCACGGTACTCCATCAACACTGGTACAAACTCACACTTTGCCGACGGTTATGAGCACACGGTCGACGGTTTGGCAACAGGGTGTCGGCTGTGTAAGGGATGGAAGGCGGTTCAAATTGTCGACGGGCAAAGTCGATGGGTTTCTCACCAAAACCATCGCCTACCCTTTTCAGCTTCCCGCGCGCCCCCAACCCGCCAAATAAGTTATTTCCACTTTTCCCTTTTTTACCTGTTCGCGCCAACCCATCCGGCAACCCGACTAGGAAGCTAGCCATCGCCCATCACGGTAGCAGGAGGGGATCGCCATCGTGGTGCAGCACTAGGGGATCGCCATCGCGCGCGGCAATAGCAGGGGATCGCCATCGCGGCGCCATCGTAGCAGCAGGGTAGCGGGGGATCGCCATCGCCCATCGCGGTAGGGGATCGCCATCGCCTAGGGGTAGGGATTTCTTTTCTTTCCCTGCTCTCTCTGGCGTCATCCCCCGCGGGCATTTCTTGCCATGGCTCCCCTACAATTCTGACCACTCGGTCCCATCTGCCTCACTCGCAGCCACACGTGATGCACGTGTGCGGGGGACGGCCTTCGCTTCTCTTCGCCCATCGATCCAACCTCCCACGCTTAGAACAGGACGTCCATCACAGCAAACCCTTGTGATCGTGTATAAAATGCAGTCCTCGGCAACCCTGTGATTCCTCGTCTCTCTCTCTCACGAACAAGATAGAGGACGGAGACGACGCACCCAGAAGCCCAGAAGCTAAGCCATGGGTCTTGCTGCCCAGATACAGAAGAGAGACTGTGACGGAACGCCTCGTCCAAGTTCGTTAAACCAGTAACGTACTTGATCCGAGTCCGTCTCCCGCGAATGGGCCGAAGCATCGCAAGGGATACCACACCACAGTCCGTGTAAACACAAAGGAACACACCATTTCATATATATATTTCACAAGTTTACATAGCCATATTTCCACAAAACTGAAAGAAAGTACAAGAGCCTGGGGCATACCCCGAGGTACAACTAGAAAAAGTAAACAAACTAGCTACACTACACTGCTGCTACTACACTGCTGGAGGTACTGACCCTGCACCGCTACGACGCAGCTCAGAACTGGACAATGGTCGAGAGACATCCTCCTCGCCTTCACCTGTGGGGGCCGGGTAGGGGTGAGCCTCGCTAGTCACTGGCTCAGTTGGGAACTCCCCCAAAATCGAGCAAACCAAAAACACAGGTACAAAAGCAGTAAACTGCGCTAACAATTTATAGAACAACTAAACAGAATATTAAAGCTATAAATGTACTCACCGTCTGCCGACTACATACAACAACTATAATAAAACGACAAAACTCAAACGGTGTACGAGCTACAGTAGAGACCGCCACACACGAGCCACGTGAACTGGTTCGCGACACCAGAGACTGACTCGGACAGCTAACATAGGTCTACCTCTCAGTCTCACAGCCACGGACGAAAGGTCCAGCTGCCGCTCCACGTGAAAAGGTCAAGCAACTGTGGAGACCAACTAACACCACCACCTGCGACCACACGGTCGCAGGCCCATGCCTGACACCTCTGGAGATCCTAGCCTGGTCCCTCTAGAGTGAGGCACTGGAAAGGACTAGTCGGGGACCATGTCGACTACTGGTGTCCGTACCCCAACTACGAGCGCGCTACAAGTGACTAAAGACAAGTACGACAGTCACTGTCCCACTGTCGTCTTTCCCTCAGCCGGACGTACAACTTAAGCAAAGGAGTGAGGGTGTCCAGGTCAGACGACACAGACCTCAACAGTACAACAAGTACAACACACCCCAGGACAAAGCCCCGAGCTAACAGCCTGGCTCACAAGAACCTGGGGCACCCAACTGGAGAGGTAACCATGGTAGGCGTCGTACTACTCACTCGCCACGTACACAAAACCACGTTCATGTCACACAAACACCATGAAGACTCACGTAACCGCGTGCACTAGTAGTCCACTATACGTGAACACCACGTAGACACGTAAAGAACTAGTCACTACGTACCCAGTATGCTAGTTTCAGAAACCACGTGCACTAGGTGCACCGCAATTACCATTGTACCGTTCGATATCAACAAATATTCAATATATCAATATTTAAACAAAAGCATGCTGACGGCAACATCGACTGCCGTCGATGGATGTAATCTGGCCGTTAATCTTCCAGCTGAAGAACCTGGCGTCAATCGATGTTGACGCCAAGATCTTTGGCTATCAACTTCACAGAAACCCTGGGCTAATACCTCAGGTATTCCAGCCCTAAAACCAATGGAAAATGTGAGGAAACACCTCCTCAAACATGCATGAATCCAAATCACTCAAAACAACATGTTTCATTTTTCAAATTACTCAAACCACCCATTTACCCCGCATGGATATCCTTACCCAAAACACAATTAACATGCAGATCCACGCGTTCCAGATGCATTATCACGTCCTAAAGGAACTAAAGGATCATTCCCTACCTCCATACGCGCTTAAACCTCCTAAATTCTCCCTTCGCACCAAACCCTCCGCGAGCTCCTACGGCGATTACACCTCGCTCCGGCGTTTCCTTGGACGATTCGTCACCACCTCGCGTTCCACGATCCTCCAACTAACCTTCTACAACTGTTGGAAGCAGTGGGGAAACAAGGGGCATGAAAACAGGGCGAGGGAGAGGGAGAATGAGCTGAGGGAACTGTCCTCGGGTAGACCTATATTCTGCAGGTCGCACAGGTTGGCGTCAACCCTAATGCCGTTTAGGGAACCGTCACAGTAAATGTCCAGAAATCCTGTCGTTAAGTTCATAAGGTTGGCGTCACCTTTGATGGACGCCAAACCAGTCAACGACCACACCTGGCCGTTAACTCCTAGTCAACTGCAGCAGGTCCTATCTTGTTCCAGGACCAACCCTGCACCAAACCTGCGCACACCACACGACCAAACCACACTGGCCTCACAATGGCCACCACAACAATACGCACATGATCCATAAGGATCCGAAAAGCACGCGACGTTACATTACTATCATCTAAAAGAAAATTTCGACCTCGAAATTCATAACACAATTCAAACATAAAAACTTAAATATGTACATTTTTACAAGTACTATCATCTAAAAAGAAATACAAAACCTTATTCAAACAGATAGGGACCCTTTAGCCATCTCATCGGCTAACTTACAGGTATCCTCACCTCCCAATCTATTTCCCATCTCACTCTAACTAGCTCATTTCTTTATTCCTCAGCTTCTTTATCTTTCGATCAGTGATCTGCACCGGATACTCTGGCATGGTCATATCCAGCCTCAGGTCACCACCTTGATAACTGATTATCTGAGCTGGATCTTCAATACACTTCCTTAGCATAGAAACATGAAATATATCATGACATCCGCAAAATCTACTGGCAAATCCAGCCTATAAGTTGTTTCCCCAATTCTCTCAATCACTTGGAAAGGTCCCACATACCTTGGACTCAACTTTCCAGTCTTTCCAAACCTCATGATACCTTTACTCGGGAAACTTTCAAGAAACAAATCTCCTACTTCAAACTGAAGTGGTCTCCTTCGATATCTGCATAACTCTTTTGCCTGCTTTGAGCTGCCTGTAATTTTTCCTTAATAAGCTTTACTACTTCTGTGGTTTGCTGAATCAATTCAGGACCCACTAACTGCCTTTCTCCCACTTCATGCCAGTTCAATGGGTGTTCTACATGGCCTTCCATATAGAGCTTCATACGGTGCCATCCCAAGACTGGTATGATAACTATTATTATAGGCAAACTCAACCATTCCTAAGTGATGCTTCCAGTTACCTCCCCAAACTAAACAACAAGTTCGCAACATATCTTCAATTGTCTGGATTGTCCTCTCTGTCTGACCATCTGTCTGGGATGATAAGCGGAGCTATATCTCACTCAGTGTCAATTACTTTCTACAGACTTCTCCAAAACTAGAAGTAAATCTTGTCTCTATCAGACACAATAGTCTTCGGAATACCATGCAGTGGAACAATTCTTTCAACATAAACCTTTGCTAATCTATCCACTGTCCAAGACATACTTACTGCCACTAATCTGCACACCTTGGTCAACCTGTCAACAAATACCCATATTCCATTATGTCCGGAACTCGATCTTGGCAAGCCTGCCACATAGTCCATGGCAATATCAACCCATTTCCACAGTGGAATGGGCAACGATTGCAATAGACCTCCAGGTTTCTGATGTTCTGCTTTAATCTGTTGATAGATAGCACACCTTGCAACAAATTCCGCTATTTCCTTTTTCATATGAGGCCACCAAAAATGCTTCCTCAAATCATGGTACATTTTAGTACTACCTAGATGAATAGTGTACCTGGATTATGAGCCTCTTCCAACACTCGCTGCTTTACCTCTCTTTCATTGGAACAAACAACCTGCCTTTGAGCTTAATCACACAATTATCATCAATGGTAACTCCTTCCATTTTTACAATTTCAGCTAAACTTACATCTGCCTTCTGAGCTTCCACAATTTGCCAATATAAGACGCTCTACAGCACTAGCAGCTAGTACTGCCCGTCGCTGACTACTGGCACATACAAGAATTCTCCACTATTCTTCATACAGCTTCCACTCTTTGATCATCATCAGATTTATATATGCCTTTCTGCTCAGGCATCCGCTACAACATTGGCCTTACCCGGATGGTAAGCCAAACTGAAATCATAATCTTTCAGTATTCAATCCATCTGCGCTGACGAAGATTTAAATCCTTCTGCGAGAAGATATACTTCAAGCTTTTATGATCTGTAAAGATCTCAAATCTCTCGCCATACAAATAATGCCTCCATATTTTCAAGGCTAACACAACTGCTGGCCAATCCAAATCATGAGTGGGTAATTCTCTTCTGCCGCTTCAACTGCCTGGACGCATAAGCTATCACTTTGCCATGCTGCATAAGTATTGCGCCAAGTCCTCTCCTTGAAGCATCTGTATATACCACAAAACACCACTTCCTACCGTAATGCCAATATGGGTGCTGTTGTAATCTTTTCTTCAACTCCATAAAACTTTTCTGACATTCACCGGACCATACAAATGGCACACCTTTTCTAGTCACTTGGTCATGGGTGCCGCAATCTTGGAAAAATCTTGTATGAAGCGCCTATAATAACCTGCTAACCCCAAAACTTCTAATTTAAGTGATTGTCTTAAGCACTTCCCATTTCATCACTGCTTCCACTTTACTCGGGTCCACTGCCACTCCTTTAGCTGAGATGACATGACCCAGAAACTGAATTTCTTTCAGCCAAAATTCACACTTACTGAATTTGGCAAAGAACTGGTTATCTCTTACAACTATAGAGTAAACCTCAAATGAGTTGCATGCTCCTCTATAGATGCTGATAAATCAGAATATCATTAATAAAGACCACAATGAATTGGTCTAAATACGATGAAAAATTCTATTCATCAGATCCATAAAACCTGCAGGAGCATTTGTCAGCCCAAATGGCATAACCACAAATTCAAAGTGACCATATCTGGTTCTGAAAGCTGTTTTATCTATATCCTCTTCCTTGATCCTCAACTGATGATACCCAGACTCAAATCAATTTTAGAAAATACTTTTGCCGATTGCAACTGATCAAACAGATCATCTATCCTCGTAATGAGTATTTATTTTTAATGGTCACATCATTCAACTTTCTATAATCATACATACGAAAACTTCCATCTTTCTTTTTCACAAACAACACCGGTGCTCCCCACGGGAATGACTCAGTCTAATAAACCCTTTCTGCAACAGCTCTTCTAATTGCTTTTTCAATTCTTTAAGTTCTGCTGGTGCCATCCGATATGGAGCTTTAGAATCGGCATGGTACCTGGCAGCAACTCAATAGTAAAGTCCACCTCTCTATGTGGAGCTAAACCAGGCAGATCTTCAGGAAAAACATCAACAAATTCCCTAACCATGGAACTACTTCAATTGACTGACTAGCTTCTACCAGACTCACCGAGGCTAATAAGCCACACATCCTGCATTTATCAACTTTCTAGCTCTAATTGCAGAAATTAGAAACTTAGAGGTATAAAAACATACCTTGATATTCAAATACTGCACCATTAGGATGACAAAACCTGATCCTCTTCTTTCTGCAATCTAGTATTGCTCCATAAGTCTCAAGCCAATCCATACCCAAATAATATCATAATCTGTCAACTGCATGGCATACAACCGTCCGGCATCTGGTTCCCTTCAATCATAACAGGAGCTTCATCTATATAGCTCGAAGTGAGCAGGAACTCACCCGAGGGAACTTCCACTACCAACTCACAAGACTTTTCTTCTAAAGGATGAACCATACAATCCAAGAATTCTTCGGAAATAAAGAATGAGAGGCACCCGAATCAAATAAAACTCTTGCTGAATATCATAAAGAGGTAAAGTACCTTCTATCATATTTGATGCCTCCGCCTGGGCTCGGGTGATAGCCATAACCCGGCCCCTTCCCCGCTGCTGCGGTACTCCTCTGCCACGACCTGCAAGTGGCTGCTGCTGCTGCTGCACACCTCTCCATACCCATACTCTCTCGGATAGGGGCAATTGTGGATCAAATGCCCCGGCTGATTACAATTATAACATCTATTCCTGGTGGAATAATAGGCTGTCTGGCAGTACTCTGTTGCGACTCCTCCACCTCTGGCCTACCACGACCTTGATGAATTGCTGACGACCTCCCCATCCTCTTCCTTTACCTTTAAATGCTTGCTTTAATTTATGACCCCATTTACCAAAACCTGACGAAGAAGGTCCTGCTGGTGTTTTACCCTTACTCGCACCCACTGACTGCTGTGTAGCCGAAAACTACCTGAGCCTGACTCGCCCACCTGACGAGTCCGAATAGACCTCTCCAACGTAGCTGCCCTCTGAGCTGCTTCTTCCACTGTTTTAACACATGAGAGGTACTATTGCATCCTGCAATTCTACTCTTAAACCTCTAATGAAATACTCAACCATCATATTATTACCGATACTACATAAGGCGCATATCGGCTAAGTGCCATAAATCTCATCTGGTACTCTAAAACTGAAGAGTTACCTTGCTGGAGTGTCTGAAACTGCTCTCTCTTCACTTGCTGCACTTGAATCAGAAAGAATGTATCGTTAAATACATCAAGAAATTCCGACCAAGTGATAGCCTCTTCTGTCCTGCCTACAAAGGTGGTCTGCATCTTCAATCGCCACCATTCCAATGCAAAACCTCGCAACTGATAAGCAGCTAACACAACTCTATCTGCTGCCGGACATCTCATGGTCGCAAAGACTCTCTCAATCTCATGGACCCAGTGTTCCGCTGTATCTGGATTCGGCCCTCCTGAGTAAGTAGGCGGCTGCAATCTCAAAAACTTCTCCACTTGCATCACTGGCTCCTCTACTGCTAAGATTGGCGGTAGTGGTGGCACAGGTGCTGCAAAAGGCACCTCTACTCCTGGCGGTGGCGGAACTGGAGCTAAAGGTATAGCCCCTCTAACCCCAGGTGGTGCGGCAACCGGCGGAACCGGCGCCTGCTGATCCATCCTTGCTCGAATATCCGTGAGGCTTTCCCGAATCCTCTCTATCATACGCTGAGTGCTCTCCTCTGAATCATCTCCTCCACCACCCCAATCTCTTCTATCTGCCATTTCAGAGGTTTCCGACACAAACAAAACACCACACAGAAACACAACAACGAATTATCAAAAACCAGGGTCCCTACCAGCAGTATTCTAAGACTGAAAATAAGGCTATGTATCTTTTAATTCTTTTATATTAACACGGACCTTGCTCTAATACCAACTGTGACGGAACGCCTCGTCCAAGTTCGTTAACCAGTAACGTACTTGATCTGAGTCCGTCTCCCGCGAACGGGCCGAAGCCTCGCAAGGGATACCACACCACAGTCCGTAAACACAAAGGAACACACCATTTCATATATATGTTTCACAAGTTTACATAGCCATATTTCCACAAAACTAAAAGAAAGTACAAGAGCCTGGGGCATACCCCGAGGTACAACTAGAAAAAGTAAACAAACTAGCTACACTACACTGCTGCTACTACACTGCTGGAGGTACTGACCCTGCACCGCTACGACGCGGCTCAGAACTGGACGACGGTCGAGAGACGTCCTCCTCGCCTTCACCTGTGGGGGTAGGGGTGAGCCTCGCTAGTCACTGGCTCAGTAGGGAACTCCCCCAAAACCGAGCAAACCAAAAACACAGGTACAAAAGCAGTAAACAGCGCTAACAATTTATAGAACAACTAAACAGAATATTAAAGCTATAAATGTACTCACCGTCTGTCGACTACATACAACAACTATAATAAATAAACGACAAACTCAAACAGGTGTACGAGCTACAGTAGAGACGCCACACACGAGCCATGTGCTGGTTCGCGACACCAGAGACTAACTCGGACAAGCTAACACAGGTCTACCTCTCAGTGTCGCAGCCACGGACGAAAGGTTCAGCTGCCGCTCACGTGAAAAGGTCAAGCAACTGTGGAGACCAACTAAACACCACCACCTGCAGACCGCACGTCGCAGGCCCATGCCTGACACCTCTGGAGACCCTGGCCTGGGCCCTCTAGAGTGAGGCACTGGAAAAGGACTAGTCGGGGACCAGTGTCGACTACTGGTGTCCGTACCCCCAACTACGAGCGTGCTACAAGTGACTAAAAGACAAGTACGACAGTCACTATCCCACTGTCGTTTTCCCAGCCGGACGTACAACTCAAGCAAAGGAGTGAGGGGTCCAGGTCAGACGACACAGACCTCAGCGGTACAACACAAGTACCAGGACAAAGCCCCAAGCTAACAGTCTGGCTCACAGAGAACCTGGGCACCCAACTGGAGAGGTAACCACGGTAGGCGTCGTACTACTCGCCACGTACACAAAACCACGTGCACGTCACACAAACCACGTTATGACTCACGTAAACCGCGTGCACTAGTAGTCCACTACACGTGAACACCATGTAGACACATAAAGAACTAGTCAACTGCGTACCCAGTACGCTAGTTTCAGAACCCACGTGCACTGCAATTACCATTGTACCGTTCGATATCAACAAATATTCAATATATCAATATTTAAACAAAAGCATGCTGACGGCAACATCGACTACCGTCGATGGGATGTAAACGGCAAGATATCTAGCCGTTAATCTCCCAGCTGAAGAACCTGGCGTCAATCGATGTGACGGCAAGATCTTTGGCTATCAACTTCACAGAAACCCTGGGCTAATACCTCATGTATTCCCAGCCCTAAAACCAATGGAAAAATGCGAGGAAAAACTCCTCTAACATGCATGAATACAAATCAACTCAAACAACATGTTTCATTTTTCAAATTACTCAAACCACCCATTTACCCCGCATGGATATCCTTACCCAAAAACACAATTAACATGCAGATCCACGCGTTCCAGATGCATTATCACGTCCTAAAGGAAGTAAAGGGATCATTCCCTACCTCAATACGCGCTTAAACCTCCTAAATTCTCCTACTTCGCACCAAACCCTCTGCGAGCTCCTACGGCAATTACACCTCGGTCCGGCATTTCCTTGTCCGATTCGTCACCACCTCGCGTTCCACGATCCTCCAACTAACCTTCTACAACTATTGGAAGCAGTGGGAAACAAGGGGCATGAAAACAGGCGAGGGAGAGGGAGAATGAGCTGAGGGAACTGTCCTCGGGTAGACCTATATTCTACAGGTCGCACAGGTTGGCGTCAACCCTAATGCCGTTTAGGGAACCGTCACAGTAAACGTCCAAAAATCCTGCTGTTAAGTTCATAAGGTTGGCGTCACCTTTGATGGACGCCAAACCAGTCAACGACCACACCTGGCCGTTAACTCCTAGTCAACTGCAGCAGGTCCTATCTTGTTCCAGGACCAAACTTGCACCAAACCTGCGCACACCACACGACCAAACCACACTGGCTCACAATGGCACCAAACCAATACGCACATGAACCATAAGGATCCAAAAGCACGCGACTTTACAGAGACGGCCGCTCATGCTGCCGCCTGAAGCATGCAGCCAGAAACTGCCGCCTTCTCCCCCCATCTCCTCGCCACCTGGGCTCGACAACGGTCAGCTCAGGAGCCAGAAACTGGAGACCATCCTGACCGACACCAGTGTCTCACCCCTCCGCCACCTCTGCTCGACCGCCTGCATTGAGATGAGGCTGCTTCTCCACCTCGCCGTCCCGACACTGATCGTCTACATGCTCAACCAAGGTTTAAAAAGGCGCAGCCCCAAGGCTGTGAGGCGCACACCTTAAGGCGAAGCCCCCACAAATAGCCTCAAAACTTACACCTCATGACTAATCTGTGAGGCTTACGATTTTTTCTGGATGAGGTGGGTTGAGGCGCCAAGGCGGTGAGGCTAGACTGAAACGTACACCTCCATTTGAGTGAATCCACAGTTAAGATTTCATCTTAAATTTTTAGTTATAGATTTTATAGATGGGATCAACTCTCTAGTGGGTGGTGCCATGTGGCACTGTCACTGCCTCCAGGCTCCAGCAGCTCTGTTTTTCATCACTTCTCTTCCTTCTTGGAAGAGAGATTTATGAAAGACGTTGTTGTGATTTTATGGAAGATATGAGATCTTCTGCTTTTTATTTTCATTTTTTATTCCTTCTTAATTGTTGCTTTTAATGACTGCTTCAAATATCATGTTTTATTTGTCTAAGTTCATTATCTTACTAGTTTTTTAATTCTTCCAACCAAACAGAACAAAATTTTCTGCCACAAAAGTTGACACATTTGCGAAGAAGTTGGGAGTGACACATTTGCGAAGAAGTTGGGAGTTACTGAAGACGAAGTGCGTCCACTCTCCTGAAAGGTAAGGTCTTTGGCATGATCTGTTTTTTATCTTTGTCCATTACTGCATTGCATCAAAGTGAGCCAACTTTCTCACTAGATTGCTCTCTCTGCCTATCTGTCAGTTTTTTCTCTCTCAAAAGAGAGATTAATTTGTGAAAGGTATGGCTAAGATTCAATGCTTATTTAATTGCTGTTTTTCTATGAAATGTTTGAGTCTATGTCTTTGCTGGATCTGTTCTCGATGTTGATGACCTAGAAAATACGAAAGCATATTGGAACTGGGAGCTTCATTGAAGTGGCTTTAGTATGTGAATGTGACAACTCTCCAAAGGAATTTATGCATTTATACATCATTGCTCGTTTTTCTTCAGCATGTCATCCATTTGGATATCATTTTGTTATGATGTTTCCCCATGTCTATCAGTTTTTATGCTTCCTAATGTGAGAATCTTTCTTCTAGAATTTGAAGGACTTCCTCGTTACTGCTGAAGCTGAAGTACGGACACTAACTTCCTTGTACTCTGGGGTGGTATGTTGAAGTATTTTAGCTCTTTTACTGTTCAATATATGAAATGATATCCGTTAGGTAGCATTATACTACTGCTTTCTGATGCAGGAAAGAAATGCAGATGCGTTAGCACTTTATTTTGGAGAAGATCTTGTTCGTTGTCCATTTGAGCAAGGTATCTTGTGCTGCTTTCAATTTTCTTTATTTTTCTTCTAGAACTGGATTTATTCTCTCAATTTCAACTTTATTTATTGATTGTTTTTTTTTTCTACATGCTCATTCATTTTGACTTTAGGGGCTTCTGAAAATTGTTCATCTGGGAAAAATGAAGAAAATCCTTCCCCGGCAAAACATCTTTGGGGAATTTTTTTATAGGTTTAGTTAGAGGAAGTCAAATTTTTGTGTGTTAAGATAAAGTCTCATTCATCCTTGAGAGAGAGAGAGAGGGAGAGAGAGAGAGAGAGAGAGAATAAGAGAGATTGAGTGTACTGTGGTATATATGTTTATCTAACTATATTATTTTATGAAACAATGGCAAAAGCTTTTTAAGGCAAAGAAAAATCTATTAAAAATGAAGAGCAGTGAGTCTTCCATTTTTTCATTTATCACTGGAATATGAAAAAGTTGGGGAATACATATATAGAAGATGATCTCCACATTTCCCCCTCCCATTTGTCCGCACAAGAAGGTAAAAATATACAGCAAATGTTCATTTTACGATGTTTCACAACATATCAAAAATCACATAGATGCAAAAAAAGGTCTTGGCATATAATTTGTTTTAGAGTTCTACATATATGAATGGAGGATGGTTGGGGCGTTTGGAATATATTAATTATGGTTGACGGCTTTCTGAATGCGTCCTTATTGTTGGCTATAATTTCAAACCATTGGTTCTGAAGTAATGGCCGACGGTTTTATGTGTTGGTAAAAGATTTTTCACCGACGGTTTTCAAAATCGGGCATAACTTATTGCCGACGGTTGTATGTGTCGGCTATATACCAATAGACGACGGTTGTTTGCGTCGGCTATAGTTTCATAGGCGACAGTTGTATGTGTCAGCCAAGGTTTTTTCACCGACGGTTTTTAATATCGGGCATAACTTTTTGCCGACTCTCAATAGGCGACGGTTTTATGTGTCGGCTATATCCAAATAGGCGACGGTTGTTTGCGTCAGCTATAGATTCATAGGCGATGCTTGTATGCATCGCCTTTATCTTAATAGGCGACGGTTTGGGGTGTCGGCTAAAGTAATTTTCATCGACAGCGTTGGCGTCGGCGAACAAAAAAGCCGACAGTTCGTTTAGTGCCGTTGACCTCAAAAAGACGACGAATAGAGAGTAAAGGCCGACGATTGTTAGGGTCATCTAAAGTTGTATTATTGCCTACGGTTGTCGTCGGCCAAGGAATGGCCGACGAACATAGGGTCGACGCTAAATGGCCATCAGTGTAACCGTCGACAATTATTGGCCGATGGTTGAAACCGTCGACGAAGATGAAGACTGAGACTGTACCAGTGCAACGTGCTGCACACATCCACTAGTTACACAATCCCTGATGCGTACGTCTCCCTTCATATATCTAATCGATCCCTTCCTTAATGCAAACATTCAGACTGTAATGCATGGATGGAGATGTAGTCGACCGAGAATGTTATCTCCATCTAATTTCGCCGTCTTCTACGCAATGTATATATATACATTAATACACACATATAGAGAGAAATATTTCACCTGTGGAATGAGGGGTACTATATATGTACATTCTGCAACGTGTATATGTATACAAACACATGCGTAGCCAGAAAGAATAATTAAGCAGCAGTTAATATAAGCCTCGATACCCTATACAAAAATACTTCATAGATAATTAAGTCTAATAGTTTCACCTCGCAATCAGAACGCTCGTTGCCGTGCTGTCGGGGGACGACACTGGTGGTGGTGGTAGCATGGTGCTGGTATCCATGATGCTGGTCAGGCCTTCCATATTCCGCCCCATGCTCATGGAGGAGGCCGCGATGGTATCCGGCCGGGACGCCGGCATCTCCATCAGTGGCTCGTTGGGATTGTCCAGGATGTTCACCACCTTCCTCATTCTTGGTCGGCATGCCGGGCTAGGGTGCGCGCACATCAAACCCATCAGGAGAACCCTCGTCACCTGCTCCTCGTCAAACCGCCCCTCCAGCCTCGGGTCCACCGCCGGCAGCAGCTCCCTGGTGGTGTACAAATCCCAAACGATGTCCAGCAGGTTGTTGTCATCGTAACACAGCAGAGAACGCCGCCCGCAGATCACCTCCAACACCACAACGCCATAGCTGAAGACGTCAGACTCGGTCGTGGCCTTGCCGGTGTAACCGCACTCGGGGGCGAGGTACCCGATGGTGCCGGCGAGGATGGTAGTGGAGGTGGCGCGGTCGGCGCTCTGGAGCAGGCGAGCCAGGCCAAAGTCGCCGAGGTGGGCGTCGAAGTCGGCGTCGAGGAGGACGTTGTTGGGCTTGACGTCGCGGTGGACGACGGGGCCACCGCACTCCTCGTGGAGGTAGAGAAGGGCGGAGGCGAGGCCGAGCAGAATGTGGTGACGAGTGGGCCAGTCGAGGGTGCCGGCGGCAATGTGGCGGTCGAGGCTGCCGTTGGGCATGAACTGGTAGACGAGGAGAAGGTTCTTGCCGCTATGGCACCATCCTGCAGCTGCACCAGGTTTCTGTGCCGAAGACGGCCAATGGTGCAGATCTCCGCAAAGTACTCCTTCTCCCCTGCGGATGGTGGCAAGTCATGCATGTACGCTTGCATCCGTGTTAATTCAGAAACCATCACCAATCAGGCATACTAAATTGACTGATTGAGAAATTAACAGGTAGGATAAAGGTAGTTTCAAATCGATACATACACCACGAAATTGTATTATCTGGATTGGGTAGACAATTAATAGTAAATTAACGTACTGCTTATTAAGACAAAAAAAATTAACAGTAAATTAACGACTAAGATTTAGACTGCAAGTATAATTACGCGCATAAGCAAAAGTACTGATTATGATGCATGCTAAATCATAATGAGCAGTTAAGTAACCTCGTGGCTTCATAAACCAATTACACGTAACTTACAACGCTGTAACATGTGCTTACCGGCGAGCCTATTAATGTCAATTAATTAGATTGTCAGCTTCCTTTCGGGAACATATAGTGATATTTCTAGCATATGATGCACATTGATCATTAATGGTTTTTTTCTAGGTAGGGCATATACGTTGTAACTACAACGGAACTAAGACAAAAGGCAGCAGATCATCATTTGCAGTGTAATTAATTAGTCAGACAGCAAATATATTTAACATGGCGCAGAGAGAGAGAGAGAGATGAAGACCTTGCTTGGAGGTGGCGGACATCTTCTTGACAGCAACCACGGAGGGCGGGTTAGAGAGGTGGCCCATATAGACGCTGCCGAAACCTCCGTTCCCGAGCAGGTTTCTGCTGCTGAAGTGCCTCGTCGCCCTCACGAGCTGATCATATGTGTACATCTTGGGGGCATTCACGGCGCTCCTGGACATGGCCTCCAGCTTCCTCGTCCGCTTCCACTTCCTCACCGTCCTCACCACAAGGAAGCTCAACAGCCCCAGCAGGGGTAGCCCCACGACCACCGCCAGGACGACGCCCAGCACGGTGCCTACGTTGCTGCGCTTTCTCTTGGGGCGAGGATAGTCGAGGGACCACGCCGGCAGCGTGGTGGACGAAAAGTTCCAGCTGAGGACGCGGTGGTCCTCCCGGTAGCCGATGGAGGGCCCCGTGCCGCCGGTAAATCCCACGTAGACGGGGGGGCTGCTCATCATCCTGGTGATGGCGATGGTGAAGTTGAGGACGCTTCTGAGGGGGCCCTGACCTGCGTACCCGGCCGAGACTCAAGGTTCTTCGTCCATCCGTCGTAGTGGATCTGGAAGGTGACGGGCGTCCCGGTCTTGGGATCGACGCCGAAACTGGAGAGGGAGCCTGTGGCGTTGGACACGATGGTGGCAATGTCGACTCCGACGTGATTGCTGTCGGGGTCGAACTCGTTCTGGTAAGTGTCAATCTCCACGGCGAGTTGACCGGTTGTGTTGCCTGCGCTCCGGCGTTGCGCCCGGAATTTATAAATTAGCATTCATGATGTGATGATAAAAGTGTTCTTCACGTATAATTTTACTAATAATTGAGTCAGTTGCTTATTATGAGATGCTTGTGATGTAGTAATTCCGAGAATATTACTATAAAAATCGTAATTTACCATAGATATATACATCACGGGACATAATTGCGCATCAAAGGAATACTCACTCCAGGGAGCTAGAGAAGACGTGGGTGGGTATAGAAATATAAAGTTGGCCAATAATAAGGTTTGTCGGGCTAAATCGCATCTCTAATTTTTGTAATATATTACGGATTGGTCTTACTGTATTGTATCCCAACTCAACATGTCTATCCACTTGAGTTGGCATGGTGGGTTGATTTGGATGAGTGGAGAAGACAGATTTTAATTTATGATTTATATCGTTGTGATTCAAGTGCAGTTCGGATCTGATATATATGTACCGCATTAGTGTGGTACCACATCGACTTGTCCAAACTGTGACGATCAAGATAACTTGATGTGATCATCCAAACACCATGCGGCACGCCCGAATAGTACCAATATAGTATGATTTGGAATATCATTGTCAGTATTGACATATGTGAATATTGCATTCGTAGCAATTTACTCATGAGAAATGTTTGTTGTAAAAAAGGGATTGAGTTGTATTGTAGAAATATAATTATATTGATTTAGAGTTTTTATCCTTCCTACGGAGGGAAAAGTCAGGTTGTCCTATTAGAACCCAACTATTTGGCCCATCATCTTACAAGGGACAAATGGACCCCTACATGGCTTGGCCAGTGGTCACGTCCCACACAGGCTAGGGTTTGCTCGAGCCTATGAGTCCAGCATGGCATCGGCTCCTTAGATTAGTCTAACATCAAGTCCTCCACCCAAAAAATCACAACGTAACCTCCTTTTGCATGGGGCGTAGTACCCCACTCCGATTCCTCGACGTATCCATATTGTGCCACGACATAGATTGATGGCCCCGAAATGTGCTCTACAGTAACTGCTAGAGGCTCCTCTCTTTCATAGCCTCAGGCATCCGAAGTGAGTAGGTGCCCCTCAAAAGGGACCCACAAACCCTTCCTACAGGCACCAGGATCACAAAAGAGATACACTTCTCCACCCTAGGAGAATGTTAAGGCACCTCATTATGAGGATTCTCTTACTCCCATACGGCTCGTCTACACAGTCAAGTGATGAGCGAACATATCCAACAATCTCAGAATAGCACCATCATCTCCTACTCTCAAACAACACGTCTATATAGTCGGGAAATGGAGGATATGTGCCCAAGAACTCTCCAACAAATGCTTAAAAGGAAATGTTACAACCTTGATGGAAGGAGGAGAGACGACCTACGCCAACCTAGGCCAAGAACTCTCTCTTTACTCTTTTATTTCTCCTTCACATATTCTAATTGGTTCTCTGACTTAAGCATCAGGGTGTTTTTTTCTGCAGGTTCATCTTAAGGCCCTCTGACGGCTCCCTTTAACTTGCAAGTGCTAGCCGGCATTTTACCTTGAACAAACAAATTCAATGGCTCATGGGGGTTGGGAATCAAGTGACTCATTGATCCTTTTCTGATTGACACATCTTTGGTTCCAAAGCATAGTGTCCTGATCGGGCACAACGGTCTCATTGGCACCCTACCTCAAGGGGCCCACCAAAAGGTCCTTTGGGATAATCTCCAGGGGGTCTATGCTTGACTCATAATTGACAGCCCAAGCTGCATGGACTGTTATGGTCCACCTCTCTTTGAAGCTCTCGTGCTTACTTAATGCCATTGCCTCATCATAGATGTCCAACATATAGTCCTCAATCATCTTTTAGAGCTAGGCAGAAGACTTCTACTCCTCTATTGCGAAAGATAGCACCTTAACCAGCTCCACTCGCAATGACTAAAGATCCTCTTTGGTCACCATGCAAGTCCTTTCAGCTATAGAAGCCCACTCCTCTATGAATTGAGATCCTTCCTCAGTCCCTAGTGTCATAGCAATAGCATCGGCCTTCCATTGCTTCACAACATCCTTTGCCAAGATGGCCACCTCTAGCTTGACCTCAAGGGTGCTCTTCACATTTAATGTGCTCTATAACAGTCCCTCTACCACCATCGCCACAATCTTCACCATCTTCTCTGTGGTCTTCACCACTATGATGCTTGCCTTTGACTTCAATAGGCACTCCTCCAAGAAGAAGATCCCCAACACCACCTACAATCCCAACCAGAAGCCTAGTTGCGCCAAGATCTAGGAGGGAAGGGACCGAGCATCCTCTCGATCCTAGAGAATGAGAATCCCCTCTACCATCATCCAAATAGTCATCCCCTCTTGGGGAAAGAAACACCACCAAAAGGTCAAACCGATGCTCAGGGAGAGGTACTATGCTCCATGTTGGCTAGAGAATAAACCAAGGGCATCTCCGATGCCATGCCTCCCATAGCACTCTGATCCACTTGTGGGGAAGATTTAGGGATGGCAGGATATTCATCTCATTGGGGATGCTTTGGAAAAGTAGCACCTTGGTGGTCTCCCCCATTGGGAAAGATGATCAATCACACAGCTGAGACAACAACTCATGTAGGGCTGCCAGCGTTGGCGTGGAAGGAATGTCCTCCACCTGAGATGGTGATGGAGCCTCCAGTTGAAGTCGCTTATTCATCAGTGACCTCTGACAAAAATCAATCATGGAAGGCCACATCTCCTTCTTAGTTAGCAGAACCTCCTAGGTTCCCATCTAGAAATGAAGTGGGAACCCACTAATTGTGACCTCCACAATGGCTGAAGCAATTGTTTCCACCTCCTCAAAGTATCTTGGGGGCTTGTATCCACTCCTTTTTGTAGTTGGTAGCTCCTTCTTACCCCAATTATTTGAGTGGGGAGGAGGGGTTGTTGATTTTGGTGAGGTCAACCGGAATTACTTGAGCAGGCAATTCAAGCTGTCGGTCTCCATGAGATGCTCCTGTGGTGGAAATAGGCTTCGAGATCATTGATGGACCAACACTGTCATGTTCCCCGCTCCCTCATTCAGTGGGAAGTATCATTGAGTCCTTCGAGTAAATATAGTCGATTATATTTGGAAGACCTCTAGTTGGGGGATGGTTCAACTGGTCACAACTATGACCACCCCTCTAGGAGAACTCAAGGTTCATAGTTCTTGGTGGTCGCATGGAGGAGGCTAATCAGAGAGAAGTGTCACTATACAAAATTATAGACTATTCACTAGAGATGGGTCAAAGTGCCCTGCAAAAGGCAGGTGGAGAAGAGTAGATCAGAGAAACCACTAGACAAGCACTGTAGACCAACTTTGACACCTACCCGACACAACAGGGAGACTAATCCTAGCCCTCCTCAAACATTATAGAGTGAGAAGCAACTCCACTTTGCACATGGGTTGCCCTAGGTATCGATATGTAGTACACCTACATGGTCTATACACAGGGATGGGTCACGCTAGAAGCGACACTTTGAAAGAGATGCACGGGAAACACCACTCTTTGCTCCTCGGCATGGGAAATAATCACAAATATCTACCCCTAGTCTTTGATCTAGGAATACCTAGATGAGAAGATCAAGAAACTCTTCAATGGGAGAGGCTTAAGGTAATAGATGTCGACCTGACGAACTAGATGGTAAGAGTTTCCTAAAAGTGTCTATTTCCAACATAAGCCCAAGCTCTTCGCATTGAATAAGAAAACATGCTACAACCACCAGGAGTTCAGCAAGAGTTGCATAGGAGAGACTTGGTATAAGTGGAGGAGTCTCACAGTGATGTTTGGCACTGGGAGATGTAGTCTATCTGCAAGGTGTCCCAAGGGAATAGTAAAGTGGTCAGTGAAGGTAGTCAAGATATTATGTCCCTCCCATAGCAAAAAGATATGGAAGGAATGGAGAATTTCGTAGACTCGGTGGAGTCCCCCAATACATGATACATTATCAAGAGGGGGTGGCTTACATTGACAAACAATGGCGGGAAGCAGGGACTTTTTCATGAGGGTGGGGCAAGAGAAGTAGTGGAAGTAGAAGAAGACGATGACAAGTGGTTTGCATGTTGAGCTTCCTTTTCCTAGCCATAAGATGGAAATATGGTGACGAAGGAGACTTACCATGGCGAGGCTTGCACTCATAGATTGTATGGGGAAGTCTAGCAAAGAGCTGATGAAACAAGACAGAGATGCAAGGGATGGTCCCCCAAAATCTCCAACTTATAAGCAGCCAAGGGAGGAAAAAACATCACCTCACCTCGATGGCACCTCTTTAGCACTTCCTTTCATCATGATCTAGAGGCCACAACTATCTACTAGCCATTAGCATCCTAACCAGTTGATTCATTGCGAATGTGATGATCAACATTTAAGCGTCCGCCATCACCCCAAGCCAATGGCTAGGTGCAGGAGGTTGAGGACCAAATAAGTAGACCTGATCGTCCATCGATCAATCATGATGTATGGTGCTAGATGGAGCTGCCACTATTAGGTGCTTCACTCTTTTCCCTCCTTTTAGGCCTCAACTTCAAGACCCAAGAGTGGGAAGTTGGAAGAGAAAGTCAGTTGGCCCATTAGAACACAACCTTCTAGCCCATCACTGTAGGGGCCAAAATGGGGCCCCACTTGTCCAGTAGCCGTCGCAACCCATATAGGGGATGGTGGGCTCAAGCTCATGAGCTCAGCATGGCATGACTCCTTGAGTTGGTCCAACATCGAGTCCTTACTCCAGAGTCATGACGTGATCTTCTTACATGGCACATGGCATTTCACTCATGGCACTCAATGTGTTCCTATAGCATCACAGCATAGCTTGATGGCCCCAATGCCCCACAATAGGTGCCAAAGGCTCCTCTCTTTCATGGACCATACCGTCCAGAGCCAGCAACGGTGCCACTCAAAAGGGGACTCACATGCCCTTCTCATGGCCATCAAGATTGTCAGCAAGCTACATCATACAATGAATATTCTCCACCTTCCTATGGTTTGTCTACATAGTTGGGAGATGGAGGGACACGCCCAACAATCCTTGAAGAACATTAATTATCATCTCCTACTCCCGAACAACTCATTTACACAACTAGGAAATGAGGGATATGCACACGGGGACTCTCTGGAGAATGCTTAAAAATAATATTACAAACCTAGCAGGAGGAGGAGAGACAACACATGTAGAATGACAACTAGTCTAGAAACTCTCTCTTTACTCTTCTACCTCCTCATATTCTGATGGGTTCTTTGACTTAAGTGTCGAAAACGTTTTCTTGAGATTGCTCCCAAATCTTATTGATTGTTCCTTTTTCCTATAGGTGTTAGCGGGCATCATCTCTCGAACAAACAAATTTAAGAACTTGTGAAAGTTGGGAGTCGAGAGACCCAACGATCGTATGCGACTATTAAACTTAGAATCCAACTCAATTTGTATTTAATCATTTTTACAATAAGTATTTCTCTTCACATGTAACTTCAAAAAATCAATAATACTAATTGTTTATTGCGAGTAACGGGGTCGACTCAAGCCGAGAAGACCAGGGAAGTGGCACGGCGACGGTGTCGATGTTGCCGAGCTCCCGACCTACAAGACCACAAGCTTCCTCGGTGGGTAGACACTCTGACGATGAAGTCAACTCGGGAGCTAAGAGTCGAGAGTTAGAGCTGTTGAGATTGCGTACCTTCGACGAAGAGAGGTTCACCATTTTAAGGGGTTACTTGGAAGAGTTTCAGCGGGAGTGAATCTGGAAATCTGCTAAAGATGTGCCTTTGATTTCGCAGGCCAGGGTATAAATGGCAGGCCAGCAGACTGACCATAGGCTATAAGCGGGAAGCTAGCTTGTGCTGACTGTTCCTTACCGGGGAGAAGGATCTTCGGATCTTCCCTTATATAGTTCTTCAAGCTGTTGCAGGGTATTTTAGAAATCCTTATGAATATGTTATTGCTACAGTGAGGTTAATGGAGATTCTTTATTTGATTTTTAGGACAAGCAGCTCGGATTAGCACGTGACGACGCCCTAGCTCGTCGAGCCGGCCGGGCCCGGTGACCGGATCGCGGCCTTGATGGCCGATCGGCGAAGAGTGTGGGCCGAGCCGAACAGATGAAGAGCTACCAGAATCATTGGCCCCCGCTTCCTCCGGGAAATCGTGACGAGCAGAGATGAACGGGTTTGTATAAGGATTAGCTACGATATCAGACAGATAGCCATGTAGCCTGCATGATCCCCTGTCAGCCGACATGGGTTTTTTGCCCCTTGCCCAGCTAGCTAGCCCAGAGGGGGGGTGAATGGGTTATTAAAACTTCGATCTTTGATTAAAACCTGTTTACTGAAAAGATTGCACAACTTAATAACAAGGTTAGAGTTAGAGAAACAAGACAACAATCACACAAAACACAACCACAAGACACAAGGATTTTATCCTGGTTCGGAACTCCTCTCCACAGGAGACCTACGTCCAGTCCCTGAGCAATACCTCAGGATTTTACTACCAAGGGTACAATCCCCCTTAAGGATCCTTACACCCAGCCTCAACTGGTCTTCCTTCAGCCTGAAGGGTACAACAACCACCCTGGATACCACCAGGTCTTCCTTCGTCCAGAAGGGAACAACAACCACCTGGATACCACCAGGTCTTCCTTCGTCCAGAAGGGAACACAAACTAATCAGAAAAAGGTTGTGAAAACAGGCTTCAGATTCTAGCTTGACCAGCTACAACCTGAAGCTCCTAAGCCCCCGAGAGAGAAAGAGATTTAACAAGGTTTTTCTCTCCAAGGACCACACAGGCTCTTACAAATGAGAAGATTCCTTTTGAGCACAGAGAGCTAAGAGCTTAGAACAGGTTTGAGTGGAGGCTTCGCTCTTCTTCAAAGTTCTAAAGATTGAGAGATGGATTTCTTTTTCTTCTAAAATCAAGCGATGTTCTCTACCTTTTCTTCTTTTCGTCTTGAGTCTTCTATTTAAACTGCTGATTCAAATTCGAACGTTGAAGTGTCCGTTGTCTCTTATCCTTGTGTACGTTAGACTGGTTACTGAGGAAGCTTCTGATCGTCAGTCTTTTATCCTGGTGTACACGCCAAAGAGATGTCATAGAACTTTGTATTGTGTCCAACGTTGTCCAGATGAGTCTTGTCAGATATCTGTAAGCATATCATCAATAAATAGAAGACAGCTAGGACTGCTGTCTATTGTTAGTTGAGATGGAACAGATATTGCAGTATATAGCAAAGCTCCTTTCTGTCCAAGAAAAAGTACGTAGACAGAGTAGCATAGAAATGGAAGATATTGTCTGCATGCATGGGAGATACGATCGGAGAGCATTTAATGCATAGCAGTCAACGGACAAGATATGACTTTGACTTTTCAACGCTATTAAAAAGCATTATACTGATGCATCAAGAAATTCGATAAAAAGAATCTTGCTGACTTCATAACTTATGAAATCGTTAGAATTATAGCAAGTCGTTATGAACTGTAAAGAAATCGTTGTGATAATTATGAAGCCGTTACAACAGGCAAGTCGTTGCGAGTCTAAAGAAATCGTTGCAAGAATCGTTATGACTAATAAAGAATCGTTACGCGAAATCGTTATGACTAATAAAGAAGTCGTTACGCGAAATCGTTATGACTAATAAAGAAGTGTACGCGAAATCGTGACTATAAAGAAGCGTTACGCGAAATCGTTATGATATAAAGAAGTCGTTACGCGAAATCGTTATGACTAATAAAGAAGTCGTTACGCGAAATCGTTATGACTAATAAAGAAGTCGTTACGCGAAATCGTTATGACTAATAAAGAAGTCGTTACACGAAATCGTTATGACTAATAAAGAAGCGTTACGCGAAATCGTTATGACTAATAAAGAAGTCGTTACGCGAAATCGTTATGACTAATAAAGAAGTCGTTACGAAATCGTTATGACGAGTTGTAAAGAAATCGTTACGCTAGAGAGTCGTTGCGAGTTCTAAAGAAATCGTTACGAGGTCTAAAGAAGTCGTTACGGCTAGAGAGTCGTTGCGAGTTCTAAAGAAATCGTTACGAGGTCTAAAGAAGTCGTTACGGCTAGAGAGTCGTTGCGAGTTCTAAAGAAATCGTTACGAGGTCTAAAGAAGTCGTTACGGCTAGAGAGTCGTTGCGAGTTCTAAAGAAATCGTTACGAGGTCTAAAGAAGTCGTTACGGCTAGAGAGTCGTTGCGAGTTCTAAAGAAATCGTTACGAGGTCTAAAGAAGTCGTTACGGCTAGAGAGTCGTTGCGAGTTCTAAAGAAATCGTTACGAGGTCTAAAGAAGTCGTTACGGCTAGAGAGTCGTTGCGAGTTCTAAAGAAATCGTTACGGTAACGATTTGAGCGTTCCGGTCAAGGAGGAAGTCGTTCTGCTTATCAAAGAAGTCGTTACAGGGACTTGGATAGAAATGATGGGACTTACCAGATTGTCTTGATCTTTCATTTTTCTTTTGCTTCCTGTTCTCAAGGCTCAAGAAATCCATTAGTGTTATTTTGTTAATCATCAAAATTAATATATAAATAAATGGAAATATTTATTATGGGGACAGTTTGGTCATCAATCTCCCCCTTTTTGATGATGACAAAATATACTAAACATCATACAAAAATGAAATATGTTTTTCAGATTTACGTTAGTTGTCTCCCCCATTTTGTCATTAGGCAAAAAGATAAGCTGTGAGACAAAGAAGAGAGAAAGATAATACAAAGGAAGATAACAAGGAGGCATGCTGTGAGATAACAGCCCATGCCTTGATCTCAAGATCCTCAAAAATTTGCAGAAACACGCCAAAGGTAACTGAGAAGGAGGGTCCCATGGAAGGGATGTTCCTCTGAATGTAGAGTTGCCTTTGCTGCTCTATGAACTCTCCATACTGAGTTTTGTCCAAAATGAATCTGAAGTAAGTACTCTTGCCAAAACTGGCCCTATGGAGAAATCTGTCCAAGGAAATTGGATAGTGAAGTTGTTGATTTAACAGATCCTGCTTTAGGCATAGAAGGCAGAATATCTAGCTGCCCATACAGCATAGAGCTCTGGTGGGTGCGATGGAATTGAGATCCATAAAGGCTTCTGCAGAAAGAGCAGGCTTCCTCTGACTAACCAGATCTTGATTGATAGCTTCCAATTGCTGATAAGAGGCCCGATATAGAAGCTCCCATTCTGATGAGGTGAGTCGTTCACACTCAGAAATGAGTGGAGCTAAGGTCAGAGAAGAGATGCGGCCAGAGTGATATTCTCTGAAGATGAACCGCAAGAAGGAGGGAGATCGGCCCTGCTTGGCTGACATCCGGCCCAGCTGCCTTGCAAACATATCTAGAGCGAGATCCAGCATCTGAATTAAGCACTAACGAGTGCAGCTTCGGCAGAAGAACTGGAAACTCAACCTTGAAGGAGACAAAGTCTACTGTAAGAGGAAGGTTGAGAGGGGTCTCTGATTGCAGCACAGTAATCTGCGAGTTGAACTGGCAAAACTGAACTTCTGGAATTTTGTTCAAGTAACAGAAGTCACTGTACAGCTGAAAGGCTCTGGCAATGCGAATTTCCTTCAAAATGAAGGATCCCCAAGAGTTCTTGTGCTGGAAGATAAACCACTCAGAGAAGGTGAGTGGGTGAGCTCTGAGAGAGAGAGATTCGGCCCTTGCAGTCAGGTATTTTGAGTACTGAGCCTTGTTTCCTTTGATAGCTGCCCACTGATCTTCAGTCTTGAACTCAGTGCCCTCAAAGATTTTGGATTTGAAAGCTTGAGATATCTGAGTAAAGGGAAGAACAATGGCCAGGTGTTCGGAGAGGTTGAGAAAAGGAATACCATAAATGGTAGAAAGAATGCATTTCTGGAGGTATTCTTTGTAGATAGGTCTTCTCTTAGGATCAAGGGTAAGAGAGTACCATAAAGGAGGGTAGAGAGAAGCAGAAGGAGTGCTTAGAGAGGAAGAGTTTTCTCTTTTCAAGACAGGACTAGGAGGGTCAGTCCTGTGAATGTGAGAGGCTGTGGAAAGAATGGTGAGGAGAGTGTTCCTTTCAAAATGGTCTGGAACATTGGTGTCAAAAATACCAAGAGGCAGAGGTTTCACTGGAGGAAAGGTAACAGAATTAGGAGGAGTAGGAGGATAGAAAAGGTGTTTAGGATTAAAGGAAGAGGTTGGTTGAGGATGAGATGTTTGGGTTTAATAGGTGAAGGTTGAGGAGTTAATGAGGATGAAGCTGAGATGAGAGCTGGAGTAGGTGAGAAGGAGGGTTGAGAGGAAGTAGAGGATGAGGAAGGTTGGGTGCGAGGCATGGGATGTTTTATGGTTGGTGGAGCAGGAGGTGCAGTAGGAGGAGATGAAGGTGTGGAGAGGGTTGGAGTGGCAAGAGATGAAGTATCAGGGGCCTTGGAGACTGACACTGGCTCTTTCCTTTGGCCTGACTTTCTCTGACTGCAGGAGAGGGTCCTGAAGACCCTGAGGCTGCCACTGGTCCGGGTGACCTACAACTGATGGCCCTGATGGCCCTGACCCTTGAACTGGCGGCCCTGTTGGCCTGAGACTTCTGCTGGAGGCCCTGGTGGCCTAGGAACTTCAGCTGGAGGCCCTGGTGGCCTAGGAACTTCAGCTGGACTGCTCTGAGTAGGTGCAGGAGGGACACCACTAGACTTTGAAAGATGAGCCAGCAAATCTTCATATCAGACATTTCTTATTGAAATACCTCATTGCATTTCTTATTGAGGATACGTCTGAGGAGGTTGAAACTTGATTTGAAACAATTTCTTGTATACCAGACTGAACTGATGCCAAGATCTCTCCTTGGGCTTTTACAAGGCCATAACATGCTTCAACTTTACTTTCCTATGGCCCTTCCTTGACCTCCTGTGAACAACTCTTTTCTGCTTACTTGGCTGAGAGACAGGCTCCTCAAGATTTATAGTTGCACTTGGGCCTTCACTAACATCAACCAAGGCTGGAGCTGAGTTTCCTGAGTAGGTGCAGCTTTCTCAGAAAAGGCTTCCTTCTCTGTCTTTTCACTCTCAGCATGCTCCCCCTGAATGGGAGCAGGGACTTCAATCCTTTCTTGCTCCCCCTGGCGAGGAGCTCTTCAAGGACAACATCTTCATCAGGTTCCGGTCTGAGCAACAGCTGACTCAACTGGTTCTTGCTCTGCTGGACTTGCTGCTGCTTGCTCTACTTCTACTGCTTCTGGAATATCTGCAATAACTGCTTCTCCTTCAGCCACAGAGGATTTCGACCAAACTCCTTCTTGCACTGAAAAGCCACTTTTCTTCAGGTTTCTGGACCTTATAGACTGGCCCATTTTTCAGCTACCGCACCTGACAGATCTACTCCAAAGTGCTTGAAAATCTTGGTCAGAAGATGGCATATGGAAGGGAAACATTCAACTTGCTCTTTGTTTCCCATAACTGAGCATGTGCAAACATCATTCGCTCAATCATCACTGCGGCCAGGTTTATCTCTTTGTTCTGGATTGCCCAGAACATTATGTCCGAATCTGCCCTAGTGCATGAGGAAAAGGTAGCACTACGGGGAACTAAGATTTGGCAGACTAAAGTGAAGCAATCGGTTGAACGCGGACATCTGATTAATATCAAGCTTCCATCCTTCAACTTAAATCCTGGACCGATAATCCCGAGACCTTTGACTTCATCATTCACAGAGTGAATGCCACTAAATCCCGAGGTCTTTACTCCAAACAGATCACGCAACAGCTCATGGGTTATTCTGATTTGGATACCCTTGACAGAGGAAACAAGGGATCCATCTGCTTCTGACTTCAGACAGATGTAGAAGGCTTTTACCAAGTCCGGGTAGCTTACCTCACTGAAGGTGACCACATCCATCCACTGCGATCTTCTTAGAGTATCAACTAGCCTGGCCATGCCACTCTTCTCAAGATTCTGAACATCCACTGCCTTATTTCCGCAAATCTTTGTCTTCACAAAAGTAAATCTTTCTTGCTCCTTGGGGATAAATACTCAGCACTGTAGCCCCAACACTTCCGGAGATCAACGGAGCGGCCATGGGTGCAGAGAAGAAAAGATTCTGGAAGGGAGGATGATGGAAGGGACGGAAGTTTTCGAAGGAGTTCTTCGCGGGAAGAGAAGAAGGCTTCGAAAGATGCAGAGAGTCGATCCCAAAATCGTTAGGGCATCAGCTTTGGTGAACAGATAGAGAATAAAAAGGGTAAAGGTGGAAGACGAATCGATCTCAAAGCGATTTGGGTAAAATAATATTACTTTAATGACAGGAGGAGCGCCAAAAGGCGGCAAGGTAGAAAGCGACAAAAAGGTTTGACAAGTCAAACAACTTTCTACACAGAAGCGGTCAAAGCATATAGATAACTGAGTTTGTTTAACTTTAACGGAGAGAGAGAACTTTTCATTTAATCTGAAAAATTATATGTCAATAAAATCACAGAAATTCTTTCACAAATTGCACATCCCTAGTTCCCTTCTAAGAGATGTAAATCTCTCTTCAGGTAGGGCTTTTGTGAAGATATCTGCCAATTGACCATTTGTATCTATAAACGAAATTTCTAAATTACCACTAGCTACATGGTCTCGAATAAAATGATATCTTACCTCAATGTGTTTCGTCCTTGAGTGTTGAACTGGATTTTTGGTGAGGTTGATGGCACTTGTATTATCACACAATAGAGGAATTGATTTGATGTGAATGCCGAAATCTTCAAGTTGTTGCTTTATCCAAAGAAGTTGTGTACAGCAACTTCAGCAGCAAAATATTCCGCCTCAGCTGTTGATAGAGCTACTGAATTTTGTTTCTTGGATGTCCATGATATTAAGCATCCTGCAAGAAACTGACAACATCCACTGGTGCTCTTTCTATCTACTTTGCAACCAGCATAATCAGCATCTGAATATCCTATTAGATTTATCTCACAAGATCTAGGATACCAGAGACCTAAATCATGAGTTCTAGCTAAATATCTAAATATTCTTTTTACAGAGATTAAGTGAGACTCTCTAGGGTCTGCCTGATATCTAGCACACATGCATACACTGAACAAAATGTCTGGTCTACTGGCAGTTAAGTAAAGTAATGATCCTATCATACCTCGATAATTCTTTTGATCTACCCTTTTACCTTTTTGATCACTGTCCATTCTGGTTGATGTGCTCATTGGAGTTGATAATGGCTTTGCATCTTCAAATCCAAATTTCTTCAAAGCTCTTTGGTGTACTTTGCTTGACAGATATGAGTGCCATCCTTCCCTTGCTTGATTTGCAATCCAAGGAAGTAGCTTAACTCCCCCATCAAGCTCATTTCGAATTCTCCCTGCATAAGCTTTTCAAAGTACTTGCAAAGAGATTCATCAGTAGATCCAAAAATAATATCATCCACATAGATTTGTACAAGAAGTATATTTTAACCTTAGATTTTATAAATAATGTACTATCTACTTTACCTCTAGTGAAACCATGATTTAATAAGAAATTACTGAGCCTTTCATACCAGGCTCTAGGAGCTTGCTTTAGACCATATAAAGCCTTATGTAGTTTAAATACATGATTTGGAAATTCAGAGTCGTCAAAACCTGGAGGTTGTTCAACATAAACTTCCTCCTTGATGAAACCATTTAAAAAGGCTGATTTGACATCCATTTGAAAAAGTTTTAAATCAAGTGCGGATGCATAAGCAAGTAAAATCCTAATGGCCTCAAGTCTAGCTACAGGTGCATAAGTTTCATCGAAATCTATGCCTTCCTCTTGGGAGTAGCCTTGAGCCACCAATCTGGCTTTGTTCCTTAAGATTATTCCAGACTCATCCAGTTTATTTCTGAACACCCATTTGGTGCCAATAACTGAATGATTGGATGGTCTAGGAACAAGTGACCATACTTGGTTTCTCTTGAACTGATTTAGTTCATCTTGCATGGCTAGTATCCAAGATTCATCAGATAAAGCTTCATTGACTGTCTTAGGTCTACTTGAGAGACAAATGCTAAATAGTCGCATGGAATTACATTACCTCTAGTTCTTACCCCTACAGATGGATCACCAATGATGTTTTCAGGAGGGTGATCTTTCTGATGTCTCCATTCCTTTGGAAGATCTTTATGTTGGATTTCTGTTTGCTGCAGTTCTTCCAGAGTTGGATCCTCTTTGTCCTTAATTGAAGTTTTCTTTAATTTTTCGGACAAGACATCTGCATCATCAATGTCACTAATTTCTTCCTTTTTCAAGGAAGGTTAGATTCATCAAAAATAACATGTACTGATTGTTCAATTAATAAGGAACGTTTATTGAAAACTCTATAACCTTTAGGTTTAGAGGAATACCCCATGAAAATGCCTTCATCTGATTTGGCATCCAACTTACCAATGTCCCTTTTTCCATTGTTATGGATGAAGCAAGGACATCCAAATACTCTGAAATGGCTAATCTTTGGCTTCTTTTTTGTAGAGTTCATAAGCAGTCTTTTTCAGAATTGGCCTGATCATCACTCTATTTATGATATAACATGCAGTGTTGATAGCTTCGGCCCAGAAATATCTTGGCAGATCATATTCTGATAACATTGATCTTGCCATATCCAAAAGAGTTCTGTTTTTCCTCTCAGCAATTCCATTCTGTTGAGGTGTCCTTGGAGCTGAGAAGTTGTGCTCAATTCCTTGATCATCACAGAACTTCGCAAACTTTTCATTCTGAAACTCACCACCATGATCTGATCGAATAGAGACAATTGAGAATTCTGATCTTTCTGAACTTTCTTACTGAAGCTGACAAAATTCTCAAATGTGTCATCTTTGTGCTCTAAAAAGGATACCCAAGTGAATCTTGAATAATCATCAACTATTACAAATCCAAAATTCTTTCCTCCCAAACTGGTAGTCCTCATTGGCCCAAATAAATCCATGTGAAGTAGTTCTAAGGGCTTTGAGGTGGTTACTACAGTCTTTGATTTGAAGGAGCTCTTGGTGTGCTTTCCTCTTGCACAAGGTCTGCAAATGCTATCCAATCTGAAATTTACCTTTGGCAGTCCTTCAACTAGTTTTCTTTTTCTGAGCTTGTTCAGCCCATCCAAGCTGCAGTGGCCCAATCTTCTGTGCCACAACTCAGTTGATTTATCTTTGCTAGCTGCCAAACACACATCTTGATCCTTGAGTTCATCGAGATATAGAACATACAAATTTCTTTCTCTGTAGGCTTCAAATATGACTGCACCATCCTTTAAGATACTGCATTTTGATTCTTGAAACTGAATTTGATGGCCTTTGTCACACAACTGGCTGATGCTGATGAGATTGTGCTTTAACCCTTTGACCAGCATTACATCCTTTATGACTGATTTTCCTTTGATGTTCACAGACCCGCTTCCTATCACAGTCCCTTTTCCATTATCTCCATAGGTGACTGTACCTTCTTCAGCTTGGAGATCAACAAATATCTTCTTGTTGCCTGACATATGCCTTGAGCACCCACTATCCAAATACCATTTGGATGCTCGAGGGTTAACCTGAAATGAGAACATCAAGCTTTAGGTACCCAAATTCTCTTTTGGGTCCTGATTGGTTAGTATCATCAACTTTACCTTTTAATATCCATTTTTTATGTCTTGTTGGGCATGTCATTTTAATATGTCCTAACTTGTTGCAGTGACTGCAGCAGGATAACTTAGTTACTTTTTCTATGTATTTGAAATCAGCTTTGTATGCTACATCTTGTTCAGGTACAAATTTTGGTGTTGGATATGTTTTAGGGTATATTATGGTTTCTTCATTATCTGGGGGTGTATATCCTAATCCATTTTTTTTTACCCGATCTCCTAGCACCTTTTAATATTAAAGAGTTTTTACCATTGGTAAATTTTTCTAGGGTGCTTGCTAGTGTATTGTTTTCTTCATTTATTCATTTACAGTTTTTCTTAAATCATCTGAGTTTTCCTGTTTTTCTAGGTCAGTGATTTTTCTGTTCTTGTCTTTTAAATTTTCACATAATAGTTCATTTCTTCTCTTAAGCTCAACTATTTGTTTTTCTAGTTCTTCGTTTTCAGATTTTAAATCTGAGTTGGTATTTTCGAGACATGTGATATTTTTCTTGCTTAGCTTAAGTAGTTTACACACTTCTTTATACTTATTGTAGAGTTCATTAAATGCACTTTCCAAATTATCCGAATCTGAGTCATTACAGGAATCGAAAGAAGAATCAGATGTTACCTTATCCTCGGTATTCGCCATGAGAGCCAAGTTGGCTTCTTCACCTTCACTGCTCGAGCTTGACTCACTATCTGAGTCGCTGCTGTTGTCCCATGCAGCTGCCATGGCTTTCTTTTTGAATCTTCTGAACTTCTTGGAGCTGTCCTTCTTCTTGTGATCATTTTTCTTTAACATTGGACAGTCTGCCTTGATATGTCCAGGTTTCTTGCATTCATAGCAAAGTGGCTCATTCCTCTTCTGATCTTTTCCATCTGGTCTCTTGAGATCTTTGTTTTTCTTGAAGTACCTCCTACCAGACTGGAACTTCTTTTTCTTTGCCAAGATTCTCTGCAATCTTCTTGAGAGCATGGCTTCTTCATCATCACTATCTTTGCTATCTTCACTGTTATCTAAGGATTCTTCTGATGAGTCCCCATTAGCTTTAAGCGCATTTGACTGCTTCTTTCTACTGGAGGATTCTCCTAGTCTTTCCATGTTTATTTCATGGGCCATGAGAGACCCAATGAGTTTTTCTACTGACATTCTCTTAAGATCATTAGCTTCTTCGATAGCTGTGACCTTTGCCGTCCATGAAGATGGCAGGGATCTGAGAATCTTCCTTACCATATCTGCATTTTCATATGACTTTCCTAGACTTGCTAGGCCATTAGTAATGTCAGTAAATCTACTAAACATTTGGGTAATAGACTCACTGTTTGCATTTGAAATCTTTCATACTGAGTGACAAGAATGTCAATTCTTGTCTCCTTTACTTTGTCTGTACCTTCATATGTGATCTTTAACTTTTCCCACATTTCCATGGAGGATTTGCATGCTGAAACTCTGTTGAACTCTTTCTTGCTTAGAGCACAACATAGAATGCTCTTAGCTTTACAGTTCAAGGAGATTTTCTTTCTATCTTCATCTGTCCATTGTGCTTTTCATTTGTGACGACCAGATCACCTTCTTCCACTATTGACCAGATTTGATAATCGTGGCCTTGTAGAAAGTATTCCATCCTGGTCTTCCAATACGTATAATCTTCACCATCGAACAAAGGAGGTCTGTTGACAGACTGACCTTCGAAGTGACTTTGGGCTGCCATTGATCTTTGCTCTTCAGATCGTTGGATCTTCTTCTTTGTCGAAGAGACGGGCTCTGATACCACTTGTTGCCCAGCTAGCTAGCCCAGAGGGGGGGTGAATGGGTTATAAAACTTCGATGTTTGATTAAAACCTGTTTACTGAAAAGATTGCACAACTTAATAACAAGGTTAGAGTTAGAGCAAACAAGACAACAATCACACAAAACACAACCACAAGACACAAGGATTTTATCCTGGTTCGGAACTCCTCTCCACAGGAGACCTACGTCCAGTCCCTGAGCAATACCTCAGGATTTTACTACAAGGGTACAATCCCCCTTAAGGATCCTTACACCCAGCCTCAACTGGTCTTCCTTCAGCCTGAAGGGTACAACAACCACCCTGGATACCACCAGGTCTTCCTTCGTCCAGAAGGGAACAACAACCACCCTGGATACCACCAGGTCTTCCTTCGTCCAGAAGGGAACACAAACTAATCAGAAAAAGGTTGTGAAAACAGGCTTCAGATTCTAGCTTGACCAGCTACAACCTGAAGCTCCTAAGCCCCCGAGAGAGAAAGAGATTTAACAAGGTTTTTCTCTCCAAGGACCACACAGGCTCTTACAAATGAGAAGATTCCTTTTGAGCACAGAGAGCTAAGAGCTTAGAACCAGGTTTGAGTGGAGGCTTCGCTCTTCTTCAAAGTTCTAAAGATTGAGAGATGGATTTCTTTTTCTTCTAAAATCAAGCGATGTTCCTCTACATTTCTTCTTTTCGTCTTGAGTCTTCTATTTAAACTGCTGATTCAAATTCGAACGTTGAAGTGTCCGTTGTCTCTTATCCTTGTGTACGTTAGACTGGTTACTGAGGAAGCTTCTGATCGTCAGTCTTTTATCCTGGTGTACACGCCAAAGAGATGTCATAGAACTTTGTATCTTGTGTCCAACGTTGTCCAGATGAGTCTTGTCAGATATCTGTAAGCATATCATCAATAAATAGAAGACAGCTAGGACTGCTGTCTATTGTTAGTTGAGATGGAACAGATATTGCAGTATATAGCAAAGCTCCTTTCTGTCCAAGAAAAGTACGTAGACAGAGTAGCATAGAAATGGAAGATATTGTCTGCATGCATGGGAGATACGATCGGAGAGCATTAATGCATAGCAGTCAACGGACAAGATATGACTTTGACTTTTCAACGCTATTAAAAAGCATTATACTGATGCATCAAGAAATTCGATAAAAAGAATCTTGCTGACTTCATAACTTATGAAATCGTTATGAATTATAGCAAGTCGTTATGAACTGTAAAGAAATCGTTGTGATAACTTATGAAGCCGTTACAAAGGCAAGTCGTTGCGAGTTCTAAAGAAATCGTTGCAAGAAATCGTTATGACTATAAAGAAGTCGTTACGCGAAATCGTTATGACTAATAAAGAAGTCGTTACGCGAAATCGTTATGACTAATAAAGAAGTCGTTACGCGAAATCGTTATGACTAATAAAGAAGTCGTTACGCGAAATCGTTATGACTAATAAAGAAGTCGTTACGCGAAATCGTTATGACTAACAAGAAGTCGTTACGCGAAATCGTTATGACTAATAAAGAAGTCGTTACGCGAAATCGTTATGACTAATAAGAAGTCGTTACACGAAATCGTTATGACTAATAAAGAAATCGTTACGCGAAATCGTTATGACTAATAAAGAAGTCGTTCGCGAATCGTTAGACTAAAAGAAGTCGTACCGAAATCGTTACGAGTTCTAAAGAAATCGTTACGGCTAGAGAGTCGTTGCGAGTTCTAAAGAAATCGTTACGAGGTCTAAAGAAGTCGTTACGGCTAGAGAGTCGTTGCGAGTTCTAAAGAAATCGTTACGAGGTCTAAAGAAGTCGTTACGGCTAGAGAGTCGTTGCGAGTTCTAAAGAAATCGTTACGAGGTCTAAAGAAGTCGTTACGGCTAGAGAGTCGTTGCGAGTTCTAAAGAAATCGTTACGAGGTCTAAAGAAGTCGTTACGGCTAGAGAGTCGTTGCGAGTTCTAAAGAAATCGTTACGAGGTCTAAGAAGTCGTTACGGCTAGAGAGTCGTTGCGAGTTCTAAAGAATCGTTACGAGGTCTAAAGAAGTCGTTACGGCTAGAGAGTCGTTGCGAGTTCTAAAGAAATCGATACGGTAACGATTTGAGCGTTCCGGTCAAGGAGGAAGTCGATCTGCTTATCAAAGAAGTCGTTACAGGGACTTGGATAGAAATGATGGGACTTACCAGATTGTCTTGATCTTTCATTTTTCTTTTGCTTCCTGTTCTCAAGGCTCAAGAAATCCATTAGTGTTATTTTGTTAATCATCAAAATTAATATATAAATAAATGGAAATATTTATTATGGGGACAGTTGGTCATCAGTACCCTCATGATCGGTATGCCAGTGTTGCCAGGAAATGCAGTGGCGGCAGACTGATGGGCTCCTGAAGTTTCTGATAGAAGGTGAAGTGACACGGCGCCTCGACTCCTGTTCCGCCATTATGATGCTGTCATATGAAGCGACGGGTGGTTGTGTCGACGCCTCGACTTCCAAACCGCCCCATGCCGCTTGACTCTGATCGGGGTCCTCATATAGGCTTACGGACCTATAGGGCGACGACTCGTGGATCGATCTGAATGCTTGAATGAGGTGATGAGCCTCAACCACCAGATCGACGTGACTCTTTGGCTCTATAAATAGTGTGGTCGATAATGAAAAAATGACCTTACCTTCGCGCACGAGTTCCCACTGTCTGAGGCTACCGACCTTTCGAGAACTAGGGCATCGACCGAGCACTCGGTCATCTTCTCCGCCGAGCTCCTTCTCGTGTGTCCCTCCTTTGATTGCTTCCTTCAGAGGTAAGCCATGGGCTCAGCTTCCACCTCTGGTTCCTCTCACTCCTCTGATACCTCTTCTTCATCCTCTTCAGGGTATTCTCCTTCTGAGGATGCCTCCATCTTGCCGTCGGTTGAGATGGCTTCATCCTCTCAGCCTGTAGACTCTCCCCCAGTTCACGTCTAGATGAGTACCTCCGGCGCCCAAGCGTCAAAGGCCACCGATGAATTCATCCTTCTAGTCTCTCAAGGGTCATACGTTCCCCGAGCATCCTCGGCTGTGGGTAGGGCGGCCAATTCTGTGGCCGACGAGGCCACCGAGATAGACCGGACGACCCTAGAGTGGATCGTCAAACACCCTAGCCTTGCCGTTCCTCCTGACTTTACCGCTGACACTTCCAAGGACATCTGAGCTCATCATACGATGGAGTACTCGGAGGCCATCCGAGCCGGCTTCCGATACCCCCTTCATCCTTTCCTTCTTCATCTTCTTTTGTACTTGGAGGTCACCCCCTCCCAGCTGGCCCCCAACTCCTGGAGGTCGTTTGTTTCCTTCTTGGTTGCTTGTTCCTTATCTAAGGTTGAGTTGAGCATCCGCCTCTTCTTTTATTGCTTTTATGTTAAGGTTTTCGGTGACTAGTTGTACCTCTCGGCCAGGTCAGGCTGACACTTCCTTGGTCATCTTCTCTCCTCTGTCCATCATTGGAAGAGGAGCTTCTGTTTCATCCATAGCCCCAAAGACTGGGACTTCCCAACCAGTTGGTCGGCAGTCAATCCTCAAGACAAGGCCTTCCGATCTCTGCCCAACATGAGCGATGTCGAGCTCTCGAACTTCGAATCTTTGTAGGCGATGTTTATGCCTGATCTGCATGAACCTTCCAACGAGCTGTTCGGGCTGATCCAGGGTGCTATCTAAGGTCTGGCACCCTTCAGGGTTCTCTATCCTGATCAACCGTTAACTTTTTCCGAGTAACCTGACTTAAGGTGGTCGTTTTGGCAGGAATGGCCGATCAGGGTGCTTCAGTGCAGCAGGAATCTGACTACACCAACATTGCTACTCGGCATTTCCTCGCCGGTAGGAGCAAACAGAAGAAGAAGTCAGCTAGGGGGAGCAAGAGGCATTCAAAGGAGTCGAAGTTCAGATCGTGGAGCCTCCAGTGCCTCCTTCTGGTGATTCTGCTCGAGCCTCCCCAACGCCCTCTACTCAGTCATCCACGAAGAAACTGGCCAAGCGAGCTCGGGCTATCGAGTCAAAGTTGACCGAGGGCGTCACTCTGAGCGCCGCTTCACCTTCCCGCCACCTTGTGAGCTTGTCAGGGCTGTCGACGTCGGTGAGTCCCAAAGAATGAGGTCCTCTCTCTACCCCGGTCGACGCTAGCTGTTAGGCGGCGGCGGTGATGAAGTCCGCCGATCTTGTCGACGAGTTCTATCGGGGGATGCAAAGTCAACTGGGGATTGTGGGGTCCCTTCTCCATCGAATGGACCACGCACGGACGACGGTCGAGGCTCGGCTGCACTCCATAGAGGAGAGGTGTTCTGATCTTGAGGTGAAGAATGCAGAGCTTGACAAGTCGATCGCAGCCGAATTCGCCCGAGCTAGCAAGTTTGAGGATCGGGCTGCCGTGCTTGCTAAGGGCCTTGACACGCTCAACGCGGCGCTGAAGGTGGAGAAGGGAGCTCACGAGGCCGAGGTGGAGGCCCATGGTTGGACAAAGGCTGAAATCACAAAGCTCGTGGCCAACGAACGGCAGAAGTCCGTGGCCGAGTACAAGAAGTCCGATGCACACATCGAGCAGAAATTGGCTATCTGGGACGGTTATGAGTTTTGCTTGAAAAGGGTGGCTGAGGTCTTCCCCGAGTTGGACCTATCAAAGCTGCAGGCCCCGTTCGAGGACGAGGACGAGCATGAGGAGGAGGCTGGTCAGGCCGACATTGGTGCTTCCTCGCCTCCTGTTCTAGCAGTTGACTCGGGCTCTACCGTCCCTATAACCGGAGCTGCCACCGAGCTCTGATAGGTGTTATGTAGGCCATGTTTTGAATAGTCATGACTTTGTGACACTTTTTGTATGAGCAATTTTTGTGTTTTTGTAATCAAAGTGTCTAACGCCTTCAAGTCGGTTAACCTGTCCTCTGGAGTCGTCTTAATTATGAGGTGAGTGAGGGCCCAAGTGACCTTAAACGAATTTCGCCAAGAGCCGAAGCGACCTCGTTTACGAATTTAGAGTGTTGAAGCGACCTCGTTTAGTGCCTGTCGAGCACCGAAGTTACCTCGTTTACGAATTTAGAGTGCTGAAGCAACCTCGTTTAGTATCCGTTGAGTGCCGAAGCGACCTCGTTTACAAGTTTAGAGTGGCGAAGCGACCTCTTTTGCAATTGGACGATTCTCAATAGACATGTCTTCATTGATATTTCAAGGATAATAACACCATAGATGCTCGGCATTCCATGTCCTCGGAATCTCCGATCCACTCAAGTTTGTTAATCGGTAGGCACCGTGGCCGAGGCTCTCGACCACATGGTACGGCCTTCCCAATTAGGGGAGAGATTACCTCCTGCCGACTTGGGATTTGAGACAGTGAGTTTCTGTAGGACGAGGCTACTGGCACTGAAGTTCCGAGGCCTGACACTGGCGTCGAATTTCCGCTTCATCTTCCGTTGGTAGGCTTCCATCCTCGCTGCTGCCTCGTTCCGTCGCTCTTCGATCAGATCTAGCTCGGAACGTAGCGAGTGGTTGTTATCCTCCCGTTCAAAGCCCAAAACTCTCCCTAAAGGCACGAGCAGTTCTACGGGGGTTACCGCCTCCACCCCGAAGGCTAGCGCGAAGGGGGATTCTTGAGTTGCTTCTCGGGGTGTCACCCAGTAAGCCCACAGCACATGGGGGAGCTCCTCGGCCCATCGGCCCTTATGGTCGTCCAGCCTTCTCTTTAATCCGACAAAACGTGTTCGGTTGGTCACCTCAGCCTACCTTGGACTGAGGATGAGCAACACTGAGGATGAGCAACCGAGATGAACCGATGGTCGATGCCGAGCTCCTCGCAATTCCGACAGAATCTGGCATTATCAAATTGCTTGCCGTTGTTAGTGATGATCGTCTTTGGTAGACCGAACCGGAAAATGATATTCTTCCAGAAAAACCCCCAGGCGTTGGCGTCAATTATTTTTGCCAACGACTCAGCTTCGAGCCACTTGGTGAAGTAGTCGACCTCGACGATGATGAACTTCCACTGCCCCGAAGCTGGCGGAAATGGGCCGAGAATGTCCATTCCCCACTGGACGAAAGGCCACGGGGCCATTAACGGAGTGAGGCCCGAGGGCGGTTGCCAATCTATTCTCCTGAAGAGTTGACATTGCTGGCATCTTCTCTAATATAGCCTTCGGCATCCTTTAGCATGGTTGGCCATTAGTAACTTGTCGGGTTACTCTCCGGACCAACGACCGAGGTCCTATATGACTTCCGCATGTGCCATCATGCACCTCTTGAATGATTTCCTTGGCCTGACTTGGATTTACACATCGCAGGTGTGGGTAACTGAAGCCTTTCCAGTAGAGGGCGTCGCCATTCATGAAAAATCTTGGGGCTTGTCTCTTTGTCTTCATTGCTTTGCCTCGGTCCTCTGGGAGCCGCCCGTCCCGGATGAACTCCACAATCAGAGTCATCCATGTCGGCTCGGCCTCGACACGCATGACCTCTGCCACGGACCCCACAGAAGGCTCGTGAAGCTCTTCTATGAGTATCGAGGACTCCGGGTGATCTTCTGAGGTGGCTGCATACTTAGACAATGTGTCGGCTTGGGATTTCTCGGCCCTTGGGATTTTTAGGGTCTCTGCTGACTCAAAATCGCCCATCATTCTTAAGACCTTGGTCATGTACAATACGAGCTTCTCTTCTCTTGCTTCGAAATCTTTTGAAACCTGGCTGACGACTAATTGGGAGTCGCTGTAGACGAGGACTCGTGTTGCTCCCAACGATCTTGCCATTCTGAGCCCTGAGATGACAGCCTCGTACTTGGCTATGTTATTGGAAGCAGAGAATCCGAACCGAATTGCGTACCTTAGGATGAGGCCATCGGGAGAATGCAGGACAACACCAGCCCCGCTGCCTTGAGAGATGGATGCCTCGTCCACATAGACCTTCCAGCTTCCGACGATTTCTTCTGATTCGAGCGACCTCGCCGTTCCTTCAGAAATGAAGTCGGCGAGGGCATGAGCTTTGATGGCGACCCGAGGCCTGTAAGTGATGTCGAACTCGTCGAGCTCAATAGCCCACTTTGCCAACCTCCCCGAGGCCTTGGGGCGACAAAGCACCTACTTGATGGGGACGTCGGTGAGGACGACAATCTTGTGGGCTTGAAAGTATGGTCTGAGTCGTCGAGCTGCCATCACCAGTGCATAACCGGCATTCTCTATACCGGAGTAGTGCTATTTAGCTCCTCGCAAGGCCTCACTTGTGTAGTACACTGGAAGGTGCTTCCGCTCCTCTTCTCGTACGAGCACCGAACTGATTGAGTGGGTTGTCACGGAGATATATAGCAGCAGCTCTTCCCCTACTATAGGCTTGCTCAGTGTGGGGACATTGGCCAGATATGTCTTAAGCTCATCAAAGGCCTTTTGACAGTCGTCGGTCCACTCAAACCGTCCTTTCCTCAGCACATCGAAGAACGGCCTGCAGCGCTCAGTTGACTTGGACATAAATCTACTCAGGGCGGAGATTCGGCCGTTGAGCCTTTGCACTTCTTTGACAATCCTCGGTGTCGTCATGTCGATGATCACCTGCACTTTGTTGGGGTTGACATCGATGCCTCGGCTGGAGATGAGGTAACCAAGGAACTTCCCTGTTCACACGCCCAAGACGCACTTCTCAGGGTTCAGCTTCATCCCATACTGTCGCAGTACTTCAAAAGCTTCGACCAAGTCCCAAATACGGTCTTTGGCTCGTCGACTCTTGACCATCATGTCATCGATGTATATCTCCATCGTCCTCCCGATCTGGCATTCGAACATCATGTTGACGAGCCTCTGGTACGTTGCCCTTGCATTCTTTATTCCAAAGGGTATTCGGGTAAAACAGTACAGACCTTTTTCCGTGGTGAAGGCCATTTTTTCCTCGTCTTCGGGAGCCATCCTGATCTAATGATACCCCGAGTAGGCATCGAGGAAACTCAGAAGCTAGTGCCCCGCCGTAGAATCGATGGGCTGGTCGATGCGAGGAAGCGGAAAGCTATCCTTTAGGCACGCTTTGTTCGGGTCGGTGAAGTCCACGCATACGCGTCATTTCCCATTCGTCTTCTTCACGAGGACGACGTTCGCAACCCACTCGGGGTAAAATGCGTCATAAACCGTCCCCGCGTGTAGGTACTTTGCGAGGTTATCGTCCACTGCCTCCTGTCGATCGGCCGACAACGACCGCTTCTTTTGGATCACCGGTCGGACCATGGGGTCGACGTTCAGATGATGTTTGATGACCTTTGGGTCGATCCCCCGAAGGTCATCTTCTGTCCATGCGAAGACGTCGCCATTTGCTTTAAGGAAATCTACTATCTGCTCCTCCACCTTTTGAAGCTCGGCACCGACGACCAGTGACCATTGTGTCGAGATTTCACTTGCTTTGTCTTCTTGGCGAGCTCATGCCTCTCTGAGCCCTCATCATGGACAGATTCATACTCGGAAACTACTGGTTCCTTTGCCTTTATAGAATTTACATATCACCGATGGGCTTCGGTCTGGTTCCCTACGACCTCGCCTACCTTGTTCGGCGTTGGAAACTTCAGCTTCTGGTGGTAGGTTAAGGGGACTCCCCCCAATTTCCCCAATAGACCCCGACCAAAGATCGCGTTGTAGGCCGACTCACTTTCACCACAAGGAAGTCGACCTCAACTGTTACATGATGCGGTTGGGTCCCGAGGGTAACTTTCAGCCTGATCGAACCCTTGCGCTCACGGGGTCCCACTAAACATAATGAGGGGTGTGGCGACCGGTTTCAACTCAGAGTTCAGGTTCGTCATTTTTTACAAAACAATCGTAAAAAAGGACATCTAGCGTGGCTCCATTATCAACTAAAATTCTGTGTACATCGTACCCATCGACGTCGACATGTATAACCAACGCATCATCATGGGGGAGGCTGAGGCTGGCTACATCTTCCTCGAAGAAAGTAATGACCCCTCGGTCCCCCGGCACTAGTCTGCCCGAGCCCGAACCTGCGGCCGATGCGTAAATCTTGCACTTCCTCCCACTGTCGCCTCCACTCGCCGAGCTGCCCTCCAGTACCAGGACTGCTCCCTTGCCCCTGGTGGTCCCACAGTCCTCTTCGAGGGTGGGAGCCTTTAGTCGTCCCTCCACGACGTCCTTCCCGATGATGCCACGCCGAAGCATCTTCGAGATCTCCACTTTGAGGCTCCAGCACTAGTCGGTCGTGTGCCCGAAGTCCTTGTGGTACTCGCCGTAGAGATTGGCCCCACACTCTGAAGGGGGCCTCGCCATGGGTTCAGGACGCCGAAATCTCAGTAGCTTTTTTATGATGGGCAGGATCTCTGAGGGAAGCTTTCCGAATTGAGGCAGATCCCTAATTCGGAGAGCTTCATTTAGTCGTTAGCTCGAATCCGGTCGCCTCTCCCTGTGCGCCGAGGGTTCCTCCTCCTCGCCTTCTTCTGGGCCGGTACTTTGCTGGTCAAACCTAGTTCGGATGGACGTCTGAGCTTGCCTTCTGCACCGAGGGTGGACTCTAGCCTCATGTACTTCTACATAGGAGAGAGGAGGTTAGAGAGACTTACAGTTGGTTTCTTCGCGATGGAGCTACAAATGGTGTATTGGAGCAGAATCTCGTCAGGATGTTGACCGCCGTTCTCAGGTCAAGGTCTATCACCTTCATAACCTCCAGCTGGAATCTCTTGGCATAGTCACGAAAGAGCTCAGCCTCCTTCTGTGCGACTAGCCACAGGTCGTCAGTGCATAGGGAGTGTTGCACCGTGTTGTAGAAGTGATCTAGGAAGCGTTGCGCCAGATCGGGGAAGCTCATCACAGAGCGTGACGGTGTCTCCTTGAACCATTGTAGCGCTGTGTCGTCAAAAGTAGACTTGAACGCCCGACACTTTAGGGCATCCAAAATATTTACCATCTCGACCTGCCCCTGGAAGTTGTCGAGGTGGTGCATAGGATTGTTCGTCCCGTTGTACCACCGGAACTTGGGGAGCTACAACTTCGTTGGGATAGGGGCCGAGGTGATTTCCTCGATGAATGGTGAGGTGGACAGTAATGTTGCCACCAAGGGGACGCGAGAACAACGTTGTAGGGCCTCAATCTTCTGGTTCATCTCCTGGAGGTCACTCCTCCATTGAGGCTCCATCGCTAGCAGACCCGTCGGGGCAGGTGTTGACTCAGCCGAGAAGTGATCGGCCTCTGTTGTCCTAGGCATGCCGTGCTCTGTTGCCGTCGTAGGAGCCGCCGGCAGCGTCGAGACCTGTGGTGGGGCTGGCACCGAGAACACGGGGGCCGCAGTTTGGATGTTGACATGACTAACCGACAGCGCCAGATGGTGGGCGCGGACCTCAGCACGTCCGGTGACGTAAGGGATGGCCGCTACAGGGGCGGTCGGACAACTCACAGCTTCCCCCTGAATTGCTGTTGTTTGCTAGTTTTACTCCATCTAGACTAGCATCTCGTGTAGGCCTGCTATCATCTGCTCGACCCGTTCGAGGTGGGAGGAGATCGTTGAGTCCTGTTCTCCTGTATCGGAACCCCCCAAGTGACCTCCTCGATAGTGGCGGGGATGATCTTGTCACCGAATGAATGAGCCACCATCTTTCCCTTAGGTGCAATAGAAGCTTTTTGTAATCTTTCCCACAGACGTCGCAAAAAATGTTACTGCTGGAGTAACGAGGTCGGCTCAAGCCGAGAAGACCCAGTGAAAGTGGCGCGGCGACGGTGTCGATGTTGCTGAGCTCACGACCTGCAAGACCACCGAACTTTCTCGGTGGGTAGACACTCCGACGATCAAGTTAGCTCGGGAGCTAAGAGTCGAGGGTTTAGAGCTTTTGAGATTGCATACCTTCGGACGAAGGAGGTTCATCCATTTTTATAGGGGTTATTTGGAGGAGGTTTCCGCGGAGTGAACCTGGAAATCCTACTAAAGATGTGCCCTTGATTACCGCGGGCCAGGATAACAGACGACAGGCAAGCTAGACTGACCCCGGCTATAAGCGGTAGCTCGTGTAATTGACTGTGTCCTTACCGGGAGCGTGATTTTTAGATCTTTTCCCTGTGAACAATTCTTCCAGCTGTTGCATGGATTATTTTTTAGAAAGTCCTTATGAATACGTTATTGCTACGGTTGAGGTCGGAATGGAGATTCTTTATTTGATTTTGAGGACGAACAGCTCGAATTAGCACGTGACGAAGTCCTAGCCTTCCCCGAGCCGTGCCAAGCCCAGTCTGACTTGATCGTCGGCCTTGAGTCCGCTCGGCGGACGAGGTGTGGCCGAACCGAACACTGAGGAACTACCTGCATCACTAATAATTTGCTTCGCCCACAGGAATTACTGGTTGAGTGACTCTTCCCGTTGACTGCAGGTTGGACATGTTTTTTAATCCGGAGGAAATCGTCAGACACGCAGTGACATGTGCCATGGAGAAAATTAACAAGAGGGAACTTGGCCTGGCAAATACCACTTGACCAGCTTTGGCCGACGACCATGGAAAGGGGCTGGGATTAACGAACGGGGTTATCCAAAAGAGAAGAAAAAAAACACCACCACCCACGACTCAGCTTATCATAGTATTATTATTATGAAATGTTGTTTACTGATCAGTTGGCCAAGTAAATTTTGAATAGTCGACTATCTATTTTGGAGGTGTGAATCCCAGACAACCTACCAATCAAATAATCGATTATATCCTAGACTTACCCAGCCGCCTGAGAAGACAACATATCTCTATTATTATAACAAATAGACAAAGACGTCTCTCATATACACGAGAAGAAAACCTCCAGGTTTTGCCCAGCACGCGTTGACGCATTCCGCCTCCTACCCATGACCCAATTAACTCACCTTGGCACTATTATTATAAGTTATAACAATAGGCGTATGTAAGAAGAGAAATACTTACTGTTAATGGTCAGCACCCGCGAGCGCAAGGCACCGCTGCGCACCAACTGATAGCTGCAGCACAGACATGCACGCACGGTGTGCGCAAAGTGTCTCTCTTGCGAGAAAAAAGACTACTGCATGCTGCCAAGGCTTTCTAAACCACAGAATAGATCGTGGGGCTCATAACCTATGTTGAGCCGGTGGTAGTGTTATCTTTTGCTCCATCATGTTATACCCCATTTTCATTGCTCCATCCGTCGACTGCAAACCCTTTATCAAAAGAAAGGGACACAAAGAATCCTCCCTTTTATCCAGTGCGAATTTAGCCCCTCACCCGCACCCCTACAAAGCAAATTGCAACTTGTCCAAATCCGCACACGTGCCAACCGATCGACTATAACAACCCACACACACGCACAGTCCACGGCACTGCGTGGCACGTACGTGCTGCTTCACTCGTGTCGTGTGATGAAGCACTGAGCTGAAGAAATAATTAAGACAAGGATGAAGCATCTCGAGCTACTCAGTTGCATGCGGCGGGCGCAGAATCAGGTGCCGGAGGATTAGGATCGATTCAGATTTAGCACAGAATTGGAGGAACATAGACAGGATCAGCTAGTGAGTGTCTTCTATCAGTTGGTTCGTGGACGCTATCTAGCTAAATTGCTGAATCAATTAATTAGCTACTCTAATTTCTAACATGGATGACCAGTACAATTAATCAATTACCCAGCTAGAAGTAAATTAACTACAAACAAGAACCAGATATGGCGGGGTGAACAGAGACAGAGAGGGGCATATTTTTTATTTTCTTGGGCTTTGTCAAAAAAAAAAGGACTTATTTTCTTAGGGGATGATCACCTTGGGTGGACTGGTCGAAGAGGCCCAGGAAGCCGCCGTTGCTCCTGGGCGGGCTCTGCCGCCTGTCGCTGGTCATAACGAAGGACATGCCGTCGCCGAACCCCGTACCGTTGACCGCCCTCACCATGTGGACGGTGAAGCTGGTGTTGAAGCTCGCCGGCCACTCGACCACCGGCTGCCGGTACAGCACCCGACCGATGTTCCCGAGAAGAAGATTGGGGTCACCGGCGGCGTCGGAGTAGTCCCGGGTCACGGCGATGTAGCCGTTGCGAACGGTGCTGTTGTGCATGCATATCAGGTTGCCGCCTGCGCCGCAACTCCCCGCGGGGAAGGAAGGGAAGGAGAAGGACGTGGTCTGGCCGACTGCTGCGGTGGGTGGGGGCTGGGACTGAGCAGACGCGACGAGGAAGAGGGCTGCGGCGACGGCCACAGTCACCAAAGGCCGACACCTGCTGGGCACCACCACACCCATGCCCGTCGTGATATCGTTTACGAGGAGATAATCCCCTTCTCTCCTTCTATCTCCGCGGCGCTGCCATTGCCGCATTAGACATAGCTGGGTAATATGTATAGGGACGATTGAGAATTTATCCTCGTCTTATAAAAATGTTACATATTTTTTTCTTTATTCGATATATGCTTAAAGTGAAATTAACCATCTTACACCTTCTTCCTTCCATATAAAATAATTAATTAAGGCGTAAATTTTTGTCTACCTTTCGTATGTTTTTTTTTAAGTAACAAATAACCCTCCGAAAAATGTCAATATTTTAAATAACTCCGTAAATGTCAATATTTTAAATAACTCCTTAAAATCTTCATATTATTTGATAACCCTCGAGAATAAGTCATCGTTCAAAACTAACCTATGAAATTATCAGATCTCTCGGAAGAGACAATCTTTGAAATTAGTTGCCGTCCACAATGGTATATTTAATTATAATCAAGATTAGTTATGTCAGATCGATTGTGTCGTATTTTTTGTGACACGGTACAACATGATCGGTACTGTATCTGTTGTGGGTAGGACCCCAGCAGCACGATTTGTCACAACTCGTCCGCGAAGCGAGCCCTAATCTGACGACTAGGTCGGACCGGCTCAAACCTAGCTCGAAGTAGACAAGGATGGCACCTCATACGACCCCAAGGCACGTCGTTTAAACCAAATTAAGGAAGTTTATGACCCGACCTCTAGCATGGCAATGGCATATTCATGGAGGTTTCGGAGGCATGACTCATGCGACAGTTGGGGGAGTCATTCAAGAAGGGAAAGGTCCGAGGATCGCACGCCCGTTAAGACCACAATCAGCATGAGCTGGCCTGCTGATTATTGTCCCAGCTCGCGGCAATCAGGGTTTATCCTCAGCAGAATTTTCGGGTTCACTCAGCGGAAGCCTTTTCCAAACAACCCCTATATAAGTGGATGGACCTTCTTCATACGGAGGTATGCAATCTTAAAAACAGAAACTCCCAACTCGTTACTCCCAAGCTGACTTAATCGTCGGGGTGTCTATCCACCGTGCTCCCTTAGTGGTCTTGCAGGCCAAAAGATCGGCATCTTCAGCATCCGTATCGCACTAGCTTCTCCCTTGGTCTTCTTGGCCTGAGCCGACCAGTAACTGCAGCATTAACATTTTGGCACTGTCTGTAGGAACTAACAAAAGCTTCAATGGCTCCCAAGGGAAAAATGGTGGTTCATTAGTCTGTCAAAGAAATAGTCCCTACCAACATTCTGGAGGAGGTCGTTGGAGGCGGTTCGAGATCAGGCGAGCAGGATTCGTTGACCTCCTGTCTCGATCAGGTCGAACAGATGGTCACAAGTCTGCACGAGATACTCGCCCGAATGGAACAAAACCAGCAGTACTTGGTGGCTCAGGAGGAAGCCGCAAATCATCAGTACGCCCCTATCGTAGTCGACCCAGCGTCATCAGGCCTTCAGAGGTATGTGTTCATCACCTAGCACTGTCGGCTAGCCACGTAGACATCCAGGCTGTGGCGCCTATAGTCTCGGCGTCGGTCCCACCGCAAGGAGCTCCTGTACAACACCCGCTGCTCCTACCACGGTCACAGAGCACGGCGTGCCTAGAATGACTGAGGTCGATCACTTCTCAGCCGAGTCGACACTTGCCCCCATAGGTATGCTGGCCATCAAGCCTCGGTGGAGAAATGACCTCCTTGAGATGAACAGAAAGATGAAAGCCCTACATCGCGGTTCTCGCGTCCCCTCGGTAACGACATTATTGTCTACTTTGCCTTTCGTCGAGGAGATCACCTCGACTCTGATCCCACCAAAGTTGCAGCTCCCGAACTTTCGGCGATACAATGGGACGACAAATCTTGTCCACCACCTTGACAACTTCCAAGGGCAGGTCGAGATGGTAAATATTTTGGATGCTTGAAGTGTCGGGCATTCATGTCCACCGTGGATGGTGCGGCGCTTCAGTGGTTCAAGGCGCTACCAACACGCTCAGTGACAAGCTTCCCCGACCTAGCGCAGTATTTTCTGGACCACTTCTACAACACGGTGCAGCATTCCTTGCGCACCGACGACCTATGGCTGGTCGTGCAGAAGGAGGCCGAGCTCTTTCGCGACTAGGCCAAAAGGTTCCAGCTTGAGGTCATGAAGATTGTGGACCTCAATCTGAGGACGATTGTCAACATCCTGATGAGGGTCTGCTCCAACGTGCCGTTCATGGCGTCCATCACGAAGAAGCCACCGGTGAGTCTTTCTGACCTCTTCTCTCTTATGCAGAAATATGTGCGACTGGAGTCCACCCTTGGCGCACTAGGAAAACTCAGTCAATCATCCAAGCTGGGATCAACCATGAGCGCCATCCCCGAAGAAGGAAAAGAGGGAGGAACCTACGGCGCGCGGGGTACCGAGGAGACAGATCTGAGCCGCGACCAGACAAAGCTCGTCGTCGATTAGGGATCTACCTCAATTCGGCAGGCTTTGACCCTCTAGATTCTACCATCCATAAAAAAAGAACTGTCAGGGTTTCGGCGCCTCGAGTCGATGGCGAGGCCCCCGTCCGGAACTGAGAGCCAACCTCTACTGACTTGCGACTACCACAAGACTCGGGCACACGACCGCTCATGGTAATCCTCAAGGTGGAAATCTGGAGATGTTGTGGCGTGGAGTCATCGGGAAGGACGTCGTAGAAGACTTCCAAAGGCTCCTGCCCGAAGGGCCGATAAGGAGCGCGAAGCCCCCAGAGAAGGAAGGGTCCTGGTGCGGCTGGAGGCTTGGCGAGCGGCTCGATATTGGAAGGTGATGACCAAACTTTTGATGATTAACAAAATAGTACTAATGAACTTTTGATGATTAACAAAATAGTACTAATGAACTTTTGATGATTAACAAAATATTACTAATGGTTTTTGATGCCAAATAGTACTAATGAGTTACCTGAGCTTTGAGAACAGGTAGTAAAAGGAAAATGAAAATTCAGGACAAATCAGGTAAGTCTCATCTCACATTTTGTCTAAGTCCTCATATCGACTCCTTCAGACTTCACATCGACTTCTTTGATAAGCAGAACGATTTCCTTTCTGACCGAACAGTTTCAAACAAATCGATGCCGCAACGATTCCTTTAAATCTCATAACGATTTCTTCAAACTCGCAACGACTTTCTTAGTCGTAACGATTTCTTCAGAACTCGCAACGACTTCTAGCCGTAACGATTTCTTTAGAGCTCGTAACGATTTCTTCGAACTCGCAACGACTTCTAGCCGTAACGATTTCTTTAGAGCTCGTAACGATTTCTTCAGAACTCGCAACGACTTCTAGCCGTAACGATTTCTTTAGAGCTCGTAACGATTTCTTCAGAACTCGCAACGACTTCTAGCCGTAACGATTTCTTTAGACTCCGTAACGATTTCTTCAGAACTCGCAACGACTTCTAGCCGTAACGATTTCTTTAGACTCCGTAACGATTTCTTCAGAACTCGCAACGACTTCTAGCCGTAACGATTTCTTAGACTCGTAACGATTTCTTCAGAACTCGCAACGACTTCTAGCCGTAACGATTTCTTAAGACTCGTAACGATTTCTTTAGAACTCGCAACGACTTCTTAGCCAACGATTTCTTTAGACTCGTAACGATTTCTTTAGTGTCACAACGATTTCTTAGAAACTCATACGACTTTGTAAGGCGTAACGATTTTTCCTCGCAACGATTCTTTTAGAATCAGAACGACTTGCCATCTCATAACGATTTCTTATATCATCTATTATAGAACGACTTGCTATGACTCATAACGATTTCATAAGTCATTGAGCCATCGACTTGTATATCTCTCATCGACTTGACTTTATCTGTGTTGACTAGTCAAAGTCCACTTTTACTTATCTCTGACACACCCGCATGTGATATGACCTAACGTATCTCTGCATGCATGCAGAAGATATCGTCCATAATCATGCCTATTCTGCAAACGTCTTTTAGAGTCAGCTACTCGGTCTTACTATTTCCATGCTATTCTTTTATCGTTGACTGACGTCAAGATAGCTTAGCTGTTGGCTATATGAGTTTGATAAGCGTGCAGGTAACAGATTCATTTCCTCTTTGCAACGCTACCTCAAATAGAAGACAAAAGATATCTAGGAGATCTTTTCTCCTTACGTGTTCAACGTGTTCAAAGATTGCTGACTGGAAGTTTCCAAGACCCAACCTTCTCTCAGTCTAACGTACACCTGGATGAGAGACAACGGTACCTTAACGTTCAAATTCAAATGGAAGCTTATATACAAGACTCAAGACGGAGAAGCAGAACAACAAGACGTGGAACGAAAGTGCACATCATTCAAGAGCAAGCAACTCAAATTCTACGAGTCTTTAGAGTTCAAACTAGAGCCAAGCGTTCATTCCAATTGTTTCCTGCAGCTCTACTGCTCTCAGTGTTCATAGAAGATTCTCTTGTGTGAGAGCCTGTGTTGTCTTTGGAGAGAAACCCTTGCTAAATCCTTTTCTCTCTTGAGGCTTGTCTGCTTCAGCTTGTAGCTAGTTTAGCTAGGGTCTGAAGTGTGTTCTTCAATCCTCCTTTCATTGGTTGTACCCTTCTGGACGAAGGAAGACCTGGTGGTATCCAGGGTGATTGTTTTCCCTTCAGGTTGAAGGAAGACCAGTTGAGACTGGGTGTAAGGATCCGTGAGGGGGATAGTACCCTTGTTAGTGAAATCCTGAGGTATTGCTCAGGGACTGGACGTAGGTCTCCTGTGGAGAGGAGTTCCGAACCAGGATAAAATTCCTTGTGTCGTGTGGCTGTGTTTTGTGCGTTTGCTATTCTTTTTCCTCTAACTCTAACTACTGTTTAAGTTGTTGTGTAATCTTTTTAGTGAACAGGTTTTTAATCAAGATCAAATTTTAATAACCCATTCACCCCCCCCCCTCTGGGCTAGCTAGCTGGGCAACAAGTGGTATCAGAGCGGGTCTCTTCGACAAAGAAGAAGATCCAACGATCTGAAGAGCAAAGATCAATGGCAGCCCAAAGCAACTTCGAAGGTCAGTCAGTCAACAGCCTCCCTTGTTCGATGGAGAAGATTACACCTACTGGAAGACAAGAATGGAATACTTCCTACAAGGCCATGATTATACAATTTGGTCCATTGTAGAAGAAGGTGATCTTCTAGTCACTAATGCTAAGGCGCAGTGGACAGATGACGACAGAAGAAGAATATCTCTGAACTGCAAGGCCAAGAGCATCCTTTGTTGTGCCCTAAGCAAGAAAGAATTCAACAGAGTTTCAGCCTGCAAATCCGCTATGGAGATGTGGGAAAAACTTAGAATTACATATGAAGGGACAGACAAGGTAAAGGAGACAAGAATTGATATTCTTGTGACTCAGTATGAAAGGTTCCAGATGCAATCAGGTGAATCTATAACTCAGATGTTTAATAGATTCACAGATATTACAAATGGATTAGCTGGTCTAGGAAAAGTTTATGATGTACCAGATATGGTCAGAAAGATCCTCAGATCACTCCCATCATCATGGACTCCAAAAGTTACAGCCATTGAGGAAGCAAATGATCTAAAGCAAATGTCATTGGAAAAGCTAATAGGATCTCTCATGGCTCATGAGATAAATATGGAGAGATTAGGAGAATCCTCAAGCAGAAGGAAGCAGTCAAATGCTCTCAAGATAAATGATGATATCAGAGGAATCCTTGGATAACAGTGACAGTAGCAAAGACAGTGATGATGAAGAAGCCATGTTGTCTCGAAGACTTCAGAGAATACTAGCAAAGAAGAAGAAGCATCAGTCTGGAAGAAGATTTTTCAAGAGGAACAAAGACTTCAGAAAGCCAGAAGTAAAGGATCCAAAGAAAGGAGAAGTAATATGCTATGAATGTAAGAAGCCGGGACACATCAAGGCAGATTGTCCCATGATCAAAAAGAGTGATCACAAGAAGAAGGACAACTTCAGAAGATTTAAGAAGTACAAAAAGAAAGCAATGGCAGCTGCTTGGGAGAACAGCAGTGACTCAGATAGTGAGTCAAGCTCGAGCAGTGAAGGAGAAGAAGCAAACTTGGCCCTCATGGCCAACACCGAAGATAAGGTAACTTCTGACTCTTCCTTTGATTCATGCAATGAGTCAGATTCCGATAACCTAGAGAGTGCTTTTAATGAACTCTATGAAAAATATAAAGAAGTATCTAAATTACTTAAAAATAGTAAGAAAATCTAGTCTGTTTAGAAAATACAACTCAGACCTAAAACAGAAAATGAAGAACTTGAAAACAAATAACTGAACACAAAAGAAGAAATGAATTATTGTGTGAAGATTTAAAAGAGAAAAACAGAAAAATAACTAACCTAGAAAAACAAGAAGACTTAAGTGAACTCAAAACAGAAATAGAAAGACTAAATAAGAAAATGAACACCTGACAAACACTATAAATAAGTTCACAAATAATAAACCACTCCTAATGATAAATGGAGCTAAAAGATCAACTAAAAAGAAATATGGTTTTGGATATACTCCCTCAGAAAATGAAGAAACAAAAGTCTTTCCGAAAACTTATCCAACTCCTAAATTTATATCTGAAAAATAAAGAACATAAAAAATTTAAACACACTCCAGTTGAAAGAGTAACTAGAATAACCTGCTGTACTCATTGTAATAGACTTGGACATAACAAAGAAACCTGTCCTAACAAGAACAAAAAATGGATAATTAAAGGAAAAGACAATGATACTAACCCATCAGGACCCAAAAGAACTTGGGTACCTAAAATTAGTGTTTTAATTTCAGGGAAAGTCAAGAGCATCCAAATGGTATTTGGACAGTGGATGCTCGAGGCACATGTCAGGCAACAAGAAGTTTTTCGTTGATCTCCAAGCTGAAGAAGGTACAGTCACATATGGAGATAATGGAAAAGGAGTTGTAATAGGAAGTGGATCCGTGAACATCAAAGGAAAATCAGTAATTGAAAATGTTATGCTGGTCAAAGGGTTAAAGCACAATCTTATCAGCATCAGCCAGTTGTGTGACAAAGGCCATCAAATTCAGTTTCAAGAATCAAAATGCAGTATCTTAAAGGATGGTGCAGTCATATTTGAAGCCTACAGAGAAAGAAATTTGTATGTTCTATATCTCGAGGAACTCAAGGATCAAGATGTGTGTTTGGCAGCTAGTAAAGATCAATCAACTGAGTTGTGGCACAGAAGATTGGGCCACTGCAGCTTGGACGGGTTGAACAAGCTCAGAAAGAGAAAGCTAGTGGAAGGACTGCCAAAGGTAAATTTCAGATTGGACAGCATTTGCAGACCTTGTGCAAGAGGAAAGCACACCAAGAGCTCTTTCAAATCAAAGACTGTAGTAACCACCTCAAAGCCCTTAGAACTACTGCATATGGATCTATTTGGGCCAATGAGGACTACCAGTCTAGGAGGAAAGAATTTTGGATATGTAATAGTTGATGATTATTCAAGATTCACTTGGGTATCCTTTCTAGAGCACAAAGATGATACATTTGATCACTTTGTCAGCTTTAGTAAGAAAGTTCAGAAAGATCAGAAATTCACAATTGTGTCTATCAGATCAGATCATGGTGGTGAGTTTCAGAATGATAAGTTTGCAAAGTTCTGTGATGATCAAGGAATTGAGCACAACTTCTCAGCTCCAAGGACACCTCAACAGAATGGAATTGCTGAGAGGAAAAACAGAACTCTTTTGGATATGGCAAGAACTATGTTATCAGAATATGATTTGCCAAGGTACTTTTGGGCCGAAGCCATCAACACTGCATGCTACATCATTAACAGAGTGATGATCAGGCCGATTCTGAAGAAGACAGCGTATGAACTTTACAAAGGAAAGAAGCCAAAGATCAGCCACTTCAGAATCTTCGGATGTCCTTGCTTCATCCACAACAATGGAAAAAGGGACATTGGTAAGTTAGATGCCAAATCAGATGAAGGCATCTTTATGGGGTACACTTCTAAACCCAAAGGCTATAGAATTTTCAATAAACATTCATTATTAATTGAACAGTCTGTGCATGTTATTTTTGATGAATCTAACCCTTCCTTGAAAAAGGAAGAAATCAGTGACATTGATGATGCAGATAACTTGTCCGAAAATTAAAGAATACCTCAATTAAGGACAAGGAAGATCCAACTCTGGAAGAACTGCAGCAAACAGAAATCCAACATGAAGATCTTCCAAAGAATGGAGACATCAGAAAGATCACCCTCCTGAAAACATTATTGGTGATCCATCTGTAGGGGTAAGAACTAGAGGTAATGTAATTCCATGTGATTATTTAGCATTTGTTTCTCAAATAGAGCCTAAGACAGTCAATGAAGCTTTATCTGATGAATCTTGGATATTAGCCATGCAAGATGAACTAAATCAGTTCAAGAGAAACCAAGTATGGTCACTTGTTCCTAGACCATCCAATCATTCAGTTATTGGCACCAAGTGGTGTTCAGAAATAAACTGGATGAGTCTGGAATAATTTTAAGGAACAAGGCCAGACTGGTAGCTCAAGGCTACTCCCAAGAGGAAGGCATAGACTTCGATGAAACCTATGCACCTGTAGCTAGACTTGAGGCTATTAGGATTCTACTTGCTTATGCATCTGCATTTGATTTAAAACTTTTTCAAATGGATGTCAAATCAGCCTTTTTAAATGGTTTTATCAAGGAGGAAGTTTATGTTGAACAACCTCCAGGTTTTGATGATACCGAATTTCCAAATCATGTATTCAAATTGCATAAGGCGTTATATGGCTTAAAGCAAGCACCTAGAGCCTGGTATGAAAGGCTCAGTACTTTTTTATTAGAACATGGTTTTACTAGAGGTAAAGTAGATAGTACATTATTTATAAAATCTAGGGTTAACACATACTTCTTGTGCAAATATATGTAGATGATATCATTTTTGGATCTACTGATGAATCTCTTTGCAAGTACTTTGAAAAGCTTATGCAGGGAGAATTCGAAATGAGCTTGATGGGGGAGCTGAGCTACTTCCTTGGATTGCAAATCAAGCAAGGGAAGGATGGCACTCATATCTGTCAAGCCAAGTACACCAAAGAGCTGTTAAAGAAGTTTGGATTTGAAGATGCAAAGCCACTGTCAACTCCAATGAGCACATCAACCAGAATGGACAGTGATCCAAAAGGTAAAAAGGTAGATCAAAAGAATTATCGAGGTATGATAGGGTCATTACTTTATTTAACTGCAAGTAGACCAGATATCTTGTTTAGTGTTTGCATGTGTGCTAGGTATCAGGCAGACCCTAGAGAGTCTCACTTAATTTCTGTAAAAAGAATATTTAGATATTTAGCTAGAACTCATGACTTAGGTCTCTGGTATCCTAGATCATGTGAAATAAAACTAATAGGATATTCAGATGCTGATTATGCTGGTTGCAAAGTAGATAGAAAGAGCACCAGTGGTTGTTGTCAGTTTCTTGCAGGATGCTTAATATCATGGACATCCAAGAAACAAAATTCAGTAGCTCTATCAACAGCTGAGGCAGAATATGTTGCTGCTGGAAGCTGCTGTACACAACTTCTTTGGATAAAGCAACAACTTGAAGATTTCGGCATTCACATCAAATCAATTCCTCTATTGTGTGATAATACAAGTGCCATCAACCTCACCAAAAATCCAGTTCAACACTCAAGGACGAAGCACATTGAGGTAAGATATCATTTTATTCGAGACCATGTAGCTAGTGGTAATTTAGAAATTTCGTTTATAGATACAAATGGTCAATTGGCAGATATCTTCACAAAAGCCCTACCTGAAGAGAGATTTACATCTCTTAGAAGGGAATTAGGGATGTGCAATTTGTGAAAGAATCTCTGTGATTTTATTGACATATAAATTTTTCAGATAAATGAAATTTTCTCTCCGTTAAAATTAAGCAAAACTCAGTTATCTATATGCTTTGACCGCTTCTGTGTAGAAAGTTGTTTGACTTGTCAAACCTTTTCGTCGCTTTCTATCTTTACCGCCTTTGGCGCTCCTCTTTTCAGTAAAGTAACATTATTTTATTCAAATCGTTCTGAGAACGACCTGTCTTCTACCTTTACCCTTTTCTTTATCCTTTATCTGTTCACCCAAAGCCGATGCCCTAACGACTCCACCATCGACTCTCTGCATCTTTCGAAGCTTTCCCCTCTTCCCGCGAGAATCCCTTCGAGAGCTTCCATCCCCTTCCATCATCCTCCTTTCCCAACCTTTTCTCCTCTGCACCCATGGCCGCTCCGATGATCGCCGGAGTGTTGGGGCTACAGTGCTGAGTATTTATCCCCAAGGAGCAAGAGAGGTTTACGTTTGTGAAGACGAAGATTTGCGGAAATAAGGCAGTGGATGTTCAGAATCTTGAGAAGAGTGGCATGGCCAGGCTAGTCGAAGCCCTGAGAAGATTGCAGTGGATGGATGTAGTTACTTTCAATGAGGTAAGCTACCCGACTTGGTGAAAGCCTTCTACATTTGTCTGAAATCGGAAGCAGATGGGTCCCTTGTTTCCTCTGTCAAGGGCATCCAAATCAGAATAACCCATGAGCTTTTGCGTGATTTGTTTGGAGTGAAGACCTCTGGATTTAGTGGCATTCACTCTGTGAATGATGAAGTCAAAGGTCTCGGGATTATTGGTCCAGGGTTTAAGCTGAAGGACGGGAAGCTTGATATTAATCAGATGTCCGCATTTAATAGATTGCTTCACTTTATAGTCTGCCAAATCATAGTACCTCGTAGTGCTACCTTTTCTTCATGCACTAGGGCAGATTCGGACATAATGTTCTGGGCAATCCAGAACAAAGAGATAAACCTGGCCGCAGTGATGATTGAGCGAATGATGTTTGCACATGCTCAGATATGGAAACAAAGAGCAAGTTGAATGTTTCCCTACCGTATGCTCATCTACTGACCAAGATATTCAAGCACTTTGGAGTAGATATGTCAGGTGCAGTAGCTGAGAAGATGGGCCAGTCAATAAGGTCCAGAAATCTGAAGAAAAGTGGATTCTCAGTGGTAGATGGATGTGGTCAAAGACTTCTGTGGCTGAGGGAGAGGCAATCATTGGAGATATCCCAGAAGCTCAAGAAGCAGCAGCAGAACAAGTAGCAGCAGCATAGAACAGGCAGTGGCAGTAGCAGCGGCAGCAGCAGAACAAGATCCAGCAGAGCCAGCAGCAGTAGAAGTACCAGTTGTGGAATGCCAATCCGAAGCTCAATTGGAAGAGGGTGCAGCTGGTGTGGCAGATTCCTTGCCCACCACCTTAGTCGCCTCTATTTTAAGAGAGGTATTGGATTCCATTCCCTCCACCTCAGCCTCCTCTAAGGCAGGTGGACCTGATGAAGAAGTTATGGCAGCAGGCCATACTGAAGTTCAGTCTGAATCGGTTGCAGATGTTGAGGTACAAGCAGGTACTCAACAAGATGTGGTTATGGAGGATGCTCCTGCTCGGGGGGAGCAATTAAGTGTTGAAGTCCCTGCTCCCATTCAGGGGGAGCAAGCTGGGATTGAGAAGCCAGAGAATGAAGCTATTCCTGAGAAAGCTGCACCTACTCAGGAAATTCCAGCTCCAGCCAAGGTTGATGTTAGTGAAGGCCCAAGTACAACTGTAAATCTTGAGGAGCCTGTCACTCAACAAGGTAAGCAGAAGAGAGTTGTTCACAGGAGGTCAAGGAAGGGCCATAGAAAAGTGAACTTGAAGCCTGTTATGGCTATGTTAAAGGCCCAAGGAGAGATCTTGGCATCAGTCCAGTCTAGCATACAAGGCATTGTTGCTAATCAAGCTTCAACTTCCTCAGACGTATCTTCAATAAGAAATGCAATGAGGTATTTCAATAAAGAGATGTCTGACATGAAGACTATGCTGGGTGTATTGTCAAGGTCCAGTGGATGTCTCCGGGCAGACCAGCTGCTCCTCGGCCACCAGGGCCACCAGCTCAAAGGCCAGCAGGGCCATCTGCTCAAGGGTCAGGGCCATCAGGGCCATCAGTCGTGAGGTCACCCGGACCAGTGGCAGCCTCAGGGTCTTCAGGACCCTCCCCAGCAGTCAGAGAGAGTCAGGCCAAAGGGAAAGAGCCAGTGTCAGTTTCCAAGGCCCCTGATACTTCATCTCTTGCCACTCCAACCCTCTCCACACCTTCATCTCCTTCTACTGCACCTCCTGCTCCACCAACCATAAAACATCCCATGCCTCGCACCCAACCTTCCTCATCCTCTATTTCATCTCAACCTTCTTTCTCTCCTACTCCATCTCACATCTCAGCTCCATCCTCACTAACTCCCAAACCTTCACCTCCTAAAATTCAAACACCTCCACTTCAACCAACTTCCTCCTTTAATCCTAAACATCTTTTCTATCCTCCTACTCCTCCTAATTCTGTTATCTTTCCTCCAGATAAACCTCTGCCTCTTGGTGTCTTTGACACCAATGTACCAGACAATTTTGAAAGGAACACCCTCCTCACCATTCTCTCCACAGCCTCTCATATTCACAGGACTGACCCTCCCAGTCCTGCCAAGAAAAAGAGGAAAACCTCCTCATCTCTAAGCATTCCTTCTGTTCCTCTATACCCTCCTCTATGGTATTCTCTTACCCTTGATCCTAAGAGAAGACCTATCTACAAAGAATACCTCCAAAAATGCATTCTTTCTACCATTTATGGTATTCCTTTTCTCAACCTATCCGAACACCTGGACATTGTTCTTCCTTTTACTCAGATACCCAAAGCTTACAAATCCAAAATCCTTGAGGGCACTGAGTTCAAGACTGAAGATCAGTGGGCAGCTGTCAAAGGAAATAAGGCTCAGTATGAAAAATACTTGACTGCCAGGGCCGAATCTCTCACCCACAGAGCTCACCCACTCACCTTCTCTGAGTGGTTTATCATCCAGCATAAGAACTCTTGGGGATCCCTCATTTTGAAGGAGATTCGTATTGCCAGGTCTTTTCAGCTGTACAGTGACTTCTGCTACTTGAATAAATTACCAGAAGTTCAGTTTTGCCAGTTCCATTCGAAGATCATTGTGCTGAAATCAGAACTCCCTCTCAACCTTCCTCTTAAGGTGGATTTTGTCACCTTCAAGGTTGATTTTCCAGTTCTTCTGCCGAAGCTGCACTCTTTAGTATTTGATTCAGATGCTGGGTCTCATGCTCTAGATATGTTTGCAAGACAGATGGGCAGGATGTCAGCCAAGCAGGGCAGATCACCTTCCTTTTTGCGGTTCATCTTCAGAGAATACCACTCTGGCCGCATTTCTTCTCAGACCTTAGCTCCACTCATTTCTGAGTGTGAAAGACTCACTTCATCTGAATGGGAGATTCTCTATCAGGCCTCTCATCAGCAATTGGAAGCTATCAATAAAGATTTAGTTAGTCAGAGGAAGCCTACTCTTTCTGCAGAAACCTTTTTGGATCTCAACTCCATCACCCCCATACAAGAGATCTATGTTGTATGGGCAGCTAGATATTCTGCTTTCTATGCTATGAAGCAGGATCTTCTAGATCAAAAGATTCACTATCCCATTTCCTTGGACAGATTTCTCCATAGGGCCAGTTTTGGCAAGAGTACATACTACAGATTCATATTGGACAAAACTCAGTATGGAGAATTCTTAGAGCAGCAAAGGCAACTCTACATTCAGAGGAACATTCCCTCCATGGGACCCTCCCTCTCAGTTGCTTTTGGAGTTTTTCAGCAAATTTTTGAGGATCTTGAGATCAAGGCATGGGCTGTTATCTCACAGCATGCCTCCTTGTTATCACCTCTGTACTATCTTCCTCCATCTTAATATAAAACTTTCTCTCTTCTTTGTCTCATCGATAACCTTTTTGCTTATTGACAAAATGGGGGAGAAAACTAAAGGTATCTGAAACATACTTATGGGAGAAAACTAAAGCTTTTCTCAAAATCATGTTTGTTTGTAGTATGATGTTTAGTATATTTTGTCATCATCAAAAAGGGGGAGATTGATGACCAAACTTTTGATGATTAACAAAATAGTACTAATGAACTTTTGATGATTAACAAAATAGTACTAATGAACTTTTGATGATTAACAAAATATTACTAATGGTTTTTGATGCCAAATAGTACTAATGAGTTACCTGAGCTTTGAGAACAGGTAGTAAAAGGAAATGAAAATTCAGGACAAATCAGGTAAGTCTCATCTCACATTTTGTCTAAGTCCTCATATCGACTCCTTCAGACTTCACATCGACTTCTTTGATAAGCAGAACGATTTCCTTTCTGACCGAACAGTTTCAAACAAATCGATGCCGCAACGATTCCTTTAAATCTCATAACGATTTCTTCAGAACTCGCAACGATTTCTAGTCTTAGAAACGATTTCTTCAGACTCGCAACGACTTCTAGCCGTAACGATTTCTTTAGAGCTCGTAACGATTTCTTCAGAACTCGCAACGACTTCTAGCCGTAACGATTTCTTTAGAGCTCGTAACGATTTCTTCAGAACTCGCAACGACTTCTAGCCGTAACGATTTCTTTAGAGCTCGTAACGATTTCTTCAGAACTCGCAACGACTTCTAGCCGTAACGATTTCTTAGACTCCGTAACGATTTCTTCAGAACTCGCAACGACTTCTAGCCGTAACGATTTCTTTAGACTCCGTAACGATTTCTTCAGAACTCGCAACGACTTCTAGCCGTAACGATTTCTTTAGACTCTGTAACGATTTCTTCAGAACTCGCAACGACTTCTAGCCGTAACGATTCTTTAGACCTCGTTTAACATTTTTCTTTAGAACTCGCAACGACTCCTTAGCCATAACGATTTCTTTAGACGTCTTAACGATTTCTTTAGTCTCGCAACGATTTCTTTAGAACTCATAACGACTTTGTAAGGCGTAACGATTTTCTCGCACGATTCTTTTAGAAACACAACGACTTGCATCTCATAACGATTTCTTGTATCATCTATTATAGAACGACTTGCTATGACTCATAACGATTTCATAAGTCATTGAGCCATCGACTTGTATATCTCTCATCAACTTGACTTTATCTGTGTTGACTAGTCAAAGTCCACTTTTACTTATCTCTGACACACCCGCATGTGATATGACCTAACGTATCTCTGCATGCTTGCAGAAGATATCGTCCATAATCATGCCTATTCTGCAAACGTCTTTTAGAGTCAGCTACTCGGTCTTACTATTTCCATGCTATTCTTTTATCGTTGACTGACGTCAAGATAGCTTAGCTGTTGGCTATATGAGTTTGATAAGCGTGCAGGTAACAGATTCATTTCCTCTTTGCAACGCTACCTCAAATAGAAGACAAAAGATATCTAGGAGATCTTTTCTCCTTACGTGTTCAACGTGTTCAAAGATTGCTGACTGGAAGTTTCCAAGACCCAACCTTCTCTCAGTCTAACGTACACCTGGATGAGAGACAACGGTACCTTAACGTTCAAATTCAAATGGAAGCTTATATACAAGACTCAAGACGGAGAGCAGAACAACAAGACGTGGAACGAAAGTGCACATCATTCAAGAGCAAGCAACTCAAATTCTACGAGTCTTTAGAGTTCAAACTAGAGCCAAGCGTTCATTCCAATTGTTTCCTGCAGCTCTACTGCTCTCAGTGTTCATAGAAGATTCTCTTGTGTGAGAGCCTGTGTTGTCTTTGGAGAGAAACCCTTGCTAAATCCTTTTCTCTCTTGAGGCTTGTCTGCTTCAGCTTGTAGCTAGTTTAGCTAGGGTCTGAAGTGTGTTCTTCAATCCTCCTTTCATTGGTTGTACCCTTCTGGACGAAGGAAGACCTGGTGGTATCCAGGGTGATTGTTTTCCCTTCAGGTTGAAGGAAGACCAGTTGAGACTGGGTGTAAGGATCCGTGAGGGGGATAGTACCCTTGTTAGTGAAATCCTGAGGTATTGCTCAGGGACTAACGTAGGTCTCCTGTGGAGAGGAGTTCCGAACCAGGATAAAATTCCTTGTGTCGTGTGGCTGTGTTTTGTGCGTTTGCTATTCTTTTTCCTCTAACTCTAACTACTGTTTAAGTTGTTGTGTAATCCTTTTAGTGAACAGGTTTTTAATCAAGATCAAATTTTAATAACCCATTCACCCCCCCCCCCCCTCTGGGCTAGCTAGCTGGGCAACAGAAGGACGCGCAAGCCATACACGTCGGCAGCAGGTCGGGGCTCAGCAGATCGGCTTCGGGGTCATTTCTTCTCTGACGAGGACATGATCGCCTCAGCCTTCCTCACGACGACTCACTGTTATACTGCTGACATCGATGGATAATTACACAGGATTCTAGTTGATAATGGAACCACCCCGGATGTCCTTTTTTATGACTGTTTTGTAAAAAGATGAACTAAGCTCCGAATTGAAACCGGTCGACATGCCCCTCTTTGGGTTTAGTGGGATCCTGGTGAACGTCGAAGGTTCAATTAAGCTGATGGTCACCCTCGGCACCCGACCACACCATGTAACGGTTGAGGTCGACTTCCTCGTAGTGAAAGTGAAGTCGTCTTACAACACGATCTTTGGTCAGGGTCTTCTAGGCAAACTAGGAGGAGTCCCATTGACCTACCACCAAAATGTAAAGTTCCCAACGCCGAACAGGATAGGAGGTTGTGGGGAACCAGACCGAGGCCCGACGATGTTATGTCATTCTATGAAGGCAAAAGAACCAGTAGTTTTCGAGTATGAACATGTCCATGATGAGAGCTCGGAAGACATGAGCGGCCAGCAGAAAAGAAGGAAGAGATCTCAAGGGACGGGCATTGGTCGTCGGTGCCGAACTCCAAGCGTTGGAGGGACAAATAGTATAATTCTGAAAGCAAATGACGATGACTTCGCGTGGTCGGAAGACGACCTTCCGGGGATCGACCAGAAAGTCATCCAGCACCATCTGAATGTTTACCCCAAGGTCTGAATAGTACGCTAGAAGAAGTGGCCATTATTGGCTAACGACAGAAGCTGTCGACGACAACCTCGCAAAGTACCTGCGCGTAGGGACGGTTCGCGATGCCCTCTACCCTGAGCGGGTGGCAAACATCATCCTCATGAAGAAGGCGAATGGAAAATGGCGCATGTGCGTGGACTTCACCGACCTAAACAAGGTCTGCCCGAAGGATAGTTTCCCACTTCCTCACATCGACCAGCTCCTCGACTCCACGGCGGGTCACAAGCTTCTGAGTTTCCTCGATGCCTACTCAGGATACCATCAGATAAGGATAGCTCTCGAGGACGAGGAGAAGACGTCCTTCACCACGGAAAAAGTCTGTACTGCTTTACCTGAATGCCCTTTGGACTAAAAAATGCAGGGGCAACATACTAGAGGCTCGTCAAAATGATGTTGTTGGGATCGGATATTCGGTAATGGCAAAGCTAGAAGGGGGGGGGGTTGAATAGATTTGCAATGGAAACTTAAGCAATTTAAAAATTACTTCGGATTAAGAATCTACTCAACTAAAAACCTCACTGACCTGATGAGATTGATTACACAATGTGTGTGAGGTGATTGATCAAACAGATGATGCGAACTAGTGTGTGATTATTAAGAGATTAACTGAACCCCTATGCATGCATCTAACGATGATACAATATCAAACCACAGTGCACAAGGGATTTTAGGTGGTTCGGAAATCACACCACGTGACTCCTACATCCACCCCTCACACAGTATGGACACACTACTCAAGGATGAGTACAACACACACACTTGAGCATAACGGCTCAATCACACACACACACACGCTCGATCAAGTCCACAATAGATCAGATCTCTAACCTTGATTTGATCAACACACTACACACAATCAGATCTATATGCGAAAGCCAGCATAGACCACTTAGAACACACTTCCATAACTCCACGTACTGATCTCCAATCAGTACACACACACACACAGATATATGAATTGAATGAGAAAGATATGAATGAAGGAAGAAAGATCTCTTCAACTCTTGATCTGATCACCACGATCACAGATCTAATTGTTTCTTTCTTGAGATCACACTTTGTCCACTCATATAGGTCACTTTCATCACATTTGCTTCATCTTTTTAATGCATTCAGGTCATTACAACTTTGACATATATTGTTGATTGAATGTGTCATTGTTATTAAACTTGATGCCCAATCCAAAGACATAAAATTTTCTCTCATACTTCAATATCAAGATCTCATTGATTTGATCATTTCTGATCATTCATCTCCAATTCCACCCCTTGCTTACATGTCACTCATACTTTCATCTCCATCTATTGATGTTCTTTGGTATCACCTTTTCCTACTTACTTCATTGCCACCATCATAGGGGGAGAGTGTTATAATAAGGGGGTGCCTATACTTGTTGTTGATTAAGGGGGAGAGAGTCTTTCTGTTGTTATCAAAAAGGGGGAGCATTTGAAGGTGAACAATATAATTGCAACTTCTTTGAATGAACACAATTCATGCTATATTTGTTGTTCATGACCATTGTGCTATCCTGTCATTTATATTTTCTCTTCGTCTTTTTGATGTTAACATAAAAGGGGGAGAAATATGAATGTATATTTTGTCATCATCAAAAAGGGGAGAATGTTGAGTTGTGGTTATTTGAATAACCATACTCACTGACTTGATCATTGCTTTGATCTATTTTTATGATGACACATTATTCATGTTCATTCATGTTAAGATATGTTCTTATGTTTTTAATGATGACACAATTGTTTTTGATGATGACATATTTGTGGTGTTGATGAAAAACCTTTTGATCATGTTGAAAATCCATGCGTCAACCTGACTTGCTTATGTGTGTCGACACATGACCTCCTTGGTGTCGACACATATCTATTCTCATGTCAAGTGTGTCGACACATGACCCTCTTGGTGTCGACACATGATTGCTCTCATGTCAAGTGTGTCGACACATGACCTTCTTGGTGTCGACACATAACTGCTCTCATGTCAAGTTAGTGTCTATGTATGTCGACACATGATCTTCTTAGTGTCGACACATGATTGTTTCTCATTCAACTTTTATGTTTAAAATGACATGACACTATGATATGATGTTGAGATATATGTGCCTACATATATGCCTACATGATATCTAATTTAGTTTATTTCTTATAGGAAATTACATGGAAATAGAAGTGCACAACATGAAGAAACCTTATACAAAAAGGTTCTGGACACAAGTTAACCATCAAGCAGCACCTGTCGACATCACCACTGCACCTATCGACAGCCACTGATGTCGTCCCTTCAAACAGGTTCTGGAAAACCCAGGAAAGCAGCAGCTGTCGACAGGCTAGGACCCATCTGTCGATAGCCACTGAAGATTTTCCTCAGAAAGCTTCTAGAAAAACCAAGCTAACCAGTAGCTGTCGACAGCAAGGTTTCATCTGTCGACAGCCCAGTCTTTGGTTCAGATTTAAAGTTCTGGAATGTAGAAGTGTTGCAGTACTTATCGACAGCCAGTGAGCGTCTGTCGACAGTCGATGTTAAGTTGCCACACGTAAGCAACATGATGTCTTTATTAGGGCATCCTTTTCTCATGGACTCGAATCCCTAGAGTTATGTGAGAATAGGACACCTTTATATAAAGACTTTAAAGACTCCTTTTCGCAAAAGAGAACCAAGACAACTCCAAAGAGGCTAGAGATAGCTAGAAGAGATTTCTCAAGTGCTTTGTTCATCTTTGGAAGGTTGCAGACCAAGAATCTCATCCCAGGAGATCGGCTGGTGATCAAGCTCTTCATCAAATTAGCAGAAGAAGAAGAAGAGCTACTGCAGAAGAATCCTAGAAGATCATCATCTGATCAGCAACTCCAAGAAGACCTTGACCCAAAGTAGAGCATCTCCATCGTGAGAGAAGAAGAAGAAGAGAAATCCAAACAGCAGCAGTCTAGCCTCTTTGGAGTTGTGTTGGCTCTCTTTTGCGAAAAGGAGTCTTTAAAGTCTTTATATAGAGGTGTCCTATTCTCACAACTCTAGGGATTTGAGTCCATGAGAAAGGATGCCCTAATAAAGACATCATGTTGCTCACGTATGGCAACTTAACATCGGTTGTCGACAGATGCTCACTGGCTGTCGACACGTACTACGAACTTCTACATTCCAGAACATTAAATCTGAACTAAAGACTGGGTTGTCCACAGATGAAACCTTGCTGTCGACAGCTACTGGTTAGCTTAGTTTTTCCAGAAGCTTTCTGAGGAAAATCTTCAGTGCTATCGACAGATGGGTCTCAGCCTGTCGACAGCTGCTACTTTCCTGGGTTTTCTAGAACCTATTTGAAGGGACGACATCAATGGCTATCGACAGGTTCAGTGGTGCTGTCGACAGGTGCTGCTTGATGGTTAACCTGTGTCCAGAACCTTTTTGTATAAGGTTTCTTCATGTTGTGCACTTCTATTTCCATGTAATTTCCAACAAGAAATAAACTTTAAATTAGATATCATGTAGGCATATATATATCAACATCATGTCATAGTGTCATGTCATTTTAAACATAAAGGTTGAATGAGAAGCAATCATGTGTCGACACACATAGACACTAACCTGACATGAGAGCAGTTATGTGTCGACACCAAGAAGGTCATGTGTTGACACACTTGACATGAGAGCAATCATGTGTCGACACCAAGAAGGTCATGTGTTGACACACTTCACATGAGAATAGATTGTTGTCAACACAAGGAGGTCATGTGTCGACACACATAAGCAAGTCAGGTTGACGCATGGATTTTCACATGATCAAAAGGTTTTTTATCAACACCACAAATATGTCATCATAAAAAACAATTATGTCCATCAGAACATAAGAACATCTTAACATAATGACCATGAATGTGTCTCATCAAAACAGATGAAAGTAATGATCAAGTCAGTGAGTATGATTATTCAAATAACCAAAACTCAACAGATGTTCGAACATCAGATCGGGAAGACGATGGAGATCATATACATTGATGACATGCTGGTAAAAAGTTGGTCTGCTGAGGACCACGCCCGGGACTTGGCCAAGACCTTTGAGGTTCTGCAGTAGTACGGGATGAAGCTGAACCCCGAGATGTGCATCTTCGGCATTTGAGCTGAAAAGTTTCTCGGTTACCTCATCTCTAGTTGAAGAATTGATGTCAACCCTGACAAGGTGCAGGCGATCATCAACATGTCGGCACCAAGGACCATCAAGGAAGTACAAAGGCTCAATGGTCAGATCACCGCCCTGAGCAGATTCATGTCCAGGTCAACTGAGCGTTGTAGGCCATTCTTCGACGTACTAAGGAAAGGGCGGTTCAAGTGAACCAATGATTGTCAGAGAGCCTGAGATGAGCTCAAGACGTACCTGGCCAATGTTCCCACACTGAGCAAGCCTGTACCAGGGGAAGAGATGTTGTTATACATCTCAGCATCTGATCACTCAATCAGCTCAATGCTTGTACGAGAAGAAGAGTGGAAGCACCTCCTAGTCTACTACATGAGCAAAGCCTTGCGCGGAGCTGAGCAACGCTAGTCCAGCCTGGAGAAAGCAAGTTACACACTGATCATGGCAACGCAGCAGCTCTGTACTTTCAAGCCCACAAGATAGTCGTCCTCACCAACATCCCCACTAAACAGGTGCTCTATCGTCCCGAGGCCTCAGGAAGGTTGGCAAAGTGGGTCATTAAGCTCGGCAAGTTCGATATCACCTAGGCCTCGAGTCGTCATCAAAGCTCAAGCCCTCGCCGACTTCATTTCTAAAGGAACGGTGAGATCACTCAGAAAGGAGGACATTGTTGGGAACTAGAAGGTCTATGTGGACAGAGCGCCGAATTCCTAGGACCACGGAGCTGGAGTCGTTCTCCACTCTTCGAAAGGCCTCATCCTCAGGTACGCAATTCGGTCCGGATTCCCAGCTTCTAATAATGTGATCGAATATGAGGCTGTCATCTCAGGACTCCGGACGGCGAGGTCGCTAGGAGTAGCACGAGTCCTTGATTACAGCGACTCCTAGCTAGTCATCAGCCAAGTCTTGAGAGACTTCGAAGCACGAGAAGAGAAGCTCACCTCATACATGAGCGAGGTCCTAACATGGATGACTTTAATCTTGGAGTTCATCCGAGACGGGTGGCTTCCAGAAGACCGAGGTGAAGCATTGAAGATGAGGAGCCGAGCACCAAGATTCTTCATGATTGGCGACGTCCTCTACAGAAAGGGCTTCAGTTACCCACACCTGCGCTGTGTAAGCCCGGGTCAAGCTAAAGGAATCATTCGGGAAGTGCATGAAGGCACTTGTGGGAGTCATACTGGAGCTCGGTCTCTGGTCTGGAGAGTAACCTAACAGGGCTACTGGTGGACGACCATGCTTAAAGATGTGAAGGCTATGTTAGAAGATGTCGGCAATGTCAGCTTTTCGGGATGAAAATCGGTAACTGCCGTCGGGCCTCACCTCGCTGACAGTCCCATGGCCTTTTTCCAAGTGGGGAATGGACATCCAAGGCCAATTTCCTCTAGCCTCAGGGCAGCGGAAGTTCGTCATCGTCGGAGTCGACTACTTCACCAAGTGGGTCGAAGCCGAGCTGTTGGCAAAGATAACTGACCCCAACGCCTAAGGGTTCGTCTGGAAGAACATCATCTACCGATTCGGCCTTCCCAAAATGATCGTCACCGACAACGGCAAATAGTTTGAAAATGCCAGATTCCATCGGAACTGCGGAGAGCTCGGCATCGACTATCGATTCACCACGGTCGCTCATCCTCAATCTAACGGGCAAGCCGAGGTGACCAACCGAACACTTCTCAGTGGGCTAAAAAGGCAGCTGGACAACCTTAAGGGTCAAGGGGATGAGGAGCTCCCCCATGTACTCTGGGCCTACCGCATCACCCCTCAAGAAGCAACTTGGGAATCCCCCTTCGTGCTCGCGTTTGGGGTTGAGGTAGTGACCCCCGTAGAACTACTCGTACCTTCGGGGAGAGTTTTGGGCTTTGAGCACGAGAACAACGACTGTTCCCAACGATCAGAGCTGGACTTGGTCGAAGAACGGTGGAGTGAAGCGGCAACCCGAATAGAACCCTATCCGCGGAAGATGAAGCGGAAGTTTGATGCAAGTGTCAGGCCTCGACACTTTGTCATCAGTAGCCTCATCCTACAGAAACTCGCCGTTTCAAATACAAAGTCGGCAGGGGTAAGCTCTCTCCTAATTGGGAAGGCCCATACCGTGTGGTCGAAGACCTTAGCCATGGAGCCTACCGATTAGCGTACTTGAACGGATCGGAAATTTCGAGGACATGGAATCCTGAGCATCTGTGATGTTATTACCCTTGAAGTATCAATGAAATGGAATCTATTAAGAGTTATCTACTCGCAATGATTGCAAGCGAGGTCGCTTTGGCACTCGTAGATGATCGTAAATGAGGTCACTCAGCACGGAAAATTTATATGAGGTGCTTCAGCACTCGGCAAAGTTGAAAAACAAGTTCGCTTCGGCACTTGTAGATGATCGCAAACGACGTCGCTTTGGCACTCAACAAAGTCGCAAAACGAAGTCACTTCAGCACTCGTAGATGATCGCAAACGAGGTCGCATCAGCACTGGGCAAAGTCACAAAATGAGGTCACTTCAGCACTCATAGATGATCGTAAACGAGGTCGCCTCAGCACTTGGCAAAGTCACAAAATGAGGTCACTTCGGCACTCGTAGATGATTGTAAACGAGGTCGCATCGGCACTCGAAAAATTTATACGAGGTCGCTTCGGCACTCGTACATGATCATAGATGAGGTTGCTTCAGCACTCAACAAATTTATACGAGGTCGCTTCAGCACTCTACAAATTTATACGAGGTCGCTCTGGCACTCAGCAAAATCGAAAACAAGGACACTTCGGAACTCTAAATTGGTAAACGTAGTCGCTTCGGCACTCACTAAGCTCATGTTTGAGAGGTCGAGAGGAAACATGTCGAGACCTGAATCCCCACAATAAAAGACACATGAACGGTCAGGGATAACAAGTAAAAAGTCCGTTCCTTCAGGGTGCAGCGTTGTGGTCGAGACAAAAGCTACAATACTAGGTCAGTGCTCGGTAGCAGCCGCAGTTGCAGATGTGGCAGTCGCCAAGGCATCAACTACATGAGTACCCGCCAGGTCGGGCAGAAGGGAAGCATCAGCACCGGCGGCAGGAGATACTCCCTCAACAGTTCGGCTACCCTCATCGCCGCTTTCCTCCTCATCCGTGAATAGCTTCAATCCCTACGGATCGAGCTCGGGAAAGGCCTCGGCCATCCGCTTGAATCACAGAAGATAGCCGTCCCGAAAGAGCTTGTCGACTTGCTCCTGGAGCTCGTCCGACTCCCGAACTCGACAACGGCCTTCTACCGTTCTTCGGCCATGAGATTTTTAATCCTAGCCTTCATTTGTTCATGGGCCTCCACTTCCGCTTGGTGGGCCTCCTTCTCCGCCTTTAGGGAGGCGTCGAGCTTACTGACCCCCCTTGCGAGTGCCGCAGCTCGGTCCTCAGACTTATCAGCACGGGCTACCTCGGAAGGCACTGATTTCTCGAGCTCGGCATTCTTCATCTCAAGGTCGGCACATTTCTCTCTGTCACCTGCAGCTGAGCCTCCATAGATGTGTGAGCAAAATCCATTCGGTGAAGGAGGGATCCCACCATGCCCAGCTAGCACTGCATCGCCCAGTAGAGTTCGTCGACCAACTTGCCAGATTTCATCACCGCCACCTGAGAGCTAATGACGGTGGGAGTAGAGAGGCGCCCCCATTCTCTCGGGCTTGGCTCCGTCGGTACCACTGGGGGTCCTATGCGTCAGGAAGGCGAGGCAGCTCCTCGGACAGCACCTTAAAAAAGTTTCTCTTCCAATGATGAATGGAAGAGGGAAGGGAACTGATAGCCCACAAATGCGTCGTTAAACACGTGGCTAACAATCTTAAAAATTATCGGCTTGCACAAAATACTTTAACAATAGTTAAGTGATGAGACCGAGTCGAATCTACAGGGAAAAGGATTATTAACTTTAAAAACCTCAAGTTTCTTTGATTAGAAAAGTGTGATGAGAATTTTAAAACTACCTTCTAAGACTAATTTGATCAACCAATAAATCTAATCTAATTACGTCAAAATTAAAATTAAAGTTGAGCGAGGGATACATATAAAGAGTGGGAGAGAGGGGGAAAGAAATTAAATAATAAAATATTACCTAACAAAAGACTCTACGTAAACCCACTAACACAAAACAAATTAAAAGAGGCAAGATGTAAAAGATGGAGATGGAAAGAGGAGGAGCGAATAGGAAGAGGGAGGAGAATAAAAAGTTCCACTAAACTTAATTAAATAATCAAAATGTTGAATCCATGTATATAATAAATAAGAGCAAATTAAAGAGAGAACGAGAAAGAGAGAGAGAGAGAGAACAGTTACAAGAGAGACAAGAGAGAGATAGAGCGAGAGAGATGAGAAGAGAGAGAGAGAGAGAGAGAGAGAGAGAGAGAGAGAGAGAGAGAGAGAGAGAGAGAGAGAGAGAGAGAGAGAGAGAGAGAGAGAGGAGAGAGGAGAGGAGAGAGAGGAGGGCGGTCGCCTCCTCTACGTGCATGCAAAAGCATGCACGTGGAGGAGGGGCGGAGCACGCAGGGGGCGCAGCGGCTTCGGACACGAAGGCGGGCACAGGGGCACGTGGCGGCGAGGGAGGCTCGCGCGGGGCCTGGGGGCACGTGGCGGTGGCGGCCTGGGCAGGCGGGCGACGCGCATGAGGGAGAGGCACGCGGCAGGCATGGGGGAGGCCTGGCGGCCATCCGCGGGCAGTGCGCAAGGGCAGCCTGGCGGCCGGGGGGGCGGGGGGCGCAAAGGCAGCGGCCTGCTACCACTGTTGCTCTGCGTGCCTAAGAGAGAGACACCAGGAGAGAGAGAAAGAAGAAAGAGAAGGAGAAAGAAGAAGAGGAAGAAGGGAAGCAGGAGAGGGGAAAGAAGAAGAGGAGGAAAAGAGAGTCGGAAGAGAGGGGGGAGGAGAGAGAGCTGCGGGGGGCGGGAATGAGAAAGAGAGGAAGTGAGAGATATCAGAGAGAGGAAGAGAATATTTGTAAATAGATAGATGAATAGAGAAAGAGGAGATATTAAAGGAGAGGGGTTTTTGGAAAATAGGAGAGGGGATTTTAAAATGAGTGGGAGTTTTAAAAATTGAAAAGAAAGAGAGAGAGGATATTTAAATTAGAATTAGATTATCTCTGATTTCTCTCTTGACCAATTAATCCATTGGCTCATTGAAACTTCATTCTTGGCCCATTAATCTTGCAAACACAACGCAAAAGAGATTTAATCAATTATCGCACTTGTAATCGAATGATAATAGAAATTTATCAATTATTTGTCAATGAAATTACATAATTATTTATAACAATTATGTAATTATCACATCCCCCAACTTACTCATTGCTAGTCCCTTAGCAATGCACAAGTGAATAATTAGGACTAACAATAACTCAAAACATCATATTTCATGTCAAGAAATCAGAAATGAGACTGATCAACTAAGTATTTCAATTCTAGTGGCAAGTGTCAAAGATAAACATGTCAGTTTATGTTATTAGACAGTTCCTCAAGATACACTTGAAATTATCCTTTCCTTTGTGAATGTGCTTGTGATTAATAGACATTAATAAGATGGTGCATGGGCTTTTTACCTATTACTTAGAGATGATATCAATTCTAAACTCCTTAAATCCAATCCTCGAATTACAGGTAGCTTTCACTCTGCCTTTTCTCTCTTTTTTTATCTAAATACTTTGTAAACTTGGATATCCTTTCACAGTTTGACGTGAACTTCTACACTTCTTGAGGTGCCGAAGCCTGATTACTAAGCTAGGGATTTCCTTCTTCATTTTCATTTTTATTTTCATCATTTTTTTAACTTACAGGCAGGTAGCTTTTTCCCCACGATTAGTCTTCAATAAGAGTGTAGAATATCAATCATCAATCTGAGTATTAGGTAAAACTCTCATCACCCTCATTAATGACACTTATTCGTCATTTAATTCATGTGTGTAGGTTCAATAAAATTTCAAACGTATTTTGAGGAAATGCTAATAACATAACCACAAAACTCATCCTTTAACTTACCACTAGCACAAGTATATACTCAAAGTAAAATCATTCTAACATGAGGCATTCTTTTCTTGCATGAAAAATGATATATGAAGCACAATGTTAGGGACAAAATTTTGAAATACAATTTGTCTCTCCCCCCAACTTGAATGACATTGTCCTCAATGGCATAAAAGTAATGAAATAGAATAAAGACAACGTAAGTTAAGAAATGAGAGATGCAACCTGATGATCACATGAGAGCAGTTGCACAATAGCTCCATCCAAGGATAGTGGGACTCCAAACACCTAAGACACAAAATAAAAACTAAATCAATATAAATCAATTTTCCTAAAAATATTAGGTTGCCTCCCAACAAGCGCTAAGTTTAATGTCTTCAGCCAGACACATGGAGGTAATAGGCTCACATAACACCCCCAATCAATTGACACCAAATTCTTACTTTGTAAGGCATCACTAGCCATGGTGGGTCAAGTGGTCCAAACGTACCTTGTAGATCAGTAAAGGATAGAGAAATTGGGGCATTAAGATTATATCTTCAATTAAGAAATATTCATTGATGCACTTAAAGTCTTTATATGTGTTAACACATCAATGCGGACTTTAGTTTCCCCTTCATTTGTGATGTTGACATTTATATCATTAATTGCAAAAAAATCCTCTTCCTTATTAAGATCTTTATGTGCATTGCGCCCATCAATTTAGACTTTATTATTTTCACTGTTGTCACCCACAACTTCCATTTTCAGATCCTCTTTCGTGATGTTGAGGTCAGATTGAGTTGAATGCTCAGAGGATTGCTTGAACTCCACAGGCTAACTTGTGTCAAAGATAGTAGCATGATCTGGAATGAAATGGATATGACTTTCAGCACAAGGATGCTTAAAAGGTTCAAGTGTAGTTGACCAATCAGCTATTGGTAGCATGTCCATGAATATATTGGATTTGTCAAGGTCAGGGAGAGGTAAGAGTTCCATGTCTTTCTCGAAATCAAGAGAGACACAGTCAATGTGGACTTCAGGCAGAATTTCTAATTCTTCTCTTAACCAAGAAGAATGATTGATGATTACACCCAGCTCTTTCTCTACACTCACCTCTTCTTCGTCACCCACTTGAAACAATGTCACATCACACTTGGACCCAACATCTAGATGACATTCTTTCTCTTCTCCCCCCAACTTGATATCAGCTAACTCACTAGAGGTTTCCTCAAATATGACATTATGGGTGGAGTCTTCTTGATGGTCAGTTCCAAGTTGGGCCAAGACTATGGATTTATTTTTAGTGGCACTCATCTTCTCTTGATTTGACTCATTAATATTATCTCTCATTTTCCAAGTGGGTATGTACACAATCATATTGGACTGAGAAGTTTCGAATGGAATTTGAGAGTCAAATTGTTGGTCACAATCAAGATAATGATGTTCATGATTGTCAATGGGTTGACATGGTGATTGGCTATCTTGCCTCCTCCTGATTTCCATTAGTTGAGTAATCAGGAAGTCAGATTTGACAAATGATTGCTCTAATTTTTGTTGTTGTTGGGTGAATGTTTGCTCAAAGACTTGTTGATTATCATGGAATTTTTGCATAAATTGCCCAATTGGTCATCAAAGAGGCCTGATTGCGAGGGAGAGAGATTTTGAGTGGGCTGTGGATATGCATGTTGTCCCTCATGATGGATTTTATCGTGAATATCAATTTGGAATTGGGCCCAATGTTGAAAGTTGTGGATAGGTGGACTTTGGGCTTGGGCCAAAATAGGTTGATCTCTAAGTGTCAAATGTGGCATTACTTCTCCAAGTTGTTGGAAAGGTGTGCCTTCAGGAGCATTTGCTAAGCACACCGGCAGATCAATGCCAAAAAAATTTTGATCAAACCATGATATGATTTCGGCACCTAGAAAGGGTCCTTGAATCTCTCCTTGAGGATCTTGGTAGAGTAAACTCAATTTCTCAGGAGAGACACCTTGGTTAACTTTTGAGTAAGGAGTGGGTGTAGATAACACTTGAAAATTTTGGGTCTGTTCTTGGGTTAAGGGAGGAGATGAGGTGTAAAGTGGGTCAACATAGTTCCTCCACCCTGAATTATACATGTGATCTGTAACTGGGTGACCATGAATCAGATGAGCTTGAGTCCATTTGGAGCTATTGGACTGGTAAGTAGAGGTTGATGGATAAGGTGGTTCAGGTTGAGAGCGATCACCATAATGGGCCAAACGTTGCTCCATTTGCATTGATCCAATTTGTCCAAATGATGTGTCAATTTCATGTCCATTTTTATCAACCATATGCCCCTTTTTTAGGTTATATTTTATATAATTTTTTTAATAAGTTAGCAAACAATTAATCCTATGACACCTATGGTTCCCTGGGACATAAAAATTTGATTTCTCACTAATCAACTGAGGCCCAGCTTAAATCCACTCTCAAGCCCATTAACTGGCCAGGTAAGAGGTGGGAAAGTGGGAGGCTTCCCTGCTCTCACAGGGACCTAATTAAGTAACCACTTGTCCACTTAGGTGTTTGCCTATGAACCTCTAGCCTTAGGCACTAGTCTCCAAACTTGATAGCGAGCCCAAGTGGGCCTAAGTCTCAAAGCGAACCCTAAGTCAAGTTTCTACTTTCTTTTATTGGGCTTGGGTTGGCAAAAGATGCAGGAAATTGTGGTTTGTAGGCTAAGGAAGGGTGATCAAATCCCCATCTTATCTTGTTAGGGATATTGCCCTTAAAATATTTTAGAAATGATGTGCACACCACAAAATCAAGCAAGGGGTTCTATGTAAGCATGGCAATGCATGATCATGCTTTTTAAAGAAGGTTGCAAAATTCTCACCTTGTCTCCCGTAATCTTCGACAAGAAAGGAAACTTTTAAAAAGAAAAATACCTAAAGATGAAAGTCTAAATGATGCATGTCCTAAAGATGGAAAGTTTTCATCTTGACTTGACATCTTTTTATTGGATTCAAGTGATTGATTTTTTTTTAATTATCTAAACATGGCAACTAAGAAAAGGAAACTCAATCAAGAGGGTTTTAAGGGTACTTACCTCCAACGCAATCCCTCGTTCTTTTGGAAATTAAAAAAAAAATAGAAAGAGTGAGAGAGAGAAGAAAACTCACCTCAACTTACCTTTTTCTGCTTTTTTCTGCAATTTTTGGATTTTTTTTTCAAGACACCAAGATTATTTGACACCTACAAAATAAAAGAAAATATTAACATGAATATATACAAAAGACACCAAGATTATCAAAACTAAAAATCTAATTCCCCGGCAACGGCGCCAAAAATTGATAGCCCACAAATGTGTCGTAACACGTGGATAACAATCTTAAATATTATCGGCTTGCATAGAATATTTTAACAATAGTTAAGTGATGAGACTGAGTCGAATCCACGGGGAAAAAGATTATTAACTTAGAAAACCTTGAGTTTCTTTGATTAGAAAAGTGTGATGAGAATTTTAAAACTAATTTCTAAGACTAATTTGATCAACCAATAAATCTAATCTAATTACGTCAAAATTAAAAAAAAAGTTGAGCGAGGGATACATATAAAGAGTGGGAGAGAGGGGAAAGAAAATAACTAATAAAATATTACGTAACAAAAGAGACTCTACGTAAACCCACTAACACAAAACAAATTAAAAGAGGCAAGATGTAAAAGATGGAGATGGAAAGAGGAGGATCGAATAGGAAGAGGGAGGAGAATAGCAAGTTCCACTAAACTTATTAAATAATCAAAATGTTGAATCTATGTATATAATAAACAAGAGCAAATTAAAGAGAGAACGAGAGAGAGAGAGAACAGTTACAAGAGAGATGAGAGAGGGATAGGGCAAGAGAGACGAGAAGAGAGAGAGAGGGCGAGAGAGAGAGGCGAGCGAGAGGAGAGAGAGGAGGCAGTCGCCTCCTCTATGTGCATGCAAAAGCATGCACGTAGAGGAGGGGGCGGAGCACGCAGGGGGCACAGCGGCTCCGGACGCGAAGGCAGGCACAGAGGCGCGTGGCGGCGAGGGAGGCTTGCGTGGGGCCTGAGGGCGTGTGGCAGTGGCGGCCTGGGCAGGCGGGCGATGCATGCGGGGCGGACTCGTGTGGGCGGGCAATGTGGTAGGCAGTCGAGGCAAGCAGGGCGCGCGGGCGAGGCACACGGCAGGCATGGGGGCGGCCTGGCGGCTAGGCGCGGGTAGCGTGCAGGGGCGGCCTGGCAGCCAAGCGGGGTGCCTGGGGGCGCGAAGGCAGTGGCCTACTACTGCTGCTACTCTGCGTGCCTAAGAGAGAGACACCAAGAGAGAGAGAAAGAAGAAAGAGAAGGAGAAAGAAGAAGAGTAAGAAGAAGAGGGCCAAGAAGAGGAGATCACAGGAAAGGGGAAAAGAAGGGGGAAAGGGAGAGGTGAGAAGAGGTCACTCCTCCTGGAGAAGAGAGAAAGAGAAGGTCAAGATCATGGGAATGAGAGGAAAGAGTGTTTTTAAAATAGATAGAAAGAAGAGAGGAAAGAGCGGAGATTAAAGGAAAGACATTTTTAGAAAATAGGGGAGATTTTAAAAATGAGAGGGAGTTTTAAAAATTAAAAAGAAAGAGAGAGAGGGAAATGAAAAAATGTTTTAAATTAGAATCTCTCTTCATTATCTCTTATCCATCTTAGTCCATTAGCAAATCCTAGTTGAGTGGCCCATTATCCTGCAAACAAAGCACATACAAGGATTAATCAAATTATCATTTTTGTAATTAAATAGTAATGGATAATGTAAAACTAAGGATCAGTAGATAATAAAATACCATGATTATCATCATAATTATGCAATTATCACACCCCCTAACTTACTCATTGCTAGTCCCTTAGCAATGCACATAAGTGAATAATTGGGACAACAAGAGTTCAAAACATCAGACTTCATGACAAGAAAGTAAGAATGAGAATGCTTGATCATAAGTATTTCAAGTTCCAGTCGAGAGTGTCAAAGGCAAATATGTCATTTCATGTCATTAGACAGTTCCTCAAGATACACACAAAATTCCATGACTTTTTATTCAATGTTTGAGCATCAATAAGGGGATGCATGGGCTTTTTACATATCACTCAAGGATGGTATCAACTCTACGCTCCTTAAATTTTATCCTCGAATTATAGGTAGCTTTCACTCTGCCTAGTTCTTTTTTTTATGCTCTTTTTCTTTTCTTTTCAGTTACATGGTGTTGCACTTCCCTTCATTGTTTGACGTGAGCCTCAACTCTTATCTTAGGAGTAGCAGGCCCAGTTACTAAGATCAGGGGCATTTTCCATGTTTCTTTTTTTTCGCTACATTTGCACATTTATTGTAGGCATAGCTTTTTCCCCACGATTGGTCTTCAATAGGAGTGTAGAATATCAATTAATCAACATGAATGCTAGGTAAAACTCTCATCATCTATCGAATACTCCTAATGATCTTTTATGTACGAATGAAATTTCAAATGTATCTTGAGGAGGTTGCTAAGAACATAATTAGTTAACTTACCCTTTAACTCACCACTTTCACAAATACACACTGTGGTCAAGCTAGAAAAAATTTTCTTGCATGAAATATGAAACATGAAGCACAATGTTAGGGACAAAAATTTGAAATACAATTTGTCTCTCCCCCCAACTTGAATGCCATTGTCCTCAATGGCATAAAAGTAATGAAATAGACAAAAGCCAATGTAGTTAAGAAAGAGAGACGCAACCTGATGATCACATGAGGGCGGTTGCACAATAGCTTCAACCAAGGATAGTGGGACTCCAAACACCTAAGACACAAAATAAAAACTAAATCAATAGAAATCACTTTTCCTAAAAAAAATGGGTTGCCTCCCAACAAGCGCTAAGTTTAATGTCTTCAGCCAGACACATGGAGGTAACAGGCTCACGTAACACACCCCAATCAATTGACGCCAAATTCTTGCTTTGTAAGGCATCACCAGCCATGGTGGGTCAAGTGGTCCAAACGTATCTTGTAGATCAGTAAAGGATAGAGAAATTAGGGCAACGGTGCCAAAAATTGATAGCCCACAAATGCGTCGTTAAACACGTGGCTAACAATCTTAAAAATTATTAGCTTGCACAAAATATTTTAACAATAGTTAAGTGATGAGATCGAGTCGAATCCACGGGGAAAAAGATTATTAACTTTGAAAACCTTGAGTTTCTTTGATTAGAAAAGTGTGATGAGAATTTTAAAACTAACTTCTAAGACTAATTGATCAACAATAAATCTAATCTAATTACGTCAAAATTAAAATTAAAGTTGAGCAAGAGATACATATAAAGAGTGGGAGAGAGAGGGGAAGAAAATAACTAATAAAATATTACCTAACAAAAGACTCTAGGTAAAACCACTAACACAAACAAATTAAAAGTGGCAAGATATAAAAGATGGAGATGGAAAGAGGAGGATCGAATAGAAAGAGGGAGGAGAATAACAAGTTCCACTAAACTTAATTAAATAATTAAAATGTTGAATCCATGTATATAATAAATAAGAACAAATAAAGAGAGAACGAGAGAGAGAGAGAGACAGTTACGAACGAGAGAGAGAGAGAGAGAGACGAAGAGAGAGAGAGAGAGAGAGAGAGGAGAGAGAGAGAGAGAGAGAGAGAGAGAGAGAGAGAGAGAGAGAGAGAGAGAGAGAGAGAGAGAGAGAGAGAGAGAGAGAGAGCGAGGAGAGCGAGAGGAGAGAGAGGAGGCGGTCGCCTCCTCTACATGTATGCAAAAGCATGCACGTGGAGGAGGGGGCAGAGCGCGCAGGGGGCGCGGCGGCTTCGGCGCGCGAAGGCGGGCGCGGGGGCACGTGGCGGACGAGGGAGGCTCGCGCGGGGCCCAGGGGCAATGTGGGGTGGCGGGGGCTAGGCAAGCGCGCACGCGGGGCAGACTCGCGCGGGCGGGCAACGCGGCAGGCAGCCGAGGCAGGCAGGCAGCGGCGCGGGCGAGGCACGTGGCAGGCACGGGGGCGGCCTTGGCAGCCAGGCGGAGTGCCTGGGGGCGCGAAGGCAGCGGCTGTGCTGCTGCTGCTCTGCGTGCCTAAGAGAGAGACACCGGGGAGAGAGAGAAAGAAGAAGAGAAGGAGAAAGAAGAAAGAGAAGGAGAAAGAAGAAGAGGAAGAAGAGAAGAAGAGAGAGGAGAAAGAAGAAGAAGAGGAAAAGAGAGTCGGAAGAGAGGGGATGGAAAGAGGCTGCGGGGGGGGGGGGGGGGGGGGGGATGAGAAAGAGGATGTGAGAGATATCATAGAGAGGAAGAGAATATTTATAAAATAGATAGATAGAATAGAGGAAAGAGGAGAGATTAAAAGAGAGGTTTTTTTGGAAAATAGGAGAGGGGATTTTAAAATGAGAGGGAGTTTTAAAATTTTGAAAAGAAAGAGAGAGAGAATATTTTAAAAATTAGAATCTCTGTTATTCTCTCTTGATCTAATTAAATCCATTGGCTCATTTGAAACTTCATTTCTTGGCCCATTAATCCTGCAAACACAACACAAAAGAGATTTAATCAATTATCGCACTTGTAATCGAATGATAATAGAAATTTATCAATTATTTGTCAATGAAATTACATAATAATTTATAACAATTATGTAATTATCAGGAACTAAGAAAATGCCGACCTGACAGAGCCGAAATGTACAACCAGTCGCCAGAAACCTTTACTGAGAAAAATAGTAGAAGAAAAGATGGATGCTCGGCTTGACCCCCGCCAAAGCACAAGCAGCCAGAAAGCCAAGGGCCGACCTCCAGAAGTTGGGAACCAATTGAGCAGGAGCAACCTCTAGAAACCAGAGGAGATGGAGGAGGAAAGGATCGAGAGGGTAATGGAAGCCAGCTCGGATGGCCTCGGAATAAAGGCAAAACCCGTTCTCCATCGTATGATGGGCTTGGATATTGTTAGAGGTAAAGACGGTGAAGTCAGGAGGAAATACGAGGCTAGGATGCCTGGCAATCCATTCGAGGGTCGTCTAGTCAATTTTGGTAGCGGCGTCAGCCACGGAGTTGGCCGCTGACGGACGCCTGAAGAAGGAACAAAAGATACTCGGGGGACGTATGAACCACGACTAACCACGGGGACAACCTCATTAGTGGCATCCAACGTCTAGGTGCCAAAGATGTTCGCCTCGGCAGAGACAGAAAGAAGGTCTACGGGCTAAGGAATAGAAGTTTCCTTGACCGAGGGCAAGACAGAGGTACTCTCAGAAGAACAATACCCAGGAGAAGATGAAGAAGAGGTGTCGAAGGAATGAGAAGAACTAGAGGTAGAGGTAGAGCCCATGGCTTACCTCTTAGAGAAGCGATCGAGGGAGGGACACACGAGAGGAGCTCGATGGAGATGATGACCTGATCACTCAGTCGGAGCTTTAATGTAACGACCCAAGAATCCAATACCCGAAACCCTCCAAGTATCTGACCCTTGGACCGCCACCCATGGATCCAAAGACCCAGAATGGTTAAGAAATATGTCTAGTGAGATATACAACAAGTTACAATAGCTAAACAAGTAAAGAAGAGCAACAGCGTGTTGGGTTTACATGAATTTATATTTGAGATGTTTGTTTTTGATGATGAGCAATCAATAAGCATTTCATGAATAATACAATTTCATGTGATATGAATGTGTAAAACATATAAGAATGACAGTCAAGCAAATGTTAGTCAAGAAACCACATGTTAATTTGATGATCTAATATTCACATTATCTCACTAACAATATTCTTAAATGTAGGTGAGATTGCATGCAAGACAATGTACCAAAACAAGAGCAAAAAGATCAAGAAAAGCACAAAAGACAAGTACCTGTCGACAGCTCCAAAGATGCCTGTCGACAGCCCTGCACAGACAGATCTCATAGGGTACTGGCAATGATGTACCTGTCGACAGCCCCACTGATGCCTGTCGACAGATCAGCACAGACAGAACCAATAGGCTCCTGGCAAGGTGTGCTTGTCGACAGACTCAAGTCGCCTGTCGACAGATCCACACAGGGAACTGTCTCCCGGAAAGCCAGCCTTCTGCCTTTTGCAAATCTGATTACATCTATCGACAGATGAATTCTTGCTGTCGACAGACGAAGAGAAAATCTCAATACAAGATCTCCATATGTTTCCAACTTGGGTGTTTCCTTTACACACGACTCTCATACTTGAACACCCATATAAAAGGAACTCTTTGGAGTTATTTTCGTACAGAAGCAGCCACAACTCAAAACCTTAAGCCTAGTCTCAAGAAAGAAGATCTTTCTGCTGCTCTGCTTCAACCGTTCGTCCAGGAACTAAAGAGACATCTTCTGAATGGAATTGAAGCCAGATTGTCCGTCTCTCAAGCTTCTCCATCATCTGATACTTGTCAAGGAAGCTTGAAGCACATCAGGATGATCATCTGAAGAGTTCTACATCAGGATTTGAAATCTCAACTCTGAACTCTTCTTTATCTCTGTTTTTAATATCTTGTGTGGTGTGTTGTTGAGTCAAGCGTCCCTGTGCTTGATTCACGTTTGTCATGTTGTTCTGATCGTGGTTTACATCAGACGACGTGAGTGTGGGTGTGTTGTAGCGATGTGAACTTGCTGATAAGCAGTCTTTCTGTGCATGTGTGTGGACGGTGGACGTAGGATACACAAGTTGTGTACTCCGAACCACCTTAAATCATCGTGTCTGTGGTTTGAACGTTTCACGCTAGATGTTTGGTAGGCATGTTGATCTTTCACACGCTAGATAAATTTCTATTCTATCTATTTACAACTAACACACTTAGATTTATTTAATTTAATTTTTAAACTGTTGAAATTCAAAAGTCTGTGTTTCCACCGAAAAGAAGGTCATTATATAACTAATTGATAGTAATCTATTCAACCCCCCTTCTAGATTACCATATTGGTTAATTCCGCACATCTTTCACAGAGGAAAAGGAAATAACACAACATCCCAGATAATAATTCAAGTGCAAAAGAAAATACTAACCACTGTTAACGTTGCTGACCACAAGCGGCACGACGTTGACCGTCCGAACACGAACACCGGCTCCCTTGAACTCAAATCTGGAAGGAAGTAAGGGGGATGAGCTTCGCGAATGAAGCCCAGCAGGGAACCCAACCCCTCACTGGTTCAACAGTGGAAACAAGAACAACACAACTAAACTAGGCAAGAAGAACAGTGGTACTAAAGTAAACAAGCTAACTACACCAAGCGGAAGGGAGATGGTAACTCAAGTAACAAGACTACTAACTAAGCAGGTAATATAATAAAATAATAACACAACTGAGCAGCTACAGAAGTAAGTAACTGGGAAGTAGGTGGGTCTACAAGTACTGCCAACACGGCACAACAACATATGATCTCAACCTCGATAAGCGTGCTCCAAGCACGCCACAAAATTGCACAAGCAGACGAAGAAGGCTAAAGCCCGTCTGGACAACAACATCGGTGAGCGTGCTCCAAGCACGCCACCAAACTACACAAGCAGACGGTAAAACCCTCGTCTGGACAACACACACTAGCCACAATCCAGTCTCGACTAGTCAGTGGTCAGGTGCGCCCACCAGCATCTTACCGCTCGACCACGAGTCTAGGTCTCCACTCCCATTGGAGTGAGACGCGTGGACAAACACAACCACAAGCTGTAGTCTGGCCGGACTACGGTCCCACGCTTGTCCTCCCAACACGGCTCTGGAACCGTATAAGGCGAGGCAGTGAAAACAGACTAGCTAGCCTGCACCGCGACACTCCAAACTCCACGGGACCCGGACCAACTAAGTGAGCTCTACAAACGACTCAACGCCGGTGTCCAACACTGTTTTCCCCTTCGTCCGCACTCGTGGCTCGGAGACCATCTTCAACGGGCCCACGAGGACGGAGGTTCCGAGAATGGTAACAACCCAAAAGCACACTGTGCGCTGGGACAAGCCTCAAGTGTCGCAACACCAGGCGAAGACTAGTAAGGCACAGTGCTAGGAAGTCAGCACAGGCATCACGAGTACGGAACGGAAACTTGGTGCGGAAATGATCTGCTAAAGTATCCAATTGATGGTCAACCTCAGAAATCCAATATTACCACCCCGGATAGTCGGTTGGCCCCCGGAACTCACCACACAGGTGCCGAAAAATCCAGCGTGACTGTCCGGGTCAAATGGTCAAACGGCCCCATCAGCCCAGTTAGAGCTGACTCAGGCGGGCCCAGAAATCGAGGAACCCAGTACGATGACGTAAAAGACATATATTATAGAGTCAAGGAACCCAGAAATCGAGGAACCCAGTTTCAATAACAAGATCATTGTAGTAAGAACATGATCATTTATAGAGTCAAGGAATGACAAAGGCTCAAGAGATCAATTGGGCAGCATAACGACGTATCTTATGTTTCATAATTCACTAATGTCTTAACAAGAGGATGACTAATGACAGATTGTACCTGGTACAAGTGCTCTCTATCTCCAGGGTACTTCAGGGTACAACCAGCTCGGTCTCTATGAGGGAATCCATAGAGTACGGAGACTTACGGAGGTCTTAAGGAAAAGATCGCTAGTCTGCCAATACGGAATGATCAGCTGAGAGCTCCCAATTCCCCAAGAAGGGTGTGCCTAATCGTGCAAATGTGTAAGTGACGTGTCACGGATCTTTCCTACACATGTATGCAATTAATGAACAAATAGTGGAACATCGGAAAGCATATAACTAAGTCAAAACTCACATGCAATCATGATAGAAAGCTTAACTAACAAGTCCACGCTAACATGTATTCGTCCACACATTCATATCATGTTCATATCATGTCAATTTCATCTCAAGCTAGATCACAAGAGAATAGTCAATGAACATAATATCATTCACATTATAATCATTTTCAAGTCATTATAGCTTTCAAATAGGTTGATTGCTTTTAGGCCAATGCACACTATGTAACACGATATAACATGCTTACAGACCAAGAACCCAAACATGCTGACTAACTAGCCGGAAAGAACAGTCTCGGGTCGGTCCTTGAATCGCATCCTACACAGTAGACGCTTTTCAAAACACGATGTACAGTCAAACAGGGCCAACTGTGAAGAAATCTAAATTGCGTCAGCCTACATGGCTGCCTTTTAACTTGAATCGTGATGGGATACTCCATCACATTCATGAATATCATTAAAATATTAATACAAAAATTGGAAAAAAACTTTGAGCAGGAAAACCTGTTAAATCACGTCAGGTGTTCCCGTTGCGGATCAAACCGACGCAGAAAACCACGCGGCGTGAAGTTTCACGTGGACCATTGATTGGTCAGACGCTGAATCTGAATCAGACTTGGCAGTCATGGTTTACTGAATCGCGTCGGCCTTGCGTTGGAATCGCGTCGCCTGGACCGGACGCGGTTCAAACCCAAAACTCGAAAACATAGGAACTAGCAGTGATCCTCTTGCCATGCTTATATCTCTCTATATACTGACATTTAGATAAAACTCTCAACATGAAAGATGACGAGCACAACTAGTAGAAGAACTTTCATGTTTTAGGTTGGATCTAATTCGGTCTCAATTCACATAAAACCTCTGAAGAACATAAAAAAAATATGTGACTTCATTGCAACCTTCATGTCAGACCTATAACTTGAAATATAATGACACTTAGACAAAATTCTCAACACAAAAGATGACGAGGACAACTAGTCAAAGAACTTTCATGTTTTGGGTTGGATCTACTCAGTCTCAAATTGTGTACAACACATGAAAAACATAAAAATACCTAAACATGCGCGACTTAGGGAAACGCCTAATACTCGACGGATACAACATGAAAATTGGGAAAATCAAGTGCGTATGAAACTAGACATGAGCACTACAAGATGGTATAGGGTTTCGTTTAGTCTTGGCCCGAGATCACCTACCTTTTGGGTTGAAGAAGTCTCATTCTGCATACAGTCCTCGTTCAGACCACTTGTTGGAGAACGCTTAATACTCTCGATCTACTGGATGAAAAATAGGCAAACCAGTGGGATTAGGAACTATACTCAACCCTCTTTCTAGGGGTATAAGCCTTGCACAGTTTGGTTGTGGTTTGACTCACCTTAGGTCGACTCCAAGAAGAGCTTTCTGCACAGGTTGATGCAGAATGCAGCAGAGAAGAAGCTCCGAGTTGGGGTGGTTTCCTCCTCCTTTGGGTGCTAAAGAACAGCCTCCCACAACCCAAGAATGTGTATTTTCATCCCCTAGGGTTTCATGGCATGTATATATGCATCTAGTGTGTTTTGGAAGTCTCATTGGGTGAAGGAAAGGCAAGGTGCGGTTTTGGCCTTCCCCTTCCATATTTTGATGATTTCTCACCCCAATAGAGTGGGTGCGGTTTTAGGAAACCTCCCACCATGGTTAGCCATGAAATTGGGTTGCCAAGAAAGCCTAATTGCCTTGGGTTTTGCCTAATTGCCTCCTCCTATTTTCAGCTCAATTAAGGTTACGAATTCTAGGTATTTTCTTGCTCCAATTTATTCTTGGGCCAAAAGTGATCCATTGGCCCAAATTTTAATGGGTCATTAATACATGATGTGTAAAGTCTCTCCAACATGTTTATTTAATTTATGGTCGCGTTATATTTCCGCGTTAACGGTTTTCCGACTTAGTTTCCTAATTGAGTAATTCATCACATTGTGACGTACACAAGGCCAATCAGATTTTTCGTTGCACGAATTTATTCTTAGAACACTTGGGGATACTATTTGGGGTTGATTTATAATTTTTACAAAATTTTCCCATGTGTTCTCTCACGTACGATAGCGGCACGTAAGTTCTACCATTCTGATAATGTGGAAATTATTTATTTCAATTTATTTTTTTACTTTAAATTTCTAAATTTTTGGGGTGCTACACCATTCCGAAAAGGGGCTATCATTCTATGTTGTTTAAAGTCCACCCATCATTTTAATTTGGTTCATGATCATATTTTATACACATGATAATAGATTTTCCAACTTATTACGATAATAAGTCACAATAACTTTTAAACCTACCCAAAATGACCCAAATTTCTTGATGAACCATTAGAGGATATTATTTTAAGTTCATATATGATTTTTATTTAATTTTCTGACTCATCTAAGTATGTGTGATAATGATTTCCCGACTTATTCCCTGATTACGATACTCAGTCGCAAAATGCCTTAAACTTGGACTATCTGATTTTCCTTTGCACTAATTTCTCTGTGGGTCATTTGGGAGTATTATTTAGAGTTGAACTATGGTCTTTATGAAATTTTCTAATGGATTTTTGTATGTACGATAATGGCACGTACATTTTTGCTATTTCACTAATATTGAATTTATCGTTTCAATTGATTTCTAATTACTGAATTTATGGGGTGTTACAATAAGACCGCCCTCTTGGAGAGGTTCCTACATCTCTGACTGCCGATGTTCTTCGGTGACTATGATCCAGACAAGGCAGAGAGTTGGATGCACGAGTTGGAGCGCACGTTTGAGACCATGGAGTGTGCCGAGGAGGATCAGGTCAGATTGGCAGTGTATCAGCTTAAGGGACCATCCCATGAGTGGTGGAGAGTTCAGAGGTAGACACACTTCCCAGTGCAGCGTTTGGATCAGATCAATTGGCAGAGGTTCTTGGGGGTCTTTCACGGCAAGTACTTTCCTGACTATGCTCGACGTGAGAGACGAGATCAGTTTCATGAGTTGGTTCAGGGTGATCTGACAGTTACCCAGTACCATCAGTGGTTCGCCCGGTTGTTGCGGCATGTTACTCATGTTGCCAGCAGTGAGCAAGCTTGTGTAGAGAGGTTTATTGCAGGACTGAGGCCTAACTTGAGGTGGGGCGTGACTACTCACATGTGTGCCACTTTGGGAGAGGTCGTGGCTAAGGCCATCGCCTTAGAGAGAGAGACCTGGAAGCCCCAGCAGTAGCAGAAGCAGTAGGGAGGAGCTTCCTCTAGGACCTCACCATACCAGCGTCCCGCAGGTAGTCGCGGTAGTGCGACTTCTTCTTCTTCAGGCTCGGGCAGTTCAGGCAGTTTCGGTCTGCGCTCGAAGTTCAGGCAGATGACTACTCGTGGGGGTGGACGGAGCAAGTAGCAAAAGCGTCAGTCGAGGTTTACAGAGTAGTCGGTCTAGCAGGGAGCCGAGTAGGGCAAGCAGGAGGCAGTCTGTTACACTTGTGGTTTGCCGGGCCACTTCAGGAGGGATTCCCTGATGGGGCAAGCCCAGCAGCCACAGCAGCCAGTGCAGTACACTCAGCAGTTGCCGCCAGTACCAGTACCCTCAGCAACCACAGGTACCCTGTCAGCAGTAGCAGGGGCAATACCAACAGCAACCTCAGTAGTTCAGCCGTACCAGCAGCAGTATCAGTTTCCACAGCACCAGCAGCCACCACAGCAGCAGCAGCCCCAGCAGGCGCCACATGTGGGCGTGATCGTGGTCGTGTGATGGCTCTTACCAAGGAGGAGGTCGAGGCGTCGAACTTGGTTATAGGTACTTTGCCTATCCTTGGTAGAGCTGCTCATGTTTTGGTTGATCCCGATGCTTCTCTTTATTTTCCTTTCAAGGAGTTTTACAAGTCGCGGTTCGTCACACACTTGAGAGGCAGTGTGATGTGATGGTCGATCTCCCGTATGGTGATAACATGCATTCTTTTGGTTACCTGGAGGGTGTCACAGTTGAGGTTCAGGGACACCAGTTGCCGACCAGGTTGTATGCGTTGCAGCTTCGCGACTTTGACATCATCCTGGGCATGGACTGGTTGGAGGCTCACTTAGCTGTGGTGGATTGTCAGTGGAAGACTGTTCAGTTTGAGATACCTGGAGTGCCTGTTCTCTGCTTCCGAGGTATCCAGTCTACCCGTCGACCTTTTATTTCTTTCTATAGAGCTCGTCGTTTGATCCGCGATGATTGTGTGGCATATCTTGCTTCTATTTGTTCTTTGGAGCCTAGCGGGTCGTCGGTTTTTGATGTACCTATTATTTGTGAGTTTCCTGATGTCTTCCCGGAGGATCTACCTGATTTTCCGCCTGTGCGGGAGGTAGAGGTCGCTATTGAGCTTTTGTCTGGTACGATGCCTTTGTCTAAGGCACCTTACCGGATGGCTCTAGCTGAGCTGCACGAGTTGAAGCGCCAGTTGCAGGAGTTGCTTAAGTTGGGTTTTATCCATCCAAGTCATTTGCCGTGGGGAGCACCAGTGCTGTTCGTGAGGAAGAAGGATTGCAGCTTGAGATTGTGCATCGATTATAGGCAGCTGAACTACGTAACAGTGAAGAACAAGTATCTGCTGCCCAGGATCGATGATTTGTTTGACCAGTTGCAGTTGGCCAGAGTGTTTTCCAAGATTGACTTGAGATCGGGTTACTACCAACTGAGGATCAGAGAGTTAGATGTGGGCCTGACAGCTTTTCGTTCGAGGTACGGTCACTTTGAGTTTGTCGTGATGTCATTTGGGCTCACAAATGCACCAGCAGCTTTTATGGATTGGATACACAGGGCGTTCAGTGAGTACCTGGATAGATTTTTGGTCATCTTTGTAGATGACATTTTAGTCTACTCAGCTTCTGAGGAGGAGCACGAGGAGCATCTAAGGATTGTGCTAGAGACATTGCAGAGTCGCCAACTTTATGCCAAGTTCGACAAGTGCAAATTTTGGCTGAGGGAGGTGCACTTCCTCAGGCAAGTGATATCAGGTTCTGGTGTGGCAGTGGACCCTGCCAAGGTTGAGGCAGTGTCATCTTGAGAGTAGCCCACTTCAGTGTCAGAGGTTCGCAGCTTTCTGGGTTTGGCAGGCTACAGGAGGTTTATCCAGGATTTTTCCAGGATTACAGAGCCGTTGATCAGATTGACGAGACTTGAGGCTAGATTTGTTTGGTCAGAGGACTATGACCAGAGTTTTCAAGAGCTGAAGAGGAGGTTGACTTCAGCACCAGTGTTGGTCTTGTCGTCAGGTAGCGGAGGTTTTGTGGTTTACACAGACGCTTCGAGATCAGGTTTGGGTGCAGTGCTGAAGCAGCATGGTAGGGTCATTGCCTATGCTTATCGACAGTTGAAGAAGCATGAGGAGAAACTACCCTACCCACGACTTAGAGTTGGCAGCAGTGGTGTTCACTCTGAAGTTGTGGAGGCACTATTTGTATGGCGAGGTGTTCGAGATTTTCACAGATCATCAGAGTTGTAGTATATCTTCACTCAGAAGGATTTGAACTTGAGGTAGCGCAGATGGATAGAGTACCTGAAGGACTACGACCTTACCTTCTCCCATCACCCAGGAAGGGCTAACGTCATGGCGGACGCTTTGAGCAGGTGAGTTTGCCTGAGTTCATTGATGGTCAGAGAGTGGCAGTTGTTTGAGGACCTGTCTCAGGACTTTTCAACCCTTCGAGGTACAGAGACCGTGCAATGACGACCAATTTGTCAATTTGCCGTCAGTGTACCGTCAGGTGCTGGATGCACAACATGAAGATTCAGAGTTGGCAGATATTTTGTAGATGCCAGATGTTGAGCTAAACGAGGACAGTAAGGTCAGGTTCAGAGATAGATTGTACGTTCCCTGTGATGCACGGTAGGCGCTATTGTAAGAGGCACACCGGTTGAAGTATGTCGTTCATCCTGGTTCCACCAAGATGTATCATAACCTGAGGAGGTTCTTCTGGTGGCCAGGGATGAAGAGGGGCGTGGCAGAGTTTGTCGCTCGGTGCCTTACCTATCAGCAGGTGAAGGCTGAGCATCATCGTTCTGGTGGTGAGCTACAGTCGTTACCCATTCCCAAGTGGAAGTGGGACGACATCACCATGGACTTCGTGGTTGGTTTGCCACTCACACGTAAGAGGCGAGGCCACAATGCAAGATTGACACTCCCACAAGAATCACAGCCAGCAAGACACTCACCAGACCACCATCTGCAAGAGCACGTTGGGCACAAGAAAACAAAGTAGAACCATCCGAGCCATGGGGACACACATAGTCCCACTAACACAACCGATAAAATTGGAAACGAACAACAAGGTAGATAGCCAACGCAGCAGTCAGACACACGGTCAAAGGCACTGTATCTTAAGCGAAAATGCCCAAGCAGACTGTAACACAGACATTCCATGTAAGACCTGGCCCTCTCAGGCCCTTAGCCCTGTCCTCATGGTCGCGACGAACACACTGGTCGCAACATGGTTGCGCCAGGGGAGCCTGTCGCGACAGGGTTTTGGTCACGGCACACCTAGCCGTCGCGACATAGTCACGACGGGGGTGGGTGTCGCGTTCTTGTCGCGGCGTCTGGAGGTGTCGCGACTACTTTTCTGACCAATCTGACCGTTGTCCTTTCTGTCAGAACGGCCTTGTCGGTTGCCAGGTGCGTACAACATTGACGCGACCTGGCAGGCCGTCGCGTTCTTGTTTTTTTTATCTTCAAGGTTTGAACACTTTTGGTGTCACACCGGAGTGGGTGGTCGCAACATGGTCGTGACGCTCAGGGACGTCGCGACAGGGTTGCTGTCACACCAGCCCGACCCGTTATGTCTCTGAGGCCGTCGGTTCAAAACTGAGGCAGGCGCCCATTTCCCATTTCTCCCCTTTCCTTCTTCGTCTTCTTCCTTCTTCTTCCCCTCCCGAGCCCCCTTGGCTTCTCCGGTGATTCTTGGTGTTTTGGGCGAGGAGGTGACGCCCGTTCGTGTAGGCAGCGTGATCGTGGTGCTTGGAGCGAGGAGGAGGTGGCCATTTCGATGTGAAGGCCCCAACAGGTCGGCTCTACTCTTGGAGGTAGGAACCCCTTGTTCTCCTCTCATTCTAGGATGCTCCCTTCCCCTTGAGAGCTTGTTTCTTTGTGGTTTGGGGTTGTGGGGTGTGAGGATCATGCTCGTGGTGAGTGAGGTTTCCCTCGAGCATAGTTTTCCATGTAATCCATGTTTTATGGGGTTTGAGGGTGGTTCGATTGTTTATAAAATTTTCCTTGTGTTTTCCCATACTTCCCTCCTCCTGTGGATGTGTTATTGTATGATTTTGGGGTGGTCCTTGGGAGGACTGTATCGGGACGCCCCTCGACTGAGACCACGACCGGTATAGAGATTGTGATGATGTCACGACCGATGTAGAGGTCGACATCATCGCGACGCTCTAAGGCGTCGCGACATGGTCATGACAGCCTAACCCATCGCGATAATGTCGCGATAGCTTTTCACGTCGCGACAGCACCAGAGACAAGTATGTCTTGCGGAGTTCCATTTTCTGTGGAGTTTTCACCATTTTCAGTTCTTGTTGTACTCATGGCACCATTGCTACTTTCTAGTACAGTTCTACACTAGTCATTCACCGGGTGCTCGGCATTTGAGGGCTTGTCCCGTGAGAGAGGTTGTTACCGTTGCTTGGGACCCCCGTCCCCGTGCGCCTGTTGACGGAGTACTCTAGGCTGCGAGCGTGCTCGAGTCACAGACTCTAGAGCGGAGGGGGAAATGGTGGTTAGGACAGTGGTGTTGAGTCGTTTGTAGAGCTCTCTTGGTTGTTCTGGGACGCCAAGGTTGTTTGGAGTTCTTCCCGATGCAGGTCAGTCAGTCTTTTTCTCACTGCCTCGCTCTTTGTGGCCCTGGAACCACCTAGAGAGGCCAGGCGTGGGACCGTAGTCTGGCCCAACTACGGCAGTTACTGTTGTGTTACTTGTGTTCCTGCCCCACTCTGACGAGACGTGGGGGTTGGACCTGGGTCGAGGGTAAGACGTCAGTGGACGCACCTGATTGGTTGACTAGTTGTAGCATTTCCCGTAGCTATTATCTCTTGTCCAGGCAGGGTTCGCTCTGTCTGTGTTGCCAGCTGTGTGGTGGTCACGACGTGCAGTCGTACGGAGTTTCCGATCATGGTGTCCTTCCTTACCGTTGCTAGTTAGTAGTTTTGCTTCCACACTTTCCCTTGTAGAGTAGAAGATATAACTGTCGTTATTTCATTGTTCATATATTTTTCTACCCGTTAGAGCCAGTAGGAGATTGGTAGTCCCTACTGAGCTTCTGTTGTGAAGCTCATCCCATCTTTCCCAGGTGAGACTTCTCATCGCGCCTCAGCAGTGACAAGGCACGCGTCTGGCGGAGGAGGCAGGGTGGTAGTCATCGTCCCCACAGATAGCAGTGGTTTCCCACTTCAATTGTACATCACCCTCGGGGTATGCCCCTAAGGGCTATGTTCTCCCCTCTTTACTTGTACTAGTGTGTGTGTATGTGTTGGGACTATACCTAGAGCGATACGTTGTGGTCTCGCCATTCTTTCTGCTTCCGTGTGTGTGCTCCTAGTTAGCAGTTGACATTTATTTCCCTTACATATTCTGTTAGACTTGTGTTATAGCCCTTCCGGGTCCCCGGATCTGTGGGCGGCAATCGCAAAAATTGGGTCCTCAGCTTGGGCCGAGGGTCGGGTTCTCAGTGTCGTTACAGTCCAACCAGCAACAATGACAACTCATCCCCACTGAGAGAGAGAGAGCAGCAACAACCAAAGCAAACACTAAGCAACCATGGGAAGGACCTCCACCAAGAACAACAGAGAGTTATGTAAGGCGAGGCAGTGAGAATGGACTAGCTGGCCCACACCGTGACACTCGAAACTCCGCGGGACCCGGGCCAACTAAGTGAGCTCTACAAACGACTCAACGCCGTTGTCCAACACCGTTTTCCCCTTCGTTCAGAGAAACGCTCGACAGATGCACTCGTGGCTTGGAGACCACCCTCAACAGGCCCACGAGGATGGGGGTCCCGGGGAACAGTAACAACCTAAAAGCGCACTGTGCGCTGGGACATACCCTCAAGTGTCGCAACACCGGGCAAAGACCAGTAAGGCACAGTACTAGGAAGTCAGCACAGGCATCACAAGTACGGAACGAAAACTCGATGCGAAAACAGATCTGCTAAATTACCCGATTGATGGTCAACCTCGAAAAACCAATATTACCACCACGGATAGTCAGTCGGCCCTCGAAACTCACCCCACGGGAGCCGGAAACCCCAGCGCGACTGTCCGGGTCAAACGGTCAAACAGTCCCATCGGCCCAATCGGAGCCAATTTGGGTGGGCCCAAAAACTGAGGAACCGAGTGCGATGACTCAAAAGACATATATTACTACCCCAGACACCCTCAGAACTCACCCGACGGGTGTCGGAAACCCTAGCTCAATTGTTCGGGTCAAATGGTCAAACGGCCATGTCGGCCTGGTCGGAGCCGACCCAGGTGGACCCGGAAACTGAGGAACCCGGCACGGCGGTCGTCAACCCCGGACTGGCCCATTGGCACAGCTAGGATGACCCCAACACCGAAAATGGTGCGAAAAATGAACTCTAGAAGGCCCAAAAAGGGGCCAAAATCTCCTGCTTGCGCAATGTGCCGCAGACTATGGGCCACACAGCGTCGGCACACTACGTCGAGCAGACCACGGCTGGCATAGTGCGCCAGCTGAGCCAGGCGCTAGCGCACTACGCCAGCAGCCCATCCCATCCTCCCTCCGATCCCCTGTCTCCGTGACAAGGAGGGGAGGAGGGCAAGGGGAAGTGGGAGGGCCTCTGACCACCGTCGACGCAGCTCGCCAGCACCGGAGGAGGGATGCCAGTTGCCATCGGCCTCTCCCCAGCGGTCGTCGGCACCAAGAGAGAGAAAGGAAGATAGAGAGAGAGAGAGAGCGAGAGCAGGGTCAAAGAGAGGAGAGGGGTGGACTGCGGCAATAGGTGGGTTCGGTTGACACCGGAGAGGGAGGAGGGTCCCCTACCTTAGCGGTAAAACCCATCGGCGTCACCCACATCGGCGGCGACAGTTATGGCTCCGACGGGGATGGTGGCTCAGCGACGGTCACCTCGTCCACAGCATAGGCGCAAGTGAGAGAAGGAGAGGGAGCAAAGGCAGTGGTGAGCTCAGGGGAGGGATGAAGGAAGAAGAAGAAGAAGAGAAGGAGGGGAGGGAGGGAGGCGGCTTGCAGAAGGGGAAAGAAAAGTGAAGGAGGGTGTAGATTCTGCTTTTCGTTCCTTTTGAGAACTCCAAGCGTCCACAAAGAAAATAAGAAGAAAATAAAATAAAAGGTAGGAGCACAACTCCTTTATGAAGACCGTGATCTCCAGACACACATTGGTGTCGAAGGAGGTGCAACGCGTGGGTGCGAAGAAAGAGTGATTGCGTAACGTACCTTTTGGAGCGTAGGAGATTGCGCAGGATCGTGGGTTCCTCTTCTTCTATGAGCACGGCCGGCCGTGGTAGAAGGCGCTTTTCCATTTGATTATCCTTGCAAAACAACACCAATAAGAAAAGGATTAGCCAATTCGCGTGTAGTATCAAATTCTGAATAAATTAAATAACATGAGGAAAAGGAAGTGAACTCACCACGTGGTGGCTTTTAAACCCCTAGGAAATAGGTGTGTGTATGCATGCATGTGTGTGTGTTTAAAAAAAAGGAGAAATGAATGAAAAGAGCCACGTGGGGCTCGGAGGAGATGGTATGAACAAAAGAGAGAAGAGGAAAAGAAGGGGTGCTTCCCAAAAAGTTGATGGCGCAGGAGGTTGTTGGTTGGAGCTTGAATGGACGAAAATGGAAGAGCACTCCCGCCTCGCTCCGATGCACGTGAGGCGACCGCAGGCTCCAAACTCCAAGGAGACAGAGACTCAGAGTAGCCCGGATGTGAAAATGCTCCCCCTTGGCTCGGAGTTGAGTCTCGGATCTGGTAGGGGTTCGCCGTAGTGCTTGGGGGATGCTCAAAACAGTGGCCTCGAGTCTCTATTTATAGGGACAAAATTCTTAAATCACGTCCGACACAGTGGACACAATTCAAAATTTCCATTTTCGGCCAACAGGACGGAAATCGCGTCCAGGTAAGTGGACATGTTTCAAAGTTTCCAAAATTCACTTATGGAAGCCTTCCAAAAATAGATTTGGAAATGAAAATCGTGTCCACACATAGGTGAACGCAATTCAGAAAAGGCAATTGTGTAGTTAAGGAAACTTTGAATCGCGTCCACATAGATTCAGAAAAAGCAATTTCGTTTTAAAGAAAGCTTACAAAACTGAAAAAAGGAAATTAGAATCGCGTCCACATAGGTGGATGCATTTCAGAAAAGGCAATTGCGTAATTAAGGAAACTTTGAATCACGTCCACATAGGTGGACGTGATTTACAATTTGTGCCCACGAGCCTTAAAAAACAATGGGGAAGCACCGAACAAATTGAAAAAAATTGGGAAAATTCTTTGAAAAATGTCAAAAATTGGGAAAATTCGCCGCAGTGGAGTCAAATTCACGTGTCTATAGAGGGGGGGTTTCCCATTCCAAAAATAGGCCAGACAGACTTTTCCAGAGCTCCCTGCACACAATGTGCATGGGGAAAGGGGGACCATCTCCCCCTCCCCTCTCAGGCCTCACATTTAATGCTCGAAAGGTCTGTCTTTTCGGGAAGTAAGAACTCGTGCATGAAGGTAAGGACCTCTTTTTGGTACCGGCCACACTATTTATAGGGCCGGGGTACCGCATCGATTCAATGGTTATGGCTTATAGCCACGTTCGAGTGTTCAGATCGATCCACGTGTCACCAACCTATAGGTTCATATAAGCCTCTGTGCGAATCCCAACTGGGATCGATCGGTACAAGTGCGGTACTGATCAAGAGTCGAAGCGTTGATATGGCAGCACCATAATTACGATCGGAAGTCGAGGTGTCGACGAAAACTGTGACGGCCTTGGATATCTATACCCAATAAGGCTCCATATCTAAGTTCGTCTCCCGCGAACGGACCGAAGTCTCTCAAGGGATAGCTCGTACACGTGTCTAGTAAGAATATAAAAGACAACCACAACAACATAAGACACAAGAAAGAACATGTGCTCATATCTGTATGTAACAATTTACAACTTTCCCAATACATTATTACATGTCCAATAAAAGAGTACAACTACCTGGGGCATACTCTGAGGGAGCACAAGCTCACACAACACGACTAACTCTACTGCTGGTGGTACAAGTCTGCCACAAACGCCTCTGCTAACCACACAAACGGCAAGCCCTAAAAGAACTGTAGGGGAGTGAGCCTTAATAAGTCACAGGCTCAGTAGGGGCCATCCAAAAAACAACGCATAACACAGAAGGGACCTCAACCCCAAAGGGTCTCACTGGCAACACCGACAGCCAAACCATATTATGCTCACAACAAAACATGATAAATAACAGCTAAACAATAAATCTCACTAGCTAGCACAAATCTCGGAAGATAAAAGGGACAACAGGACTAGCTCAGTACCACTAGTCCGTCCAACAACTGTTATGCCTAGGCCACAAGCCTCACAGGCAAATCATTACAACAACTGGTCGCTGAAGCTACAAGCTTCATCGGAAACCTACCCACGAAGGGTAACAGGATTGGCATCAGCAAGCCAATCGACCACGCACTTAAACCATAATTCGGAAACTTACCCAAAGCAGGGTAAAACACATCTTGTGGAAGGTCACACCACTTGACCTCCATCGAACTCAAGTCCACCTCAACACCTGAAGAGGCTGGTACACAATGTACCACAACACAAAGCTACCCACAAAGGGTATAGGTACCTACTACCACGAGGTACCACCACGGAACCACAAACACAATTGTGTCAATACCAGGGCATATATACCACAACGGCTAAACCTCTATCAGCGAGTCACACACACATAGGCCACAACCAGTGGCAAAGTACGAGTCGGAAAGAACGACGCCACCACACAGGAACAGACTATTGGTTCATGATGCCAGTATCCAACCCGGACAATACAACACAAGAACCACCTCTCAATCTCGTATCCACAGACTACTCAGTCCAGCTATCGCTCCAAAAAACACAAAAGTAAGTCAACCAACTATGGAGACCAACCAACACCACACCTGCAGACCACACAGCTGCAGGTCCATGCCTGGCACCTTTAGGGACTCCGGCCCGAGCTCCCTAAAGTGAGGCACTAGAAACATAGGACTAGCTGGGGACCAGTACGTCTACTGGTGTCCGTCCCCCCAATCACGAGCGTGCTACAAGCGACCAAACACAAACTCTCTCAAGTCGCTGCCCCACTGTCGTCTTTCCCTCAGCCGGAAGTACAACTCAAACATAGGAGTGAGGGTGTCTAGGAAGACGACACAGACCACTGTGGTACACACCGTACCGGGACACGCCCCGAGCACAACAGAACACACATGTCTGGCTCACACAGAACCAATGGTACCCGACTGAAGAGGTATTCCAGAATAGGCGCCGGACCACCAAACTCGGCAACGCATAAACCACGATACATACATGTATAATCTTTATTACAAACCATGGTATAACTGTCAGGAATAGCTTGTCCTCGGTCACTATGTGACCTACGAGCTAACCTACACAGACATATACAAGAACCACATTAACCAATAATGACCTAGCCTGACATTGATCATCTCATGACCTCCATTGCCATATTAAACACAATATATAATAACCACTTAATAACCATACACTAACTCTTAACCCTGCACATGCTTTACTAATTAAACCATCTTAAATAACCTATAAAAGATATCAAAGGACCGAGGCTAGGTTCACGCTGGAACCTCACTACCCAACCACCACAAACTAAGCACAGAAGTTAAATCACAACGGACATAGGCGTCAAACTACTTGCCACACACACACAAACCACATGCACGGTGCTTAAACCACGTAAACACCACATCAACCACGTGAACAACATGCTCCTCGAGCGCTACAGGTGCCAATGCATCACTTACCAATGCCTTGCACAATACACAACAATAATCCGATAGTTACACTATCATACATGTCACGTCCTAATAAAAGACTATTTATCGGAAGTGACAGAAAAATAGGCAAAAAAAGTAATAATTATTTATCCATTCATAACGTCATATGCGGAAGTTTTATTACACAGATACTCCTCATAACAACTAAGAGAGGAGTAGATTAAAACAACTTAATTTACACATCTCATTTCACACTACTAAACAGAATAGAAACGGATTGGCTTGCTCGTCACGGTCGGTCCACTCAGCACTCATGCCCTTAAACATCATCCCCATATGTATTACCTGAGAATGGTAGGAAATAATGAGCTAACTAGCCCAGTAGAATTCAAATCCATAATTCCAAGGATGAATACATGGTAGACAAGGCAAGAATAGAACGGATATCGAAGATATGATCAAATATCAGGACAGTAGACTTGATACAGTGATAATAAAACATAGGCATGTTCAGGTGTATAAACTTCACAATTCGCTCATGTAACAGTAAGACAGTACAGTAATTATGATGACCATAATCAATAGTAAGTGATGTAATGCCAAACATCCCATCGCCCTTTATCAATCCGTACGGCCAGTAAAAGAATTCGAGTGCTCCTCCCAGGACTGGACCAGCCCTATTTGCACAAGCATTTCAGTCAGGTGGGTTCCAAGGACCCATAATATGTCATCATCATCAATTAATCACATCTCACATTGTGTTCAAGTATTTGAACTCTCAAGACATCAAGTTATATGAACTCGGTTACCAAACATGGGAGAATGGACTCAACGGAGTACCATTCGTAGTTGACAACTTCAAGAATATTTCAAGGGCAAGTAAGTATCTCAAATGGGTATTCTTTACAGTAGAATGAAAGAAAATACCAAGTAATTAAGAGGTAACTTTCTAGGCTATTAGGATGAACTTTTAGCAAGGATTCATACACGGAAAAGTGCAGAAATTCGAATCAGGGTCGTAGCTGTCGACAGCCAGGAAGGGGCTGTCGACAGATTGCAGCAGATAAAGCTCAGCTTTTTCTGCTCTGTGTCCATCTGTCGACAGCAACAAGATGTCGACAGCTGCACACAGTCCCAATTATTCCAGAATTCAGGAAGGTTGGCCTGTCGACAGCCATGAGCTGCCTGTCGACAACCGCCTGTTCCTCACTCAAAAGAGACTTTGAATTCAACTTAAACACTCTAACCATGAACCCTATGAATCAAGGCATGATTTATATCAAATGGAAGAATGTAATTGTAGTTCTCAGAGTTTTTATAAGCTAAACATACGAGATGAAATAAGAGATCTACAATTCAAACTTGTCTAGCTAGAAGCTAACATAGTGTAGTACTGAAAGCATGGTTTGATAGCAATGGTTTATTGGAAAATTCCTACATGATGGACACTAAACCACAAAGTGTTTCATGAATCTAAATCAAGACTTGAAGTATCAATCATCTAAACCGAAGTCTTCATACTATTCTGAAGATGATTGAGACTTCTACAAAACTCTATAGCATGTACAAGGATCAAGGGTGGAAGAAGAGGATAGGAGTTAGTTTCTAAAATGGAACAAGGTTGTTCCTCTTCCAACAAGAGTATTTCTATCATGACTGGAAGAAAAATAGAAGAACCACAGGTATAGCCTTTTGTCCTCTCATCAAGAACTTCTTGTCAGGTATGGAGGACAGATTTGAATCAGAGGGAGATGAATCCTACCTTGCTTAAATGATGAACTTGCAAGTATCCTTGATGAAAAATCCCACACCCAGCAAGATAAGTGTTTCCCCCTTAAGGTTGATGGCGTGCTTGCAATCCACACCAAGAGAAGTAGCTACAGTAGCCGAAGAAGCAGAAGTGAAAGTAGTTGCAGTAGCTATGAAGCCAAGAACTCCAGCAGCTCCTCCAGCACAACACCTCTAACAGCAGTTCCAGCAGCAAGGAGTAGGGAAACGAGAACAGGAGCAAGTACAAGGGTGTGGAAAGGGTTTTCAAAGCTTGGAGGAAGGTATTTATAACCCAAAGCTTCTCCGTGCACAATGGCACGTCAGTTGCCCATGTGTCATGGTAAAAATCCTTTGATTTTTACCTCAACATGTAGCTCATGCAACTTTCATATTGGTTACACGCAGGTAACTTAGGTGTTGGCTTATTCCCTTGGTATGGTGGCCTCCCAAGAGCTTAACACGTAAGCCCCCATAAATCACCCAAAAATCCCCACCGTAAATGACCCAATAAATTAGCTGGCCCCTTAGTTTTGATGTAAACATGACCAAACAAAGTCCGTTTGCACTAAAATTTCAACCATGGACTAATGTGATGGTTTTACAATTATGGTGATTTTAGTTTAATTTTTAGAATTTATTTTACAGTAGGTGAAAAATCACCCGAAAAATGGTCGCGTCGACTTAATCTCAAAATCCATACGTCGAAAAATTTGGATATTTACATTTCTGATATCTCCACATTTTTCTGGAAATTATGATGTTTTGGATTTTATTTTCATTATAGTTTTTCAGTGTCGCCCTGTGAGAGCACGCACGTCCGAGTACGACACTGGGTAACGTTAATTAGTGCTAATCATTCCCAAATATCAATTATTTCAATTTAAGATTAATACTTAAGTCTAATAACTTTATTATCATATTTTTCAACAAATAAAATTCCGGGGTGTTACAATTCTCCCCCACTAAAAGAAATTTGTCCTCCAAATTTAAGTACATAAGTATGCAGTTACTGACCTGTAAACAACTCTGGATACTTGTTCTTGATGGCATCTTCCAATTCCCATGTTGCTTCTTCTTGTCCTCGCTTATTCCACTGAATCTTTAGTAAAGGAACTTCCTTGTTCCGAAGTTGCTTGATTTTTCGATCGAGGATCTGTACTGGTCTTTCTTCATATGCCAAATTTCCTTGTACATCCAGATCTTGGTATCCAATAATGTGTTCCGGGTCGTATACATATTTTCTTAACATTAACACATGAAAGATATCATGTACATTGGATAATTGTGGTGGAAGTGCCAGTTGGTATGTCATTTCACCGATTCTCTTCAGTATTTCAAAAGTCCAATGTATCTCGGACTCAATTTTCCCTTGATACCAAATCTTTTGATTCCTCTCTGGAGTGACACTTTAAGAAATACATGTTCCCCTTGCTGAAATTCTAACTCTCTTCTACGTCGATCGGCATAACTTTTCTGTCGGTCTTGAGCAGCTTTCATCCGATCTTGTACTAACTTGATAACTTCTGTTGTCTCTTGGATCATTTTTGTCCAATAATATGGTGTTTCTTTTAATTCGACCCAACACAATGGTGATCTACATTATCGACCATATAAAGCTTCGAAAGGTGCCATTTGAATAGTGGACTGGTAGCTATTGTTATACGCAATTCCATAATAGCTAGATGAGTGTTCTAGTCATTTCCGAACTCCAGTACACAAGCACGGCACATATCCTCAATAATTTGATTCACTCGTTCAATCTGTCCATCTGTTTGAGGGTGAAATGCGGTACTAAATTTTAATTTAGTTCCCAACGCATCTTGCAATTCTCTCCCAAAATGCAAAGTAAATCTTGCATCTCTGTCAGAAATTATGTTCTTTGGGATTCCATTCAACCGCACAATTTCTTTCATATATAGTGCTGCCAAAATATTAACAGACCATTTTGTCTTTATTGCTAAGAAATGAGCTGATTTGGTAAGTCTATCAATGATTACCCATATAGCATCAATCCACTTCGTGTTTTGGGCAATCCACAATAAAATCCATACCAATACTGTCCCATTTCCATTCTGGTATCTCAAGTGGTTTCAATTTCCCTGCAGGTTTCTAGTGTTCTGCCTTAACCTTTTGACATATCAAACATTTAGCTATGAAGTCAACGATATCTTTCTTCATATTGCACCACCAGAAATATTTCTTTAAGTCTTGGTACATCTTGACAGCTCTCGGATGAATAGTATAATGAGATCGATGAGCTTCTTCTAAAATTTGTTTCTTGATTTCGAATTATCTGGTATACACAATCTATCCCGGAATCAAAGATTCCCCTGAACATCTTCATTAAATCAAGTTTAAAAGTCATTTTTCTCTGATTTCTGCCAATATAGGGTCATTGTACTGTTGCTCATTAATTTGCTTCAGCAAATCTGACTGTACTACCAAGTTGCTAATCACCATTCTTTCTTCTTGTTTGTCAACTTTCAAGCTCAATGTGGAAAATTCCTCTAATAATTTCCATTCCCTTACTTGCAACCGGAATATTCTGGCTATAGGATTTCTGCTGAGTGCGTCAGCCACAGTATTTCCTTTTCCTGGATGGTATTCAATCTTAAAATCAGAGTCTTTGATATATTCCATCCATCTCCTTTGTCTCATGTTCAGTTCTTTTTGTGAAAACAATACTTGAGACTCTTATGATCGGAGTACACTATGAATTGGTTATCATATAGGTAGTGTCTCCAAAGCTTAAGAGCAAAGACCACAGCAGCCAATTCTAAATCATGTACTGGGTAGTTCTTCTAGTGAGTCTTCAACTGTCTTGAGGCATAGGCAATAACTCTTCCATCTTGCATTAGTACACAACCCAGTCCAATGTTGGAAGCATCGGTATAAACCTCAAATATTTTTCCTTCTACTGGTAGAGCTAGAATTGGTGCAGATGACAAACATTCTTTTAACAATTGGAATGCTTCCTCACAATTCTCATTCCAGATAAAAGCAGTTCCTTTTCTAGTCAACTGTGTAAGAGGTGAGGCAATTCTAGAAAAATCCTTGAGAAATCGCCAGTAGTAACTGGCCATGCCTAGAAAACTTCTTACTTCAGTGAGATTCTTAGGTTGCTCCCATTTCTGTATGGTTTCAATTTTTGAAGAGTCTACTGATAGACCTTCTTTAGAAATAATGTGTCCTAAGAACATCACTTCCTTCAACCAAAATTCATATTTACTAAACTTTGCATATAACTTGTTGTCTCGTAACAATTGCAAAGTGATCCGTAGATAGGCTTCATGCTCTTCCATACTTTTAGAATAGATCAGTATATCATCAATGAATACAACCACAAACTGATCTAAATAAGATCTGAACACATCATTCATCAGACGCATAAATGCAGCTGGTGCTTTGTCAATCCAAACGGCATTACCACAAATTCATAATGTCCATATCTTGTTCGAAAAGCTGTTTTATAAATATCTGATTCTTGAATTCTAAGCTGATGATATCCGGACCTTAAATCAATCTTGGAGAACATTGAGCTCCAGACAACTGATCAAATAGATCATCAATTCTCAGAAGTGGGTATTTATTCTTTATAGTCATTTGATTTAACTGTCGATAATCTATACACAGCCGCATAAATCCATCTTTCTTTTTAACAAACAGTACCGGAGCACCCCAAGGTGAGGTACTGGGTCTAATAAATCCCTTCTCTATCAATTCCAACAATTACCTTTTTAGTTCTTTCAGTTCTTCTATTGACATTCTGTAGGGTGTTCTAGAAATTGGCGTGGCTCCTGGTACCAACTCAATGAAAAATTCACCTCTCTATTAGGTGGTACGCCAGGTAGCTCTTCAGGGAAAACATCAGAAATTCTCTTACTATCGAATATCATCCAATCTCGTAATGTTCTAATTTAATAGGTCACGGAAGCCAAATACCCTTGACACCCTTCTGTACTAGCTTACAAGCCTTAACTGCTAAAATTATCGGTATTCTCCTGGCGTGGGGTTTATCAAAGGTCATGGAATAAATTTCCTCTCCTAGAAAGTCACTTGTCTCAATTGGAAAACTAAGTTTGCATGGTATTTAGATAGCCAATCACCCCAAGTATCACATCATAATCCCACATTTCTAGGCATATCAGATCACCGGGTAAATCATGTCCTTTGACAATAATCTGGCTAGCAGGGTAATATTCTTTAAGCTTTTTACCCTCACTTAAAGGAGTTGCAACCTCAAGTTGTGTGGGTAAAGGACTGACTTTACATCCAACAATTTAGCAAACTCATAGCTAATAAAAGAATGCGTAGCTCCGAAGCAAACAACACATATACAGTTTTTGAGTTTACTAATAAGTACCTTCAATCAATCCGCCTTCCTGGGATTCGGGTTCCACATCCTGAATGGCTCGGAATCTACCTTGCTTCACTCAGGGGTTTTGATTTGTTGATGCTGTCTTGGCCATCGGGCAATCTGGAATTCGGTGTTGAGTGCTTCCACAATGAAGGCATGCTCCCAATCAACGCCAACAATTCTCAGTCTTATGGCCGACGATATGACAATATTTACAAACATCCTTTCCTCCAACCGGAGCTTTTCCTGCCTTCTTAGCAATCTGCTGAACCTTCGGGACATTTCCCGACTCATACTTCCTCTTTTTATTTGAAGATCCTTCTCTAGACTTTCCTCTAATCTTGTCCACGACCTCATTCGTAGCTTCCAGTGCCAAAGCTCTCTTAACCATTTCTGAATAGGTAGTAATCATATGAGGAGTTAGCTGCATAATAAAGTTGGGACGCAATCCATTCATAAACCTCTTAGCCTTTAGCTTCTCCGTGGATATAAGATGAGGAGCATATTTTGACAACCGAGCAAATTGAGCCTCATACTCGAATACCGACATTCTTAGCTGCTTTAAACTGGCAAATTCATTTGCGTTCTTCTCCTGAACCACCTCAGAGAATATTGCTCATTGAACAGTTCCACAAACTCTTCCCAACTAACTTGATTTGAATCCTCCAGAGTAGCTTCCATAGTTTCCCACCAAGCACGGGCATCCCGATCTAACTGGAATGTAGTTAGACGAACCTTTTCCTCTTCCGTACACTTATCATTCTGAATATCCTTTCAATGTCTTTTAGCCAATTCTCAGCTTCATCCGGATCCGTACTCCCTGCGAATATCAGAGAGTCCAGGCTTCAAAAATACTTGTACAAGCTTGTCCCTTTGTGACTATTATTTTTGCTACCACCTTCATTACTCGGGTTAGATCATGCATATAACTTCCCATCTTCCTCCAATTAGCGTCACCTCCATCCATTACTAAATGGAGAAAGTAGCTGAAACATCCATAATACACATTAATTTTCAACAATCATCCAAGCTTACATCCATCACATACACAATTCAAATTCATAGAACACACCATCTCTATAAACAAGTCAAGTATTTACATGGTAGTACATTTCCATGGATCCCCAAACTAAAATAACACAGCCTTCTCTTTCCAAGTTTGCCATATATACAAACCTCCAACCTCCACTAACCTCTTACTCCTCATACCCATGGGAGTTACATATATACAACTAACATTTACACAAAAGGAGAGGTTTACAAAAAGATGAGGGGTCTAAGTCTATTTCTAGTTTTGGGTCAGATCTATAACGGTTTCCATCGGCGGTGCTTGATGTTCTTCTCTGGTCCCTAGTACAATTCTCTTGCCGCTCTGTCAATGTCTCCAATATCTTCAAACTGATGGAGCAACATATCATTCCCCAACTTCAAATTATCCAAACGATTCATGACTTGAGTCATGACATCCAATGACGTACGAGGATTGCCAGCAAGGAATGCACCTGCGGTCAATTAAGCACTTCTTTCTTAATTGTACGTGGGCTTCTCGTTGGGCTTGAGCATACAATTCAATATCTTGACATAGCATTTCCATGGCAGCTACCAACCTTTCTTGAGCATTCATGTCCATTCTGAAATAATTAATAGGTCACTACTAGAAAAAGCGGTTTTACCGATGGATATTCCGACGGAATTGTCCGTCGGAATATCCGTCGGAAATACAGATTTCCGACCGATTTCTGACCGATTTCCGACGCAATAATCGGAGTTTCCGACCGATTTCCGACGAAATTATTTTCCGTCGGTAATTTTCTGACCAACTATTTCCAACGGCTATTTCCGACAAGTTTCTGACGGATTTTCGACGGAAACGGAGTTTCCGACGGATTACCGACGGATTTCCGACGGAAAGCATCCGTCAGAAATGCCGCATTTTCTTATGGTGGGTTAAGCATTTACATTGCTACAGAAATCATGCCAACTAATCCCATATTTCTCCCCAACTCACTGGTTCCCTAGGTTTATCGAACTAATGCTCTGATACCAAATTTATCTATCACGTCCTAATAAAAGGCTATTTATCGGATGTGACAGAAAAATAGGCACAAAAAGTAATAATTATTTATCCATTCATAACTCATATGCGGAAGTTTTATTACACAGATACTCATCATAACAACTAAGAGAGGAGTAGATTAAAACAACTTAATTTACACATCTCATTTCACACTATTAAACAGAAATAGAAACGGATTGGCTTGCTTGTCACGGTCGGTCCACTCAGCACTCATGCCCTTAAACGTCATCCCCATCTGTATTACCTGAGAATGGTAAGAAATAATGAGCTAACTAGCCCAGTAGAATTCAAATCCATAATTACAAGGATGAATACATGGTAGTCAAGGCAAGAATAGAACGGATATCGAAGTCATGATTAAATATCAGGACAGTAGACTTGATACAGTGATAATAAAACACAGGCATGTTCATGTGTATAAACTTCACAATTTGCTCATGTAACAGTAAGAAGTACAATAATTATGATGGCCATAATCAACAGTAAGTGATGTAATGCCAAACATCTCGTCGCCCTTTATCAATCCGTACGGCCAGTAAAAGAATTCGGGTGCTCCTCCCAGGACTGGACCAGCCCTATTTGCACAAGCATTTCAGTCAGGTGGGTTCCAAGGACCCAATAACATGTCATCATCATCAATTAATCACATCTCACATAGTGTTCAAGCATTTGAACTCTCAGACATCAGTTATATGAACTCAGTTACCGAACATAGGAGAATGGACTCAACGAAGTACCATTCGTAGTTGACATCATCAAGAATATTTCAAGGGCAAGTAAGGCATCTCAAATGGGTATTCTTTACAGTAGAATGACAGAAAATACCCAAGTAATTAAGAGGTAACTTGCTAGGCTATTAGGATGAACTTTTAGCAAGGATTCATACACGGAAAAGTGCAGAAATTCGAATCAGGGTCGTAGCTGTCGACAGCCAGGAAGGGGCTGTCGACAGATTGCAGCAGATAAAGCTCAGCTTTTTCTGCTCTGTGTCCATCTGTCGACAGCAACAAGATGTCGACAGCTGCACACAGTCCCAATTATTCCAGAATTCAGGAAGGTTGGCCTGTCGACAGCCATGAGCTGCCTGTCGACAACCGCCTGTTCCTCACTCAAAAGAGACTTTGAATTCAACTTAAACACTCTAACCATGAAACCTATGAATCAAGGCATGATTTATATCAAATGGAAGAATGTAATTGTAGTTCTCAGAGTGTTTTATAAGCTAAACATACGAGATGAAATAAGAGATCTACAATTCAAACTTGTCTAGCTAGAAGCTAACATAGTGTAGTACTGAAAGCATGGTTTGATAGCAATGGTTTATTGGAAAATTCCTACATGATGGACACTAAACCACAAGTGTTTCATGAATCTAAATCAAGATTTGAAGTATCAATCATCTAAACCAAGTCTTCATACTATTCTAAAGATGATTGAGACTTCTACAAAACTCTATAGCATGTACAAGGATCAAGGGTGGAAGAAGAGGATAGGAGTTAGTTTCTAAAATGGAACAAGGTTGTTCCTCTTCCACAAGAGTATTTCTATCATGACTGAAGAAAAATAGAAGAACCACAGGTATAGCCTTTTGTCCTCTCATCAAGAACTTCTTGTCAGGTATGGAGGACAGATTTGAATCAGAGGGAGATGAATCCTACCTTGCTTAAATGATGAACTTGCAAGTATCCTTGATGAAAAATCCCACACCCAGCAAGAGAAGTGTTTCCCCCTTAAGGTTGATGGCGTGCTTGCAATGTCCACACCAAGAGAAGCAGCTACAGTGGCCGAAGAAGCAGAAGTGAAAGTAGTTGCAGTAGCTATGAAGCCAAGAACTCCAGCCGCTCCTCCAGCAACGCCTCTAACAATAGTTCCAGCAGCAAGGAGTAGGAAACAAGAACAGGAGCAAGTACAGGGGTGTTGAAAGATGGTTTCGAAGCTTAGGGGAAGGTATTTATAACCCAAAGCTTCTCCATGCACAATGGCACGTCGGTTGCCCATGTGTCATGGTAAAAATCCTTTGATTTTTACCTCAACACGTAGCTCATGCAACTTTCATCTTGGTTACACGCAGGTGTAATCACAGGATTGTACCCCCCCTCGACACAAACATGGATACTAAGACTAGTAGCATAGAAAATAAGATGTGATCGCCACCTAGCAAGTCACCTAAGAATGAAAATGAGATAATGGCTGACTTAAACTAGGAAAAAGAGAGAACAGAAACGACCTGGTGTCGCGGTCGCCATGGGTGCCGCGATAGGCTGATGTCGCGTCGGCTTTCGTCGACGCGTCTATGGTCGCGTCACCCTCGGCCGTTGCGTTCTCTGAATGCGGGAGAAATAAGGTAAGGACCTTCTTCTCATCCTCCAGCCGGCCGGAGAACCAAAGCTTCTCGTAGATTTCACCTGCTTGCCTGCCAACCAAAGAAAATCACAAAAAAAAATGTGGCGGAATGCCTCGGCCAAGCCCGTTAAACTGATAACGTACTTGATCCGAGTCCGCCTCCCGCGAACGGGCCGAAGCCTCGCAAGGGAAACCAAACCACAGTCCGTGTAAACACAAAGGAACACACCATTTTATATATAATAATTCACAAGTTACATAGCCAAATTTCCACAAAACTGGAAGAATGTACAAAAGCCTGGGGCATACCCCGAGGTACAACAGAAGAAAATAACAACAAACTAAGCTACACTGCTG